>JARHVA010001166.1:2835000-3555000 GCA_037957365.1 Torreya grandis | reverse complement strand
TTTAGAAAATTGTCTAAGTAAAAAATTCTATAGGAATTACTTCAGGAAGAAGTGCCAAAGGAAAAAAACCCAAAGGACCATTTCCCAAATGCTGAAGGGCACTTTTCTTGGAAAAAAGGGACCTTTTTAGGTTTTGAAGGGCATTCTCAAAGTCTTGAAGGAATTTTTTAAGAATACTAAGAGATACTTTCCTTTTGGAAAGGTACTTTTCAAAAATGCCAAAGGGTATTTTTCTTTTGGGAGGGGCACTTCTTGAGGAAAACAAGGCACTTCTTGAAACCCAAAGGGTCCTTCCCTTTCAAGGAGGATGTTTTCAAAAATTTGAAGGGACATTTCAAAAAACTTGAAGGAAATTGGTTGAAGGAAAAAAAAACCCATTGGAAAGTTCCTAAAAGGATTGAGATGTTCACGTCAGTGTCAAAGTTCAAGCTCAAAAAATAGCCATTAAGATTCAAATATTCCATGATGGGCCCATAAATGTCAAAATATGAACCCCTGTAAGTAGTTGTTTAGATTTGAAAAGCCTGAGATGTTTGCATAGATGTCAAATATGGGTCTCATAAAATAGGCCTTTTAGACCTAATAAAGATCAAAAGAAGCTATGCAATCTATAGAGTTACATTGACATAAATAGATATAGGAAAACTAATGTCCTTAGATTGGTTTTCCATCTATAAGAAATATTTGGTCCAAGTTTCAAAGTAGGAGTTGGTATATGAAATTAATGGAGAGACCCTCTTCCTTTGTCATGGCATCATCTCTGATAAATAGCTACTCAATGTAGAAGCAACATGCCTCAGTCTAGATTTAAAGAAATGGGGATTTCATCCTTATACATGTAGAACATGCAAAGTGAGGGAGCACACCAAGTTTATAATGTAAAGATCAAATCATTCACACTTCGTAGAGACATGTAGATACCTTTTACATGGCTCTCTCAACTCCAAAAAAAGAGAGACTTGAATGCACAAGGGACTCAAGGATATTTGCAGTGATCTTTGACGGTTTATCTCATGGTTAAGGTAGTTGCATGCTTTGAATGCAAAAGATCTCAAGAACAACAGTGGTGTTTACATCCATTTATGACCCCCCTCTCCATTTTCTCATGCAATCCCCCTTCTTCTCTCATCCCTTTACACTATATATAGAGGCTTTTGAGTCTAAAAAAGATATCCCTTGACTAGTGATAGAGTTACTCTATCAAAATCACCTTGTAACACTCTCTTAAATCAATATGATGAATTTTCTGATTCTAGTTTGAAGTCAAGTTTACATTATTTGAGTTTTAATTTGTATAATCTATGTCCCTTTTTATCATCTATAAATTCTCCACGTATCTTGATTTAATTATATTAGTTCCTTGCAGGTTGTGTGAAGTGTTAGACATTGGTGCCTTCTTGAAGTGTCACAAGTTTATAGTGTCTCATATAGACCTATTTATTTTTGTCCTTAAAATTGTATGGTTTCCCTTCAACCTCCACACAAAATACTAATACTTGTAGCCTTTAGATATGATTAGATTAGTATGTGTCTTGGTTAAATTCATTAGTAGTCATTATGGCTTCTAGGTTGAAAGTGAATCATTTCATCTTTGGTGCATCACCATCCTTAGCTTAGATTCCCATTTCACGTTATCTTTCTCTCCCTTTTCCTTTATCAATAATATATTTTAGTGTGGGAAATAAGTTGAAGTGAAGCATATGAGGAGATAGTCTCATTAAAAATCCTAGAGGTTCAACCTCACTATAGGATACCCATAGCTTGAGGTTGTTCTAATATTGTAGCTGGGAGTGAGAGAGCTTGAAAAATTCTCCCACAAGAGTGCAATTCTAACCTAAAATATTCTCATAATCTAGTCTTGTGCTCAACGTCCTTGCACCTCTTTGATCTCTTGAATGACTCTTACATTGACTACCTCACTCTATTAAATGACCATGCTCCTTATGTAAGTCTATATACCACTTCTATAAATTTATGTACTCATTTATAATCTACATACTCACCAATCCATCATCAAGAGGAGTCATCTTATGCCTATCTTGCTCAGCCCTTATCTCATCTCTCTCTCATACTACCTTAACATATGCATTTGTAACTATAGTATCCCTATCAAATAAATGATTATAAATGCTAGTTGTAACTATCTCTCATTCTATCAAACCCTCCTCCACAACATCATCATAAACATGTCATGTGAGCTCATGAAGTGTAGACTCAATGATGGTCTCTTAAAACCCATCATCTCCACCTCCTACCCTAGCTTGTGCTTCATCTTGAGCACCTTCCACTCCACCTACATGAAAAAATTACAATACTATGTTAGACATACATTTTCAAAATAAGATAAAACATGCACAAACTTGAACTTGTACATAATAATTCAAATATAATCATTACTTACCTCCCATTATCTAGATTAGAGTTGGGTCCTCATACTCAGGGGTATCCCCTCCACCAACAAGATATAATAGTACCCATAGATGCCTCACCCACCATGTGGTAAATACCTCTATGCACCCAACATCATCTACATTAGGAATATTTATATCTACATCTCATGCATCCAAAGGTAATGGTGATAACTCAAACTCAAGAGGCCTACCACATGCTCCTACTCTCACTGGTGCTCATGCACTCCTCATCTACACCCATGCTACTAGGGGCACATCTTATAATACCACAAATTTATTAGTCATGCACTTATACTAAAAGTTCTCATACACTATAGGCCAATAGTCATGTAACCAACAACTGAACCTAATATAATGTAACTGCACTCCATCCTTGGGCCACCCAAGGAATCCTCTACAGGGCCTCCATATGATATCTTGAGCCACTAGTCTATCTAACACTCATCTATAGTGACCCATCCCAAGAGACCTAATAGCCATTTAGCTTGTCCACTACTCCCCATATAGTTGTGGAGGTGCCCACCTTTCTCTTGATAATCCCAGTGACCGCACAACTATTATGTACTCATAGGCCCAATAATGCAATTTAGTAGCCACACTCAGACTAACACTAAATGCCTCTTGAATAACCCTATATAGATCTCTATATAAGAGGACAATCGTAGTCTTACCCCATGAGAACATAGTTCCATACACCTCTACACTACATACAATCCTATGCATCCTATATGCAATCGATACACCACTCCCATCCACTACAACAAAAGAAGCCAACAATACTACCAACCACTTTTACAAGTAAAAAACACTCAACCAAACAATAATTTATAGTAGTACATCACTATCACTACCCCTTCTATGTATGACTAAGGGCACACTAGCAAAATATAGGTATGCATGATCAATGGCATCTACACCTATAACATCCTGTAAAGTCACACACCATCCACTAATCAATAAATGAAAAATATGGTACACATCCTCTAGAGTAATAGTCATCTCTCTAGTAGTAAGATAGAAAGTATAGGTGTTTATGTTCCACCTCTCACATAAGGTGATAATCAAATGATTATCCCACTACACAATGCCTAGGTCACACACATGACCTATCCCTACTTTATCCATCATAACCCTCTCATCAACCGATAAAGGTAACAATCTCAGAGTATCCATCACCTAGCCTTTATGAAACTCCCTCATCCGTACCTTGCCCTAAAAAACACTATAAAATAGCATGAATATCAGTCAACCATGCCAAACTAATAACCTAGAAAAATGAAAATAACTAAACTAACATCAACCCAAAAAAGCTAGCCTCAAGGATAATAATAACACTTGGTATAGGATAATAGCACTAGGTATGAGCATTTTAACCTGAATAGTAGTGTTGAAGCCTAGATAATAGTTATAGAATAAGGATAGGAGCATTGAACCTAGTAAAAAATTTCTAAAAAACTTCAAAACACCTCAAAATCATAAAAAATAGGATTCTAAACAAGCCTAAATCACATGTTTTAGCTACGTATTAGGGTAACCTTCCCACCAGCATTAATCTAGGCTACCAATTGCTCAAACTAAGTCATGTTAGGTACTCGTATCCTTGGTATATCTCCTACTCTAGAGCTCTAAATCTCAAACTAGTCAATGCACAAATGAATCAAGAATTAATCCAAATTTTCCTATATTAAATGACTTTTCTACTTTGAAAAACCATTTTGCCCATAACTTAAACCATGTAGCTCCATTTTATAAACAATTTTATTTCATAGAACCATGATGAAAATACATTTGATATCTATCAAAACTTTATCTCTTATTTCATCATTTTCCTATTATGGCGCGAACACACACACACACACACACACACACACACACACACACACACACACACACACACACACACACACACACACACACACACACACACACACACACACACACACACACACACACACACACACACACATCTATATACCTATTTTGTATACAGATAATACAAATTCATCCTCACCAATAACAACTTGTTTAATATTTATACAACTTGGTCCTCACCAATCAAATCTCATTTAAGTTTCAAATAACTCAGTCTAAATAATCAATCAACTTCTCAAATTAGTTCAAAACTATACCAACCTTGTTCTTAGCATTACACCATCAGTCATAACTTTTGGCTCAATCTCCTCTATTATAAATTTTGTCCCTCTCCCCAAAAGGGGTGCATCATTCCTACTATTTTTATTTCCACACTTACCCATCACACCTATCCACTCTCATAGTTGGATACACCATGGTTCTTACATCTCTAGCAGTCAGAATTATTATATTCACCTCAATCAATCAAAATATATAGTGATTCAAACTACATGGGTCACTTAAAATGGTTCTTACACCTCTAGTAGTCAAAATTATTAGATTCAACTCAGGTTGGTCAAGATATATAGTGATTCAGATTACATGGGTTATTTAACACTACTCAAGACATTTAGAGGGATATACCTTTAGTTTATAGATACATAGATTACTCAGATATATAGTGGTTTAGATCATATGATTCATAATGACTTTGATATAGATCCAAACCAAATATCAGATTTGAGGGCATGTACATCACTACATATCTCACACATAGAACTTCATATAGCATGACATAATTACAGACTAGATAACAAATTATAGGCATAGTGTAGAGCACATTTTTTGATCTCTAGTTTTGCACATGGAACATGACATGATAGCTCATTTCACATGTGGTTATACAAATTAACTATACAAATACATCACTCATATACTATATTTGGGGGTATGGCATAGATGTTCATGTTCTTCATCATCTAGGATTATATGGATTGGAATGGCAAAACATGTCATTTTCTTCTTACACTTTTACCAAATTTTTAGATTACACCTAGGCATACCCAGGTTATCACCAGGTTGGGTTGTATGATCAAATGTAATGATTGGTCCATAGCATTACCCAAACCTAGGATTTTGTGTGGGATAGAGGATAGACATTTATTTTAGACCTAAAAGTACTTCTCATTTCTAATTTTGATTATTTAAAGTGCGGGCATGATAGAATTTATTCTTCATAGCATATATATTCTATACACACATTCCATATTACATGAGTTTATGTGGGACAGAGGGTAGAAATTATTTTTAGGCATTCTAGCATTTCTCATTTCCATTCAAATTAAATATAAGGGGCATCTATTTTAGGGATTCCATATTTCTCTAAACACTATTCAGTTTTTCCTAGATAGGAAGTTGGACCCTTTTTCAACACACTTATCTTCACATAGATAATTTTAGGTACGCATCTTCTTTTCTTTATTTTACTCTAGTACTTAATTTTATTGCATCACTAGATTAAAATGAGGGGAGGGGAATGTATACACCCTAAATTGATCAAGTAACCACACATATCATGTCTTTTCATAGTCCTTTTATAAGATACTCTGACTAGAGAATATGAGTTTTGTTCACATTTTTTCCATGTCTTTCATTTTAACCATTTGGGTCTTGTTCTAAGCTTGAGTCATCTTGTTTCCCATTCCCAATCACCCCAATCCTTTAAAATAGACATTCTAACTAAACCAAGTCAATTTTTCCATGCTCATTCCATCCCCCTTGGTCCCTAGCCTATAGGATAGGAGCCTTGGGATTAGACCACATCACTGAAACCTAGGGTGTCTAGTTTCTAGTACTCATATCCAAAGCTAATTTGAGCCTAAATGGTCATTTATTCTATTTTATGGGTCTTATCCATTTTCTTTGATTCATTTCTAAGTTTTCTAATGTTAGTTAAATGCAAACAAAGCTCCCAAATTATAACTAAAGAGTCTCTTATATAAATAACTACACAAGGCATTTTATATCTAGCACTTACTACTTTGGCACATTATACATAATAAAAATTAGTCAATAATATATCTCAGCTTCTCTACATCACACATAAACTTGAATGCTTGATCAAAGAAGGGCCTAGGTGAAAGTAATTCTTGCATCTATCATGCATGTTGATTATACACGGTCCCTAAGGGATAACTACATTTGATCTGAAACCCTAGCTTGAGGGTTAATGTAGGTAGTGGTTTGGATAGTAGGGATTCTAGATCATGTGATCATTCTTCCCCTAATCCATTTTTTTCCCCTTTTGCTTTTGATGTATTCATTATTTGCATGTGTGTAGATGGATATAGGTATTAAAGACTAAAACAAACCTACAATGAGCTCTATTAACTTCTAACCCCTAAAATTTGGTACATAGGCTCATATTGACCTAAAAAACAAAACCTAGAAAGCTTATATCTTGAGGATAATATTATTAGGGAGGGACTATAACACTGGACACTAGGGTGTCCTGTTCTAGCACTCCTATCTAATTAGAAAATAAAAGCCAGGGTCAGATTCCTGACAATGTCTCACTCTTAATTATTAATTACCATCTCTATAATCATTAATTTTAACCTAATTTAAAATAAGTTTATTATTATTCCTCTTGAAAAATTACCTTTTTAAAATCTATGTCTTTCCCCATTAAACTAGATTTTTCTTATTATTCTAGACCCTTATTATTATGGATCTAAACACTAGATTCCCAAAAATAATAAAACACAACTACTAATTCCCATGTATGTGGGATAATTAAAATATGCTAAATGGATGAGTTATAAATCATATGCATCCATAGAGACTAATACACTAATAATGTAAAGAGAAGGGTGGGACACAAGTTCCTAATAACTCCTCTCTTTGTCACTATGTCCTTCGGCAACACCATATATTACACCAATTATTCTTGATTTTTTTGGAGTTAGATACTTAATGTAAGTTATCAAATGACTCCATCCTTATCTAGCATGCAAGGCTAAAATATTTTTAAGTTTTCAAAATTCACTATTGAATAGAGCTTCATATAAGGAGGAAATCATAATAAAAAAAAAATCTTACTCACTTACTCTAAGATGAAAAATGGTTTTTATATAAAAATCTTAAAATTTTTAGTTTTATCTTGGATACTTTCTCTACATAATTATAAACATACCTTATCTTCAACAAGGAAATTATGCTTAGTCATATGTTGATCATGCCTATATTTTTACTTAGCCTAAAACTTCCCCAAACTCTCTTACACTTGAAGGTGGATATACTAAATCTCCTTTATGAATCTCTCGACTTTGTGGATTTATGACTCCAATTTCTCTTATCTCATGTATGGATATCTCACATCAAATGCACATGGAGTAAAATAGATAAAAACATGTTTCAAATGGATGTTTATTTGTATATGAATGAAGAGCCCTAATAATAATAATAATAATAATAATAATAATAATAATAATACACCAAAATTTGATCCCAAATGTGATTATTCTTTGTATTTTAATATCTCAATGGATGCACCAATTTTATATTATCCAATTTCATCTTCTTATCAATGTATGGATGAAAAGTGGTAGATATTTTCAACTTAGTATTCATATTCTCCCACAAGTTAAAATAAAATTATCCCATGAATTATTTAATCCCAATCTAAAATAGTGGAAGTAAGAGAACCAAAGTGAGCCCACACATTACCAAAAAATAATTCAAGTGCATCGACATCCATCGAAAAATCATCAAACAAAAATGTAGCAGTTAAAAATGTAGAGTGAAAAATGTAGCAAGGATTAAATGTATAAATGAAAAAATGTAATGAGAAAAAAACATCACAAGAACAAAACATAGTAAAGGATGTGTTCTCAAAAAAGATGACACAAATTTTAACTAAATGTCCAAACTCACAAAATCACATTTTCCTCTATTATTTTGCTTGTAAATTTGATGCATTACTTTTACACCATGAAATGTTAACTACTATCACCAAAATGAATTAGACAATGATAATCACTAAAATTCCCTAATTATTCTCTTCATGACATTTTCACAACATTACCAATACCACTACATTTTTCTTCACTATGTTTTGTCATCATAAATTGTTTTGATACTACATTTTTTTCATAATTTATTTTTACCACTACATTTTTTGTTTGATACATTATAGCATAGATCCAAGTACATCACTACCCTTAAGATTATTCTTACAAATAATAATAACACACATATTATAAACCATTCTAAAACTACAAAAAATTAGTCATTCCCCTTCTTAGACAAAGGATAAACTCCTATGAGATCTATGGAAATGCTTTCCCATGGGTGAGAAGGAACTAATAATGGTGTATAAACCCCAAAATTCATGTTGTTAGTACTACATGTGCTACAAAACCCACATCCTTTATGAATTTTGAAACTTCAACTTACATGTTGATTTAAATTTTAATGGTTATGGAGTTTAAACCCTAGGTTATTAAAGGGTCTAAGTATAGTAAATTAGGGTAAAAATATGTAATAAATATAGAAAATGATTTGTAATAAAAATTGACATAGTTTGACCTTTCTAACATAGAAATAAATGAGGTAAATAAGTAACTAACTATAAATTGACTGAGACAAGATTTAGAGGCTACAAACTAGTATAGGATATGATTTGAGTGTCATGGATAGGATCCAAGTGTCAAAGCACTCCTAGATATTAGTTTTTTTAACTAGATAGTAATGTTAATGGCACTATTACCCTCCTTTTGGTGCTAGTGTCCTATATGTAGAAATGTTTTGAGCTTCTAGGTGCACCTGTGTTTGAGTCTACCAAATCCATTCATATGTGTATGAGTTTTGATTCCCTATCGATGACATATTTTAAATGGTTTTATATGTAAACCCTAGACCTCTATGTTGTTATAACATCTGATTGACACAAGTAGTAGAGTGGTATGTTAGTGGGATAGGCTAGACATCCTCAACACCCCATTGTGATGAGAGTTGCCTACATATGAATACTCCAAGGAGGGATCAAGATTGATGTAGTTCTCCCCATATAATTGAATGGTAAAAGTATGAGTTAATCTAGTATGAATGCTATTTTGATTACTTTGAGTGTGCTTGAGATTGTAAATATGGGTAATCTAATCTTAGGAATTTTGAAGATAAGTATATGTAGAAGCAGGATAAAATAGGGCTTTATAACCTTCATTTTGCACAAATTTTTCTAAATTAATTTTTTTTATTGCATCTCATTTCCATCTAATGAATAATGGGATAAAATTCATGTATACATTTTTTATAGTGCTTTTTCAAGTCTTAAAAGAGGTCTAGGCTGACCCTAGGTGATTATTGATTTGAAAAGATATTTGTTGGTGGTCAATGGTAATAAAAAGACAATAACACCCAAAATAGGACAGTAGCACCATTGGTGATACTATCCCAATTATGGACCTAGGGTCTAGGTGGTAGTTCCTAAGGCACTATGTTCCAAGATGCTAGAGTTAAGATTTGTGACTACTTTGGGTATGTTTAGGGATACATGTGGCCAGTACAAAGGTTGAATAAGTGTCTAAATAGGCCTTAAGATAGGTCTAGGGCTAATATATGGATAGGATGGTCTCAAATAAAACTCTTAGCACTCAAGTATCATTTTTAGAGGATTACATTCCCCCCACCTTTATTCTATAAATGTAACAAAGTGAAATGACTAGGATAAATAAAAAAGTAGCATACATGTATTTAACTAAGAGGTAAAGCCCATGAATCTAGGTCTAAGTGTGTGAAGCATGATCTATTACATGTCCTACAAATTAAATGTGCATAAATTAATCCTTACTTAAAATATATCAAAAGTAAAATACAAAACTAAGTAAAGAGATAAGAAAGAGGAAATGAATGAGCACACCTCATTGGGTACATAAACTAATGCATAAACCTTGTGACATCTTATGTGTGTGTATGTAGATAGTGATAAATTGATGAATAACTTGGATTAAGTTGATGGATTTTTCAATCCCCATATGTGGGTGGATCAATAACTCAATATGGTTTTAACTCCATCATTACCCACCCATGCTTGGTGGATCAGGGCCTATCAATATATTGGATTGGACTAATAGTGTGTCCAACCCTCTCATGTATGTGACTTAAGAACTCAATTAGACTATGAATACATCATTATATACCCAGGTTTAGTAGATGTATCTATAACTAAAACTATATAATATAGCTTTGGGCCACTCAAAAACTCTAAAATGTAAAACAAATTTGGGCCACTCAAGAATGTCAACCACTACAGATAGAGTAAGGCATAAATATGGTGCATATCTTGTAACATGGTGTCTAATGTGTAAAATACACATAATGACATGGATTTTGTCATTATTTGTTATTAACTAGTGAATAAGTTAACATATGAAAATAATGTGTCATGCACATGCCCTCAAATCTGATACCTGAGAGTATGGATTCTGGATTGAGTTGTAATAATATAAATCTAAGTATCTAAAATTTAAATAAGATTTATCATGTTGCATATGATACCCCAATCTGAGAAAACTAGTATGAAATTATATTAAATTAAACAAAAACTAGTAATCTATAATTGAACCTATACAAACCTAGACTATAACTATTGTACTTTTTAGCCAATCTAAAATTTCCTAAAACTAAGGATATTAGACAATAGTGTCATATATTGTACAATAGCATTGGTGGTACTTGTGTCCCACTTTAGGATCTAATTTCCAACTATATTGATTTATGTGCAATTGAAAAATGGTCTTTATGTGACTATTTCCCAATATGTTTTTCTAAAACTAATTTTTATTGCTTCTATTGAAAATTGTTCTTTGAGTTCATTTTGATAGCCTGGTATTTGTGAAAAACCTCTATGAATACCCCCTCTTTTGAGGGTATTTATTTAATATGTACAATAACTATCTTCAAAATAAAATCTATGCAAGATGTGTGTTAGCTAGAGCATATATGATATCTACATAATAAACTAATTTAATGTACATACATAACATAAAAATTTAAGATAGTTTATGCATAAGTTTATAATGTATGATGTATGTAATATATAGAATTAACAAGGCTATCAAGATAGATATAATAATGTACATATGTGTGCAAATAGAAAATATGAGAATTAAAGTAACTACGTAGGGGAATGGGGTATGATGTTCATCATGACACCTAGGGAGGAAGAGGATATGCATGAGTTCCCTCATGGAACCTAAAACATGATTTTGTAATAATCAAGAGACAATTTTCATGTCTATGATGCATAGAAAAAACATACATACAATACACATGAGGCACACAAAATAGGCCAAGGGACCACAACACAAGGGACATGGGCATATGTCACTAAATACATAGAAAGTAAGACATATAAGGACATGTTCAAATGTCTACATATGTAAACAATAAACAAGTGGCTTAGAGACACATGGAAGGACATGTTCAAATGTCTATGTACACAATCAGGAAGGCACACACAATAACATGGGTGTATGTCCAAAGAATACATATAATGAAAATAAGTTACGTATAGCCATAAAATAAAGGCATATGTAAATTCCCTAAAATAAATGTAGAAACACAGAGACATAATCAGTCTAAACTATGAATTATATAAATGAAAGTATTCATGAAAATGTGATATAAATTTGTATATGAGCAAATAAGTTGAGTCTAGAGTAGTAGTAATCAATAATGAGTTTGACTAGTATAATATGATCACTACCAAGATATAACAGTGTTAAATCTATGATGTAGAGTATACAAAGATGTAACTTGGCAATGGTAAATATATATAAGATGCCCTCAAATGTGTGAAAGTATCAATTGAATAATTTGTGTATCTATGTATATGCCCCTAGTGGGTAGATAGTAGCAAATCTAGATCTATGTTTTTGACCTAGGTCCTATAAGTATCTATGAACACTAGACAAGAACAATTGAAGCATGTATTTATGATAAAAAAATAACTATACTAAGATATAAATCATATTTACTACATGGAAAGTATAATAAATGCAAACATGGAAATGCATATAATCTATAATTTGTATTTTCTAAGTAAATATTTGAATTTTGTTGTGGTTTTACATATTATATTATTTTTGTATTTTTTGGATATAAGCTATGTACAAGAGACATGAAAATGAAACTATATACAAGGATCAAGGTAAGAGGAAGTATGTATAAGTAGGGAGGAACATACTAACTGATAAGTGTCATGGGATATTCACTATCAATGTGGCTTGTGTCAAATAAAGGAATAATAATCATACATGTGTGAAAAGGTAATTAAGGTCCTGGAACCTGTTTTATTGAGTGATCTATCATTGGCATTACCTGTGGAGTTATGATAGGAATCTGTGAAGTTGATTGGGGTGTCTTGTGAGCTATAGGGGTCTTAAGGACCCATCTAGTAGAATATGTTGTAGTTGGGATGGGTACCCTATGTTGATAACCCTAGGAACTCAATAGCATTGATCTAAGAAGGAAAAGGGTAAAAATAGGCCCTCTATAATCTATAACATATCTCTAATGTAGGATTCCCTCTAATAAGGGTATCCATGGGAGATTATACATATGTGGTAACACTATAAGAGTAGACCTCACTTGTACTAGTGGTTCAACTAAACTCTATGGTGTAATGATGGGAACTGTGCTTGGAACTATAACTGGTAGCTATGGTGTGACTACCTATGGGATAGGTAAAGGATACCCATATGAAAGACCCTAAAATTTAACCACCTATTTATCATGTATATACTTGAGGCATATGTACATAGTGGATGTAAATGGCTTATAGATATTGTCTCCATACTCTACCTAATAACATATCAAATGTGACTTCACTAAGTACTACTAAGAATCTAATGCCACATGTGCTAGTCTAACCTATAGTGGAAGTATAATCTCCCAATGAAGATATGAGCATGGCCACTAAAACCATAAATAACTATGTTGGTAAAATAAATTTCCTTCTCTAAATAATCCAATTTTTTTAAAAGTGTGATAGTGCACATGTTAATACTTGACCCATTATCAACCATAACAATCTGAGTAGGATGATGATCAATCTAGGCTCATATAAATATTACATATAAATCTAAATCATCATTGAAAATCTCTTACTCTAAGAAAGTGATGAGTGGTCTAGCTAGTATTGTAGTATAATACACACCAATGATATTATTTAGTGGGTATGTATCCTTTATAGTATTTTGATAGGATGTCAGTGGTGGATGTACCTGATAGGTATAGTGAACATCTAAAGTATTATCTACCTCATTAGTTATATGTTTTTGAAATAGATATGAAAATATTTTCAATGCCTTAGCTTCCATTTTTTTCACTTTAGGTGCCTCTGTGGGTATGCCAATATTAATGATGTTGGCCTCTATCAAATCATGTATCTTATAATTCAAGTTGATGCATCTATTTTTATTATGGCCTAGTGCCCTATAATAATCATAAAATGCATTGGAATCATAATTATTTAGAAGAGGTCATGTTATATCAACCTATTTGATGAGAGGGAGAGATATGGCATTGCATTCCAAGATCTAGTATAAAATATGTGTCAGTGATTCTAAAAGGTTATGAAACCTCTCTATGTAGGAGATGATAAAACCAAGTGAGGAAGTGGCTTTGAAGTTATGTTAACTATAGCCTTTTGATCACTCTTATTTTTAGTGGCCCTTATTTTTTATGGAGTCTTATTAGAACTCTTAGTAGTTGAATCTAATCCACTTCTATATTTTAATGTGCACATAGAGAGAATATTAGACTTCCCTTTCTTTCACTATGTGCATAAATTTTTTAATGTTTTAAACTTATTGAACAAGATGGTTTCATGTAATGTTGGTAGTAAATTATGTTTAAATATGTCTTGTAGGTTTCTATTTTCTATGGGGCTAGTCATCTTTGCCAATATAGTTTTGTATAACAAGACATATCTTATAATACTCTCATTGTATTTTTGCTTAAGTTGTGCCAATTGATCATATGATATCTTATCACTAATGTTGATTTAAAAATGTGCCAAAAACATATATGCCAATGGATTAAATGTGGTGATGAACTAATTTGGAAGATTGTATAACCACTATAAGGCATAGTCCTTTAAACTTCATGGGAGCAACTTAGTAAGGAGCTAATCATTAGACACATATCCCAAACATGATACATGGAAATCTCATCAATGGTGATTTTGGTCACCCTTACCATCATAAAAGTAAACTTGGGTACCAAAAATATGGATAGCAAAGGAGTTATCGCTATGTGGAACATGAGAATCCAAGGCATGTGGTGGTCTAGTAGCACCCTACTCAAGATGTAATGCCTTAGACTATAAAGAATAAATATCATGAATAATAGATTATACATCTAGAGAAGAGGAACTATCCATAGGAGGTGTTACCATTTTTGAAGGTTATCAAGTTAAAATGGGTTGTTGTATAGGATGAGTTGCCCTTAAAGTAGGTGTAACAATATTGTTATCTGGGGGAGTATAATATTGACCATTATTGTATTTTAGAAGTTATTTATAGATAATATTGATAAGGTCATCTTGCATATCTGAACATTTTGGAAATAGAATTTTTTAATTATCTCTTGTATGTTTCATTGAATTAGTTGTTGAATTCTACCATTGTAGGTTGGGAAGTAGGAAAACAAATAGTTATATATTTTAAACCTTTAAAGAAATTTAATCTATGAAATATTGTAATAATTAAATAATAAGACAAATTTTATATTTTGGAACTAATATCTAATCATAAAAAATAAAAAGATACAAACCCTAAAAGTATATAAGGCTATGGTTTTAATAGTGTTTGAACTAAGTCAGGTTCACTAAATGATTTAAATTTTTAGATTTATGGATTTTAAGCCCTAGGTTGTTAAAGGACCTAGGTATAGTAAATTAGGGTATAAATATGTAATAAATACAATTAATGATCTGTAATAAAATTAACCTAGTTTGACCTTTGTAAAAATAGCAATAAATGAGGTAAATAAGTACCTAGCTATAAATTGGTTGTGATGGAAGATTTGGAGGCTAAAAACTAGGAGAGGAACTAATCTAAGTGTCATATACAAGATCCCAGTGTCAAAACCCTTCCTAAATAATATTTTCCTAACTAGATAATAACACCAATGGTACTAGTGTCCTCTTTTTGGCACTAGTATCCTTGTTTTATTATTTTTGGGAAACTAGTGTTTAGTTCCTAAACAATAAAGGGTCTGGAGTAAGGGGAAAAATCTAGTTTAATGTGGCAAAACATATATTTTATCTAATAATTTACATGAGGAATATAAATGAACTTATCTAAAAATGAACTAAAATGAATGATTTAGGAGCTAGAAATTGAGATGCAGGACTGGGACATTGTCATGAATTTGGATCTAGCCTTCGATTTATGATTGGATAGGAATGGAAAAAGAGGATAGGAGTGGCACCTATGTTTTATTCCACCTATACCACTATTATCCTAAGGATCTAAGCTTTTTGGGTTTTATTCACTATGTTTGTGTGAGCCTGTGTATAAAATTTTAGAGGCTAGAAGTCAATAGAGCTCGTTATAGATCCATTTAAATCTCCAAACCTTGTATCTATCTATACACATGCCAAAAAATGCATCAAAAGTAAAAGGGGTAAAATTTGGGTTAGGGGAAGAATGATCTCACAACCTAAAACCCCTATAGTCCTTATTGCTACCTACATTAACCCTCAACCTAGGGTCTTAGATCAAATTTAGTTATCCCTTAGGGAATGTGCATAATCAATGTGCATGATAGAAGCAAGAATGAATTTCACCTAGGCCCTTCCTTGATCAAGCATGAAAGTCTATGTGTGATGCATAATGTTGAGTTATACTATTGATTGATTTTTATTATGTAATGTGCCAAAGTAGTAAGTGTTACATATAAAATGTCTTATGTAGTCATTTATATAGGCGAATCTTTATTTTGAATTTAGGATATTTTATTTGCATTAGTCAACATCAACAATCCAAATAAAAATTAAGAGAGGGGCTAATAAGGGTTTAAGAATAATTAAGAAATAAAAAATGACCATTAGATAATAGTGTCAGAAAGGATAGGATCATCGAGCACTATAGTCCTACAAAATTCTATTGTTTGAGACTCAAAAAAATAGGTTGAGACTGACACAAACCAAGTCTAGGGTTTCCTATAGGTATGGATTAGTTGATTGAGATAACAAAAAAGTGATAAAAGCAATAAACAAGACCAAGATTAGTAAGCAAGAACATGGCTAATGTGAACAAAGCTCATATTCTCTAGTCGAAGTCTCTTATGAAATGACTATGAAAAGATATGATATGTGTGGTTGTTTAACCAATTTAGGGTGTATACATTTGCCCTCCTTTTATTCTAGTGATGCAATGAAATGGAGTAATAGAGTAAAATAAAGAAAATAAAATGTGTACCTAAACCTACCTACATGGAGATAAGTGTGAGCACAAAGGGTCCAACTCACTTCTTGGCTAGGGAAGTAGATAGAGAACCAAATAATGCTTGGAGAAATAAGGAATCCCTGAAATGGATGCCCTTTGAACTGAATCTAAAAATGGAATCTATGTAATCATGGAGAAGGAGGCCAATGTTTTCCCCTATGTTAAATCTAACTGAAATGAAAAATGTTCAGAGGCCCAAACCTAATGTTTTCCCTCTATCCCACATAAAATCATGTAATATGGAATGTGTGTATAGAATTTGTATGTTATAAAGATAAAAAACTGTCATGCCCCCACTCTAAATATCTGAACTAGAACTGATAAATTCTTAAAGGCCCAAAACCAATGTTTGTCCTCTATCTTGCACAAACTCATGTAGTTTGGGTCTAGGTTATGATATGGACCAATCGTTATAAAATATCATATGGTCCAACCTGGTGACAACTTGGGTACAAATGGGTGTAATCTAAAACTCTAGTAAATGTGCAAGAATAGAATGTCATGTCTTTCCATTCCAATCTATATAATGCTATATGATGAAGAACATGGCATCTAAGCCATGCCTTAAAATATAGTATGTGAGTGATGCATCTATATAATCTAGTAATCTATATAACCACATGTGATATGACCTATTGTGCCATACCCCATATGCAAAACTAGAGATCAAAACACTGTGATCTACACTATGCCTATAATTTGCTATTTAGTCTTGTAATTGTGTCATGTTTTATGAAGATGTATGTGTGAGATGTGTAGTATGTTCATGCCCCCAAATCTAGTATATGAGTCTAAATCTATATCAAAGTCATTATGAATCCATATAATTTGAACCACTATATTTGACTAATCTATATATCTATAAACTAAAGGTATATCTCCTTGAATGTCCTGAGTAAAGCTAAGTGATCCATGTAGTCTAAATCACTATATATCTTGACTAATCTAAGTTGAATCTAATAATTTGAATACTAAAGTTATATAAACCATGGTGTATCTATCTATGAGAGTGGATAGGCATGATGGATATGTGTAGGAATAGGAATAGTAGGAATGATGCCCCACTTTTGGAGATAAAGATGAGATCTATAATAAAGAAGGTTGAGATAAAAGTGATAACTAGTGGCGTAAGTAGAAACAAGGTTGGATTTTTATGAAGAGATTGAAAGTTTTACTTGATTGATTAGGCTAAATTCTTTGATAGTTGAATGAGTCTTTGATTGGTTAGGACCAAGTTGTATGTCTAGATATAAAATATGTATAGAGATGTATGTGCTATAGTAAGTGGATGATGTAGTAAGAGAGTAAGGCTCGCATGATATCGAAGGTATCATTATCACAATTTCATGGAATAAAATGGTTTGTAAAATGGAGCTAGAGGGTTCTAGTTATGGGGGAAATGGTATGTTGTTTTGAATGAGAAAGTTGTTTGATATAGGAAAATTGGATTGATTCTTGATTCATTTGTGCATTGACTAGGTTGAGATTTAGATCTCTGGAGTAGGAGATATGCCAAGGAGACGAACACCTACCATGACCTAATTTGAGTATTTAGCATCCTAGGTTGAGGCTGGTAGGGAGGTTACCCTAGTAAGTAGTTGAAACATGTGATTTTTGCCTATTTAGAAGCTTTTTTTTATGTTTTTGAGCTATTTGAAGTGTTTTTAAGAATTTTCCACTAGTTCTAGTGCTCGTATCCAGGAGTCAATGCTACTATCTAGTATGCAGTGTTATTGTCCAGGTTTTGACATTGTTGTCCAACATTAATGCCCTTTTATAATGTTATTGTCCATTGGGGTTAGTTTTTTGAGTTTTTGAGTTATTTCCTATTGTTGTGTAGCTTAGTTATTTTCCTTAGCATTATTGATTGATATATATGCTATTTTTTGGTATTTTTTAGAGTGAGGTATGAATGAGGGATTTTCATAGAGGCTAGGTGATGGAAAAACTAAGATTATTACCTTTATCATATGATGAGTGATCTATGATACATAGATTAGGGTTGGGTCATGTGTGTGACCTAGGCACTGTGTAGTAGGATAGGTATTTGATTACCACCTTTGTGAGAGGTGGAATGCAGACATGTACTTTTGGCTTCCTACTAGAGAGATTATGATTACTCTAGAGGATCTGTACCATACTTTATATTTATCAATTAGTGGATGGTGTGTGACTTTACAAGATGATATGGGTGATGATGTTATTGATCATTCATCCTTATATTTTGTTGGTGTACCCTTAGACATACATTAGAGAGGTAGTGATAGCAATGTGATGCTATTAGTTATAGTATAGTTTAGTGTTACACACTTGCAAAAGTGGTTGGTTATGTTGTTAGCATCTTTTGTTACCATGGATAGGAGTGGGGTGTTGATTCCATATAGGATGTATAGGATCATGCATAGTATAGAGGTGTATGGCACTATGTTTTCATGGGGTAGGACTATGCTTTCCCATTTATACATATATCTTTATAGGTTTGCTCAGGAGGTATTTAGTAGTGGTGTGAGTGCGGCTACTTTATTGCATTATTGGGCTTATGAGCACATATGGTTATGTAGCTGATAGGATTATTGAGGGAGAGGTGGGCACCCCCATAGCCATTTGAAGAGTGGTGGATGAGTATGTTGACTATTTGGTCTTCTAGGATAGATCACTATAAATGAATTTTAGATAGATTAGTGGCTTGAGATATCATATGGAGGCCCTATAGAGGATTTCTTGGGTGGCCCAAAAATGGAGTGTAGTTGTGGTATATGAGGATAAATTTTTAGTTACATGAACATTGGGATGGAGTGTGTAAGCATGTGACTATATAGTTTGGGGTACTATAATATATGACCCCTATAGCTTGGGTATGGGTGATGAGTGTATGAGCACCAATAAGGGTAAGAGCTCATGAGAGGCCTACTAAGGCTGAATTAGCACCATCACCTTTGGATGTGTGAGACATGGCTATAGATATTTCTAATGTAGATGATGTTGGATGCACAAAGGCATATACCACATAGGGGATGAGGCATCAGTGGGATCCATTGTATCTTGTTGATGAAGGGGATGCCCTTGAGTATAAGGATCTTGCTTTGATCAAAATGATGGGAGGTAAGCATTGTTTATATTTGAATTGTGTACAAGTTTATTCTTATTTTAACTTATTTTAAAAATGTATATCTAACACAATATTATACTCTTTACATGTAGTTGGAGTGAGAGGTGCTTAGGATGAAGTACCTATTAGGGGAGGAGGTGGAGATGTGTTCTGGGAGACCATCATTCAATTGACACTCTGAGATCTTACATGACATGTTCATGATGATATGGTGGAGGAGGGATTGATAAAGCATGTGATAGTTATAGCTAGTGTTTATGCTCATTTGTTTGATAGAACTATGATAGCTATAGTTGCATATATTAGGGTAGTAGGAGAGAGAGATGAGCTAAGGGTTGAGGTAGATGGGCACAGGATGCCTCCACCTAATTATGGATCAGTGAGTATTTAGATTATTTATGAGTAAATGGATCATCAAAGGTAGTATGTGTATTTGCATGAGGAGCATGAGCAGTTATTAGAGTGAGGGAGATGGAATAAGAAACATTCAAGAGCTCAAAGAGGTGTGGGGCCATCGAGTGCTAGAGTGGACTATGGGACTGGTATTGGAGGAGAGAGTGAGACTAAGAGTGAGGGCATGATGCCCATCCATGATTGATTGTATCTTGATATGATGTATATGTTTTTAAAAATTTGTTATATATATGGATACTGGGTTGATTTTGATTTAGCTGTGTTGTGTTATGGATTGTGGACTAGATTTGTATCGCATTGTGTTGATTAGAAATAGTTGATCTAGTATTGATGTTTAAGGTTATATATATTTGGTAAAATGGTACTTGGAATATGTGATTTGATTGTTTTGTTGATAATTATGATGCTAGCTTTTGATTTTGAATTATATGTAAGTAAAGAACTTTATTTGGTTTGTAATTATATGTGAGCAAAAAAAATTATTGGTTTTTCAATTGGGAAATTATTAGGATAATTTGAGTTGGTTTGAGATTGGTAATTTGTTTGGATAAGTTGATTTGGTTTGAGATTGGTAAATTTTTTGGATAAGTTGAGTTGGTTTAATGTTGTTAAAATAGAATTTGGTAAGATCTAGATTTTGAAAGCTAGTTTTGGCTATGGATGGTTATTTGGAATTAGGGGTGTTATTTGTTAGTATGTGGGGATGTAAGATAACACACTGTGTGTATTACTTCCCTAAGAGTGTCTCAATAATACAAAGGCTAGATCGGCATTTGGCTCCAACATTATCCTACTAAGTGAAGCTATAAATTGATGCTGATATGAATGTGTATCATATCACTCTATGTTGTATCACTATCTAAACCTTGATGGCCAACTAAACAAGTTCCCATATTGCTCATGCTATGTAGGAATATGCTCTATATCTGATACTATCTATTGTGTACTAAATATTATTGGATGTGGATATTATATAAAATATAACTTTAATAGACATACAATAGGAACTATGTGTTATGATTGAGCCATAGATCGATACTGTCAGGATCCTACTCATCAATAAGAGTATATATGATTACCTCTTGTATAAGCAACTAAACACAGAATTTAACTAGAATGAATAAGTAACTAGAAATATGAAACAACATAGAATATGAGAGATAATACCCAATTGTATTAATACTTATACAAAAGGGAATACAATAAAGAAGATGCCACTTCTTCTCCACACCTTTCAGAAGCTTCTCACACCTCAAGTGTTCACCAATAATTCTCCTCCAACAGTTCACTCTCTCAATCACTGTCACAATAATCAACTCAAACATAGAGTTGTTGTTCACCTCCACCAGTCAGTAACAACACTGCCAGTACACCAATTACACAACCGTACTCCAAGTAGATCTCCCTTTCCTTGCTGCCACCTAAAAATCAACAGAACTTACTTACCATGTAGATGTCTCTACACCTTGAAGAACCCTTATCCTTGCCTCACCAAGTCCTCATGATTCTTCAACCAGTACCCCGGTGGATCTTCTAGTAGAACTTGCACAACCTGCAACTCTCCCTGATCATACACACTCAGCACCCCTTTAGAACTAGGAGGAGCTACTCTAGCTCTCTCTACAAGCTCAATGGCTTTTTAGCACACTTTTACAATACAGCCCATGAGTCTATTATATATATCTCATGCATATAATAATTAGACTTTCTGAATTACAATAATTAGACTCACAACTCTAAGACCAAAAATAGTCTTTACATGCAAACTGCCTGTCCAAAAATAGACCAGTCCAAAACCCGCATGCAAACTACATGCACACATAGGTTGTCAATGTCGGCTCCTTCCTGAATGATGTCGATTGACTCATAATCGACGTTGGTTGCTTTTCACTGTAATATGACTGATGTTAGTTGATCAGATCAATGTCAGTTTCCTTGCAACTTGTTCTACAACTCAGCAACCTCTG
Organism: Torreya grandis; assembly: GCA_037957365.1. Lineage (NCBI taxonomy): Eukaryota > Viridiplantae > Streptophyta > Pinopsida > Cupressales > Taxaceae > Torreya > Torreya grandis. Next base: position 3,532,727 of record JARHVA010001166.1, on the reverse strand, counting down.
CAACCTCCACAACCTCAGCAACCTCCTTCCCTTTTTGCATCAATGAAGTTTTTAGCTCCACAACCTAATACTATGTGTTATGAAGAAGGCTCATTTATCCATAATCATATACCTTAGGGCCTTTGTTGTGATGCATATGATTGAGCCATAGATCGATTTGGAGCTAAAACCTATGATGAGGGATTTTTTAATCTTAACTATAGCATATTGTTACATGAGATAGGACCTAGAAAATTTGGCCGTAGTGAATATTTATTATGAACAATAATCTATGATGTGGGTTTATTTAATTTTAACCATAGTGGATTGCTACATGAGATAGGACCAAAAAAATCTAGTCGTAGTGAATACTTCTTGTTAGTAGTACTATGTTGTGGTGCTTGTGACTCTGTTAGATATGTATATAGAACTATACTATGTACTCCTCAAATTATAGTGATATATGTAGGTTACTCTCATTGTATTAGTTTCTAAACCTTTTGAATAGGTGGAATAGGAGTTTTCCTATGAGGCTCTATCTTCGAAACCACATTTCTCTTATAATGAGTGACTGATGATTCTTATAAAGGAATGTTCTAGGATGACTCAGTCATGGATGAATGAGTTCCATGGTTCCATAATGGAGGATATCTTAGTTCCCCCTATGTGAATGTTATGATTCCATTATCAACACATCTAGTAATGCAATATCTGAGTCCATAAAAATCATTATCTCTATGTCCACAGATATGATGATAGTTACAAAAGGGCTAATGTGGCTATCTATGTAAGAGATGTGGATCTCATCGATGAGTATAAGGTAATGTGATTGACCTTATATCTAAAAATGTTGATAATATGATACATGGGCTATCATACTCTGAATAAAACTATAGTGGTGCCTTATTGTTGTTTTCTATATTGCATAATTTAGGTTGTGTTCTAAAAACTGGCTCTTTATTCTTAACTAGTTATTTTTCTAGTTATGGTATCCCATCTTGTTTAGGATATGGTGGATGTTGGATGCTAGGATTTGTAGATACTAATATGAAATATAGAGCAATATGATCAATTGAATCAACCTCAATCAATCCCAATTTCTTTTCCAAAGCTAGAACTGTATAGCATAAGTGCCTAAAAGAAGACTCTATCTGATATAGTAGATGTTCAAGGAGAGGTTGATGAATCCCCTTAATAAAGATATGTTAAATCTCTAAATATTCTAGTTTGTATATCAGTCTTAGCATGTGATTATTACATCATAAGATATACTTACTAACTTTTTCTTAAGAATTTTTATGTAGTGTGGCAAGTTTCTCATATGTAACACAAGGGCCCATGTTTTCTATGTAATATCTGAGAAATGCCTCCTCTAAGTCATCATATGTGTGTAAGGAGCCAACTTGGAGTAGATGAAAGAACCAATTATATTCTTCCCCTACTAATTTATATTGGAACAACTTTAGTGGAATCAAATGACTCACATGAGATGGTAAAGCCTTCCAAAAGGCTTGAATGTGTATGATTGGATCTCCAATTCCATCAAAGTGAAGCAATGATGGTATATATAAATGCTTAGGTAATGAAGATTTTATGAATGTCTTCAGAAGAGGGTTACCATGTAAATCATTAGCATCAATATAATAATTAAAGGCCTTATTTTACAAGGTAAGTAGATGTACTTGGTGTTTTAATTCACCAATTGCATGCATTAAAGAGATAATCTCCTAGGATGGTACATTGGCATCTTGAAGTGTTTTATTTAATCATTGAACTTGATTGTTAATTTTAGCCATGGGAATGCTACATTTAGCAATTGGATCATAAAGAGGGGGTTTTCTCACTTAAACCTTGGGAGTAATGGTAACTTGGACCTTACTAGAGGGATGTGGGCTACTATTCTCTTTAGGTGAAAAGTGAGAACTGGGTTATACTTTAGTGAGGGGTGGCTTGGGAGATTTATTGGTATATTTAAATTTTAGTGTATCACATTATAATTGAGTAAAAGATGTGTTATTAGCATGAACATGTGCATTATTTAAAATAAAATCATGCATAGAAGTAAGAACAACATTTAGAAGTGCATTATGTTTGAGAGGAGTGAGAGAAGAATTAAAAACATGAGATGCATATTATTATTCACTATGTGCATAATAATCATCATTGTTCCATGCATTTCCATCATTGAAATATTGTTCATAATCACTCTCATTTTAATTTTCATTTGCATGTTCACTATCATATTCATTATCACTTTCAATGTAACTAGGGAGAGTTGTAAGAGAATAATTTAATTCTTTTCTCATATGCAATAAAGTATCATTTGAAATTGGAATATCATGTGCATCTATGTTATCTATGGATGGATTACATGAATTATTTTGATGAGAAGTAAGAGAAAGAAATTTATCATTTAGATCTTCTTTGGACATAGTAGAGTTAGGAGCATGAGATGTACCATTTGAACTATGCAGTGGTAATTTGATTTTATTGCATTTATATTTTTGTATTTTGAACATTGAATTAGCAAAAGAGAGAGATATATAAGGTTCACATATAATAAAATTATCACCAAATAGAGGTTCACTTGGAAGTGCATGACTAATTTTTTCATTTGGTACATTGTGCAAAGGCGAATGAGGTGAGCAGTATCTTTCCCATTTATCAAAATTATTTTCTATAGAAGAAGGAATAAAAGAGATAGGTTTGAGAGAAGAAGATGCATCTATTTGTGCTTCACTATCAATTTCACATATATCATCATATTACTCATTGTAACAATAGTAATTATATTTATTGTAAATAAAGTCATTTTCCACATTTTTAGCTAATATGAAAATTTGTCAATTCATTGTCATAATTATGAGAAAAAATTAGAAATTGATCTATGGGATGAGAGGGAAGAAGTTCCTTAGTGGCCATTTTATTTATTACACCAAATAAAATATGTAACAGTAATATTAAGCAAATGAATGCAAAAAAAACTACTAACATAGAGATTTTGAAATTATGTTTGACAAAGTAAACAATTTACAAAAAATTCAAACTATTTTTCTAAAAATTGTAAGGAAAACTTGGGGTTTGAAGACCTAGTTTTAAAATCTAGGGTTTTAGAATTTTTTAAAATATGCCAATAATTTAAATTCTAAAAATAAATTTGAATAGAATAAATGCAAAAAAATTAATAAAAAAATTAGAGATTTGAAATTAATTTTTTGCACAAGAAAACTACTAATATTGAAAATTTGAAATTATTTTTGCTAAATTAAACAATTTACAAAAATTCAAAATATTTTTCTAAAATTTTCAAAGAAGGCTTGGTGTTTGACGACCTAGTTTGGAAATTTGAGGTTTTGAGCTAGGGCTTTAGAATTTTTGAAAATTATGCCAATAATTTAAATTATAAAAATAATTTTGAATAGAATAATTTTACAAAAATTTATACAAAAATTTGAAATTTGAAATTAAATTTTTGCACAAAATATGAAGGAAAAACCTAAGGGTACCTAGGGTTTTAGGTTTATTCAAAGTAAGTCAGGTTCACCAAATGTTTTATTATTTTTAGGAGACTAGTGTTTAGTTACTAAACAATAAAGGGTCTAGAGTAAGGGGAAAAATCTAGTTTAATGTGGCAAAATATAGATTTTTATCTAATAATTTACATGAGGATGAGAAATGAACTTATCTAAAAGTGGATTAAAATGAATGATTCAAGAGCTAGAAATTGAGGTGCAAGACTGAGACACTGTCATGAATATAAATATAACCTTCATTTTATTATTTGATAAGAGCACAAAAAGTGGAAATGAGTGGTATTGGTGTTGTAGTCCAACTCTACCACTATTGTCCTGAGGATCTAAGCTTTATAGGTTTTGTTTGTTATGTCTATGTGAGCCTGTGTATGAAATTTAGAGGCTAAAAGTCAACAAAGCTCATTTTAGATCCATTTCAATCTCTAAACCCTATATCTATCTACACACATGAAAAAAAATGCATCAAAAGCAAAAGGGGGAAAAAATAGGTTAGGAGACGAATGATCATAGCCCTAGAACCCATATTATCTTGATCACTACCTACATTAACCCTCAACGTAGGGTTTTAGATCAAATGTAGTTATCCCTTAAGGAATGTGTATAATCAATTTGCATGGTAGATGCAAGAATGACTTTCACCTAGGCCCTTGATCAAGTATGCAAGTCTATGTGTGATGTAGAATGTTGAGCTATGTTATTGACTGATTTTTATTATGTAAAGTGCCAAAGTAGTAAGTGTTAGATATAAAATGCCTTGTGTAGTCATTTATATAGGATACTCTTAATTTTGAATTTAGGTTCTTTTATTCACATTATCCAACATCAAAAATCTAAATAAAACTTAAGAGAGGGGATAAGAAGGGTTTAGGACCTATTAAGAAAGAAAAAAATGACCATTGGACAATAGTGTTGTAAAAGATAGGAGCATTGGACACTTTAGTCCTGTAGAATTCTATTGTCTGAGACTCAAAAAAATAGGCTAGGACTAACACAGACCAATTTTGGGGGTTCCTAGAGGTATGGGTCAGCTAAATAAGATAATATATAAGTGATAAAATTAATAAACAAAACCAAGATTAGTAATTAAGGACATGACTAATGTGAATAAGGCTCATATTCTCTAGTTAGAGTCTCTTATGAAAGGACTATGAAAAGACATGATATGTGTCATTGCTTGACCAACTTAGGGTGCATACAGTCCTCTATGTAGAACTATTCTGAGCTTCTGAGTGTATTTGTGTCTGAGTCCACCAAACCTATTCCTATGAATATGAGTTTTGATTCTTTGTTGGTGACCTATTTTGATTGATTTTATATGTAAACCCTAGACATCCATGTTATTATGGCATCCAATTAGCACAAGTAGTAGAGTGTGATGTTACTTGGGTAGGCTAGACATCCTTAACACCCTACTATGATGAGATTTGCCTACATACCAATACTATGAGGAGGAATCAAATCCAAATGGTTCTCCCCACATAAGTGTGGGTGTGAGTTAAAGTGAAACTAGTATGAATGCCAAATTGAGTGATTTGAGTTTATTTGAGACTAAAAATATGATTAATTTGAGCTTAATAATGTTATAGATGGATATATGCATAAGTAGGGTAGAATAGTGTTGTCCATAAGATTGTCATTGATGTCAAAAGGGAAATTATGGATGTCATTGATGACAAAAGATCAGGCAGGATTGATGGACATATGAGCATGTTTTTTTAATTTTCACAATGTAAAGTTGTCATGCTTTTATAGAGACCATTTCTAGACCACTTGAAGAGTAATTAAAACAAGATCTATTATGGGTTTTTCAAGAGCATTTTAAATATATGGTCCAAAGGTTTAATTGAGAAGAAATGAGCTTAGAATTGATTTATCTTTGCTCTCAGACATTACCAGGGTTTCATAGTAAAAACATATGAGTTTTAGTCATGGAATTCATAGGCATGTTCTATTTTAATATTGACTAGATATAGGTAGGAACCATTTACTTAAGTTACATCTTAAGTCCTTATCATCTTTTTGAAACTAGCCCATTTGACCTAGTAATTAACAGCTTAATAAATGTTCTAAGACTTTATATTTCTTAAGTCCTTGACTTAAGATTTATCCTAGCTCGATCAATAGTTAGTGCTTAATTGTACATTAAAGATCCAATGAAGCATAGTAAAGTAAATATGTCAAATGTACTTGATAATGAATGAAAGGATTCCAAGTGTCTCAATGATGAGAACTAATAGTAAAGGTTGAGAAGGCATGTGATGGTACCAAGTGTCACAAGCATGGGCACGAACAACAAGTGTACAAAAGGCACATGAGGGTGCCAAGTATCACATTTATGGGAGCTTATTAGGGATAAAGTTTCATCTTTTCATAAGATCAAATGGTGATCATGTGATTATGTAATGAATATCTAATGGATTGATTGGACTCAATGGGATTAAGTGCTTGATGTTTAACGACATAGAGGAAAGTTAAAGACTGAGTTAATTTGTCAAGATTGATAGAGAATATTTGTTACAAAGTCTCAAGAATCAATGAGATTAGACCAATTAATAAAGGTTTAATGTTAGATAGAGGTAAATTTCATGTAATTTTGAAGATCTAATGACACACGAGAGCTCAGATCAAAACATCTAATGGATGCATTTTAAATTTGATACATTAAATCTTGAAAGCGTATAAGGATCTAATAGAGTACATGAGCCTGTTAGAACTTGATCTAATGGATGCATTTTAAAGTTGATGAAATTGAATTAGGATCATCAGATCATGGTGTAAAACTTAAGATCAATGGTTAGTATTTAAATATTTGTTCATCACAATGGTCAAGTAGAGGACCATGTAGGAAAGATGTGTTATACAACACAAATAATGATATAGATCATTGTGATCAATAAAATTTTATAATATGTCATGTGAATTAAAAGAAGATCCCAATATATGCTAAATATAGTAATAATATAGAGAATCATAGTGGTGGAGTATGAATTACAAAATTAAGAAACCTATCAATTTAATTAAGTCCAAGGATGAAGCATGATATGTTAGAAAACAAGTGTGAACATAAAGAAGATGTGAAACCTAGATCAAATGATTGTGTGTGTGTGTGTGTGTGTGTGTGTGTGTGTGTGTGTGTGTGTGTGTGTGTGTGTGTGTGTGATCTAGGATATAGGCCAAATCTATTAAAGTGGTTAAATTATGTCAAATATAAAATATAGAGACATAAAAGAAAAGGGGTAGAGTCGAAGAGAAGAGAGAGATGAAGAGCAGAGTTTGAGCAGTTATAGAATATACTTATAATAAATAATTAGAATTGGATTCACTTAGGAATAAATATTGTAATATAGAGTTATATCTCCATCAATTTTATTGGTAGGTTCCATCAGAAGAGTTGAGTTGTGGCTCAGTTAGGGAGTTAGTGCTTCCTTAGAGTAGGTGCTCTTCAATCAAGGGATTGGTGTCTCCATAGGGTGGGTTTTCTTAAACATTGTAACCAATGAGGTTTTGATTTTGAGGCTAGATTAGAATAGTAAATTTTATCATATATTATCACTATGGTTTTTCCCATAATTTTGTATGTGATCTATGCATATATTTTTAATCTATATTAAAATTTGTAAAAAGTACTAAGTTATTCAATCTATAATTCACCCCCCAGTAGATATTTGTGTTCCAAGAATTGATATCATATCCCTAGTTTTTTAGAAGAATCTTAATCAACTTAGGTAGATCTTGGACAGTGATAGTGAACACAAATTAGCTAGTTAAGAAATCTCTTCCTCAAACAAAGAACCTCTCTTTGATGGATCAAAATATGCATTTTGGAGCATTAGATGGAAGCATATTTATCTTCATTAGGGTTTGATGTATGGATTTCTATTATAAATGTATATACATCTCTTATTATATCTCTTAATGATCAAACTACTAAGAAAGCATATGAGAGTAATACCAAGGCAAAGAATGTTATCCTTTGTGGATTGTCTAACTCAGAGTTTGTCAAAATACACAAGATATATAAAACAAACTAAAGATCATATATTAAGGTGATGACAAGTTAAATTATGCCAAGCTATAAACATTCAAATGTAAGTTTGAAAGCCTTAAAATGAATGAATAAGATAAAAGTGTAGACTACCTCCTTAGAGTAGATGAAATAGTCAATGCAATTAGAGGCCTTGGAGAAGAAATGAAAGATTTGATCATTATCAAGAAGGTCCTAAGATATCTTCCATCAAGGTATGAATCAAAAATATCTATAATAGAGGAAGTAAGATATCTAAATAAACTCATTATTGATGATTTTCATGGAACCTTCACTACCCATGAGATGATAATGGGAGAAGTAGGCACTTTCAAGAGAGAAGTTTCATTCAAAGCATCCAAACTAGTAAAGGTAGAAGCACCTACATCTAGATCTAAGGAGATTGATGAATAAGAAGCTAACTTTATCAGAAGATTAAGAATAAGGTCTAGAAAGTACAAAGGTAAGTTACCCTTTAAATGCTTTAACTATGGTAAAGTAGGACATTTTGCTACTAAATGCCCATATAACAAAAAGAATAACTCTGAGCAAAAAGAGGATAGTAAAAATATTAAACCCCATTATTCCAATAAGAATAACTTCTTCAAAAACAAGAAAGGTCTATGAATAAAATAAGATAGTGATTCATTGGATGATTATGATAGTTTTGATGATGACCATGACTATGCCTTTGTGGCTAAAGAAAAGGAAGTCATATTCATGACATTAGGATCAACTTCTATAGGTAAAGAAAAAGTTGAAGACTCAAATGAATAAGAAGATGGAGAAGTGGATCTAGAGTGTGAACTCATCTATGCTCTAGATGAAATTGACAAGCTGAGAAAAGAGAACTCAGAATAGAAGAAGCTTGGATAAAAGGAGATTTAAAAAGTCTCCAAAAGTATTGAAATTTTTGATCAGATGGTGGTTAGCCTAAATACAAGAGTTGAAGAGGGTAAGATAATTGAATATGTATTAAAAATTGAACTAAATTCTAAATTTGATGAGTGCATGAAGTTAGAAGCAGAAATAATGGCTTTGAGAAAAGAACTTGAGAAAGCTAAACAACAATTAGATAAATGTCTAAAACTTAAAGGAGGTTTAGTAATTATTGATGAGTTAATCAACTCTCAAAATCCATCAAAAGAAAGATCTGATCTTAGTTATGAAAAAAGGGAAAATCTCATAACCAGTACATCTACTAATCTATATGACAACTTCAAAGCAAAAGGAGAATTAGGAGGAAAGAAAGAGAAAGCTTACAAGAATACAAAGATAGACACAAGCACTACTGATGTGAATAAAGTTGAAGGAGAAAATAAGCTTGAAGAAAGGAATAAGAGTAATGATCAAATCTCTACAAACTCAAGGAAGATGCATAACACAAAGATAGATGATGTAGATGGTTACACAATAGTGAGAGACTTGAAGAAGCCAAAGTTTAGAAGAGCTCATCAACATGCACAAAGAAATGCCATGACTAGATATTCCTCATCTTTCTATGGTTATTGTTATACCTATAATTAGTTTGGTCATAGGGCTAGTTATTGTAGAGTTGTACCTAAAAAGAGAACAAATTTTGTAAGCAAAAATTCATTTAGACCCTTGTTAGATACAAATGTAATATTCCATAATTGAAATAATTTTTGTCACATAGCTAAACAATGTAAAACAAAATTTGTAAGACCAAAAATACAAAATAAAAGCATGCCTCTCAGTGTGAATAAAGGTTTAGAAGTCTCTAAAAATGGAAAAATAAGACAAATAAGAAACCTAAGGATGTGTGGAAAGTGAAAGATCAATCTATGATTATTCAAACTACACTTCATGCCAAGGAGTAGAATTTATGGGTAATAAATAGTTTTTGCTCAAAACATATGACTGGTGACAAGAGCAAGTTCATTAAATTGAGGAAATGTATGGAAGGATTTGTCAGCTTGGGAAACAACAATGTAGTAAATTTTCAAGGTAAAGGAACCTTGAATATAGATGAAAAAATACTTACAAATAATGTACTTATGTTGAAATATTGAAGCATAATCTACTAAGTGTCAACTAAATGTGTGATAATGGATATAATTTCACATTTAATGCAAAAGGTTGTAAGATAAGGAGATCTAGAAGATTAGTTGCAAAATAGAAAAGAATTGAAAGAAACATTTTTAATCTTAGTAAAGTGAATGGTAATAGTTGCTTGATAAGAAATATTGATGAGAGTTGGTTATGGCATAGAAGAATGGGTCATGTCAACATTGATAACCTAGTCAAAGTGAGCTCAAATAACTATGTTAGACACATGCCTACGATAACCAAACCTACATACACTAGTTGCAAGTAATCTCAACAAGGAAAGTAGACAAGGGTCAGATTTCAAACAAATGAGTATACAACTACAAATCCTTTATAATTAGTTCATACTAATCTTTGTAGTCCTACTTAAACAAAAGGATCTAAAGGAGAAAGATACTTTATGTTATTTGTAGATGATTATTCAAGAATGACATGGGTAACCTTTTTGAAGGATAAGTCTCAGGGATTTGAAAGATTCAAGACCTTTAGGTCCATGGTAGAGAATGATATTGGATGAAAAATCATATGATTAAGATCTACTAGAGGTCGATAATTCACCTCAAATGAGTTCATAGAGTACTGTGAGAAGCATGGAATCAAAAGGTATTACTCTACAACAAGAAATCCATAGCAAAATGGAGTTTTTGAGAGAAATAATAGGATATTTAAGGAGATGGCTAGAATAATTTTAAAAGAGGCCAAGTTACCTGATGGATACTAGAGAGAATTAGTCCAAAAAATAATATATATCTTGGACAGAGTTCAACTAAAGGTAAATAGTAATAAAACTCCCTATGAACTATGGTATAGAAAACCTATCTCTGTTAAGTGTTTTAGAGTGTTTGGTAGCAAATGCTATATCAGGAGAAAAGGAGACAAATTGGGAAGCTTTGAATCAAGATGTGATGAAGGACTATTTATTGGTTATTCCACCCAAATTAAAGCCTATACATGTTACAATAAAAGGCTACACAAGATTATAGAGAGCATCAATATCAAGGTTCAAGAAGGCTTGAAACATATTAAACCTGATAGAGAAATCTTAATGAAGAATCAAATTATGAAGAGGAAGAAGATAATGAAGAGAATGAATAATTAAAGGAAAAGGCACCAGTAATATTTTTTCAAAAAAAATAATCCTATAGAGCAGATCATTGGCAATAAAAATGAAGGAGTTTAGACAAGGAGAAGAGTTTCAATAAACAAGGAGCAAGTAAGTTTTCCTATAATGTCTAAAATGAGCCTAAGAGATATTTTAAAGATATAAAGGATGATAATTAGCTAAAATACATGGAAAAATAACTAAGCCAAATTGAAAAAAACAAAACTTGGGAATTAATTATTAGACCTACAAACAAGAATGTAATAGGTACAAAGTGGGTCTTTATAAATAATCTCAATGAGGATGGAATTGTCATAAGTAATAAGGCTAGATTGGTGTGTAAAGGATATGCATAATTTGAAGACATAAATTTTGAGGAAACATTTACTCCAGTTGCTAGATTGGAATCCATAACAATGTTTCTAGCATTCTTTGTTTACAATAAATTCAAAGTCTATTAAATGGACATTTAGACTACTTTATTAAATGAGAACCTAGAAGAGGAAGTCTACATAGAACAACCTGAAGGTTTTTAGCTATCAGAGGAAGAAGATTATGTGTGTAGAATAAATAAATCTCTATATGGTCTAAAATAGGCACTTAGAACATGGTATTCAAGATTAGACCAGTACTTGAAACAATAAAGATTCAATAAAGGATGTGTAGATAATAATTTGTATTTCAAATCAAAAGGTGAGCATATGTTTATTATTTTTGTTTATGTAGATGATATTATTGTTGGTGGTATCAAAAATAGAATGTACAAATAATTTTATACTCAAATTCAAAATGAGTTTGAGATGTTTATGCTTGGAGAACTTTCTTTCTTCCTTGGTCTATAGATAACACAACTTGATGAATTGATATTTATATCTCAAACCAAATTTGTTAAGGAAATGCTCAATAAGTTTGGAATGGAAGATAGAAATACAATAGGTAATCCCATAATAACTAGATGCAAGTTGAGAAAAAATGATGAGTCCCTTGATGTAAATCAGACTTTTTATAGATCAATGATAGGTAGCTTGTTATACACTAACTACATCAAGAATAGATATCATGCAAGCAGTATGCATGGTTGCAAGATTTTAAGCTACTCATAAATATTCACATGTCAATACAATGAAAATAATATTTAGATATATCAAGAGCACAATTGACTATGGCTTATAGTATCCTAAAAGTGAATATTTCACTTTGACAACATATATAGATTCTAATTGGGCAAGAAATGTGGATGATATAAGAAGCACTAGTGGTGGTATATTTTTCCTTGGAAATAGACTTGTTTTATGGCTAATCAAATATCAAGAGTCTGTTATTCTTTCTACAACAAAAGCAGAGTATGTGATAGTAGTGGCATGTTACACTCAAGTCTTGTGGATGAAGGAAACACTCAAAGACATCAAGGTAGAATACAAATCACCTATCTCTATTCTTTGTGACAATTCAAGTGCTATTAAAATATTAAAGAATCTAGTGATGCATTACAAAACTAAGCATATATCAATAAAGTATCACTTCTTAAGAGAAATGGTTTCACATCAAAAGGTCATAATGGAATATGTACCAACTCAAGATAAAGTTGTAGACATATTCACGAAACATTCCCAAGGAATAATTTGAGTATCTGAGATAGAAGTTGGGAGTGGTGGCTCCTACATCACATCACTAGATCCTAGTGATAGGGCATGAATCTAGGGGAAGATCACAGAAACTTTTATAATCCCTAGAGTAAGAGAGAAAATTTAACTTAGGTATGCATATTTTTGTAAATTTATAATGAGTTGATGGTTGCAAATTATTGGATAAACTCCTTCATCTGATAAAGGGAGAGAAAATTTTGGACAAACTATGAGAAATTTGGAATCCCTTTGCCATTGATGTCAAAGGGGGAGAAAAAGTGAAAATGCTATCTTTAAAAGTTTAAAATAGTAGAGCATGTGTCCAAATTGAGTTTAGGCAAAATTTCCATTGCCTCATAGGGCGAAATTTGGTATGAACAACGTCAGCTCATGTTCATCTAGAAGTTAATATAGTCAATGCCATTAAAGGATCAGAATTTGCCATCATTGAACAAGATCAAAGAATTTAATTTTCCATCAATGCCAAAGGGGGATATTGTTGTCCATAATATTGTAATTAATGTTAAAAGGGGCATTATGGATGTAATTGATGATAGAGGATCAGACAAGATTGATGGAAAGAAGAGCATGTTTTAAAGTTACATAGTAAAAAGTTGTCATATTTTTATAGAGATCATTTTTTATACCACTTGAAGAGCAATTAATATAAGATCTATTATGGGTTTTTAAATAGCATCTTAAATATATGGTTCATATGTTTAGTTGAGAAGAAATGAGCTCAGAATTGATTTATCTTTTCTCTTAGACATTACCATATTTTCATAGTAAATCCCTATGAGCTTTAATCATGGCATTCATAGGCATGTTCTATTTTAATGTTGACTAGACATAGGTAAGAATCAGTTGTTTAAGCTATATCGTAACTCCTTGTCATCATTGTGAAATTGGCCCCTTTGACCTAGTAATTACTAGCTCAATAAATGTCTTAATACTTTATATTTCCTAAGTCCTCAACTTAATATTTGTCCCAGCTTGATCAACAATTAGTGCTTAATTATACATTGAAGATCTAATTAATCATAACAAATTCAATATGTCAAATGTACCTAAGAATGAATACGAGGATGCCAAGTGTCTCAATAGTAAGAACTAAAAGAAAAGGTGTAGAAGGCATGTGAGGGTGCCAAGTGTCACAAGTACAAGCACTAACAACAAGTGTATAAAAGGCATGTGAGGGTACCAAGTGTCACATTCATGGGAGCTTATCAGAGATAAAGTTTGATCTTATTATAAGATTTAATGGTGAGCATGTGATCATACAATTAATAAATAATTGAGTGAGTGGACTCAATGGTATCAATTGCTTGATGTTTAATGACATAGATGTGAGTTAAAAATAGAGATACTTTGATGAGATCAATGGAGTATATTTATTCCAAATTCTCAATAAGAAATGAGATTAGACCAAGTTCTTGAGGTTTAATGTTAGATAGAGTTAAATTTCATGAAACTTTGAAGATCTAACAGCATGTGGGAGCTCAGATTGAAGGATCCAATAGATTCATTTTAAAGTTGAAACATTAAAGCCCAAAAGTGCACAATGATCGAACAAAGCATGTGAGCCTATCAGAACTTCATCTAATGGATAAATTTTAAAGTTTAGAAAATTGAATGAGGATCATTAGATCATAGCATGAAACTTAAGATCAATGGTTAGTATTTAAATATTTGTTCATCACAATAGTCAAATGGAGGACCATGTAGGAAAGATACAATATGACATAGAAAATGATATAAATTATTATGATTGATTAAATTTGTGTAATATGGCATGTGCATTAAAACAAAATCCCAATATATGTAATAATATAGATAATCATGGTTGTGGAGTATGAATTTAAGAAGTAGGAAAATTGTTGATTGAACTGAGTCCAAGGATAGAGTGTGATATGTTAGCAAACAAGTGTGAACACAAAGAAGATGTGAAACCTATATCAAATGCTTATATATATGTCATCTAGGATACATTCCAAAGCTACTGAAGTGGCTGAATTATGTCAAATAGAAAATATAGATACACAAAGGAAGAGAGGTAGAGTGGAAGAGAAGAGAGAGATAAAGAGTAGAGTTTGAGAAGTTACAGAATAGACTTGTAACAAAGAATTAGAATTAGATTAACTTATGAATCAATATTATAATTTGGAGTTGTATATCCATCAATAGGATTGGTAGGTGCCATTGGAAGAGATGAGTTGGTGCTCAGTTAGGGAGTTGGTGCTTCCTTAGAGAAAGTGCTCTTAAATTAGGGGATTGGTGTCTCATTAGGATTGGTGCCCTTAAACATTGTAACCAGTGAGGTTTTGATTGTGAGGCTAGATTAGAATAGTAAATTATAGAATCTATTATCACTATGGTTTTTCCACATACATATGGTGTTGTGTCTATTTATGTGCATGTGATCTCTGCATATATTTTTAATCTACATTAAAATTCATAAAAAGGACTAAGTTAGTCAATCTACTTATTCACCCCCCTCTCAGTAGATAGTTGTGTTCAAAAAAATAGGGATTGATAACTTTGAATGTGTATAAATTATTCTAAGTTAATTTGTGTCATTCCATCTCATTTACATCTAGTGAATAATGGGATAAAAATAATGTATATGTATATATATATATATATATATATAATTTTAGTGTTTGTGCGAGTCTTAAAAATGTCTAGGATGACCCTAGGTTGTTGTTTATTTGAAAATATATCTATTGGTAACCAAAGGTAGGAAAATGAAAATAACACCCAAACTAGGACATTAGCGCCATTGGTGTTACTATATAAATTATGTCACTAGGGTCCTAATGGCATAACCTGAGGCACTATGGCCCAAGAAGATAGAGTGAGGGTTTGGGACTACTTTGGGGATGTTTAGGGATGTGTGTGGCCCACACAAAGGATAGATAATTGTCTAAATAGGCCCTATGGTAGGTCTAGGGATAATCTATGGATAGGGAGGTCTCAAGTAACACTCTTATTACTCAAGTGTAATTTTTGGATGATTACATATGTTTTACCAGTGAATGTGCCTCTAAAAATTTTATATTATATTTTTCTACTTTCAAATTACTAGAAACATTGGAAGTATGTGCTTCTCTCATCAATTGAAATATTTGTCCTTCAAGCACATAAATCTTATCCAACTTGTATAACAACCCATCATGAAAATAGTAATCCTCCTTGGGTTCAAAACATGCATATTTGGGCTTCTTCACTTGAATAAATACTTCCCAAAAATCTTCATCAAGCTCATATTCTTATTTATATTCCTCATTTAAAAAAAACCCAAAATAGATTTATGGTGCCCCACAGATAACATCACATAAAGTCTAGATAACATGTCATTGAATTTGTTAGTCACATCTTTCCTATATTTAATAATAAAATGAAATTAATGTGACAAACCCCTCTAATTTTAATGACATGATTTTTTTAGTTTATTTTTGTGTCTAAAAATATTAGAGAAGTTGGTGATCTATATGAATAATGGTTTTTTTCCTATTAGGTAGTTCTTACATTTATCGACCACTTAAACAAATACATATATTTCCTTATCATATGTGAAATAATTTTAGATATTACCCATGAAATAATTATAAATGATAGCAAATTGGATTACCTATTTACAATATTAAAACACATATAACATATCCTCTTGCATCCATCTCCACCTAGAAATATTTTATTATGGCCAAAACCATTGCATTATTTTTGTGCTTAAATTTAAAATGCATCATTTTATTTTTTACCCCAATTAAAATACTTACGATGTGTTGTAACAACATGCAATGGTGTTACTATGGATGATAAATTATTGATGAACTTCCTCAAATACTGAATTATATCCATGAGACTATTTATCTTTGTTGTATTAGAATTCTTTGTCTAATTTACAATAGACTCTACCTTTGTGATATAAATCCTAAAATTTCCATATCCAATGACATGTCTCAAATATAAAATTAATTATTTTTAAAATTCACACATATTTATATTTAGCAACAACTTTTTCTTCTTCAACTATTTCACATCTTGTTTTGAATGAGTTATGTGTTCATCATGTGTCTTGATGAAAACCAAAATATCATCTAACTATACAATGACAACATAATATATGAATGACATAAATGCCTATTTTATTAACCACATGAATTTATTTTGTGAATTAGACAACCCAAATGTAAGAACAAAAAATCATACAACCCTTTCTTTGTCTTTAATGTTTTTTTCCATATGTCTTGTTACTTAATCCTTGGTAACATCCATATTTTAGATCAAACTTGGTGAAATAATTTGCATGTTGCAAATGATCCAAGAGATCATAAATATGGTGAATATGGTGCCTATTATTTAAGGTTATATTTTTTAAATATCTATAGATAACACACATTCCCCATGTCCTATATTTCGTAGGTACAATAAAAATAGGAAAACCATATGGAGATGTACTAGGATGGATTAATCCTTGATTTAACAAAGACTGTAGTTGTTTTTATACATCATTTTCATTCATAAAGTACTACCAATAAATATAAATATTGGGAAAAGGAAAATATTATAAAAACTAATCTCATGATTAATAAACCTTTTTGGTGGAAAACCCATGGGATCTTGGAAAACTTCTTTGACTATTATGGCATTTCTTCCATTTTTTTTTGTTCTTTGTTAGTAAGCATACCATGAGATAATTTTTTTCTATTTCTTATTTATCTTTTATATATCTTAAAAAAAGAAAATAAAACTTTATAATTTCATTAATCAAATGCTTACTTGAGAGGCACTTATTAATGAGATTTTTTTATTTACCTTCATAAGCCTTGATGATGTATCTTTCCCCATCCTTCACTAACTAGTATTGCCTAGTTCTCTTCATGAATATATCAACACACATTTATAAGTGGTGATAGCTTATTAAAAAATATGGTATGAACACACATTTATAAAAATCACTAAATCATGATTGGTTAATTTGAATGTTGAAATGTATATTTTATGATTCACATTAATTTGATGTAAACTAAAATATACCTCAAGTTGAGGTAGCTAGTGATATATCTTATTTTCATTCACCTCATCATCATATATTTGAATCATAATCATTATTTTATAATTTTATGGTGATGGTACTTGACTAGTATGTGAATTTTACTTCTCCTTCTCATGTTATAAAGCTTTCATCTCTTCACTTACTTTTGTAGATTCCACAAAAACACCTAGATTCATCATGACAATACCCATAATGGAATCAAATTTATCAATATTTTTCATAGACATATAAATTTTAGCAACATCCTAATTTAACTTGAAAAATAGTACTTTGGCTATCCAGGATTATTCTTCATTATAATAGGCCATGGTTCCAGCTTATCTATTCCACTTCCTTGTGGATATATTTTTATGCAAAAGAGAAAATATACTTTCATGAATATCACTTTTTACTATGATAAAAATCATAAGACTTCACAATATTAATAATTCACAAAAACCATATACACTAAAAATAATTACCAATTATGATACCAATATGATATGAAATCATATGGATATTACACTCCAAATTCAATAAAATGAATAATTTACTATGTCTAAAAAACTTGATTAATTAGTCTTATTTTTTTTTACAATAATAGACATTAATGGTTCTATAATATGAATCAAATAATTTTAGACTATAAAATAAATAACACACATAGGTAATATAATAAAATTTGAATTCAAACACAATAATAGAGAGACACAAGTTACCCTAGAGAAAATAAAAAATATAAAACTCTAGAAGAGTGAGGTGACACCTCCTATTATTAATGTCTCTTTAAAAATTATATTATACTTGCATTAATGGAATTCATGAACAACATTTACATTAAAACTTTCTCAAAACCCATATTCAATTTTTATTTCTTCTATAAACACTTCCTCTCATGCATAGTTCAATCCTAAACACCAACACAATCAAGATACACTTCTTGGAGAAAATTAGAGTATATGGATAATTAATTACTTGATTAATTCCCAAATTCCACTTGAGTATTCAATTTTTGATGCCACTACCTTCTACATATGTTACCATAAATTCCTAAAGGAAAGAACCTACCAAACGAATTGAAATGAATAAGTTCTAGAAGTGGAATTTTTTGAAAAGATTCCTTTATCCATATTTTTTCCATGGATGAAACTATTAATTTTTGCAAGGTAAAATAACTAATGTGTTTTATAAACTACCACCCACATTAATTAATGGTTTTCTAACCATTAGGGTGGTTACAAAACCACTACTTATAGGAACCATTAGTTTCATTAATTTTAATGAAACCTTTAGGTACCTATAGGAACCCTATAATATAAGATGTATATATCATCCATAACTTAATTATATCTTTTAAAATCCCTTTTTACTTGTTGATCAACCCCTTGACTATGGTTATGTGAGAAACTATTACTTAATAAATGTTACCAATAATCCTAGTGGCATATTTACATTCTAGAGAATAGTGGACTAGTTATCTAATATTGATAACACCTATTTATCTAAAATTTGGATTAATAGTTCCCCTACATGATGGTTGGATACTCATTAACCTTATTTTCCATGATGGAAATCATGAAAAAATACATTATGCATTAGGATTGGGTACATAAATGAGAACATTTTACTACCATTGATATTGAGATAGTCTATCCCAATGGAACACATGGACTTATGTGAAAAGGAATGGATCAATTGTGTGGTAATAATTTTATATTGTGTTGTGGAAACATATATTTTTTCTAACATTAAATTCATGGGCACATGCATTGTATATTTTGTGAGAGTCCAAAAGAGAAACTATAGCTTTGGAAAATGTTAATATATTTCATGGACACTTTTAGGTTTTCATCCATGGATGAGGGATTAATTGTGAATCTAAAAGTCATTTTTTGAGTAATTTTAATAAATTATGTGTAGATGGAGGATTGATTTTTATAGATGAATAAATAATAAATATATGGTACTGTAGATTTTCTTGAGGAAGGTGAATGCTATAAAAAAATTGGAAAAATAAGTGTGATTTATGCGTAAGAATTTTAGGACATGCAAGACCAAAATCCATGTCATGATAAGGTTAAATGCATAGATGATGGGGGAAAAAAATCATATGGGGAGGCTAACAATCAAAATGTGGAATATATTGAATGAGATCAATTAGTTGATGGTGCACCCAAAGATATCAAAAAATAATATTATCATCCATTACACATAAAATGCTTAAATATGGGAACAAAATAATAATTAAGGATGTATATTGCGGGTGACTATTGGAGTGATGAAAATCATGTGCACATCATTAAAATAATTAAGGAGTTCTTAGATATCCTTACAAATAACTATCATGAGATGAAAATATTTCATCAATTCTTGAGTTAAATTGTCATCAAATTGCATGAACTCATAAAAAATGTGAATAAAATAACATATAGGATGAATCAATTTTTTTAGAAAAGGTGAATAATGAAATATACAAGATTATAAAACTTAGTGTGATATATTTGGTTGAATTATCCAACTAGGTGAATCATGTGGTGATTAGTGTAAATAAGGATCAATGGATTAGATTGTTCGTGGACTACCACATATTGAATTATGCATGTGTAAATGATTTGTTCATAACAACATTCATGGAGGAAATGTTGGAAGGAGTATATATGTGTGAAATATATACTTTCATAGATGGATTTTAAGGATATCATTGAGTCAATATCATAGAGGAAGATAAGTAAAAAAGTCATTTTGTCTATAGAGTGGATATCCTTTATGTAAAATGTGATTCCCTTTGGATTAAATAATATGAATGTTATGTTTTCACATATTTATATAGAGGAAGTAAAGGACTTCATGCGCAAGATCCTTCAAGTGTATCTGGTTGACTATACTTGTATATTTTGGTTAAAGATCACTATGTTGACTTGACCTTGATGTTTTAAAGGTGTATAAGACTTCAAATATCATTGGATCATAATAAAAGTAAATTTTAAGATCCATTTGGTACATTTTTATGACATGTCATCTAAAAATAGTGAATTTCAATTTATCCTATAAAGGTAGAGGTGATATTCTAACTTAAATCATCACAAACACAAAGGGATGTGTGCACATTTTTGTGACATTACGGATATTATCAATAGTTATCTTCAACTATGCACATGGTTTAAGAACTCTTAAATAATTTCCTAATAAATATGGTCCATTTACATGGATTGACACATAACAAGAGACATTTGAGATACTTAAATGTAAATTTTATAGTGCACTAATTCCATATTATATGCATTGAAATATCTCATTTCATGTGAATTGAGATGAACTAGGGATTAGAGTATGAGCAATACCTATACAGATAAGAAAATGAATAATTTATTATCTTATTACTTTTGTAAGTATTAAGTTGGATAATGATGATTATAATTATACCATGATGTAGAGGTAAGATTTTAAAATGGTGTGTGTATTATAGAAGTTTATCTAGTATCTTCTTGACACTGTATTTTTATTATTTACTAACCATGGAGCAATAATATACTTGGTAAACACAGTGGTGTTACACATGGTCATATTTTTCATTGGATAGTTTTATTATAGGAATTTTGATTCTCAAAAATGGTGAAAATTGGAAGGTTTAATGTGGAACAAAATAATTTTTCATGCATTTATACATGTGAGGCTTCACATCCTACTAAAGATGACATGTAGGATATGAAAATATTTATAGTTCAAATGATTTTTGAAGAAATGGAGGATATTTTCACATTCATAACTTTAGGATCTGATCCAAATGATTATATGGTTAAAAATAATAATAAACTAGTGTTAAGGTATGTTATTATTTTCACAACACACCCTAATTCCTCATAAATCATGGAACCCCTTTTTGGCCTTTTGCTATGTTCTTGTTTACTCTCATGAATAGTTTATCTCAACACTCTCAATTTGTGGTGGTGGTATGTATTATTTTACATGTCAAAATAGGTCTTAAAGCCACCTCCATTAGAGATACCACATTTTCTTGAGAAAAATTCATATAAGATACTTATCGTGAAAGCATAGTCTTGACCTCCTAGTTCTCCTAGCTCTCTAGAGATAGTCTGGGGGGTCATTTTTACTTTAATGAAAAATTATCCTTTGATACTTATCCCATTGTGGTTACCAATATCATGTGATAAAATTTCATATCTTACACATGGTCTCATAATGAATTCTTTACCCCCTTATTACACTTTAGATGGATTTTTCAAAACTTGCCTAATTCCTAGATTAGGCATATTATGGCTCATTGAAAATTTTCTAAATTGGTAGGCCTCATAGGGATTTGAACCCTAATTAGGTCTTCAAGGTATAATTTGGCATAGTCCCTTGCTAATGAGAGTTATTTTTTTGACTACGTCTTCATCTATTTTATTTAAGTCCCATAAACCTAATCGAGATTCAAAACACCATTAGGTCTAGGGAGGGTCTCTTTGCTCAACCCATTACTAATTAGGTTTTTTTTTTCGATTACATATTATTATATTGAGTATTAGAGAGTATTTTTAATCATGGTTTATAACCTTGATTAGGTCATGACTCACATGGGGGGGAGGTCTTTATTATGTTAATCAAAGATTTATCTCTAGTTAGGTTTGTGAAGGTTTTTTATAGGCATCAACAGTGTTAACTAGGGGGAAGTCAAGAATTGGTATTACACCTAAATACTTTGTTAATCAAGGTTAGATCCCCATCTTGGTCTTCATGGAATCTTAGCCCTCATCTCTTTATTAATTATATTATAGATCTTATTGGGTTTATAAGCCCTCCCATTCCTCACTTATAGTCCTATGCAAGGTTTTGAACCCTTATTACATCATGGAGCTTATTGTCTTAGTAAAGTAGTGTAAATAAAGGGTCCCAAGACTAATTAGGTCTTGGGGACCCTAACTCAACATTGAAAATTTAATCCTTACATAATCAGGATTTGACCCCTTGATTAGGTGTTGAACCTTAATAGGTTATACTCCAATGTTATTCGGGCTTTTAAAATCCAATTAGTAAAGGAAAGTGAAAATTTTAAAATTTGAATTTTAAATTCCCTATGCCTCCCAAAATATAGATTAGGGATGGGAGGCCTTTGTTTGATCTTTATTTGGTCTTTTATCTATAACTTTCACCTCAGGTGTCATTTTTTCAAACCATTCACATTTTTGGAAAGCTTCTTCTAAGTCAGATGCAATGATGTTTTCAATTTTGTGAAATTTTACTTGTGATAAAATATTTTCACATTTTAGTGTATTATTTTGTTTTGTATCCTTTTAACTAAAATATTTTAACTCATTTTTGTCTTTTTACAAGCATAAATTCCTAAATGGAGAAAATTGGTAGGAAATAAAGTCAAAGAGGTCATTAGGGAAGGAAATTATTTTCCCTCTATTTCTATATTTGTTATATATTTCTAGATGAAATCCATTCCAAGGACTGGCTCATTTTTTATTTAAGAGACAATAGTGAGTAGGTCACTTTATATGCTTTTGTAGTTAATTTTTACCTCTCCCTTTGTTGTCATGGAATTATGCTACCAAAATTATAACCAAATGATGGATATGTGAGCTCAGACTTGTGATATTCAAGCAAACATTCTCATTAATTAAAGTTTTGAAAGTTTATTTCATTTCATGTGTCTTCAATATGGTAGATGTGTTTCCTTCTTCTGAGCCTTACTTTCCTTAGAATATTTCATCATTTGTGTTTATGGTTGTGCACATGTTGGCCAAACAAGGGAATGATTTGTGGTTTAATTACATCAAGTGACTATGAATTTGGATGCATTTATCTAGGTTTTTCTCTTTTCTCTTTTTTCATTTTTCATATATATGTTAGTTAGGTTTAGTGTAGGTGAATGCAATCTGTTATTATCATTTTTTATAAATGCAATATATTTTCCATTATCATTATTGAATTTTTAAATAATGGAATGAATGAGCATATAAATCAATGACACCCTCATTCAATCAAAACCTATAAATTCTAATTTTAATCACATGATCAAATCCAAAAATGAAAGTTTGTAACTATTTCCTAAAACACACTAAAAACCCACATGGATAAAATAACAAAACTCACATTTCATATAAATCCAATAAAATACCTGAATAATGATATAACTAAGTTAAATATTTCAAACCAGTAAGCCCTTTGAATTGGAATAATTTTGCATATACCAACTACATCACCTAGTACACTGTGACCTATGAATAATGGACCTTAGGGAGACCCTACAAGCCTCATTTTAGGAGAGGCCAAATGGATGACCATCCATGCCTAGATTTGGGGTGCTAAATGACCCATCAATAAATTAGCACTGGAAAGAGAGATTAATTGGGATATTCTAAAATTTCTCAATTATTTTGGGTCTATTGTCCTATTCTTTATGCTCTCCCCAACATGTAACTTGCTTGAAATACAAATCAAAATAATAACACTAGAAAGAGGGATTGATTGGGATATTTTTAAATCTATCACTTGTTTTGGATATTTTGGCCCATCCTTTATGCTCTCCCCAACCCATTGCATGCTTTAAATTCACATCAATAGATTGACGCTAAAAGGAGGGCCTAAGGAATAATATTATGAAATTTATCTTATTTTGGGTTTTTTGGCCCATTGTTTATGTTTTCCACAACTTGTTGTATGATTGAAATGTACATCAACATATTGGCACTAGAAAGAGGGATTAAACTAATTTTTAATGAAAAAAATTTCAGCTTTAGATGCATTGCCCAAAATGACATTCCAAGTTCCAAGACTAAAAAATTGAAATTTAAATATGTCATTATTCAGAATCAAATCCAACATGAAGATGCTACCTTTTCTTGTTTCCTTACTCTTTGGATGAGGTTACTTATGATTTGTACCTCAAATTTCCAAATAGATATATTACCTGATTGGTTACCTTTGAAAATGTGTTTTCTAACCATATTAGTATTCCCAATGACCCTATTGCCTATCAATTTTATATAGCCCATAGGGAACCTAATGAACCTATGAATGCATTCAACTTAACTTTCACTAGTTATACAAGAGGTTGAAAGACCCATTCCTAAAAATAGAAGTAGTTACTATCAAAATATACTTGAAAACATTGGATCCCTCAACTACTATGTTTATCTAAAGGAATCCATCCCCTCTTACATAGTTGGCATTTACTGAATAAAAATCCTTCACCATTGAATAACAATTAATGGTATATGGTTATGGTTATGGTGTTGACCTACTTTATTCACTAGGATAGTCAATTGTTTACACCCAAACTCCTTTGACTTAATTTCCTATAACTCAACCCCTTGTCCAATTTTCACCTTATAATCAAGCATTTCCTCAAGTTTACAATCAACCAAATTTGTTTATGACTAATTAGAACCTTATTAGTATATTTAATGCATGTAATTATGATAATTCAGCATTTGACCATTAGGTTGTTTTGCCTTGTTTTAGTGATCGAGTGTCTTTTATAATTGTTGATAATCAAATGTCATTTTTTATTAATGATACCTAAAAAGTAATACATGGGTTGACCTATAGGACCATGTTCCCAAGTTCACAAGTTTGGACCTATAGGTATGGAAATGAGACAACTTCTAAATTAGTATTGTCAATCGAGAATGTTCTCTTTTGTAGGAGAGAACCAATTTAAGAGAGTAGTGATGAAGATGGGTCTGATGAGGGATTTTCAAAAGTCATTTTAGGCAAGTTTACAAGTGAGAATAAAAGTAGCAAAGAGATCCATGCACAAGAAAACAAATAAAAAATTGCTTGTAATCAGCTTATAGAATAGGTATAATAATTAAAGTAGTTAGACAAAGAATATGCATTCTATGAATATGAGAGAAATGTATTGTATGTTATTGTTCGTACATGTTGGAGGCTAATTTAGGAAGATCAATAGCTTAGTTGCAGTAGTTTAATTATAGTCTCATCATTGGAGATGGATGAAATGGAAGAAAACATGGTTGAATTTGGTTGTCCACATGAATAAGATGAATTAAATAAGTTTAAAATTTAATATATCTCCTTAAAATGAAGTCTTAATTTTGATCTAGTTTTCATAGACCTAATTGATGTAGTTGTGAGGGTTCTCACTGCTAAAGAGTAGCACTTGTACATCACAGATGATAATTGGAAAGAGGTTGAAAATTAGGTTTTTTCCCCTATGTTTGAATACTTCAACTATTTGGAATAGATATTAGAGTATGATTCCAGCAGTCTAGTGTTCTTCCCAATAGTAGAGGTAATCAAATAAAAAATGAATAACTATGAGCATAGTAACCTAGATGAGGAAATGAGATTGATGAGAGTTAGAGCTAAAAATACCTTGATCTACTATGACTATTTATATACTTCAATTATCGCTAACAAAACTAGAAGGTCTTTACAAGGGATAATAGATCTTATGTCTTTTGGATGATGAAAATTACAAGAAAGATGTTGCCATAACATTCTTATCAAGAAGATATTATCCATTAGTTAACCCACTAATCAGCTACCATGAATAAATGAATTTTCTAGGTTGGGTGGTTCAATCTCTCTAGTATGTGTTAATACCCACCCCTATCCCTCATCATAATTCATTGTATTGGTAGAGGTATTTATCAACCCTATCTAAAGTGCTTTTTTTAAGTTAAACATAAGTGCACTATTGAATTTAATGACAATAATATACTTAATTTACTTGAAAGCATCATAGATAAAACTCTATAGGATAGTGTGCATGAGTGAAAGGGGAAACATCATCATAAATACAAATTCCCATTTGGTAGGATCATTACCAATATTACCAAAATGTTAAATATGAATATGTTATATATCAGATGTCTACCTAGTTAGGACATCTAAGACCCTATCTATGGGTGATTCCTCAAACTCATGCTACCACATTTGAATTTCCCTAGTAAGCTCTTATAAATACCTTATCTTTACTTTCCTACTTTTATCTATTTCTTTCTTTTCTTAGTTTCATTTTTTATTAATTTTCATTATCAATTCAAATCTCATTTATAGTTTTTTATCTAGCCTTTTTATTTTTCCCTATAGGTTCCTTGTTAATAATGAGTAAGAGTGGTTTGTACATAAATAATTCAAGTGAGATTTAGGTGTGTAAGTACTATGAGTAGTATGTGTCTTAAGATTTTTTTTCTAAATCAATTTTAAAATCTTGGGTTGTCATGTGTGTTCTAAATTTGTTCATTTTTGGGTGAGTTTGGGTAAGTTATTATGCCTTTTAAGATATTCTCTCAAAACCATGCACTAAATAATTAAATTTTAATGGTTTATAGGTCTAATTAGATCAACCTATTATGGTTAATATCTAGGGTGAATATATATAGTTCTTCCTTTCATTTTCTAAAGTGGTCCCCAACTCAAAATTGAGATAGTAAAAATAAATAAAATAGAAATGAAAAGAAAAATCAATTTCTAAATTACTCAACTCCTGGGTGATTCAAGCAACCTCTACCAAGGCTATGGATGCCTAGCTATAGTAGAAAAAGCCTTAAGTGGGATCATATATAATTTTATTATGACTATCGATGCCTAACTAGTAATGGAGTAAGGTAAGATTGACTAGCATGATGGTTAGAGCCATAGTATCCAGTCTTTACACATTCCAAGAAGTGGTAATAAACTCATTTTCACACACTGGGTAAATTAGAATATCAAATTTGGTTTCTATATCCATTCCCTTATTTTCCTCTCTTAGATATGTTCATGTTCCATGCATTGTCTTAGATAGATATTTTAGGTTCATAGACATGTTTCTTTAGTTTCAAAATACTCAAGAGTATTTCCTAGTAGAGTTTCCATTTATTTTTCTTACACAACATGCCCTAATTCCTCATAAGTCATGGAACCCCTTGTTTGGCCTCTTACTATACTCCTACTCATCCTCATGACTAGTTGATCTTAGGGTCATCTCAATTTATGTGTCAAACTAGGTTTTTCAATCATTTTCATTTGAGAGACCACATATGTGTGAAAAAACTTCATATAATACCCATAGTGTAAAAGTAGAGTCTTAACCCCCTAGTTAGCCTTCAAAGATTTGGTTCTCCTAGCTTTCTAAAGCTAGTTTCAAGGTTATTTTTTATTTTCATGTTGATTTAGCCTTCGAGACCTATCTTATTATGTAGAAAAAACTCAATAAAATTTCATATTTTACACTTAGTCCCATAATGAAATTTTGACCCATTATTACTCTTTAAATGAATTTTGAAAAATGTTCTTACATCTTCAAATATGTATGTTATAGCTCATTGAAATTTTTAAGACTTTATTGATTCCATGATTAGGTATGTTGGATCTCATTGAAAATTTTCTAAGTTTCTAGAGGTTTTATCTCTACCTTGGCCTCCTGAGAGAATTATAACTATAGATGGGCCTAAGCTACTTTAGATAGCCCTTCGTAAGTAGAACATAATTATAGAGAGAGAGTCCCATCAGCACGAGGGGCACTATCTAGTTTATATATAGCCTAGCCTTAGTTACACCTCCCTATACTTATATATGTCACTTGGCCTTTCAATTTTCTCATATTACACTAAGACTATTAAAATGTTATTATCATACAATAATAATGTTATTGATATCCTTAGGGTTGTGCTAGGTATTAATTTAATAAAATATTTGAATTCAGGTGAATGAATATTGATTAATTGATTCATTCAATTCATTTACATTAAATAGATATAGATATACAATTACAAATATCTATCTAAATATTAAAAAAGGAAATACAAATAGTGATTGATCTAGCGAAGGGAGCTAATCAGGATTTCAACCCCCAATTAGGCCTTTTGGGTCCAATTTGACAAAATACTTTGCTAACTATAATTATTTTTCCTACTAAGTCTTTATCTATTTTTTTTAAGTCTTTTAGACATAATTGAGCTTCAAAAATTATTGGGTCTAGGGAGGGTCTCTTTGTTTGTCTCCTTGCTAATTGAGGTTTCATTTCTAATTAGATCTCATTCTAACGAGTCTTCAAGTAGGAGTTATAATCAAGGTTTATAACCCCAATTAGGTCAAAATTCATACTTGGGGGTCCTCACTATGTTAATTAAATATTTATCTCTAATTAAATCAGCAATTTTTTATGATAGGCATTAGTAATGTTAACTAGGGAGAAGTCTTGACTAGGTTGAGGACTGTCCCCCTAGTAATCCTTTATTAAATAGGTTTAGAGCCCCAACTAGTTAATTGAGGAATCTTGAATACCAAACCTTTTATAATTAGATTGTATACCTTGATTGGGTATAGGGCCCTTCCATTCCTCACTCATAGTTTTATGTAGTGTTATAAACCTTAATTACTTCATGGAGCCTACAATTTTATTAAATAACTCAAAATTAGGGGTCCCAATCTTGATTAGGTCTTGGTGACCCCCACTCAAATTTGAACATTAAATCCTTAACTAATTAGGAATTGATCCCCTAACGAGGTCTTTAACCTTAAAAATATGCATTACAATGATAATTGTGTTTTCAAATCATGATTATCAAAGGAAATTTTAAATTTTAAAAAGTGAAAATTTTAATTTCATGTGCCTCCTAGAAGATTAATTAAGTCTAGGAAGCCTTTTTTTAGCCAAAGTTGGTTTTTTTGCCATAAATTTCACCTTAGATGTCAGTATTTCAAAGTGTTCATGTTGCTATAAATCTCATTATGGCCCAGACATAATGGAGTTTACAATTTTGTAAATTTTTTCTTATGACAACATCTATTCACATTTTAGTGTACTATTTTTAGGAGCCTTTTAATTATAATATTTTAACTCATTTTTGTATTTTTTCTAGCATAAAGTGTTGATTGGAGAAAAGTGGTAGGAAAGAAAGTTAAAGTGGGCATTTTGGAGGGAAACTCTTTTTCCTCCAGTTCTATATTTGTTATATATTTCTAAATGAGAGCCATTCTAAGTGCTAGCTCATTTTCTATCTGAGAAGGAAATGGTGAACCAATCATTTTTTTATGATTTTATAGTTAATTTCTCCCTTTACTTTTGATGTCATGGCATTATATTGCAAAAATTGTAATTGGATAGTGGATATATAAACTCAGACTTGTGTTATTTAAGCAAACATTCTTATTAACTGAAGTTGTGAAAGTTTGTTTTCATTTATTGTGCATGAAATATAATGGTTGTATTTCCTTAAAGACTTATTTTCTTTAGACTCTTGCATCACCTACATTTATATTTGTGAACACATTGGCTAGGCAAGATAACAATTTATGGTTCCATTTCATCAAGTGAGTATGAATTGGACTTCATTTCCTTAGGATTTTTTTATCTCTTTTTCCTTTCTCTTTTTTAATTTTTTATCTATATGTTATCTATGGTTAGTGTAGGTGAATGAAATCTACTATTATCTTTTTGTTTTAATTTCAATATATTCTCCATTATCATTATTGCATTGTTTAATTTTTATATAATGAAATGAATGAACATATAAATTAGTTTCACCCTCATTTAATAAAAACCCATAAATGTTTGTTTTATTCACATGGGAAAATATTAAAATTAAAGTATGTAATTGTTTCCTAAAACACACTAAAAACCCACATGACTAAAATAATGAAATTGGCATTCCCTCTAAATCAACTAAAAGACCTAAATAATGATATTACTAAGTTAAATCTTCTAATTTAGTAGGCCCCTTGAATTTAAATAGTTCCACATATACCAAATAGGTCACCCAAAACATTGTGACTCAACAATAACATACCTTGGGGAGACCCTATGGGTCTCCTTTCAGGAGAGGCTAGATGGGTGACCATCAATAGTTAGATTTGGTGTATTGAATGACCCATCAATAAGGTACATGCCATATTATTTGATAGGGGGATATTTTTAAAATATAGGGAGGAGATTAAGTATTTCATATATGTGTGGTAGAATTTGAGCATGAAGACATTAAGAACTAATGCCATGAAGGCATCACTGGTGGAAACTATGTAGCAAAGGCAACTATGTGCAAGATAGTTTTAGTTGGGTGATAGTGGCCAAATTTATATAAATATAGAAAAAAATACATGCATAAATGTGATATCTTTTATAAATTAGGTAAGCCTAATAGACATGATGAATTACTATTTATCCCAATTGTCACACCAAAATGATTTGAAAAAAGGGATGTGGATTTGTTGGTTTCAGTTGACCATGTAACATGATGTAGTGGTACATGTTATATCATAGTTTAAATTTTATACTTTAAAATATCAAGTGAGGTTGTAGAAACACAAGATTTTACAACAAAAACTATGACTAAGTTATTTTGGGAGAATATCATCATAAGGAATGGGTTTCCTTGAATTTTGAATAATTGTAAAGGGAATCATTTCCTTACAGAGGTGGTATACATATTATAATAATAATTTATGGTTTTGTATCACAAGACAACATCATATCATATGTAATAAAAAGGTATGGTGGAGGCCATTAATATATTTTATGAATTTAACTCAATAATATTTGTGAATTTGTGTGTAAGGATTGGGAGGTATAAGTTTTTTCCTTGTGGGAATATATAAAAACATACAAGTGGTTGAATATGTTTACACTATTCCATCTAGTTTATGGAAGAGATGTTGTACTACTAGTAGAGTTATTATTTCCTTCATTAAAGAGTGTTCACATAAGAGGATTATAAAATCATGCATCATTGGAAAATAAAGTGTTAAAATTGATGAATCTAGATGAAAATATGTTACATATAAGGTAGAGCCATGGGTTGAAAAATACTACCAAAAGGTTTTGCATGATAATAACATTAATATTAAGAAACTATGTGTCATTTCCAAGATAATTTTAAATGATTATAAATTTTTATAGCCACTGGAGAAGCTCCACATTAGATGTATGGGACCATACATAAGTGACCACATTTTTCAAATTAGCACATGTAAGTTGTGCATCCCAAATGTTAAACTCTATATTGTGTCAACTCTAACTCTCTATATAGCCTCCCTCAACTATATAGATAGTTGTTGATCATGAATTTATACTAGGTCACTTCAATGTAAGTAGGTTTAATCTCTACTTTGATTAAATATATTTAAGGTGGATGTAAATCCTAGTAGCCTTGTTAACAGGTTCTTCAAATATATTTCATGTTTGATAGATTATGTATGTTAACTTTTGTATATAGTGTGTGGGTGATAAGTGCAGGTTGTCATGTAAATCTAGTCATTTAGGTCAAATTATGGGTATTTATAGATCTTTATGACAAACATATAAGTATCTCTATAGGTAAAAATCATGCACAATGGATTCTTGTAAATACATATAAACATGACTCTATAAAAATAAAAAATAAGGAAATAATTTGAGCAATAAACAAGATATAAAATATGTAAGAATACTTGACACATAATGGTTTGGAGGATATGGATATGTATGTTTTGAGTTGTTTAAGTATTCTTATGTCGAGAAAATATATATGGCATCTAGGCAATTAAAGTTTAGAGGTATGATTATTTTGAGGGAGATCGACAATATTGAAGGATTGCATGAAGATGGATTTATAATAGGAGTGGGAACATGTTGACATTTTTCTATAAGTAAGGAATGAGTGAGAAAAATATTTTTATTTGGATGAAGTTTTAAAAAACTAGGATTTTTTAGAAATAGTGAGGAATAAATCACACCAAATATGACACCTCTAGTATCGAGGAGGAGAAATAAATAAATAATGTCAAAATAAAAATTAGGATGTAATGGTGAGATGTAATTATAAGAATAAAAATAGAATACACTGACCAAATATTCAAAAAAAAATCCTAGTAGTAAAGGGAAATCAATAATTTAGGTTTTTATCCCACCCTTCATTAAAGTTGTCTATGGAGTTGCTGAAGGGGAGGATTTAGGGTTAAAGATTTCAAACTACATGATTGAACACTTCAATAACAAAATGAAACCACTCTTGTAATAGGTAGATTAAGAATTTAAACTACCTCATTGAGAGAATGATCAAGTGACCATTGGAGAAAACCTTGAGGGGATCAGTATCATGGAGTTGTTCAAATTGCATTTTTGGAAACCAATTGAGAAGATTGATTTTATCTCAAATATATAATGGATAATTATAATTTTTAGGTATAATAATGAATACCTCTCTTACGTGTATCACCTAAGTCATAATGCTAAAAATTTAAGGGGGAGATATTATTTTGACATACTTGGAGATGAATAATATTTTAGAATTCTCACTAGATTTATAGTAGGAATGGCATGGTTACATAATGAATTTTAGACACATATATCAACCTATGAATTGAATAGTTGAACATTTTATTATCTCAAATTTAATCATGGCCATGAGCTAGGATGATGCATCAAATCCCATTGTGCATGTAGCCCATAGAATTACAAAAAATAGGGTAAAATAAAAATTTTAAAAACTCATAGCAAAGGAGGTAAACTAAGTTGAAAATGATGTTAACTATAAGGGATGTGTATTCAAATAAGTAATATACTTGGTAATGATGCTACTAGAAGAATTATGGGTTACAAATATAAATACCTTCAAAGTGTTAATGGATGTGAATTCATGTGTAGAAGAGTATTCCATACATCAATGTGTGAACAAAATGAATGATTCCTTAAGTCAAAAATGACCTAATTGGTATTAAAATGTGGTTACATCAATTGGTATATAATCTAGATTGCAAATAATGGTGGTGGAAACATATAAGGGTTATGCGTAATTCTTTGTGATGTAATATTTCACACTTATAAATATGAAGGATAAATACAAAAAATGGAACTCATAAATGAAGTTTAAATATGTAATGAAATTACTTCACCAATAAAGTATGATCACAACATGATTGAAATAAGTGTAAAATACTTTAACAAATGATAAGCCACTTCTAGGGGAAACCTTCATATACTTGTAATAAAAACATAATTTGTAATACAATCCTCAAAAACTAACCATTGCCTCTAATATATACCATAACTATGTTATGAAAACACCCTAGGTTGACCCTGTAGACATCTAATTCTTTCTACTACTGTGCTAAAATTGCAAATTTGAATGGAATTCTACAATAATGCATAATCTGGACCAAACTCACTGAAATACTCTAATTCATCTGCATACTTCATCTGCAAGTGACAATTCTTGCCCATTGATCCCTAATTTGGGAAATATATTTTATGGAATTATTATCTTTTCCTAATTCACTTTGATTCAAATTTTTACCAAGAAAAATTATGTTTTATACCATTAAAATCCTCTCATTCATCAGTGAACATCATGTGCATGTGTCAATTTGCATTTATATTTTCTTAATTAGGATAATAAATTATACACAATCATCACCTTCTTTTGATTTAACTCCAATCAAATTATGACCAAGTAATTTGACATTTTTGACCATTTTGATTAAATGTGTGACCAATTTCCAAGAATTACAAAATACTAACTAAATCCATTAAGCAAATCAAACTAGATTGAGAGCTTATGTGGAAAATATATGGAATTTTTTTGATTATATATTATTGTAAATTCATAATTCAAAATAATCAAGACTTGACATCATCAAAAAGGTGTCAAACACCAAGCAGTAATGGAGATAAATATTAGGTTTAAGCCCATCCATGACTCATTAATGTTCCCTTATTTCAAAATATTAATGGATTTGTCCTTAAAAATTGAATTAATCTTTGGCCACACATCTTGATTGCAAGATAGATGGTCACGGTTGATTCTCAACATTTTTATAAAAGCTATAAATACATGAGCCATAGCCATAAATTTTAATATCTTTTAGAGCAAACAACTTATGTAAAAATATTGATAAAATAAGCTTCACCAAATCCCCCAAATTGATCAATCAAGGATCAAAATCCATTGGTTTTAGAAGAGATGATGGAGGCACTTGTCCAACCACATTGATAAATACTTGGACTAGCAAATCTAGGAACAAACACATTTATTGACCATCTTTGAAGGAGGGCCACTATGAGAGGGTATTGCTTGTCTTGATTTCCTAATTAGTTTATTTATTTCATTGACACTTCCCCTCGAGGGAGTAGGCTTAGCATGTTAGGTTCTTTATGCTTATTATTAGTTTTCCTTACTAACGAATAAACTAACTTGATTTGTAATCTTGCTCTACATTTTTTAACATTGAGTGGGACTACACATATTACATACCATTTTATCCTTCTAATTATGCATTTTGACCATCTTTTGATGTCATTTTGCTCTTTTTTCTTATAATTTTCATGTTTTTAATCTTCTAGACCAAATGGCAAGGTCATCTTGTAAATGGCAAGGTCATCCTAAACATCAATGAGATTATCCTATGGAATGGTAAGGTCACCCTGAGTAATAATAATTTTTCACATGCATATGATGAGATGGAATATTATTATTTTCTATTTAGTATGTGTTTTTATAGATCAACAAGATCGAACTGTGTATTAGTAATATTGACCTATGGAATAGTGGGGTCATATAATCATCAATGAGATCATCTTAAACCAAAATTATAGTGGGATTGATCTATAGAATGGTGGGATAATTCTATCAAATAGTGATGTCACCTTGTGAAATAATGATATTGCTCTATAGAATGGTGAGGTCATCCTATGTCAAAATCCAAAAAGTTAAAACAATAAGCATCAATTTATTTTTGACATCTTACACCCTTACTTGACTATTAACACTTTGTTTCATAGGTTTAGGGCACTTTTCTAGTTTTATTTTTACAACAGCAAAGGGAAAATTCATTTCACACTTCACTTAATGCTTTAAAATTAACATATATCCTAGATTAAGTGCTCTTAAGATCTTTTATTTTTATTTTATCATTTTTTGTTTGTCTTGTTTATTTTCTTGAAAAGTAAGCTTAACGTGTATGTTCTCCCCCTATCCCCTTTAGGTAACTTAGGTGACCAAAATTACTTCACTTATTTATTTTATTGCTTAGTCCAAGTATATAAGGAATTTTAAAAAGGCACTTCCCAATATCCGAGTGACTTGGGTGATCCCAAAATGACCTTTAAATTCCTTTTATATTTATTTCTTGCATTTTGGATTATAGATGGGAGTTCATCACCTCCCCACTAGTTCTTTAGGGAAGAATTGACTCGATAATTCATATCCCAACATTGTTTCAACCCCATTCCATGGTGGGGTATATAAATTGATCTAGTGAATCATTGGGATGTTAGATTGAGCAGTTAAAGTAACTCTATTAGTGACTTCTACTCTCACAACAATGGCCTAATCTAGACATTGCATTACACTTATAAATATAATGAATATAGTAGTTATAAAAGGATAAGACCTTTTTACAATAATCCAATTAGCTTGTATCTAAATGACATGTTGTGCCTTAGTGTTAATCACACATATGGGACCATCTAGATTGATTAGAACTTATATTTTTTAGATAAACCCCATTTTTTGTGGAGTATCATTGGTGCAAGGCAAGTAGCCCAAAGTTACATATCACCATATGATTTATTGAGATAAGAGGGGGTTTAAACAACCCTAAATTTTATGATCATTTAATTTTTTGGATTAACAACTTATTCCCTCTCAAGGAGTATATCAATGAAATCTAATGGTACAAATCAGCCTTGTCAGTTTTTAGGATAGGACATATACTTTGGTGTTTTCTTGTTATTGTTTACTTTCATTATTTTTTAGTCTAAAACTATTTGTGTGTGTGTGCCACAAGCAAAAACCAAAACATGTCCAAAAACAAACACATGTTAGACATAATCTTTTGAATAAAGAGGCATTACATTGGTCAAATTAATTCAAAACATTTTAACCTTGTTTAAAATAAATCAAACCATTTGAGCTTGTGTTTCAATAAAGCATCATTATTTTATCCATTTAGGTCTAGACTATTCATCACTTAGAGATCTAAAGTCTTTTAGATCAAATTTGAAATTTTTCCTAAGTTCTAACTATAATAACCCACTCTGGTGATAGTGACTTTTGGATAGTTTAATTGGTTATTAGTACTTGATTATCTTATCATTCATTGATTATGTGGATAGTCAGGATTCTAACAAGGTTAGGTTATTCACTGATGTATACTTATTTGTTAGTATGATTGAAACTTGATTTTTTTACCATATTGTCATTATGGCCACTATCTAGAGTTACCTTATCTAGCATGTATTATCATGACTAAGTAATTACATTAAGACACAATTTATTGGTTATTTTACTACATTAATGTAATTAACTGGTTGATTATCATTATCATTAAGTTTTTCCATGTTGTAAATCTCTCTTAAAGATGAGCTAAGGAATATTTGATCAAGTTTATAGTAAGGATCATCATTGACCCTTAACAAAATCAAAATGGTAATGTATGACAAGAATTATAAGTTAAAAAATAAAGTATAATGTTTTGACCTTAGAATACTTGGTCCCTTTAAATCATCAACATTTTTTTTGTATTAGGAACAAATTTCTTCCTCTTTGGAGATTGTGGGATGTGTGTATTAATTGATATTTTTATATATGTAACAATAATTCTATATTATAAATATAATTATTATTTTATTAATAATAATTCTTATTTTAATAGATCCCAATGTGTGTGTGTGTGTGTGTGTGTGTGTGTGTGTGTGTGTGTGTGTGTGTGTGTGTGTGTGTGTGTGTGTGTGTGTGTGTGTGTGTGTGTGTGTGTGTGTGTGTGTGTGTGTGTAATGTGATAACTTCCACCACCCACTACCTCACTACCATCCTATCATATTTAATAAACCAAGGTATTGCTTTATGTTGGTTAAAGTGGCATTAAAGAGAAGGAAGACAAAATTTTAATTGATCACTTATGATCTTGCCATTAAGTATGGTGAAATTTAGCATTTCATCTCACCTAAGACACTTATTATGCTACCTAATACTCCATGTAACATCTTTAATATATATGTCACTAAAGGAAGCTTGGAGAATGTTTATGTGCTAACTCATTAAAGAAGAGGAGAAAAATTCAATGCTGGGAAAACTGGGAACAACAAAAAGAAAATAAAAGTTGAGTGAGTAGGAGAAGAAAAGGAGGTCATCGATAAGTAATACAAGAAAGGGGAATTTTTTCATAATCCATCTTATTAATTTGGGCCACAAGCCTCTGTAGGATATGTTTGTCTTGTGATTTAAGTTGATTGTGGTAAAATCCTTTGGTGTGTTAGTGTATGTTATTCTTGGACTATTTTTCTTGTCTTATGGTTATGTATGTGATTGTTTCTTGTTGAATTCACTCTATTCTAATTACATCAATAACCATAAATTTTGTAAAAAAAAAAAACTTCATGCCAACATGATATCTTGGCTAGCCATTGGGCTTGGTTATGGCACAATAAGGAAAGAAGTTTTGAAATTAAATTATATATGTTTTTGGTATAATAGGCACAATAGTAGAATATGAGTATCTTTAATACACTTGGTAATGGTGTAGTAGAAGTGTATATAGGAAAAATCTTCATCTGTGCAAAAATGACACTTAATAAAATATAAATAAATACTCATTGTGTTGTCTTAGAATGGTGAAACACTAGAATAATATTGTTATTTTTTGGGGTTCATTCATTAGAGACTTAAATTTGGCATAATTATAGAGCAAAATTAAAAATAATTTTTTTTTTTTTTTTTTTGGTGATCTGGAAACTGGGGATAAGTTTAGAGGTTAATTATTAACCTTGGTTTGTATATTGGTTATTAAATGATTCTTTTCTCCATATGTCAGGGTATTTTAGAACTACTTGTGGATAATTTCTATCGCAGTCGTAAATAAGGGATCATTATGACATTAAAGTTGTTTTGAATTGTATTTTTTTTTGGAGAAGTAAATGGTGTTTTATACATCTAAATATTGTGTTGTGAGAGAGTTATTATATCATTAGAGGTAGATAAACATAATAAATGTGTCTGGGCATTCAGCCCTTTGACATACCCCCCTCAAAGCATGTCTAGTTACTTTACTTTTTGGTTTACTTTTATATCATCCATCACTACTTGGACGTTATCTTTATATCTTTAGATTTACCTCTGATCCCCCTTAATGCCTTTGGTTTTTTAGGAATATCAAGGTCACTACATGGAAGATTATTATTTTTGTATGAATTAGTAGCTGGGTTGATTTAAGAGTATTTAGGATAAATGAAAAGATAATTTAATTTATTGCTTACATCTATATGATTTTCATGGTTTTTATTGAGAATATTTATATAAACCTATGAATATATATGTGTGTATAAGTGTAAATATGTAAACATATATGTGTTTATGCAATAAAATTACTAGACATGGAATGCTCGATTGAAAATAATAGTCAGATCTAGTATCTTCCTTTCTTGTTCAATTTATTTTTTCCATAAACATCATAGATTTGTTGCTACTGGATGGATTGTTACCTATAATTGGGTTTATTATTTAATCATTGTTATGATGATTTATATTTTTCTATATATTTAGTTGATGTGGATAAATGTAAATACCTTAGTTGAACTCATGGTGTATGTAGTCATG
Organism: Torreya grandis; assembly: GCA_037957365.1. Taxonomy (NCBI): domain Eukaryota; kingdom Viridiplantae; phylum Streptophyta; class Pinopsida; order Cupressales; family Taxaceae; genus Torreya; species Torreya grandis. The sequence continues at coordinate 3,493,826 of JARHVA010001166.1, read as the reverse complement.
AATATATAATTTATATGGACAAATCATGGTTTTAAATGTGTTATTGGTTGTCTAGGTTTAGATGCTTAATGTTGTAATTAGCATGATGGAAGATTATAGAAATATAACACTTGCTCAACTTTATGCTGACACTTTGCTTATGATTTTAGTGCAGGTGATAATAGCTAAAGACAAGTTCAAATCAAGTATAGGTTGATATAAGTGTGTTTTCTTGTAAAACTATTGGATTTTCAAGTTTTAGAAAAGATAAACATTCTGTGGTTGTATTGTGAAATCATGGAATGATGCATTATAGTGGCTTTCAGTAGGATAAAACCAATTTTGATTATTTGTCCTTGATTGTGAAGATCGAACTGGAGCACCCTTATGTTGAATCCTATTAAAATAGGAATATGAAAAGATAAGAGGAATACTGGATGTAGTTTTTCTTTAATTTGTTATCATGATATTTTTTTAAAACAATTAACCATGAACCTATTATTGAATTGTTTAATCATTGAATGTAGTCTTTCTTAGAAGGCATTTATTTACTTGTGGTTTATTTTGAACAAATCAAATCATGTTGTTTCATTGGTTAATAATCTAATTAATGTTGAAGGTGTGTTTTTATAACTATGTAGTAATTTGGATAATATTTTTAGTCTTGTAACTCTACCTTGTAGTTATTGGTTAATGATAACTGTAAAAGGGAACCTAGGTGAATATTCATTTTAGTGAAACTCTAGTCCTTTTTTTGTCATAGGTCATTGCATGAAATTTGGGTGTCACTTTATAAGAAAATTTTCCCCACTTATAATAAAATTATAATTATTTTATTATCCTAGCTATGGTCTAATATTTCCCCAACTTTATAATTGTGAGAAAACTCCCTTAGCCATGAGATAATTTACTTGTTTAGTATAAAATAGAAAGAGATATTATTAACCTTGAAATAAGACTCTTGAAAATATTATTTAACCAAATCAAATTCATTTGAAAATCTCATAACTATCTTATTTTAGGGAGAGGACCTTTCCTAACCTTGATCAATAAAAGTGATAATTTTGGATATACAACTTTAGAGGTATTTATATGTGAAAGGTTGTAATGTGTATATCATGATATTGTAACATTGAGTTGGTTAGATAAAATTATGAAATAAGAAATTGTGTGATGAGAACTCAAATGACTTTAAACCAAATCAACCTTGGTGGTAGGTTAGTTGTGTAGTTTAGATTTGGTTGATTAAGTTTGTTTTCTTGATGGTATTAGATGTGTCAGAAGATAATAGTATTGTTTTTCACCTCATAATTATAACATTTTATTAATGGTGTGAAGCTAATAGTCCATCTCAATTATGCAAAATAATATTTTTTCTCTTGTTCTTCCAATTCTATAAAATAGTTAAACTTGCCTAAGGCTTAATCAAAACATTGATACAAATTATCTTAGGATATGAAAATATAAAAGTGATGTTAATAATAATTTAGTTCCTTTTGGAGTCTTAATTTTCATCCTATTTTGAATATCCTTGCAAATAAAATTCTTCTAGACCTTTTGTGGTCTGTAAAGTCACTCATAAATTAACGTCAATTAACTTGATCATTTTTGTATTTATTGATACTAATGTTTGTTTCCCCATACTTTTAGTTTTGTATCAACAAATGATATGTCAAAGTTATTTATATTGTCATTTTCTATTTTTAATAGGCTCTTTTAAAACCTTATTGGTCATAATTTTTATAGGTGAGAGTTTTTATCATCAAGTGTGGTTTGGATTGGTAGTTTATTCCTTTGTCTTGAACCCCCTAGATCTTAACTAATAATATTTTTGAGATTTTGCTTTTGGAAATAAAATTGCTTTATGGTTTTATAAAAGTATATCTCTTTATTTATGTATTTTAGAATCATCTTATGGACCTTTTGTCTTGTTATGTCAAAGTGGTTATAGGATTTTTCCTACTTGGATAGTTTTAACAAGGGAGAATCTTTTTGACTTTATTAACTTTACCTAGAGTGAGGAGTCTTATCTCCTCACCAAAAAGTGACTTGACATCATTGGTGATTGGCATACCTATTCAAGAAAAATTATGATGTCACTAGATCCTTTTTGTCAGTGTAGTTAGTATAGTGAAAGCATTCATCTCGGATCCCATCATTTTAAAACTCCCATGTGTGTGGGTTAAGTTTTGTAAGTCAATTAGTTCTATGTATTGTTTTGTAGAGGTGATCCATGATTATTTTACACTATAAGTAGTGATTCTAGTTCAATTAATTCATGTGTAGAATTATTTATCTAAGGGCATAACCTTGCTTACTCATAGAGTTCTAGACATGTGTAAAAAAATGTGTGTTTTTTGTGTTTGAGATGTAAATTTTAGGCATGAGCACTAACCAAAACATGATTAGTCTATGTCAAAGTCTTGCCTACAACTTGGGCTTGGGCAAATCACCTTTTGTTCTTGGCTTGAGTAACTTGGGTGAAATTTTCTATTTGGTTTGAAAGGTCATTATCTAGATGCCACTCATATTATTCTTGTTTGAACCTAGGTTATCTTGTGTTTGCTCATGATCTAAGTTATTTAGCCATTAAATTTAATTTTTTATTAGGCACCATTGTACTACCCATTTGTTTTCTTATTTTATACTTAAGATTTATTATGTTATTTCACATCTTATTTTCTTGGATCACTCACACCTTCTTCTAATTTTCCTAATCATGGCCTACCATGGTCACATTTAGATTTTTGAGGTATTAAACATACTTCAAACTTAGGTTTTATTGTGATAGCCTATACCCTAAGTTCCAAGGTTTTTCTACCTTCCTTCTAATTAATGATTTCAACCAACCAAAGTTAAGTGTTCTTAAGACATCTTTCTTCTTCTAATTATGAATCTACCTTGTATCTATTTTATCTTAGAGTCCAAACACATTTTGACATTTGTAAACCAAAATTAAAAGCACTTCATAGATGTAGAAAATTATTTTCAAACATACAAAGGCATACTTATAGTTGGGTCTCTTATAATTTTCACATCCCACCATGGTCACACTCATATTTTTATGGTATTAACATACTTTGAACCCCTACACCCTAAGCTCTAAGGTTGTTCTTCCTTATAATTTATGGTTTCAACCAACCAAGGTTGAGTGTTCTTAAGACTTATTTCTTATTATAATTATGAATCCACCTTGTATCTATTTTATCTTAGAGTCCAAACACATTTTTACATTTTCAAACCAAAATTAAAAACACTTCATAGACATAGAAAATTGTTTTCAAACATGTAAAGGTATACTCGTAGTGGGGTCTCTTATGGCCCTAGTTATAAGGAAGATAATTTTTATGATGGGGAAGAACACTCCATTGTGTTTTATGACATCCCAACTATTGTAGGATCTAAACATGGTTATTTTGAACACTAATGTATGGAGGATAAAGATTAATCTCTCCTAAGGTTGATAGAATCAAGAGCTAAACTTATACCTAATTTAATAATGGAGTAATTACACACACTTATTCGAGTAGAGGATAAAATACTAGAGAAACCTCTTAATCATATCACAAAACTAAATATTTCTTCCATATTAAAGGGAAAGAACCATTTGTGGACTCCTCCCCAAGTGATCAATATCTTATGACTTAAATACAACAAATTAGTCAATGGTATGTTGATCAAATTGTTATAGACTTAATAGCTTCTTTGGATACAACTTAAATTGATATTACTATTTTTCTGGATCATGAACAACCATTAGACCAAACACAACAAACCTTAGTCAATCCTACATCTGATGCAGACATTGTCGCTTCTTTTCAATAGAATAAACCCATAGATACTTCATAGTAAATTACACATGATATAGAGCACACTTTTTTAACCATAAAGAGACTTTTACCCATTCACAACAACATGTTACTAATGACTCATCATAGGTTTGGGTTATTTTACAAAACACTTTATCGAGTTCCTCTCAAATGTAATAAGTTCCCCTTGTAAACTAGTAACAATAATGCCCTTTGGTAAATCAATAAAAAATACCCCAAAACCAATAGATTTCCTATAGTTCACAATAAAAGATTCTTGGGAATTAGTAGCAAAATCCTTTGAACCAATAACATCAGACTTATTCACATCCAAAGATAAACCAAAATAAAAATTGTGGGCAAAGGGTCCATATCCCTAATAGGACCACACAAGGGGGTACATTCCTCCCCAACAAAACTACCTTCCACAAAAAAATGCACCAAATATACAAGAGTGGAATTTAATGAAATAAATAGTTATGAGGATTGAAATAGGCAATCAAATCAAAAAATACAATTTTGACGAGATATGTCCTTATCCAATCGACTTAAGCATTCTTCAGGTATCATTTCCACCTCATTTTGAGGCACCAAATTTTTATAAATATAAAGGGAGGTGACCCTACAGAACATATTCATGCCTTATTCATGTTATGTTAAGAGGTAGCCTACAACAACATTTACTTTTTATGCTTATTTATACATAGCTTGGATGGACAAGATTAGATTGGATCCTAAAATTACCTAAAGGGTCAATGACAAATTTCAATGATTTATCAAAAAAAATTGTTAACGACTTCTCTTATAACATTTAGCATGAGTTAATAGTGGTTGAATTATGTAAATTGAGACAAAGAGATGGAAGAATCTTTGTGGCATAACTAAAATGGCAGAGATCACTATTTGGTCATTTTCAACATAATTTACTAGATAAATAGCTAGCTAACATCTTCACACATAACCTACACCCTGAGGTGGCCCATAATTTGAGAGTCACATATGCCAACACATTTTAAGATATCATTAAGAAAGGTATGTATATTGAGAAGGTACTTATTACCAAAGGCCTTATGAAAATCTATTCACAGGGTCAAATATCCACTCAAACTCAAACACTTGTTCAAGATAATACTATGGAGAAACCTAAATATTTAAATAATAAAAAGAACATGATGGGTAAGACAGTAATAGAGTTATGACATGTGTAAATATTATATGCTCCACCCATTCAAAATGCACAACCTAATCCACCACCCACTTTGTAGAGAGCTCCTCCAGATAGAGGATTAAACAACTATAGACCATACAATAAGCTAAGAGAACCTATTGAGGTAGTATTCTATAATCTAGTGGTAGATAATTTGATCATATGGCCTATGCTAAAACCATTCCTTAAAGATCAACCCAAAACTAATTGGCATAAAGAAGATGAGTTATGCAATTTGCATCATGTCATTTATCGATGTGTATAATTAACTCATTTCATTGAGGCCCTAATTGAGAGTATAGAGATTGAAGTAAAATAAGTAGAATATAACATCAATCAAGATATGGGCATTTACAAAGACCCATTTCCCAAGAAAAATAAATTATAATAGGATAATCATAACCAAAGATATGGCCAACATCAGTAAGGATAAGGTTACAAACATAATCAACATAATCATAACCAGGATCATGATACCCAAGCTAATAACTTGGGCTATAATACCATGCCATATGATTATAATAATACCATAGGGTATATTTCTAGTAATCACATCATCACTATTATAGTCAAAACCTATGTACCATCCAAAGCTTATCAAAGTGTCAATCCCTCTATTTTAGGTTTGTCACCCTCTTCTTCAAGTAAAGCTAAACCAAGTTCAATATATTATATTATGCTTCAGTTTATATGGATTACTATTTCTAGACCACCACCAAATTATTCTAATTATGATAACTCCTTGCCAACTCAAAATTGTGTAGTCGTAACTAGATGCTTATGAGTTACCCTTCAAGTTTATTTGCCTTATTCCAATCTTGAGCCTAATTTAAACATTGTTCCTTCCAATCCTAAATCAAACATTGTACTAGCTAAAGTTAAAGTTTCTCATCCCAATTTTGAGAAACCATATAGTATTTATGACCAACTAAGAAAAATGTATGTGCAAATTTCTATCCTAGATCTTTTATGTACATTATAAGTTCACAAGACCATAATAAATGACTTCCTATAATAGTACATTGTTCTTCAGGACATTAACCCTATCTAATTCCAAAGACTCATGGGACATCTATCTCCAAGATAGCAACTTACCTTTGATAAATTAGATATGTCTTCCGTCAATCCTAGTCATAATAAACACTTGTATATTGATGTCTTTATAGCCCATCACAATATCAAGTGAGTTCTTATAAATAATGGTTCAAGGCTAAATATATATCAATAAAATTGATACAATAGTTGGGATATATATATCTAAAGGCATGTAGCCATAAATATTCATGATCAAAGCGTATGATAATGTTGAAAGAGAATCTTCAGGGACCATTTAATTTTTTATTATTATTGGGCTTGTAACCCATGATACCTTATGCCATGTCATGGACATATAATTGTCTTATAATGTACTTCTTGGTCATCCTTGGATCCATGAAGTATGATTTATCTCTTCAACCTTGCATCAATTCCTCAAGTTTCATCATTCTAGAAATGAGGTCACTATCTATGTTGATATGCATCCACACTAATATTGTAAACACTTAGAAGATGAATAAAAAACTATAACTATTGCCCTATTTTTGAATTTTTAGCCAAGAAGAACAAATCCATAGTTTTTGAACCATCTGAATCCAATTATATTAACCCTAGTGATCTTACTTCTAATTTGGTCGATCTATTTCCTATAACCTTTGCAAACTAGCTTATTATTGAGGATGCCAACATTTCCACATATTGTCTGAAATATGATTTTCATATTGGAGAGTTTCCCAAATATCCCAAGTCCTATGAAAGACCCAAAATTTATGAAATCCCTAATAAGCCCAACATGATTTGGCAAAATAAAAACACATAAAAGTGACCAATGGTATTTGTACCAACCATATCACCAAATTAGGATCAGGGGGTTGTTACTAAAGGAGATTAGTTGTATGTTGTCAACCTCACCAATTATTTTAAGAATCCTAAGTACCATATCCATAATTGAATTATGGATATTTTGGATTATGCAGGGAAAGGCCTAAGGCCATGTGAGTAAGGTATTCTTGAACCTCTATCTACTAGAAAACCTACTATGAACCAAGGTCTCAAATTTATACCACTTGGGGGTGACCTCATGTATTTTGAAAGTGATTCCTCTTTCTTGACTAATGAATAAACTCCCAATAATGACACAACATCCCATTATAGTTCCTACAATGAGCTAGTTGATACCAACCTATTTGATTCCAATTCCATTATGATCATCACAACTCATTACCCATTTACCCTTTGCCATTTTGACCTTATTGATTGGGACTAGCAAAATTATACTATACCTATGAATGAGTTTTAGAACAAGGAATCTAATGAAGATTATATGGGACTTACAGATGGATTTCCATTTGGTGATCACAAACATGCATTCAACTTCTCATTAGACCCTACCACCTACTTTGGAGAGCAAGCAAACTTCCTTGGTCATACAAAAGATAAAACATCGAGATATTTGGGTGAAAACCTCTTTGAGGTGCTTGTTAGTTAGGGAAATAGTAAAGATAAAGATAATACATTGAGTGAAAACCTATTTTAGGTGATCTTGGATAATGAATTTTGATCATGTCCATAAGAAGTGTAATTTTCAATAAGTCCAAGCTTTACAACCATTTCTAGTATTACTTCTAAACAACATAATGTCTTTGAGTGTCTTACTCTAGACTTTCCTAATAAAGTTACTAATTGTCCATTACCAAAACTAGCAGACTTAGAATTATCTCACTATGATGAGCTTTAGGACTCACAACCAATAGTTGAAGAGGAGGCTTAGTATCAAACATTGCCTACTATTCTAGAAGATGGTTCCATATTGGAACATATGAAGCTCCTAAGATTGTTTATCTAGGCACTTCCCTCATGGATGAAGATTATGATTATATTATCACTATTCTGAGGGATTTTATTGATATATTCACATGAGCTTACTCAGGCATGTTAGGCCTGGACCCTACCTTGGTCATGCATTGACTTGTAGTCATCCAAATGTTAAGTTGGTCAACCAAAGATTATGGAAGATGCACCTGTGTATTGTCATATTAGTGAAAAGGGATCTAAATAAATTATTAAGAGTTGGCTTCATAATATCATTGTACTACTCTAAATGGATATCAAATATAGTCCCAATAAGTAAAAATACATAGGGAATATGCATTTATATTAATTTTTGAGACATCAAAAAAGTATATCGTAAGGATGATTTCCCTCTCCCAAACATTGACATGAGTGTTGACTAATTACAGGATATGAGATGTTGTCCCTCATGGATGGCTTCTCTGAGTATAACTAGATTAAGATATCCTTAGAGGATCAACATAATATTGTATTCACCACATCATGGGGAACATTATATTACCAAGTAATGCCTTTTGGCTTGAAGAATATCAATTTCTATTATCAATGTGCCATGACTGTCATCTTCCATCATATGATGCATGATATATTTGAGGATTATGTTGATGAAATCCTAGTAAAATCAAGAACTTGTGTTGTACATCTTGATTTTATGTGAAAAATCTTTGAGAGACTTCACAAATATAAGGTTCATCTCAATCCTAATAAGTCTCTCTTTAGCATTACTTCAAGAAAATTTATAGGATTCATTGTATCATAGAGAGGGATTGAAGTGGATTCTACTAAGGTCAATTCCATCATGGAAATGCCTCCACCTTCCAATATAAAATATCTTTGTATCTTGTAAGAAAAAATCCAATCTATTCATAGGTTCATATCATAGCTAGCAAATAAGTGGCATCCTTTTACACACCTCTTGAAGAAATGTGTCACATTTCAATGGGCTATTAAATGTCAACAAGCATTCACAAAACTAAAGACATACCTGGCAAAACCACCAGTATTAAGACCAACAACACCTGGTCAACCATTACTTCTTTATATATCAACAATAGAACATGCACTAGGGGCACTCTTGGCCTAGAATGATGAACAAGGTAAAGAATATGTAGTCTATTATCTGAGCTAGACACTCATCACATATAAGCATAATTATTCACCTATTGAGAAGGCTTACTTGGCAATGGTTTTCACTTCCCAAAAGTTGTGGCACTACATGTTGAATAATAAGACTATTATCATTGCTAAGGTAGACACTCAAATAATTATTATCTAAAGCCACTCTTATATGTCGTATGGATAAATGGGTTATGCTATTGAGTAAATTTGATGTTGAGTAATAGAATCAGAAAACTATTAAAGGGTAAGTCATCATAGATAAACTTATTGAAGCTCCTATTATATATACTCAACCACTTGTATTTGATTTTCTAGACAACTCTATCATGATGATATAGGAAGTGGCTCATGAATATGAATCAGACATTATATTTTTATGGCTCATTCACATCCCATATATCTAAACCTGACATTTTACTGGTTACACCACAAGGGGACATCATCCCCAAGGAATTTAATATCAGCTTCAACTGCATGAACAACATGGCCAAATATTAATCCCTCATTATAAAACTTCATCTTGTAATTCAATGGGATATCCAACAGTTAATGGTTTTTGGTTACTCTCAGTTAATCATTAATCAAACTATGAACTAGTATGAAACTAGAGATGAAAAGGTTGTACCCTAAAAGCACATTATGGACAATCTCTAGTCACATTTTAAGTCCCTATAATTTTATCATATACCAAAGGCCAATAATTGATTAGTCGATGCAATGGCAACAATTGGGTCCATGCTTCAAGTTTCCAATAGTTTTGAGTATTAGTTTCTCATTAAGAACCTTATACAACCTACTCATGTATTACCAAATATAGAGAGGGTTTGTACTATTGATGGTCCCAATTTTACAATTGAACCCCTTTGGTACTAAGACATTTATAACTATTTTCATGACCAAATTCTTCCTCTTGACCTTTCCAAAAATTTCCAAAAAAATTTCCTTCATGATCTAGCCCATTATACCTTCCTTTAAAACATGATTTATCATATGGGATATGATGGAACACTTATTCATTATTTATCTTTGAGATAATCAACATTATCTCATAACTAGGTCCACAAATGAATGTGTGGGGCCCACACCAGTGGCATAGTCCTTATCAAGAAACTCTTGAGAATAGGATAAAAATAGCCTAAGTTGGAGATAAATGATTTTAACTATATTAATAAGTGTGTTTCCTACCAACATCATGGTAATTTGATACACGTACCTTCATTTTTGGTACAGTCCATTACTACATCATGGCCATTTTCGACATGGGTTCTCAATATTATTAGGGAAATAAACCCAACATCTTATGATTTCCATAAACACATTATTATCACTATAGAGTATTTTACTAAGTAGATTGAGGCAATTCCTCTCACTTACATAATTGAGAAGCAAATTTCTAAGTTTATCTATTACCATAGCATCTGTCATTATGGTATCCCTACCCAAATTATATCTAATAATGGTGGTTCATTTATGAACAAATATGTTAAATTCCTTTGTACCCTATTTAAAATTAAACACAATAAATCCACACCATACAACTCTTAAGGTAACAGTCAAGCTGAAGCATCTAACAAAACTATTATCACAATCCTTAATAAGATTGTCAATGACACTGGCCATAATTTGCACTTATAAATATTTCCCACCATCTAGACTTATCGCACTAGTCATTGTACCCATATAGGTACCACTCCATATTCCTTAGTTTTTGGCATAGAGGCTATTATCTTGGTCAAGATTGAACTACCTTCATTATGGGTATCTTTGCAACACATTGTTGATGATGAAGACTATAGAGTTTCCAAGTTGTAAGAGCTATAACTTCTTGATGGCAAACATTTAACTGCCCTAGATAATTTAAGACCATATCATAATAGGTTATATCATAGCTATAATAAATGCATTATCCCTTAGGAGTTTGAATTTGGTGACTTGGTCTTAAAATAGAACCAAATAAACACTAATGTTGAGTGTAAGAAGGGTAAGTTTCAACCTAATTAACTAGGCCTATATGTGGTTATAGAAAATTATGGTTTAGGGGAATACATATTGGATACTCTAAATGGATAACTCCCAAAATTGGTAAATGTTGTACATCTCAATCATTTCTACACCTAACAACATTTGTAAACCATTTTCTATAAGATCCCTTACTTAGGGGAACCCTTTACTGAAATTGCTTATTTTTACATCATACTTATCACTTGGATCATTTTAACCTAGACCATTATAATATGGACCATTATCATCTAGATCATCGTAACCTAAACCGTTGTAACTTGGACCATTGTAATCTAGAAATTTGTAACTTATACCATTTATATCCCATTGTACCTAGATCGATATTACTTGGACTATTATATTTTTTCCTAACTAATTATGATCTTGATTATGATTCATTGGCATTATGTACACCTTTAGGGATTCTACAAGGCAGTTTCACTTGATCAAGATCTATAACTTATTTTATAAATAAGTGTACCAGGGTATGTTTGCACATGGTTTTTACCTATTAGGTTATTCCTTAGGACTTATTTGACACTACATAGTGTTCTAGTCATATTTTTCTACTACTTTATATTTACCATTACCTCAATATGGTCATTGATCCACACCATTGTAGTCAGTTTAGTTATTATTTGAATTCTTACTTGTGGAAGTGCATCTCCTTGGCTAAGTGGTTCCCTATACCTTTGTTCATATTGTGTTTCAGTTGCTTATTCCAAAAACACAAAAACATTATAAGTTTATTAAACCTAAGACCAAAAACATTATCGATTTTAATCTTGAATGCTCTCATTATTTTATGAGTAACCTAAGCCATGCTCTCTCCATTTTGAGATTTGAACCATTTAGTCTCTAATAATTCTCAATCAATTTGAGAAGCTTAGAAAATTCTAAAAACATTTGTAAATAATCTAAAAAATCCTAAAAATCATGAAAATTGTCTTAGAATTTCCATGCAAGATATAAAGTTTTCAAAATTTACTGGAATGGGCCATCTTTTTTATTCATTTTATTTCTATACCACCTAGGCTTTTTTCCTCCCATTTCTAGGAGAATGACATCAACCTAAGGTCCACATAAACTATGTAGGTATCACTTGGATACATGGGGTATCTCAGGTTAGCTCGATCACACCTTCCTTTATTTTTCAACCACTTATTTGCCCTAAGGGTCCTAGGACTACTAGCTATTTCACAAGTAACCACTTGTCCTTTAGTTTCCCCATCCTTATTGGCCTTAGCCATATACTTTCACAATTTTGTGAGTTTATATTATGAGCATTATGTATTTAACTTTGATACACTAATGATCACTTGGATTCATCGTACGCTCTTGCCATTTTATGAATTATTTACACTCTCACCATTTTGTGAGTTATTTACACTCTCACCATTTTGCAAGCTTGTTATCATTATTAGCTTTAGACATAGTATGCATTATGAACTCAGTTCATGTGTATGTACTTGTCTATTCCCTTTTTAGTATGGTTTTAGCCTAAGCCATACTCTCACACTTTCGTGAATTACTTACATTGATGTTATCATGATTTTGGAATGTCATCCCTCTCTTTTTAGATGCACTCATCATTTTACGAGACCATTCCCAGATTCCTCTACACAATACTCATGTTTCTTTATCATCAATTTTAATTTTATCCCATATCCTATGAGAATTACATTTGGCCTAAATCTCATTTTGGATCTTTCATCCATGGAACTATGTAGGCAGTGCCCACTTGCCTTATGCATTAAAAGTCCGCTTGACCACCCCTTACTTTTTTTCTCTTCCCCCCATTTTTATTTGACTTAGTGTGTCATTGTCTCCTATAATCTAGGGGAAATTTTGTCATCTTGTTTATATCTCATTATTTCTCTATTGCCTAGGGGAAATTTTGTACCCATTATTTGTATGTTATTATATGAATGCCCTTATCACCTAGCTTAAGGGTTACCCTATCACAAGCATAACACCTATATTGCACCTACATGAACAATTTGTTTTTTATCTACATTAACATTGTAATTAACCATTGTTGGTCTTTTGCCTTTGTCTATTTAGAATAGTTTGCTTAATGCACTTTTTTTTAATTTGAATTTTTTAGTTATTTTTTTATTTTGTTCACTTTGTTTGTTTATGTTTGTTTTGTTCTATCTTTATTTTTATTGGTGTTTTTTTGTATTGATGTTTTGTTGTGCCTTTCTTAATGTTTTGTTTTTTTGTGTATTTTATTTATTGGGTTGTTTATTTTTTTTTAGTGTTATGTTTGAATACATGTTGTAAACCTTTGGAGTTTGGTCTTAACTTGGGATTAAATTATTTACATTTGTATTTGCATTATTTTATGGATTGTTTATATTTTTAGTACATTCTTGTTCTCAATTAAGCCTTGATAATTCATATCTTGATTTTAATTTGGTTACATTTTGTATTTAACATTTATTTTTATCTTTATATTTGATTTATTTTTTTCCAAACGTAAATGCTTACAACCTAGATTTTGGTATTATTTATCATTATCTTTAGTTGTAAATATTCACATTTGAACCAGTCAATTTGCAAAAAAATACAATGTTATTATAATTTATTCATACTTGTGATACATAATTTCATTTAACCAAAGTAAACACCAAGTGATCCAAAATCCAATAGTCAATGTGGCACCAAAGCACATCTCTAAAAGCACTATCCTACATATCCTCTACCTAAATAGGATAATATACACATAAAAAGGTCCAAAACATTAGAAACAAAGAAGACTCTCTATGTAGGACATGCATCTCATGGAATACACATTGAGTCATACTGGCCTTCTATGATTGGTTCAAGATGTGCATCTCCTAAATTATCCTTTAAAATCTAGTCATACATCAAATAGAGCAATAAATACATCAAAATTCTTATGCTAATTAAGGATGTGCATCTCCTAACACTATCATATACCATCATATCATAACAAGAGAAAAATGAATGTAAATATTAATAGTCCATGTACAAGTAGATATGAGCTAAAAAAATGAATGTCATATATATATATATATATATATATATATATATATATATATGCATCGAGAGAATATATATACATATCATATAAAATAACCTAAAAAATCAACTTTGATCCTAGCTATCCCTTGGGGGACTCTATTAAAAACTCTAGTGCATGCCTACTGCTAGTGATGGTGGTAGACATGGTGCTGGTGAACCCATCACTACCCACTATGAGGCTAGATGTGCAACTAACCATTTTGACTCTATATTATGTTTGGACTTAGAGGTCCTACTCATCTATTGTGATCTTGAATAATCTATAAATGATGGATCTCACCTGTCTGTAGGGACTACTACCTCATATAACCTATGATAGTAGGCTATCTCATCCTTCATGCATAGGACATTATCCTTCATGTGTAAGCCATCATCTTTGGCTAAAATCATGTTGGCCAAGGCTCTAGATGAACCACCATCTATGTCATCTCATCAAGCCTCATTTTGAATCCTCTCTACTTGAGATATTAGTTGTTCTCAATCACCTCAAGCTCTATCCTACTCACCAATCATTGTCAGAAGATTCATCATAATATTAACATCCTTTGATATGATAAGTCCCTAACTTTGGGTCCTCTCACCCTATGTAATGGGTAACTTTACATTCAATGCCACTGTATCATTCTATAGACCTGTATTCTCTGATAATTATGTAGTAATCTCCCTCTATAGCCTGTCAATCAAAGCTTGGTCCTTTATGGACCTACCTATATTAATGGGCCCTACCATATCTATACCTATATTATAGGTTCCTAACTCCTATATCCCTATCCTACGGACCTCATCACCACTTAATGCCTCACCCTTATCTATATCCTACCCATCTACTACCTTAGCCATCTTTGTATCCCCTAGAGGGTCTTGTTGCACGTGGACATGAACAACCTATAATGAGATGGCTTATGGTATGGATGGCTAATTTAGTACCTAAAAATGTCCCTATACTAAGGTCTAACCCTTGTCTCTCCTATGTCTCACCATCTTTGATGTAAGACTATATGTTAAAGTCATATTCTAGTTAATTGAATGGGTCAGGTACCATCCCACCATGTTGCATAGGTCCCCATCACACCCATATTTACCACCCCACCTATATAATCCCATAGTATACATTGGATTCTACCATAATCTATCACAACCTAATCTTGAGGCACTAGTATCCCCCACTCTCTAATCTCATGGGTTACATGAGTGAAGAAGTTCAGACCCTCTAGAATATCCTATTTAAAGTCGAACTACCTCTTCACTCAGTGTGGTCTATATATCTCTACTAAAAATTCATGGTGGACTATGATATAGCAAGGTGTAATAATGAATCCAATGATGAACAAGTCCTCAATCTAGTAAAATACTCTTGCCAAGTATAACTACTAGATAAAGTCACCATCAACCATATCATCTATGGCCCATTGATAAAAGTATAGGTCCCTAAGGTGGCCTTATAGACTTGGGCCTATTAGATACCACCCAAATTCCATTAGATCGTTAGGTCCTCATTGATATTTTAGCCCCATTGGCTACTCAATTACTATGTGCTCCTAGGCCTAAACCTAGAGTAATTTATTGTGCCTAATGCTCCTCCCTCTATGATATTTTATCATATATAAGTCTTGATAAAGTTGGGATAGAATGATGGGCACCCATACAAATAATGTAAAGTGATCACACGTATCTTATACCAATTCAATCAAACTAATCAATAATAAATGTCTACTCTTATTTAGCAGCAAAAAACTACTGACAAGAGCCATCAAAATAACCACCTCTGGGGGGTCTATCCCTTATGCTAGTGTTAGTACCACTACTGGATCCCTTTCTACTACTCTTGTTCCAAGATCTATATTTTAAGCCAATTCCTTTAATTAATTTATGTCTATGGTCCCCTCCACTACCTTTAAGTTAGTCACATCAATCAAATCCTCTAGCATATTTAGACGGCCTATTGACATCCAAGTGATCCACCAACCCTACATAGGCTCTCATAATATATGGTAAACATCCTAAAAAGTCACATTGGTCTTCCCATTCAAAAAATGGAAGGTTGACATATCAAAGTGCCACCTCTCTACAGGTTTTTATACACAGACTCAATCTACACAAATCACTGGTAGTCAAGATAAATGATATAACTTATCACCTTTAGTAGGCCCACAAGCTTATCAGTCTATATGTCCCATCATCATAGCACTCAAGATCATCACTCACATGTCATAATGACCTTGACTCACTCTTATAGACCAAAACACAAGGAACCAAGTCAGTTATGAACTCACCAATCTATAGGGCATTATTGTTGTTTGGCAAGGCAACTTCACCATTTTCCTTAATTTTTCCATTTGACTTGGTATTCCTACCATTTGATTAATGAATTTTGTCAAAATTAGAAAGGTCACCGATAAAGTGGTGACCTCACCATTTTGGTCCATGTCCCTACTAAAGTGTCTATGACCTTGCTATTTTGATGGCAAACTTTCCATTTTTGAGGGTGACCTCATCATTTGTAAAATTCTACACATGGTGGGATAACCTAATTTCCTACTTCTACCTAGTCATAAATGCATTAAATTTAGAAATTAAAAACCAAAAAATGTACCTACCAATGTCCCACTCCCTAGTGGTCACTGTTACTCTTGAATGTACTCCCCAAGGTGTCAATAGTATGGGATATTAGTCATTTTCCTCAGCGTCCTAAAATGTAAATATTAGAGCTCTAAATTACAATAGTGGAGGGTGAAAATGACTAATTTTTACCCCTCAGGGATAAAATTATATTAAAATTTTCACCCCTATTTTTCCCCCATTTATCTTTCTAAGGCACTCATTTATGCCCTATTTATACATTTTTCAAACTATTTTCTTCTTATTGCTCCATTTTTAGCCTCATTTGTTGAATTACATGATTATTTTTCTTCGGATTGAGGACCAACCCATAAAAAATTTAATCTTTACATCCTCCCCTTGAGGGGGAATCATGGTCTTCCAAAACATTATTTGGGGTATTTTTGTATCCCCATTTCTCCATGACTCGTGCAAAATTTAGCAAAAAATGGGAACATCTTTATTTACTCTAAGTATAATCATTCTAAGTGACCATTTTAATCTTTGAAAAGTCATTGTTTCAAATAAATGTCTCACCATGCCTTCTCAAATAAAGATAAAATGTATACATCCAATTCTTATCACCATTATGCTAAAATCACAAATTTGAATGACATTTCACAACAATGCATAATCTAGACCAAATCACTGAAATGCTCTAATTAGTCCACACACATCAAGTGTAAGTGATGATTATTATCCATTGATACCTAATTATGTCAATGAATTTTATGGAATTATTATCTTTTCTTAATTTACTTCAATTCAAATTTTAACCAATGAAAATGACATTTTGCACCACTAATATCCTGTAATTTGTCAGCACACATCATGTGCATGTGTAGATCTGCATCTATATTTTCATAATTAAGATAATACCCTATAAATAATCATCACCTTATTATAATTTAACTCTATTCAAATTACAACCAAGTAAATTGACATTTTTGACCATTTTAATTAAACGTGCAACTAATTTATAAGAATTACAAAATACTAAGTAAATCCATTAAGAATATCAAATTAAATTAAGAGATTAAGTAGAAAATCCATGGAAATTTATTGAATATCTATTATTTGAAATTCATATTTCAAAATATCTAGGCCATGGTATCATCAAAAGGGTATCAAGCACCAAGAATTAATGGAGATAAATATCAGGTCATAACAATGCATAATCTAGACCAAAATCACTGAAATGCTCTAAGTAGTCCACACACGTCAATTGTAAGTGATGATTCTTATCCATTTATCCCTAATTATGGAAATTCATCTTATTAAATTATTATCTTTTCTTAATTTACTTCAAGTTAAATTATAACCAAGCAAAATGACATTTTACACCACTAATTTTCTCTAATTTGTTAGCACACATCACATGCATGTGTAGATCTACATCTATATTTTCATAATTAGGATAATACCCTATAAAAAATCATCACATTTTTCCAATTTAACTCTATTCAATTTACAACCAAGTAAATTGACATTTTTGACCATTTTAATTAAACGTGCAACCAATTTATAAGAAGTACAAAATACTAAGTAAATCCATTAAGCAAATCAAATTAGATTAAGAGCTTAAGTGGAAAATCCATGGAAATTTATTGAATATATATTATTGGAAATTCATATTTCAAAATGTATGGGCCATGATGTCACCCACGACATCATCAAAAGGGTATCAAGCACCAGGCATTAATGGAGATAAATATCAGGTTTAAGCCCACCCATGCCTCATTAATTCTCCCTTATTCCAAAATATTAATGGCTTTGTCTTCTAAAATTGAATTAATACTTGGCCACACATCTTGATCTCAATATGGATGGTCATAGTTAATTCTCAACATTTCTAGAAAATTTATAAATACATGAGCCATGGCCATAATTTTAAAGTTTTTTAGTGCAAATAACCTATGTATAAATATTTCTAGAAGAAGCTTCACCAAATCTTCCAAATTGATCAATAAATAAACAAAATCAATTGGTGTTATAATATATGATGGATTCACTTGTCCAAATGAATTGAAAAAGGCTTGGAGCACCAAATCATGACACGAACACATTCATTAACCATATTTGAAAGACAGCCACTATGGGAGGGTATTGCTTATCTTTCTTTCTTAATTAGTTTCTTGATTTCATTGACAATACCCCTCAAGGGAGTGGGCTTAGAATGTTAAGTTATTTATGATTATTATTGATTTTCCTTACTAATTCATGAACTAACATGCTTTATAATCCTACTATGTAGACCCTACCATCAATATTAAGCTAAAGAGATTATCATATGACTTAATTAACTGTTATTTTATCAAAAATTTAACCACACATATCCCCATACATGATATAAGTTAAGGGCATAATTTTCCCTTATTTAAATCAAAATTGTCCTCAATGTTGAAAATATTTTGATGCTAATAAATAAATGCCTCATCTTCCCACCTTGCATCATCACTAACCATATTCTTCCACTTGATTAGATAATTATTAATTACCCTTGTCCTCAACCTCTTAGTGTGAATATGAAGGATATTTTTATGTCCTAAAATACCTTTTCCCTCCTCATTAAGATATGGTAACTTTTTTTAGGTGTAAATCTTATGTCTAATAACCTTTTCAAGTAGGAAAAATGGAATTCCAGATGTATTTCACTTATTAAGGTAGCTTTGGTTTATATGCTACACTGTCAATCTATTGTAGGACTTGATGATGTCCATAATACTTAAGTGAAATAATGTTACCCTTATTCAATTATTTAAACAAAATTTTCTTATATTATTGTAATCACATAAAAACCCAATCTTCAAATTCAAAACATCTTTCATTGTGGTTTTTGTCAGCTTACTACTTCTTATGGTTTTGTATCATTGCCAAGTTCTCTCTAAGACTAGAGAGTGCCTCCTCTTGGTGTTTAATGTGTTCTCTAAATTCACAAAACTTATTTTGGACTCTCAAGAATGATGTGATGGATGGTGGATGGTACCCATATAGTATAAAAAATGGACACATTTTAGATGAGGTATGATAATAATTTTTATACCATCATTATACGAGTGGAATCCATTGAACCTATCTCTCTTATTTATGTGAAGTAAAGAAATAGATATAACCCTCCACACACTTGTTTACCAACTCACTATGGCCATCATATTGGGGATTATATTATAATATATGAGATATTTGAGTACCAAAACATGAGAATAAATTATTCCAAAAATTACTACTAAATATAGGATCATGATCACTTACTATAATCTTTGGTGTCCCATGTAATGTTTGAACTATACCCATAAAAGTTGGTTCTACTATATTTTTTATGAAATGATGTGACAAAGTAAAAAAATTGGCATATTTGATGAGTTTATCCATGACCACCATGATTTAATTTTTCCCTTAAATTTTAAGTAATCTTATGATGAAAAGCATGTAAACCTCCTCCCACCATTGGCAAGGAATAGATAGAGTTTGTAAAAGAGATGTAATTCTAATTGTCTCACCACTTTTTTCTAAAATAACTTGAATTCTACCAAAATTTAAAAATACCCCCTTTTAACCCTTCCTAAAATAAATCTTATTAAATTTATGATAAGTATTCAAGAATCCAAAATTCCCACCCACTAGATAACCATGTAACTCTAAAATAACATTAATTTTATTGTTTGAATTTGCATAGGAACATCCTATCCTTGCACCATAAATCCTTCCCTTTCCATAAAAAAATTTCAAACATGCTTATATATTGTTAGAACTTATAAATGATATTTTTTGTATCTCTATCATGATTCTATTTTGATATTTTCTCATCTACCCAATATACTTATAATATGGATATTGCACACAAAAATACCTCTGTAGACTCATCCCTCCTAAATAGTTCATCAACCACTGCATTCTCCTTTGATTTATTGTAAAGTATCTCAATTTTATAGACCAACATATTTTTGACCTAGTTATTTTTTTATTTTAATGATAGCCATCACTCCAAGAATTGTTTCAAACTAGCATGATCCATTTTCACCTTGAATTATTTTTTCATTATATATGGTCTCCATTGTTTGACCATATGAAGGATAACAATAATTGTATTCTCATAAATGAGATTCAATAGATTATTTCCTTTGATTTTGATACTATCAAATGTAATGGTGTGTCCCTCTTTCATCATTACTTCACCCATACCATACCTTCAGGCATCACATTAAATAATGAATTTTTTAGAAAACTATAGGGTAGCTAGAACTAGAGTGGTTAAAGTGGTCTCTTTCAACTTCTCAAATTCCATGGTGGATTCCTTGTTACATTTAAAAGAGTTGTTCTTCAATAAAATTATTATTGGTGCTACTATTATACCATGATTATTTACAAATCTACAATAGTAACCTATAATTTTTAATAATCCTCGTAGGTTCTTGAGGGTCCTAGGTACTTTTCATTCTACCGTGGTATTGATTTTTTAAGGGTCCACTTTGGTGTCTTCATGAAAAATTATGTGACCCAATAATTCCACCCCCTTTACTATAAAATCACACTTTGATTTATTGGCATGAAGATGATGTTGTTCAAGAGTTTTCAACACTTGATTCACATGATGTATATATCGCTCCCAAGTTTTAATATAAATTAAGATACCATCAAATGACACTAAGATATTCTTTCATATAAATAAAAATATAATTCATCAATCTCTAAAATGTAGATGGTGGACTTTTTAGTCCAAAATTTATCACCAAAATACATAGTGGCCATCGTGTGTCTTGAATGTTGTCTTACTAATATCCTCATTACTAATTTGGATTTGATGATACCCAAAATGAAGATCTAGTTTTATAAAATAAATAATGCCATGTAACTAATCTTAAAAATCATAAATTAATATAATAGGGAAACTTATCTTAGATGGTGTACTTATTTATTTATTTGTAGTCTTGACACATGTTCCAAGTTTCTTACACATCATCACTACTAGATAAGAATAATCATTTTAATTATAATCAATAATACATTATTCTAATATCTCATGTAATATATTCTTGATCTCACTCTTTTACATATAATTGTATCAATAAGGTCTAATGTTAGGTATTTAACCCCTTAGTAATAGTTTAATGATATGATGATGATCTCTTTTGGGATAAAATCCTTTTAAAATATCCCAAAAAATAACTGAGTTCCCATCTATAATTGCCTATATATCTAGCAATATAGACACCTTTGACTATTATGCCTCCAATGAAAATAATTGTGATACAAACCCATTTGTACCCTTTTTTAGCATATTTTTAATTATATGAAAGAACAAAAATTTTGGATAAATTTCACACAATAGTGTAGTTTAATATTCCTACCCTCTTAATAAAATCACATGAAAAACTCCTGGAAGTTCATCTCAATTTTTCTAATATAGTGAGTTATTAGACTTCCAAAACAATGTCTACTCCACCCATATAAATGGAAAACATAGTTAAATTTAGTATGTGGTATCCTATGGTGAGTTTAATATTAAGGGATTTTCCTGAACATGTAACTAGACCCCTATCTATAATCATGACCCAAAATTCTAGAGCCAACTAAACAAAATAGTTCAAGTGCATAACCAACTTATGATTGATGAATTTATGAGTACTTCTTAAATCAATCAATATTGTCGCATTCATTTTTTTCAATAAACCCAATAATTGATAGTTTTTGAGATGTCAATACTTTAATGTGTATGGAAATACATCATGAGATAGATATAGATGAAGATTCATAACTAATACCCTAGATCTTGATTTCATGCAAGAATATTTGATGGATGAATTAAAATTACTAATCACTCATGCACTAAAGCTTATATATGTTAATGATGCATGGATTGATTATATTCAGCATGGAATTTGAATAAATATATTGTACAATTCTAGGGAGAGTAAGGAATGTATAATAAATATGGAAAGGCAAATAAAATAAAAAAATATCATAAAAAATTTTGAAGCAGAGGCAATTGAATAAGAATATGAGAAGATGTCATCAAATAAACATTCCATGAAAAATTATAAGAAGAGTAAAAATGAAAGGATAAATCATAGGTAAAAGTATTTCAAATAAAAAAAAGAGTATATAACATTCAGTGTTTTTAGAATTCAAAACTATCTTATAGGAAAATCAAATAAAGGAAAGAAGAGATTCACATTTAAGGTAATGCATCTAAGGAACAAGAGAAGGAAACACCCTAGGAAGAGGTCCTAGTCCCATTTAATTTTGAGGATATTTAAGTCTTACTATATGGAAGAAAGTATATCTAAGAGGGTGAGGGGAAGGGTAAAGTGTAAAATAAACTTCAAATTTTATCGGATGCCATTTAAAAGACACAAAATTATAAATGAAATAAGGGGCATAAATGTTGAATAAGATCTTAGGGTGGAGTTAAAAATTTCATTTATGATTCATATTATATGGATGTAAAATAATTAGGTTTGGGAATGATACAACTAGCTATTGGTCTAGTGTAGTGTAGTTTAGATATGGATAAGAAGATTAATGATCTTAAAAATAAAATCTTAGGAGAGTCTATGAAATTAAATAATAGAAAATATTAAATTGTTCACTTCATGGGAAACATTAATTAATTGAACACCACCATAGAGAATGAATATCATAGCTATGGAATGGCATTTCTATATATAGATTGGAGCTATTAGAAAGATAGTAGCATCTATTGAGAAGATACTAAGTAAAGTTATAGTAATAGATGATATATAAGGCTATGATGTTTCACTACCATTGAAGGAGGAGTTAAATAATATGGAAGAGGAATAAAATTACAATAATTGCAATCTTGAGGAGGAATACAAGGTGTAGAATGAAAATATAAATGTAGCCAAAAAATAATGGGGGGAATAGGCCAAAGGTTTGAAGAGGTGATAAAAGAAGCATAGAAAAGGGAGAAAATTATTTCAATTTTTCATAATTATTGAGAAAATATAAGGTCTTGTTGATGCATGGTTAAATAAATAATTTGATATAATTTAAGAGTTAGTTATCATTATAATGCAGTAGATGAATGTAGAAGGAAATAAAAAGAAGAATTCTGAGTTGAATGAAAGAGGGTTGAATATATAATAGAGGAGTAATGAAAGGAATAAATTAAAAAGTTTGATGAGATCCATATGAAGATAAGGGTAGACTTTGAAAAAATTGAATAAAATTTACATGATTCTCAAATAATAGTATGTCAATAAAGGGTGGTTTTTACATTTTTAAGAAGTTAGTATAGAAAATAATTCCATAAATACATCCAATTTCAACCATATGTATAGATAAAAAGTGAATTCCTCAATTTTGGATAAGGTTTGGAGTCAAAGGAAAACCAAAATAGACTGTGTGGGGAAGGATTTGAGGGAGAGAGACTAAAATTTATTTTGAAAATATGATATGTTGTATAATAGATTGTGTGTGGGTGTGCACAATGAATGAAGGGAAATAAGCACACTTATACAAGAGTAGTCTCAGGATTAAAAAAATAGATTATGATCCATTAGGAATAATATTATTATATCTCTTGCATATGTGGATGAATAAATTATAGGTAGAATGATATTCCAATAAAATACAATCACAATTGGTATACTAAGAGCATATTTTAGGAATATGTAGAAAATAAATAGTTGGTTGTCAAATTGGTAAAGAAATGAGTTAGAAAAAGGTAAAAATAAACCTATAAATAGGTCTCTTTAGTTCTCATTTTAGATATAAGTTTGGATTAGATATAATCTATTTTAGATATACATTTTACAATTCAGGAATTAGGGAGAGGGATCAACTTAAGATTTTGAAGAATGTATTATGTCATGAAGTCTTTGTAATTTTTAATGTATTATGTTGTGCTAGTTGTTAGTATTTCTAAGTCTAATTGACATATTCTTTCATATTTTAAAATTATCTATATTCTTATTGTAGTTATTTGTGATATATTTTCGTGCTTTGGGTGAATACTTAGGTTTTAAGGCCTCGTAATATGTCAATGTGGTAATTTTCAAGTGTCCGTCAATTTTTTTCACGCCACCTGACCTAAAAAATTTAAAGGAAAAGTTGGTTATATAATCACAACATTAGGTTCTTAAGTAAGATCTATAATCAATCTAAAGATTAAAAAATAAAAGTGTCATAAGGAAAAAAGAAAGGAATTATGAATAATATGCATGTAAGAGATATTATTATATCAACAAGCATAGTATAATATATACTATTTAATACATGAATAAAAAATTATATAATATACCAACTAAAGTAAATAATAGAGTATATGGTTAGGAATACATTCCTTGGCTTATTTTTTCTAGAATAAGAACTAAGTGAACCAAAATTATGGATTTCAAATTCTATGATAGACCTTGTTGGTTAAATTCACAACCTTGATATCTTATAATACCTTTTACTAATTTGGCTTCCCCGGTTGTATTATACTTTATCCCTAATTGATATTATTCATCTTAAGGTGGATTTGAGAGTTTGATTAAAGTATACTTATTTTTCATTATTTGAGAAATGATAAATGAGAGCCATATAATTATGGATTGAGACCTTAATATTCAAAACTCAATTTTAGTTGAATACTTTAGATCGATTAATAGTGTATAAATAATTCCATATAAAATATTATTTCAACAATCTAATTGATGATTTGAGATAAAATAGGGGCTAATATAATTTCCATCATTTGGATTGATGATGTTGGATAAGAATACACATAAATGGAAAATAAAGGGCAGAAGGGTGAATGAAACCCTAAGAGGACAAGTGTGATTATGTCATTATGATTTTAATATGATGTTAATATGTTTAATTCATGATAAAATATCTCAAAATTTTCCATAATCAAACCCACCCGAATCGTAGGTTACTCTTTAGGACTTACACTTGGGTAGATTAGCGCATCAATGATTCTTGGAAAAGAAAGTGTTAATAAGTGAAAATAAATGTATATATATATTTCATCAATGGATAAGGTATGTATTTTTCATATTTTTAATGGAATGGAAAATAGATAAATATTCCCTTATTAGGTGTAATCACTTTGTAACAATATCTAATACTAGGTATAATTCAAGGATTTTGTGTTGTGACAAGATAAAGTTGTAAATTTCTATGCCAAGATTAACTCCAAGCTTATAAGGATTTTTGTGAATAATAAGTTTTCTAAATATTCCATGGATTGATATGGACTTCTAATGTTTTAAGGGATAATTTTTATACCTCCTTTAGGAAATTTTTGAAATCAAGTCTTACAATATTCTCATAATGCTTCTTATTTTTCACATCTTGGAGTCATAAAAAGGACTCATAAGCTTAAACGGTTATATTATCGATCAATTATGAAGTATGAGTATGGCTCATTTTTTGGAAAAAATTCTCAACTTACAAAGTATTAAGGTAAAGCATTATCACCTAGAGGATAATTTTACCCTTATTATGTCCAAAATCATAAACAAGTGTTGATTTCCATGGATTTCATCTTAAGTTTGATAAATTTGAGAAAAATATTTAAAAATATTTTAGTAGTGGTTGATAAGCTAACAAACCTAACTCTCATCGATCCTATGAAATTTAGGTATGAGGTTACAGCTTTCACAAAAATATTTTTCAAATAGGTAGTTAGACTTAATGGAGTGCCTAAATTCATCACTTTTAACAAAGGAAAGATTTAGACCTCAAGGCTTTGGACAACCTTGACATATGTTTTAGGTATAATTATGAAATTTAATTCAACATATCATCTTGAGATGGATGAAAAAATGGAATGATTAAATAAGTTAGACAAAGACATTCCATGTGTATATGTCATGGACTAGAAAAATAGATGGGAGGACTTTATGTATCTAGTAGAGTTTTCCTAAAATAATACTTATTATTATTAATTAAAAATAACATAATTTTAAGTTTTTTATATTCATAAGCTAATATCCCCTAGGTTAGGATGTGTTCGATAACTAGGCTATAGTAGTGCTAGAGATTATTCTTGAGTCTAAAACTCAAACACACATCATAACGAAAAGGATTAAGTGATAATCTAATAAAAAAAGATAGGTTGATTTTAAGATGACACCTCATGATTTATGATTTGATACAATGTGTTTCTTAGAGTTCAACTAATGAAAAGCTTGATCAAGTTTAGGAAAGCTTAAAATCTTAGCCCAAGGTTTGTAGGAATATTTGACATAATAAAAAATACTAGTCTTGTGGCTTATAGATTGGATTTCCCTCCCCTTATTTATCAC
Organism: Torreya grandis; assembly: GCA_037957365.1. Lineage (NCBI taxonomy): Eukaryota > Viridiplantae > Streptophyta > Pinopsida > Cupressales > Taxaceae > Torreya > Torreya grandis. The sequence continues at coordinate 3,466,917 of JARHVA010001166.1, read as the reverse complement.
ATCCAAGATGTTTTTCATGATGCTTTACTTATAAAATATATTTATGATCCTAATCATGTCCTTGATTGGTAAAATATTCATGTGGAAGATGTGGGTTATATACATCTAGAATTGGTTCCAATCATAGATCATCGTATTATTAATCTATAAATTATATATGTTAGATAGGTTGATCCAATTTGAGTGAGTTTAGAACTGTATTGAAAGATGAAGATATCATCCATAATAATTGTTATCTCTTCTATTTTTTAGGCATCTAACTAATGTATTGTTAGATGGTGGAGGATGTGGTATCCATATTTTCTAATAAATTGAGACATTTATAAATTATTATTACCTATCTTGTGAACCATGTTTTTTTAATTTTTATGTCAACATTTCATAGTTAAACTATCTAAAAATTTTTAAAATTGTGTTTTTATAATATTACATTAAGCTTTGATTAGATGGATTAAGAATAAGTATAAATTTATATCACTTTAATGTTTTTGTTTGGTGATTTTCATTTTATATAATGTTATTTTATATACTCTAAATTACATTGATGTATTTTTTATACAACAATAAGTACTAATGGGGGTTGACACAATATGACTAAATATGACACTAATACATAATTCCACTATCACGGCATCCATATCAAACACATAATCACATTTTTAGTTATACATGGATTGTGTACAAAATCAACTAAAAAATTACAAAGGGTAGATAAATAATATGAAGATGAAAAACAACCTTTGTTATACCTCATGGCTACCAAAAATAAATTATCATAAGAAATGAGAAACTAGAAGTATGTTAAAAAAATAAAATAAATTACAAAAGTTAATAAACAATCAAAACTTGATGGAATTTTGAATTTATGAGCACTAATTTAGAATTTGTTGGTTTATGTATTCCTATGTGTGAAACTTGAGCCTCCAACTCAAGTGGAATGGGATCAGCATCTGCACCATTTTTTCCTTAATATAATTCATCGATCACCTATTTTGACCAAAAATCATATCATGAAGCATTTTATCTATCCTATAAAACCTTATAAGTCCTACATTTCATATACAATTTTATGTTCAAAACTCATACCTTATTGTGCCTATACTTTCCTAAATTTATGGACAAAGTTATATAATTTTTATCTTCAATATTTTGACCTATCTTTCCAAAATATGTTAGATAAAAATAGAAGGGAGAAAATAGGTAAGTCAAGAAACCACAATGGAGTTGAAACTACATATATTGCATGTTAGAATCAAGGCCCATGTAGTTCTTGTTGGCCACTTTCTATTCCTAGACCTAGAAAGGGGTCAACCTTATGCATTGGTTCATAATCCACCTTCAGTACCATGAATGTTAGTCATGTCATGAGTTGAGAGGGTTGTTTAGTCAATTCATTATTTTTCATGTCATAACCTTGCCTTGGTAGTCCTTATATACCTTTGTATCTCTTTTCAAGTCTGAGTTAAGTATGATTGTGAAGGTCAAGCATGCCTAGATGGCCTTTGATCATTTTGAAGGATCCTCAACATGAAAAAAGATGTAATGGTGAAGACAAAATGAGGAGGTAGTTTGATAGAGGCCTACAGAGACATTGGTCCTACCAGATTATTAGAGGTATGCTTATTCTCAATCCTTCAAGAAACATTATAGGAAGTGTCATAAGGTCCATGTTGGCTAATTTTGACCTATATATATAAATTTTCCTAGATGGATCAATTTTTGGAAGTCTTGGTATGGAAAGACAAGCTAAGTAGAGCTCCTGATTGAGTGGATGATCAAATGATAAAGAAGAAGATCAAATGTCACTTGCAAATCTTTTGAAATATTTTAAGCAAGATTAAAGTGTATTTTATTGATCTTTGAGAAGAAGGTCTATAAATAGGTCTAGGATTGCAAGAGAAATGATCCAATAGGTTCTTATGGTGTTTATGGCATTCAAGGTGCATGGAGTAGGTTGGTATAAATTACCAAAGGTTCTTTAAAGCTTTGATAGATCAAAAGGTGATAAGGATAAGTCTAAAAGAACCAAACCATCATGGCATGTCACACAAGAATGAACAAATTAGTTTGGTTGCACATTTCATAAATTCACTTGGGAAGTTGACTAGAGTCAAAATAATGGATGGACATGATGTTTTAATTCCCATAAACATCCTCTATAAATTCCATATCTTGATGATTTTTCTATCTCAAAATACAAGTCTTAAAAGTTGAACTAGCAGAGTGGGGCATTCATAGGGATGTAAGTTAAAGTCGTGGCAAGTAACCATTTGGATTTAAATGTTCTTGAAGATGAACATGGATATAAAAAGTGGAAATATCTCAGGATCTCAAGTTGAAATATAATGGCATGTGGGCAATCAACAAAGTCAGTGGGTCCAGGCAGATCAATGGAGCACATTTAATCATATGAAAGTGGATTGATGATGAGCAAGAGGTTAAGAAGTGAATCCTAAGAATGTATAAAGAGATACCAAGTGTCATAACCATGGTAATTTCTAGGTAAATTAATAATATGCATTCAAATCATACAAAAGAAGATCGATGATGCACATAAGGTCAAAGAGTCAATGTTCTTTAGGATGAACATGAGGCCACCATGTGGTGCAAGCATAGGAACCAAATGGAACTAATTTTAGGGCCCACAAAATGAATAAGGATCTGATGTTAGCTATCTAGATAGAACCCTAATAGGGGTCAAATTTGTTCAAGTCTAACCCATACCTGGACTAACATGGGAATGGTATAAGGCTATAGGTTAGAAAAAATTAGGAGGTAGTTTGATAGAGGCCTAGAGACACATTGGTCTTTCCTAATTATTAGATGTATGATTATTCTCAAGCCTTAAAAAAACATTATAGGAAGTGTCATAAGGTCCATGTTGGCTAATTTTGGCCTACACATATAAATTTGCCTAGATGGATCAATTTTTAGAAGTCTTGGTATGGATTGATAAGCTGAGAAAAGTTCCTAATTAAGTGGATGATCAAATGATAAAGAAGAAGATCAAATGTCACTTGCAAATATTTTGAAACACTTTAAGAAATTTTAAAATGTATTTTATTGATCTTTGAGAATAAAGTCTGTAAATAGGTCTAGGATTACAAGATAAATGATCTAGTAGGTTATCATGGCATGTCATGCAAGAATAAATAGATCAGTTTCGTTTCACATTTCATAAATGCACTTGGAAGTTGCCTAGAGTCAAAATAATGGATAGACATGATGTTTTAATTCCCATCAACATCCTCTATAAATTATATATCTTAATGATTTTTCTATCTCAAAATACAAGTCTTCAAAGTTGAACTAGCAGAGTGGGGCATGCATAGGGATGTTAAGTTAAAGTTGTGGCAATTAACCATTTAGATTCAAATGTTTATGAATATGAACATGGATCTAACAAGTGGCAATATCTCAAGATCTCAAGTTGAAATATAATGGCATGTGGGCAATCAACAAAGTAAGTGGGTCCAGGTAGATCAATGGAGCATGTTTAATCATATGAAAGTGGATCGATGATGAGTGAGAGGTTGAAAATTAAGTGAATCCTAAGAATGAATAAAGAGCTACCAAGTGTCACGACCATGGTAATTTCTAGGTAAATTAATGGTATGCATTTAAATCATATAAAATAAGATCAATGATGCACATAAGGTCAAAAAGTCAATGTTCTTTAGGATGAACATGAAGCCACCATGTGGTGCAAGCACAAGAACCAAATAGAAATGACTGTAAGGACCAAAAAATTAAAGAGGATCTGATGTTTATCGGAGTTGTTTCTAGAATCTAGATAATGTGAATGAAATAGAGACATGATCACATGAGATGAATCAAGTGCACACCACATAGATGTTAAAGCAATTTGAAATTATACAAGAAGCTAAATTGCACAAGACAAAATGGAGAAAACCAAAATCTGACTAATATGAGATGGCCAAAGTGAAGAATACATATAGGAGAGCACGTAAGTAACTCCTCCACAAAATGTGGTCAAGGCACCCCAAGAATAGACTGTAACTCCTCCATGAAAGGTGGAGACAAGGTGCTAAGAATAGAGAAGTAACTCCCATCAAGGGAGTTACTTATGACATTCTTATGACACCTATGATACACCTATGACACACATCTCCACATAAGCTAGCCTATCCCAAAAATGTAGGAAAACTCCATGTATGCACAAATATATAATTGCCCTAATTAAATAATAGGAAAAAATAAAAACCTACACTAATACCCCCCCATAAGTGCAGCTTAGGTGGGCAGTGTGGAAATATAGAAATGGGTCCCGGCAACTAGGCCTGATGAGGTACCCATGTACAAATGCAATCTCTCATAAAATAGAGAAAAGGAGAAAACCCGTAGGAAAAAAACTCCCCCCCCAAAAGAGAGACATAAAAGAAAGAAGAGGCTAGTGGGCCCCCCTGAAGATGATGCTACTATAGATGTAGACCGCACCCCAAGAAGAGCTCGTAGATGAATGAACTTGCTCTTGGTGAAAGGTTTGGTGAAGATGTCTGCAGCCTACTCTGAAGACTGGAAAAATATCAAGTCAATGACCTGACTATGAATAAGCTCCCAAATGAAATGCATGTGAATCTCTATGTGCTTGGTCCACTGGTGCTAAACTAGATTCCAACAAATCTAAATGGTACTCTGGTTGTCATAATAAATGATGGTGGGCTGCCTAATAGGAATGCCAAACTTAGAAAGTATCCCCTGAAGCCAAATAGCCTCAGTAGCTACATTAATAGCTCCCTTGTACTCTGCCTCTATGGATGATATAGAAATAATATTTTGCTTCTTGCTAGACCAACTGATAGGACCAGAACTTAGAGATAAATTGTAATTAGAAGTAGACTTGTGAGTCTGTGAATCGCCAACCTAGTCTAAATCTATATATCCAACCAAGTCAACCTCTATGCCAAAATTGTAATGAATCCCATATCTATGTGAACCCTAGATGTAATGCAAGATCCTCTTAGCTGCTTTCTAATGTGGCTCATGAGGTTCCTACATGAATCTAGAGACAAGTCCCACTGTATATGATATGTTAGGCCTGGTGTGAGTCAAGTAGATGAGACTACCAACAAGTTGTCAATACCGAGTGGCATCAACCAATGGTGAATAAAAATCATCCTCAAGCTTGAATCCTGATAGAAAGGGAGTCAGAGATGGATTGCAATCAGCCATGTGAAACTGAGCCAATAAGTCAAGAGCATACTTAGCCTGTGTAATAGAAATCCCTGAATCTGACTATGAGATTTTGATGCCAAGGAAGTAGTGCAACAAACCCAAGTTTATCATGTCAAATCTATCTTAGAGAGATGCCTTCACCATTGTAATAGCCAATGAAGAACTCCCGATGATCAAAAGGTCATCAACATATAGAACCAAAATTAGAAGTGAATCATCCTACCGCAAGAAGTAGACATTGGGATCAGAATGGCACCTAGTGAAACCCATTATGAGAAGGAAGGAATCCATCTTGGCATACCAAGCCCGAGGGGCCTATTTGAGGCCATAGATAGATTTCCTAAGTTTGCATACTAAGAAATAATCCTGAATAAATCCTAGCGGCTGCTCCATGTAGATCTCCTCCTCTAGGTCTCCGTGAAGAAAGGCACTCTTCACATCCATCTGATGCACATCCCAACCATGTGTTGCAACAATAGCCAAGGTGAGTCATATAGAAGTCATCTTTGCAATGGGTGCAAAGGTCTTTCAGTAGTCAATTCCTACCACCTGTGAGAAACCCTTGGCGACCAGTCATGCCTTGTACTTATCAACTGACCCATCTGCTACAAACTTGGTCCAATATATCCACCTACATCGAACCATCTTTCTTCCCTTAGGAAGTGAAGTCAAGTCCCAAGTGTGATTTTTGATTAAGGAAGAATATTCTTCCTCCATAGCACTATCCCACTCAGATAACTCTGATGCCTCTCAAAAAGTTTGTGGATCCAAAACTGAAGTAAAGAAGGCATGTGGATCTCTCTGAAAATTCCCCCTAGTATGTCTGTCATCTGCAGGATCTCCTACCCAAGTGCCAACACTCTCAAGTGTCTGTCTGGCCCAAAGTGGTCCAAAAGTGGGCAAGTCAAGTGTTAACTCCTCATCTTCTAATTGACTAGAGGTGGATGACTCTGCATCACTATCCTCACTGTCTAAACTCGAAGAAGAAGAAGATGTCTCTATCTCAAGAACCTATTGTGGTTGATCTGAATTTGATGAGGAATCATCATGAAGAAGTAGATCCGATGAGAGAGAAGAAGTGTCAAGTGTTGAGTCTCTAGGACTCTCCTAAAAGTGGACACTTCTCTCAATGAACAAATCATGAGTGACTTGATCTAGAAGGTGATACCCCTTAATACCATCCAGATATCCTACAAAGATGTAAGGCTTGGACTAACATTCCATAGATTTGCATTTCTTATTTAGAATGTGGGCCATGGCTAGGGATCCAAAAACCCTAAGGTGCTCAACATCAAGTTTCCTTTTATGCCAAGCTTCAAAGGGTGTTATCCCTTTCAAAGCTTTGTGAGGAACCCTATTTTGAATGTAGAAAGCACAATTAATGGCTTCAGCCCAATACTGTGGTGCTAAGGATTTGGAGTGAATCATATAGCTACCCATCTCTTTCAAGAACCTATTTTTGCATTAAACAATCCCATTTTGTGAAGGAATGTAAGTGACCGTACACTACAAATCAATCCCCTCTATGGTGTAAAACTGATCAAACATGATGCTGACATACTCCCTTCCATTATCAGTTCGAAGAACCTTGATGGATTTCTCACTCTATTTCTCAACAAGAGCCTTGAAGTCTAGAAAATTTTCAAACACTTAATAATTTTGTTTGAGAAAATATATCCAAGTGCACCTAGAGAAATCATCAATGAAACTGAGGATGTACTTGGCCCTTATGAAAGATGGTTTGGGAAAGGGTCCTGATACATCATTGTGGACTAACTCCAAAGGTTTTGAAGCCCTCCAAGCTTTGCCTTTATCAAATTTTTCTTTGGGATGATTCCCAAGAGAGCACCTCTTGCAAAGTCCTTTTGAAAATTGGACACGAGACAAGCCAATGACCATGTCATGTTTGCAAAGTTACTCAAGGTAGCGGTAGTTAAGGTGGCTAAACCGCTTATGCCATAATTTTCTAACTCCATCTGAATGAGTCAGTAATGCTATTGGAGAAGAATTAAGTGAAAAATGTGAGAAGGTGTATAACCTTTCTTGGTGATCTACCCTACCCACTGCCACTGTAGTATCACTATACAACTCCCTGATAGCCACTAAATCTAGTGAAAACTCAACTCTCATGCCCTGACCAATGTGAGTGATTTGGTACACTGATAGGAGATTGGTTGAAAGAGAAGGAACACTTAGAACATTATTGAATGTTTCTCCTTCCATTTCAATTGACCCTCTCCCTATAACATAAACTGATGTGTCATCACCCAAACTAATTGAAGTCATCCTACAAGGCTCTAAAGATGAAAACTCAACTAGTGAAGAGCCCATGTGGTGAGAAGCACCCAAATCAATGACCCATGATGTTGTAGAAGTTGTAGTTACTACAAGGGCCTTGCCCTTTTCTTTCTCCTTACCCTTGCCTTTTGCCTTGGTAGAATCTTGGGTAGATGAATTCTACTTGATGGACTCAGGAACACCTATGTTGTGCTTCTCTAGAAGATGAGTTAGGTGATCTATTTGTTTCTTCATGCATTTGTGTTCATCATGCCCTGTATTTTTACAATAGGCACACTTAACCTTCTCCTTCTTAGGTTTAGCATTAGAGGATGAAGACTTAGTGTTGTTTTTGGTAGGATTGTTGTTTTCCTTCTTCTTCCCCTAGTCCTTGTTCTTTTTCTTCTTCTCCTTTGTTGAAGTCTTATCCTTACCATTTCCAGCTATCAAAGCTTGGGGTTGAGTAGACTTCATTGTGCCCATTTGAATTAGCTTATCTTGTTCCCTAGTCAAGTTGGCAATGAATGAATCCAAAGAAGGCATTTTCCATGTAGTGCCAAGGGCACTTTTTGTGGCATGAAAATGGAGACAAAGACTGAATAGCTTGGACCTAACTTTGTGAGAATAGAAAAGATGAGTTGATCATCTTTCTTCTCTATCCCACATTCTTTCAATTGCAATATAAGGGCCTTAAACTTAGTGAAGAAGTCTTGTAGGGTGTCAAAGTTGCTAGGACTTAGACTTATGAGTTCATTTTCGAGCTCATGACCTCTCATCTCATCAAACTTCCCAAATAAGTTTTCTAAGGTGTCCCATATTTCTTTGGGAGTCTTAGAGTTTTCTAAATGGAAGAAAAGTTCTGGAGACACAAACAAGCTCAGTAATCCATAGGATTCATCACTACAGTTGTACCACTTGACCTTTTCAGCATCAGTGTTGGGTTCTACTTTAGTACCCATGGTGATTCTATACAACCCTTTTCTTCTAAGAATGATTGAAATTTTAACCTTCCATTTATGATAGTTGAAGGGTGTTAGGGTTTTAAGTTGAAAAAAATCCATTTTAAGTTGAATTTAGGTGAAGTTGTGTTGATTGCAAGTTATGAAATTATGCAAAAAGGAAAATGAAAGTAAAGATATGCAAGTTGTGAAAAGTAATCACACCCCCCCAAAAATATTGAGTGCCCCCCCCAAATATGCAAGTACATGCTCAAAAGATGTTGGGCTCAACTGAGAATGTGTCTTAGAGCAATCAGTGCAAGACTTAAGCAAACAGCACGTCAGACTCAGTTGAAAATGCATCCTGGGAGACCCATATTTTAGGCACTTTATAAACTAGTGCATTTTTAACAAATAACAAGCCTACACTATGAAGAATTAAATTACAAACACTTTTGAAAAAAATGACACCCAAATCTGAGCTACCATTTGTAAGATATTAAAGGTTCAATTTTCCTATAAACTAGTGTTTTTGCAAAAAAAAGTACTAAAACATTAAAAAAATGCCTATTTATTGGCCTCCTGCCAACCTAGACCTCACCCTTCATATTTGACAGGTGAAGATACATGTTTTAAATGAAAACCCCTAAATTATCAAACTGTCTAAAAAACTAAATATTCAATCAAATTGACTGATTTTTTTTTACAAGTCAATTTTTGACTAAAAAAATAAAGCAAAGATAGAATTGATGGATTCCAAGTGTCCAAGGGCCCACATGGGATGTCAAGCAAGGAAGGGGTGCCAAAAAATCATAGTCTAGATTTTTCTTGTAGAAAAGACAAAAGAAAAATTTGCAGACCTGTTGGACACCGTATGGCTGATGGCGCCTTACTGCAAGGACTGTTGTTGCTGCTTGGCATGGAGTTATAGAAGCTTGGCGCAAACCAGAAGAGTGTCTAACTTTGCTAAAGCTTGGCACAGCTATGAAAAATCTTGGCGTGGCTGTTGCTAATTGTTGCACCTAGACTGAAGCAGAAGGTATGTTTGACCAGAAGAGTTTCCAACACCCTCACCAAAAAAACTTAGCAAGCAGCTCACAGCAGAGGTGGCGCACAGGTCAGAGGTATGAAGAAGCTTTGAACAAGGGTGGCCCCAGTAGCTTGCAACAAAGTTAGCCCCTCTAACATCTAAGAATCAAACTAGATTGTAGAGATCTTATCTTTTTCTTGTAAAATGACCAAAAAAAAAGAAATTCTACTGCCTTTGCTAAAGCCACAACAAATCTAGACAAGATGTCTTGGCAAATTCTAACTCAGAAGTAATTTTTTGAACAAGTTTTCATATGGATTTGCATGAGTTTTCAAAAAACTCTACTAAAACAATGGAATTAAACAAAAAAAACTACTAAGAAAGCAAAGTAAGAATTTTAGAATATCATAACCAGACACACGATTATCGGAGTGGCTCTGATACCATATCAGAGTTGTTACCAAAATCTAGATAATGTGAATGCAATGAAGATGTGATCACACGAGATGAAGCAAGTTCACACCACATAGATGCTAAGAAATTTGAAATTATACAAGAAGCTAAATTGCACAAGACAAAATGGAGAAAACCAAAATCTGATTAACATGAGATGGCCAAAGTGAAGAATACATATAGGAGAGCACGTAAGTAACTCCTCCACAAAAGGTGGTCAAGGCACCCCAATAATAGACTGTAACTCCTCCATGAAAGGTGGTGACAAGGTGCTAAGAATAGAGAAGTAACTCCTATCAAGGGAGTTACTTATGACACCTATGACACATCTATGACACACATCTCCACATAAGCTAGCCTATCCCACAAATGTAGGAAAACTCCATGTATGCACAAATATATAATTTCCCTAATTAAATAATAGGGAAAAATAAAAACCTACACTAATAATGTTATCTATCTATATATCACCCTAATAGGTGTTAAATTTGTTCAAGTCTAACCCATACCTAGACTAACATGAGAATGGTATAAGGCTGTGGGTTAGACAAAATGAGGAGGTAGTTTGATAAAGGCCTAGAGACACATTGGTCCTACTAATTATCAAAGGTATGCTTATTCTCAAGCCTTCAAAAAATATTATAGGAAGTGTCATAAGGTCCATGTTGGCCAATTTTGGCCTACATATAGAAATTTTCCTAGATGGATCAGTTTTTGGAAGTCCTGGTATGGAGTGATATGCTAAGAAAATTTCTTGATTGAGTGAATGATAAAATGATAAAGAAGAAGATCAAATTTCACTTGAAATATTTTGAAACACTTTAAGAAATCTTAAAGTGTATTTTATTGATCTTTGAGATGAAAGTCTATAAATAGGTCTAGGATTACAAGAGAAATGATATAGTAGGATATCATAGTGTTCATATTATTTAGGGTGTATGGAGTAGGTTGGTATAAAGTCCTAAAGGTTCTTTAAAGCTTTGACATATCAAAATGTGACAAGGACAAGTCTAAAAGAACCAAACCATCATGGAATGTCGTGTAGGAATGAATAGATTAATTTGGTTACAAATTTCATAAATGCACTTGGGAAGTTGACTAGAGTCTAAAGAATGTATGGACATGATGTTTTTAGTCCCATAAACATCCTCTATAAATTTTTTATCTTGATGATTTTTATATCTCAAAATACAAGTCTTCAAAGTTGAACTAGTAGAGTGAGAAATGTGTGGGGATGTTAAGTTAAAGTTTTCACAAGTAACCATTTGGATTCAAATGTTCCTAAGGATGAACATGGATTTGACAAGTGGCAAGATCTCATGAGCTCAATTTTAAATCTAATGGTGTGTGGGTAATAAATGAATTCAATGTGTCTGTAATGAAATTACTTGAAGAATTAAGTATAACAGTAGAATTATATCCAAATATGACTAAAATATATCCAAATATATGATAATATATAAGCCACTTCGAGGGGGCAACCTCCACAATCTTCAATAAGAGCAAAATTCACAATATGATGATAAATGATTACCCAGTACCTCCTATATATAGTCTAACTAGGCCATGGTTACTCCATAGGCCAACCTACTAATATAAATAAAGCATAGATAAATGTAATATAATGTCAAAGATGGATAAGTAAGCCACAAGTCAGCTAATACTATCCTCATACATGTGATAGGTTAGGGGCGTAGCATGCCCTTCCCCTTCAAACCAACATTGTCCTCAATGTTGAACAACTCTAGATGTTGTTGCAAAAATTCTTCACCTTCCCAAGTTGCATCTTCACTGCTTTGGTTTTTCCACTTGATCAAATATTCCTTAATCTCTCTAGTTCTCAACCTCTTAGTACGTGTTTGGAGGACCTTCTCTGGTTCCAAAATGACTCGTCCTTCTTCATCTAGTTTTGGGAGCTCTGTCTGGGCAAAAACTTTCTGTCCAATGACCTTCTTCAAACAAGAAACATGAAATACTGGGTGTATGTGAGATGAATGAGGTAACTCGAGCTTGTAAGCCACACTTCCAATTTTTTGTAGAACCTGATAAGGGCCATAATACTTTGGAGCAAGTTTGTTGTCCTTTTTCTATTGCTTCAAGGACATCTGCTTGTAAGGTTGCAAATGAATAAATACCCAGTCACCCACCTCAAAATTTTACTCACTCTGGTGTTGATCTACTTGTTGCTCCATCCTATTTTGTGCCAAGGCCAAATTCTCTCTCAAACTAACCAAAACCTCTTGTTGATGTTGAATGTGCTCTTCCACATCTCGAACCTTGGTGTGTACCTTTAATGAAGAAGTGATGGAAGGTGGATGGTAACCATATAGTGCTAGAAATGGAGACATTTTAGAAGAGGTATGGAAAGATGTGTTATACCACCATTCTATAAGTGGTAGCCATTTAACCCACTGTTCTTGTTTATCTAATACAAAACAATGGAGATACCCCTCTAAACATTTGTTAACCACTTCAGTTTGTCCAACAGATTGGGGGTGGTAAGATGAGCTATGAGCTAGCTGAGAACCCAAACAAGAAAATAGTTCAGTCCAGAAATTACTTGTGAAGATAGGATCACGATCACTTACAATTATTTTTGGGGTTCCATGTAATTTGAGAACTTCTTCCATAAAAATAGCCACGACTGTACTTGCTGAAAATGGGTGTGAGAGAGCACAAAAATGGGCATATTTTTTAAGCCTATCCACAATGACCAAAATAACATTCTTACCTTCTGAACAAGGCAACCCAGTGATGAAATCCATGGAAACCTCCTCCCACCTTTGACTAGGAATTATTAATGGTTGTAACAAACCTGGGGTCTTAACTATTTCACCTTTATTCTATTGGCATATCATGCATTCTTCCACAAACTTTTGTACATCTCCCTTGAGTTCTTCCCAAAATAATTATTTCTTAATTCTATGATAAGTTTTCAAGAACCCTGAGTGTCCCCCAAGTGGAGATGCATGCAACTCTGCAAGAATCTTATGCTAAAGCTCTGAAGTTTTGCACAAGTATAACCTACCCTTATACCATAGGACATTACCTTTCCATTCAAATTTTTTAGAGGATAAATTACCTTGCTAGAGATTCTGAATCAAAACCTGTGTATCTTTGTCTTGCTCCCATTCCAACCTAGCTTCATCCACCCAATCTGCTTGCAATATAGACATTGTACAAAGTAATGCTTCTGTGGATGCATCCCATCTAGATAGTGCATCTGCTACTACATTATCTTTACCCTTCTTGTAGATGATTTCAAAATCATAACCCAACATTTTGGTTACCCATTTTTGTTATTCCTTAGATGATAATCTTTGCTCCAAAAAGTATTTGAGACTATCATGATCCGTTTTCACCTTAAAGTGTCTACCCATCAGATAAGGCCTCCATTGTTTAACTGCATGAAGAATAGCCATCATTTCTTTCTCATAGATAGGTTTTTGTAGATTCTTACCTTTGAATTGATGAATTTCAAATGCAATGGGTCTTCATTCCTGAATTAGTACTGCCCCCAATCTAGACCTAGAAGCATCACATTAAACAATGAATGTTTGTGAGAAGTCTGGAGTAGCCAAAACTAGAGTGGTGCACATAGCTACTTTTAGTTTCTCAAATGCTTTGGTGGCATCATCATTCCAATGGAAAGCATCCTTCTTTATCAATGCAGTGAGTGGAGCTGCTATGCTACCATAACCTTTCATAAATCTTCTATAGTAACCTGTTAGTCCAAGAAACCCTTGAAGGTTTTTAATAGTTTTTGGCATGGGCCATTCCATTATCGCTTTGATCTTCTGAGGATCAACTTTGACCCATTCATGGGAAACAATGTGACTGAGGTACTCTACCTCCTATACTCCAAAAGCACATTTAGATGGCTTCACATAAAGTTGGTGCTTCTCTAAAACTATCAACACCTATTTCACATGTTGCAGATGTGCTTCCCATGTCTGACTATAAATCAATATGTCATCAAAGAAAACTAGCACAAACTTCCTTAAAAAAAGCCAAAAAATAGTGTTCATCAAGCTCTGAAAAGTAGATGGTGCATTTGTAAGACCAAAGGGCATTACCAAAAACTCATAATGGCCCTCATGTGTTCTAAAAGTAGTTTTATGAACATCTTCATCCTTGATTCTAATTTGATGGTACCCCGAGCGAAGATCCAATTTTGTGAAATAATTAGCACCATGCAACTCATCAAGTAAATCATCAATTACTGGAATAGTAAACTTATCTTTGATGGTGTACTTGTTGAGTTCCCTATAATCTGGGCACATCCTCCATGTGTCATCCTTCTTCCGCACCATGACCACTGGTGATGAATATGCACTTTAGCTATGCTTGATGATCCCTGCCTCTAGCATCTCATGGACCATCTTTTCAATTTCACTCTTTTGTTCATATAGATATCTATATGGTCTGATATTTGGTGGTTGACTACCTGGAATTAGTTGAATGGCATGATCATGTTCTCTTTTTGGTGGTTGTCCTTTTGGCATGGCCCCAAAAATAAATGAGTGGTCTTCAAGAATTATTTGTAGATCAAGATGTGTAGATACCTTTGTGGGTTGAACTTCTATGGAGCATAATCATGCAATAATTCCCTCTACCCCCTTTTTTAGCATCTTGGTCATCTGATGTGAACTAACCAATTGTGGAGATTTTGCATGTAATCCATGGAGTTCAATTTTCTTACCTTCAGACTGAAAGCGCATGAATAGTTCTTGGAAGTTCATCTCAATGGTACCTAAGGTTGTGAGCCATTGGACTCCCAAAACAATGTCTGTGTTACCCATGGGAATAGAAAACATAGGAGAGTTGAGATTGTATCCACTCATAGTAAGCTTAATACTATGGCATTTTCATGAACAATTAATTGTGCCACCATCTGCAATCATGCCCTAAAATTCTAGTGTTGGGTAGATGAAACAGTTCAATCGAGTGGCTAACTTATGGTTTATAAAGTTATGTGTTCTCCCTAAATCAATCAACACTGTCACCTTTTGTTTCTTGAGGAAACCCACCACCTTAAGAGTTTGTGGAGTGTTAATACCTGCAAGTGCATGACAAGAGATTGTAGGCTGGGAATCTTCAGGTACCTCCTCTATATCTTCCTCATCATCATTGGAGGCATCATCTACTTCTTCATCTTCATTTGGTCCCTCAATGTAGAATAACTTCTTCTCAGCACATCTATGTCCTTTACTCCTCTTGCTATC
Organism: Torreya grandis; assembly: GCA_037957365.1. Taxonomy (NCBI): domain Eukaryota; kingdom Viridiplantae; phylum Streptophyta; class Pinopsida; order Cupressales; family Taxaceae; genus Torreya; species Torreya grandis. Next base: position 3,451,798 of record JARHVA010001166.1, on the reverse strand, counting down.
ACAACCAAAACATAATCCTTTTGCACGCTTTTCTTCAATTTGCTGAGGGGTCAATCTAGTAGGTGGAGGAAATGTTGGTGATGATATGCTACAATATTTGAAGTGAGTGAATGGATGCTTCTTGTTGGATATGAATTTTTCCTCAGCTCTACGTGCTAGGATAATAGGTTCAAAAATATTAAGTGGATTAAACATGTATACCTCATGTCGAATGTGGTCCTTGAGTCCACCCAAAAATAGGCCATTCAAGTTTGCGTCAGAAATTGTCTCCACACGTAAGGATAGGTTCTGAAAATGGTGAATATAATCTTTGATAGAGCTAGTTTGTCACAATTTTTCTAGTTGGCTGAAGTAATAATATATCACACTATTGTCATATTGTAATTGTAGCTCCTCTGTAAAAATTGACCAGGTGACATTGAGAGTCATCTTTTTCTTTTGAGCACACAACCATCGATACCAAATGAATTGATCAAGTTCAAGATACAAGGATTCCATGGTAACCTTTTGTCCACTTGGAAGCTAATGTAGGTCAAAAAAACTCTCCATTTGGTTAAGCCAATTGAGTGGATATTTTCCATCAAATTTGCGCATATCCACCTTTGGTAATAGGTTCCTCTGTGGCCATGGAGTTGGATTTGAAGTAGACTAGTTAGGAGAACCACCTTGGTGGGTTTGTGAAATAGAGTTAGCTTGATGATTTGACTGATTAATTTTCAAAGCCATCATCATCTCTCCCAAACTATTTTGTATGGATTGCATATTAGATTGTATGTCTTGCACCTCACTCTGAATGCCTTGCACACTATAGTCAAGCTGGCTCACTTTGTGATCTATGTCAAAAAACCTTGGTAAAAAGGGTCTATTACATCCCCCTTATAACTCCATCTCATCCTTGTTAGGAGTTTTTCCTGGAGTTTCAGCACCCTTTCCTCGGCCCCGAGTTTGTGGACCTGCCATAAAAGGGTTTTACGATGTCAACCCTTATTGACACTTTTGACCTAACTTTGACCAAGCAATTTTGGAATTATTTTGGCCTCAAATAAAAATATACAAAGAACAAACCGTAACCAAATTTTTCTAAGCTTTCCAAAAATGTAAACAACTCAGAAAAATTCTTTGAATTGCACACTATAGAGAAATTTTATGAAAAACCATAAAATAGTGATAACTTTTGAAAAACAGATCTAAATGAGCTGAAATTTTAATGGAAACTTAATTTGATTATGTCTCATCTCTAGTAAAAACATTTCAGAGAAATTTTTAACTATTTTTTATATATCACAAAATTTAAAAATTTAGTGTTTCGCCCACAAGATTGCCCAAATCGCAGCTCTGATACCACTTGTAATGAAATTACTTCAAGAATTAAGTATAACAGCAGAATTATATCCAAATATGACTAAAATATATCCAAATATATGATAATAGATAATCCACTTCGAGGGGGCAACCTCCACAAGTTTCAATAAGAGTAGAATTCACAATATGATGATAAATGATTACCTACTACCTCCTATATATAGTCTAACTAGGCCATGGTTACTCCATAGGCCGACCTACTAATCTAAAGAAAGCATAGATAAATTTAATATAATTTCAAATAGGGATAAGTAAGCCACAAGTTGGCTAATACTATCCTCATACATGTGATAGGTTAGGGGCATAGCAGTGTCCAAGCAGATCAATGGAGCATGTTTAATCATATGAAATTGGATTGATGGCAAGTGATAGGTCAACAAGTTAGTGAATATTGAGAATTAATAAGGAGTTTTCAAGTGTCACAACCATGATAATTACCAAGAATATCAATGGTATGCATTGAATCATGAAAAATAAGATTGATAGTGTGCATAAGTTCAAAGAGTCCATGTTCATGAGGATGAACACAAGGCCACCATGTGGTTCAAGCACAGAGATTGGATAGAATTGAATTTAGGCCCCATGAAATGAATGAGGATTTGATGTTTGTTATCTAGATAGCACCCTAATAGGGTTCAAATTTGTTCAAGTCTAACACTAGGCTAATATCATGAAATATGAATATAGTCATCTTCTTTATCTCAAGAGGTTACAAGGCTCAATATTGGTAGATTCTAGTCATACCCAAGAGAGAAATTAAAAAAAATAGCTCGAAGGCTATATTTATAGAAGGTAGGAAGCAAGAGAGGGGAAATTTTGGTGCTCAAAATAGAATTAAGCTAGTTTAAAACCATTTAAAAATTTATTACAATAGCTTCCATAAATCAAGCTCATTCAAACCCTTCTTTATTGATCTAAGTCACTCCAATTTATTGCATCATTACAATATCCTCCCAATGATGCTCCATGGAGGCTAAAATGGTGGGATCAAGTTGCTTTTACTTTGTCCTGAAACCACTCATAATTGGTTTGTTGATTTGTGCCAAAGTGGATATAAAAGTCACTTAAATACAGCTGGATTTAGAGACAAGGCCGTTGAAGTATGTCTTCCTTCATTTTCCATATCATCTACCACTTGTTACTCATTATGAAGGCTAGATCCTCATACCTTGAAACTAATAGAGTTACATCATTTAATCCCAAAATATCCACTCTTGGCCCAATCTAGATCATGCTTGAGCTCAATTCTATACATGCTTGATCATCTTGACAAAAAATTGTTCCTTCTACCTCCATCTAAGTAACTTGGGCTTGCCTTTGTTCTGATTGGCGATCAAAATTTGACTCATCTCGTTGACATACTGACTCATCTCACTCTATTAATTTTGATTTACATGATCAAGTGCCAACTATTAATCCTCTACCAATTTAATGTGCTATTGACACCTATTATGCATACATTTTCTCTTGATATTTGTTGACCCCTTTGACCTCTTCTTGTCATTAGATCTAAATGCTCAATAAAATGCCACCATTGATCTATTGGGACCCACTATTTGAAAGCCAACAACTAGTTCTTGATCTTAAAATTAACCTCCTTGCTCCTGTCAAATGATGGTTGCATGACCATCAATGGCATTCACATGGCCATAAAATTTAAGCTAAAAAGAGTTGGTTTTTATCGAGCTTAAACTTTACATTAGCATGAAATTCTTATGTTGCAGGTCCAACTTTGAAGGCCTATAAATTGAAGTGAAAAAATCATGGAGGCACCAAACTTTTAGGAGATGTTCTTAAGGCTAAAAGGAATAAACCCATTTGATCCATTAGTCTTGAGATCCCTCTAAGTGGATATATTAAATCCATAAATTAGCTAGCTTAAATTTGGTCCTACATGACATATTGGTGATGGTCGAGCTCATTTGGCTAAGTATGGAAAGCTTAGCTAAATCTAACTGAGGAACCAACTTTGATCATGTATAACTTCATTTTTTATTTGATAAAGGATATGGAACTCGACGTATATAAATTAGGGACCAAGATGAATAAACCCATGTGACCACTTTCCCCTTCAACTTCTACATGTACGAGATATGTCCTTGTCAAGATTACCACTCACTCTATTTTAAGGTCTTCAAAAATGGCCATGGAAAAAATAGTAGAGTTTGGTTGAGAGACCAACTTTGGATCTCCATAACTTTTGATGTGCTTTGGAGGACATAAAACTTGGTACATATAAGCTTAGAAAAAAAGTGAATAAACCCATATGACCAATTTTCCCTGACTCATCCACACGTGCCAATGGTGACATTAGTAAAGTGCCTAATCAAAAAATTTGTTACTAGGCCCCAAGTGTATTAATGAACACAATGAAGAACCAAATGGATTCCATGCACTTATAAGTAATTCCAAGCATTCTTGGCATCCCATGGGGGCTATGCAAATCTGGTCCTATCCTTAGTAAATGGCAATTTAGACTTTAAGTGAACCCAAAGTGTCTTAAAAGCCTTGTGATCCAATTGAGATCCTGGACTCCTCCTTCCATTCAGAACCTTATCTTTAGGCTTTGTGTATCAAAAAAATTGTTCAAAAGAAGTTGACATTTAGGGAAATTATTGAGGGACAATTTTCTTGAAAGAATTATGGCCTTAGAATTTCCCTTTGGCCTTTTCGAAATATCCCTTTGCCCTTTGAAAATACCCTTCAAATATTTTTAATTGGTTTATTTTCTCAAGAAAGGACCCTTCATAAATTTTGCTTTGGACCTTTTGGCAAAGACAAAGTATCCTTTAGAAAAAGTGTTTGAGATGTTTTGCTTTAAAAGTGCCCTTCAATATTTTTATAGGGTCTATTTTGTCAAACAAAGGCCCTTTGGGATTATTGTTTTAGACAAATTGTCTAAAACAATTCTTGATATTTAACCCAAAAGACCTGAAAAAACTTTTGAAATAAATAACACTTAGCCAAAAATAAGGTGGAATAATTTCTTCAAGGAAAATATGCCTTGTACTTGTATCTGTGGGCTTTGTGTGGACAATTCCTCTGAAATAATTCTAAATGCTCTAACACTTGGCCAAAAATTCAAATATTTTAGCCTTTTCTAGACCTATTCTTACAACTATTTAGCACCATGATAACCTACTTGGATCCCTCCACTTGTAATTTTGAGCTTGATTTTAAGCCACCTGATCCACTCAACAATTATGACCCTACTTATATATTTAAACTAGGTATAAGCTTGGTATGTGGGCCAAAATTGCCAACATTTTTGGCAACTTGCATAGAAGCATACCTGTTATGCTTGGAGAACCTAGACTTTGTGTCAATCTTGTTCTAAACTCTTTTGAAAAAAATAGAGATAAAAAGGAACAAAATAAAAAAGAGTGCTCAAGGCACTTATTGAAGGGAAACTAACCTAAAACAAAACAAGGATAACAAATAAAAAGTGTTAAGAACAACATTTAGAGGAAAACATGAAAATTATTCTAAAAATTACATGGTTGAAATTTACAAGTATCTTCCACTTGGGTCAAATGGTAAACTTTTTTTTCACCTTAAAACTTTAAAAAATACTTGCCTTCTCTTGATAGCTATATTTTGTAGCTACAATAAATTGGATGCGCATGTCTTCTTAGGGAAGTAACTAGCTCCTCTACTACCAATTTTAGGTGCATAAATTGTAGACATGAGTCTAAGACCCAATCATACTCCTTCCAAATTTGTGGACTTTACATGAATAGCTTCAGTTCTTCCTCATTCTTGAGTTATTGATCATGAACAAATAGACTAGATTGATGTGTCTCCTTTGAAAATCTATAAGGTTGACCTTCAAGGGAGATGGACCTAATCTTATGATCTCTTAAGGCCATCTGAGCTCCTTCCTAGCTTCCAAGAGTAAAGAGATGTCTAAAGTTAGAGAGAAAAGTTGATAACCATGTTTGAAAATTTTAAACATGTCATCTCCTGAGAGAACAACTACCTCTTGGTTGATGATAGTGCTCTTATTATCCTGCAATGGACCCCATTCAAGTAAATAAAAACCTAAATGCAAGATATCAGATAAATTAGAATATTTGTTCTCATGAAGCTGTAATTCAATTGAAACCTTTTCAAACTAAAATTTAGAAGAAAGCATATCAATTGCTTGACCACAAATATGAGGTTTCAAGTCTTCTTTTGAAATCTTAGATTGGTCAATCAACACTACTTCATTTTCAATATCAAGTTGATGACTGAGCATGCTTTCAATTTTAGCTTGTTCTTCACTTGAAAGCCCTTATCCTTCATGATAAATGGTAGTTTTTGTGTTATCAATTAACTAATGGAAAACATCATCAACTTGTCCAATTGGAACATCGTTCTCTTATACATCAGCAACTTCTTCCTTATATACTTGTATTTCAACCTCTACCTCAGCTTTTTCTTGCACTTGTTCCATCTTTGCATCATATAAAAAATTGAAGCATGTTTTTCCTTACCAACAGGTGTTCTAATAATATTATTTCTTCTTCTTAATCACTCATGTTGCCTTTATTTTCTACTTATTTAGATGCATATTCTGGGTTTTCCTCACATAAGAGAGACTCTTTCTCAAAGAGTGGCATAGTAGATCCTTAAAAATATTCAACAACATGAGAGGGGTCCAAAGAAGTTACCATATGTACATGATTTTTCTCTTGAAGTTGCTCTTATTGGATCACCTTTACCTCTTCTTCCTATTTCTTTGCCTCTTGAATGGATCTCCATGAAAAAAAGGCTCTAATATTTTGAGGGAAAAGGAGTGTAGGCTACATGGTCTCTTTTTTGACATCCATAATCACCACTTCCTCCTTATTCTACCTACTACTTTGAATGTATTTCCAAGATGGAAATGACCTATATTCTTGAGGAGGGGGTATGGGGGTTGAGTATCTTTGGGTTGGCTTGACTGCATGACTTGGTTCTAAGATGGGAAAGATAGAGGTTCTCCTTTAAAATTTTGATTCTAGTTCTCACCTTCTTTCCTTGTCTTCAGTTCTAACTCTTTGATATGCTTATCTATATTTTCTTGGAATATCTTCTCTTTAAGGTGGTCAATGATTTCATGAAGATAAATAACATTAGAATATTCTTGAGGGGGATGAGAGAGGTTTGTATAGGTTCAAGTCCTTTAATTCAAGTCCTCAAATCCATATTTTCCTCACCTTGCATACCCCATTAATTCACCACTTTACTCCATCTTGTAACCTTGAAGGACTTCATAAGGGGTTCTTGAGGAAGGATGGAGTCTTGGATCATAACAACAAGCTATTCCACAACAATCTCCTCCTTTCTTTGACAACTCTTTTAGATAAGTTTTTAGGAAAGAATGGTCTGAGAAACACATGAAGAACTTCGTATACTCAAAGGGGCACTTGGAATGGTCTCTTGGGGAGGAATGGGTGGCATGTAAGAAGGATGAGGTGGTGTATATGTAAAGACATAAGGTTGGCAAGGTTGGACCTCCTATTCCTCAAGGCCTTTTATCTTGTCCTTAATTATTTGAATGTAACCACCTACATCCATCATCTCACCTATGAGATTGTTCCAATTTGCTCTCTCAATAGGTGTCCATTCTTATTTTATTCACTGTAATGACTCTCTCACATGATGAATCAAGTTAGTAGGTACATCTTGGCTATAACATTTATGTGGGCACAATTCTAGTACATGATTGTCAAGTCTTATTAAATTTTGCTTAAGTGTTGGTATGGATAGCTCATGATAGGGTTGATGAGGAGTAGTGTTATGATGGGCTTATTGTCAAAAGGATGGATCAAGGTAGTATTCTTACATATATGACTAAAATAGTTCCTCATGTTGCTAGTGAGGATCATGAGGAAGGTAAAGGCTATTCCCTTAATAATAAGGATCATGAGAATCTTGTCAAGTTTCCTCATAGCTTGGATAGGAATCTCAGTAGGGATGATTAGACTCATATAGATCATGAGGAGCATATGAGGGCTACTGATAAGGAGGTAGATAATAGGAATATTCACCACAACTATTCATATTGACTTCATATGTCAAATGAGATGTAAGAACTAACTAAAATTTTCAATGAGACATACCTTGTCTAATCATAACCAAAAACTTTGATTTGGAGTCACCATTGGTGTTAATGTGCTAGCTTTTAAAAGTTTATTAGAGGAAAGACACACCAAGATATTACCACTCTTTTGGACTTTGGTCCCATTCGGCATGTCAAAACTATTAGCTATCGAAATAGCACCCTAATAGGGGTTAGATTTACTCAAGTCTAACCCATACCTAGACTAACATGGGAATGTGTTCAGGTTTTGGGTTGCCTATATCTATACCAGACCTCTAGGATTTTTTATGAGGTTAGCTCCTTAAATTTTATGATTTAGACCTTTACTTCTAAAACCTAAGACTAGTTGGGGTGAAAAGAGTTAAGAAGTTTGCATAAGGTAAAACCTATTATAAAGGGTGGTGATGTACCATGAATATTGTCCATCCACTCATAATTGAGCCTCTAAAACACTAGTGAGATAAAAATAAATAATGGGATATATGACTCCAAATCCCTACCATACATCAACATTTCATGTAGAGGTTCATCAAGTGAGAAAAACCTAAGATAGGTGATGGATAGGCCTACTTCAAGGCACTAATATACTCAATATGTCCTCTATTTTCTTTAATAAAGTGGCATAAAACACTAAATATAATCTACATAACCAAACAATCTACCAACTAGGTGAGATTAGGACTTGGCAAGGGAGAAGGCTCTACCACTTATACAAATCAAACTAACATGAACACACTAGGCTAATATCATGAAATTTAAAGATAGTCATCTTATGTATCTTAAAATGTTATAAGGCTCAATCTTGGAATATGTTGGTCATGCCCAAGAGAGGGATACAAAATAATAGCTCAAAGGCTATATTTATAGAAGGTAGGAAGCAAGAGGGAGAATTTTGGTGCTCAAAATAGAATCAAGTGAATTCAAAACCATTTGAAAAGTTATTACAATAGCTTCCATAAATAAAGCTCATTCAAACTCTTCTTGATTGATCTAGGTCACTCCAGTCCATTGCATCATTCCAATATCCTCCTAATGATGCTCTATGGCAATTGCAATGATGGGATGAAGTTGCTTTTACTTTGTCTTGATGTGAAACAGCTAATAATTGGTTTGTTGATGCATGCCAAAGTGGAAAGAGGAGTCACTTTCATACATCTATATTTGGTGATGATGCCATTGAAGTGTGCTTTCCTTCATTTTCCATATCATCTACCACTTGTTACTCATTATGAGGACCAGATCCTCATACCTTGATATTGACAAGACTACACTGTCTGATCCAAAAATATCTACTTTTATCCCAATCTGGATCATGCTTGAGTTTGGTTCTATTCATGCTTGTTCATCTTGGCCAAAAAATGACCCTTCAAATTCTTTATAATTTACCTAGGCTTGACTTTATTCTGATTAGCCATCAAAATCTGAATTGGCTCATTGACATACTGACTCATCTCACTCCATTGATTTTGATTTGCATGATCAAGCACTAGCTATTGATCCTCTTCAAGTTTAACATGCTATTGAAACCTATCATGAATTTATTTAATCTTAAAGTTTTCTAACCCCTTTGACCTTTACTCACTATTAAATCTGAATGCTTGATTAAATACTAACCATTAATCTACTAGGAACCACTATTTGAAAGCCAATAGCTAGTTCATGATCTTAAAATTGATGTCCTCACTCCCATCAAATAGCATTCACATTACCATCAATGATGTTCATGTGGCCATAAAATTTAATCTAAAAATATTTTGTTTTTCATGAGCTTAAACTTGACATTAGTGCAAATGTCTTATGTTGTAAGTCCAATTTTGAAAGCCTATAACTTGAATTATAAAAGTCATAGAAGCACCAAACTTTTAAGAGACGTTGTTAAGGCCAAAAGGAATGAACCCATTTGATTCACTAGTCCTAAGAGATCTAATTGAATATATTAAATGCACAAGTTGTTTAGTTCAAATTTGCTCCTACATGACATCCTAGTGATGGTTGATCTCATTTGGCTAAGTATGGAAAACTTAGCAAAATATGATTGAGGAGCCAAATTTGATCATGTATAACTTCATTTTCACTTTGATAGAGGCTTTGGAACTCAATGCATAATAACTAGGGACCAAGATGAATAAACCTATGTGACCACTTTCCCCCAAAACTACTGTACTTGTGACATATGGCCTTATCAAGATGCTCACTCGGCTCAATTTGAACCTCTTCCAAAATGGCTATGGAAAAAATAGTGGAATTAGGTTGACAAGAAAACTTTGGATCTCCATAACTTTTGATGTGATTTGGTGTATGACCTAAAACTTGGCACATATAAACTTGGCACAAAATTGAACAAATCCATATAACTAGTTTTCCCTAACTTATCTACATGTGGTAATGGTGACATCAATAAAGTGCCTACTTAGAATTTATGTTACTATATCCAAGTGTCTTAATTAACACAATGAAGAACCAAATGGATCCCATACACTTTTAATCCATTCCAAGCATTATTGGCATCCCATGAGGGCTATGCAAATCTAGTCCTATCCTTAGAAAATGGCAATTTACACTTTATGTCAACCCAAAGTATTTTAAAACCCTTGTGAGAAAATTGAGATCTTGGACTCCTTCCATTCAAAATCTTATCTTTGAGCTTTGTGTATTAGATAAAATGTCCAAAATAAGTTGACCTTTGGGGAAATTATTGAGGGATAATTTTCTTGAAAGAATTGTGGCCTTAGAATTTCCCTTTGGCCTTTTCAAAATAGCCCTTTTCCCTTTGAAAATTCCCTTTGGAGTTTTTGCATTGGTCCATTTTCTCAAGAAAAGACCCTTCAAAAATTTTATTTAGACCTTTTCATGAAGACAAAGTACCCTTCAAAAAAAATTGAGACACTTTGCTTGAAAATTACCCTTCAAGATTTTTGTAGGGTCTATTTTGTCGAAGAAATGCCCTTCGAGATTATTTTTTTAGATAAATTATCTAAAACAATTCCTGACACTTAGCTAAAAAGACCTTAAACAAAACTCCCAAAATAAATAACACTTAGCAAAAAATAAGGTGGAATAATTTCTCCAAGGGAAATATGCCTTGTATTTGTATCTACAAGGTTTGTGTGGACAATCCTTTCAAAGGAATTTTGAATGTTTAAATACTTGGCCAAAAGTTGAAATATTTTGGCATTTTCTAGACCTGTTCTTACAACTATTCATCACCATGAAAACCTGCTTAGATCCCTCCACACATAATGTTGAGCCTATTTCTAAGCCACCTAATCCACTCATTAATCAAGACCCTGCTCATGTAATTAAACTAGGAAAAATCTTAGTATGTGGGCCAAAATGGCCAACAATTAAAAAATGGCATGATCAAGGAACCTAGATCAAGATCAATAGTTGATATTAAAAGTTAAAGCTAAGAGACTTCAAATGGATAAAAAATGCAGCTTAGGTATAACCAAATCAAATGTTTTAAAGGGCATATGCCACCATTAGAGTTTAGTCCAGCATCATTTAGGATAAGATGCAGTCATACAGTCAGGATTGTTAAATAATGAAGCTCTATCACTATTAAAGATCAGATAGGACCTCTCATCAAATATTTATAACCTATCAACCCCATTTTCTAAAGTTTCAAGATCATTTCATGGTTGTGTTCAGTGTAAGATTCTTGTGTATAGTGGCTTCTTGATTACCACAAGATTCAAGGGTAAGACAAGTCTATTTATATCTAATATCATTCAAGAACAAAGATAAATAGCCTATAGGTTTTCATTGACATGATAACTATAGGAAAACCAATAAATGGATTGGTTTTTAATTTATAATAAACCTATGCTCAGATATTGAAGTAGGGGTAGATATGTGATTATGAAGAAGTGTCTCATCATTTGACATAGTCATAGCTTCAACAAGAAGGTACCTATAGTTGCTCAAATTAGACATGATTATGGCTCTATCAGGTTCAAGATATGATGATTTTATCCTTATAATAAATCCAATTCAAAGATGGCATACAAATCCAAGAGAAGGATTTGGGGATTATAAATTGTAGTCAGAGCATTTAATAAATTTTAAGGGTTTCAAAGATTTTCTTCACATCAAGATCATGACTCATCATCCTCAGTAAACTTTTGTCTTTTAGTATGTTTCTCAGCCAATGAGAAAATTTAGGGGCTATTGGGACAAATCAAAGTTAATATGTTTATGATGTATTAGTCTTTATTAGATAAAATGTGGTTAAACATTTATTAAATAATAATGGTAGCTCATTTATGTATCTTTGATTGCATGTTCCCCCTCTCTCTCTCTCCCCCTTTCCCTTATATCTCCTATTCTTTCACATTGGGTAAGGGTTCTCAATTTTTTAGATTTAGTTAGAGACTTGAAAATTAAGGAGACTCTAATTTTGACTGGGTTGAACCCTATAAAAATTTATAATAGCTACCTCTTGATGTATTAAGATGATTTTAACCTATCTCTTGCCTTTCAATAGTGTTTTAGTAATTTTGTGTATGATGATATTGTGAAGGAGATTATTCCTACGCCATTGTCCTTCTACTTGCCTCTTTTAATGTGTTTTCAAGCTAATTTTTAGGTTTGAACTTGTTTTATGGTTGTTATTCATGGATGTTTAGTGTGAGTCTTAGAATTCCTCTACTTCTTTGATTGCTTGGTGTAGTCATGTAAAATGTGAAATTGCACAACTTCAGTAAGGTTAAGACACCTAATCCATAAGTGCTCATGTTGACTCACACAACCCTTCTAGGCTATGTCTTTCATTGATTCTTAGCCATCCAAAGCTTTTTAGACTTAGCCCACTCAAACCCAAGTAGCACTTTCAAGCCTAGATTTATCCCCCTAGGTCTCATCCCCTTAAGACAACAACACCCAAACAAGACAAGAGCATTGGAACCTAAGGTGGCTTATTTTTGGTGCTATTTTCCAAGTTCATTTTATCTTCCAATGGTCAAATTCTTTTGGTTCCTTATTTTTTTCCCTATCAATCTCATGCAAATTCATTTGTCCCACGATGATCTATTTACCTATAAAAGGCCATTCTAAGTCCATTTAGAAGGGTTGACACTCATTTACAAGAGAGACACAAGAATACAAGTAAGTACATTTGATAACTCTTCTTCATTCTTTGCACACAATCTTCTAACATTATTCCAAGCCTACTCAAGTCATTGCACTAGTCCCTAGCCAGCTGAAGCACATTCAATTTTGCATTCTATTTGCATTGATCATACACTAATTATACCAAGCACTTTAATGGGAGAACTATATTATCTTGATCCCTCTTTGGAGAATTGGTATGTAGGAAACATGCCCACATAAGGGGTGTGAAGTGCATCTAGCATATCCTTTACACACTAACCCCTTCTCTCTCTTTCCCAAGTTTACATTCAAGTTCAAGCACTAGGAGATCCTAAGGGTTTTGAAGATTAAAACAAGCACATAGTAAGCTCCATATTTTCCCAGACTCTAAAATTCTAGTGACAAGGTAACACAGGCATTCTAAATAGAACCCAGAAAGCTTTCAGCCTTAAGGCAATAGAGTTGGAATAGGACTACATCACTAGATAGTAGGGTGTCCTATTTTTGACACTCTTTTTCAATTAAGAAATGAAGTCCAAAGGCTTATTTCCAACTTTTTCTCAATCTTACTCCTCCAATATCAGACCTTGTCTCAATCTAGATCAGCCAGAATAAGCTAAATTCTAATCTCTCACTTTCTACTATATTTAGAAAAGGTAAAAATACAATCTATTTACACAAATCATTAGGTTAATTCTGGCATAGTTATTTACTAATTTACATTTCTCAACCCCTTTATTATTTAAGAATATAACTCCAATATTCCAAAAATAATAAAACATTTGGTGAACCCGACTTACTTTGAATTTTTGTACAAAAACCCTAAAAATCATAGGGCTAATTGTTTATTATTTTTGACAATATTTTATTAATTTTTCCTAAATTTAAAAATCATAAAAATACAAATTAAATTAAATATTTTCAATAAATTCACCCAAATCCTAGTTTGCACATATTAGCTCCTATTTGCATATAAACACTTTCAAACCATTGGGAAAAATATATTGCTAATTTTAGAAATATTTTAAGATTTTTCATGCTAAATTATACAAATTTATTAAAAAAAAAAAAAAAAAAAAAAAAAAAAAATCAAATTATTATTCTAATTTTTTTTTAAATATTTTCAAATCCTAGTTGCATCAAGTAGTTCCCAGTTATTTTTCCAAGTTTTTTCCAAACATTTTCTATAATTTTTGTTGAAAATTTAACTCAAAAAATTAATTTCAAATTCAAAAGTTCATAGTATTTTGTAAATAATATTTTTGAAAAAACCTTAGTTGCATGTACTAACTCCTTTTTGCTTGTTGAGGTATCACCTTAAATGTTTTGGAGTCCTATATCCTTTTCATGCATATTCTAGTGCCTTGCTTAGATTATATCAGTTTAAATTTTTCTACTATCATCAAAGTTGTTTTCCTTATGCCACCTAAGTTCCTTGCATCTCTTTCTTCAAGAAGAAGTGCAAGACTTAGTGGCAATCTTCCTGAGTTCACCTAGATTTCTACAACTCGACCATATACCATGGATAAATAACCAATTCAAGTTTGAGTCATAGATTCTACACATCCATTTTACACCAATTTTAATGAGGATAATTTTGACAAAGAGTAGTATGAAAATAACAATGATGGTGTACACATCGATGCTCATGCTCCACCACATTGAACTACTGATTCACTTCCACCCATTGTCAATAATTATGTCATACTCAATAAAGATTTGATTTTACAAAATCTTAGAGAAATACTTAAGGAACAACCTAAAGATCATACACTAATTCTACAATCTATCATGGAAATAAAAAATGCTAATAAATTTGATTCTTCCATTTATTCAGAGCAGTCAGTTACAAATGACACTATGGGGACAACTATGTCTCGATAACCCCTATAGTAGCCCAACCTTATTCCATGCCACCAGTTATAGCTAGTACATTCCTATCTCCTGATGTCATAGCCCTTGTGCAAGAGATACAAACTCTTCAATCTAAGGTACAACATCTTGAATAAGGTACCACTAGACCTACATAGGCTTTAGATTCTTTTGCTCTTTTGTACACACCATTGATACGTCATATTGCTTCTACACCCTTGCCACAAGGATTTTTTCAATCCAAGCTTACTCTTTATGATGGTAAGGGTGACCCAGAGACACATTTGAGATCTTTTCATGCAACATGTTTGGATTATGTACCCAATTATTGGCTACTTACCAAACTTTTTCCTTGAAACCTAAAATATTATGCTTTATAATGGTTTTATAGTCTACCAAATCAATTGATCACAACATTCAATCCTTTAGTATACATGTTCCTAGCATATTTCAATATCAACATTGGTGATAAGGTTTCATATGCATATATTGTACAATAGAAATAAAGGTAAAATGATCCCTCCATAAATTATGTTCTTAGATACAAAACTATTCTAGCTAAACTAACTAGCCCCATGGTTGATCAAGATCTAAAGGACATATTCAAATAGAGCCTCCTACTAGCATTGCATGAATCTATTATGTTTAAAATATTCTCTTCATCTAATTATGTCATACACTTAAAGGAAGAAAAGTCAAACTAATTTCAATGGGCAAACTTAAGAATTCAAGTATCTCAGACACAACTAATAAGAGTAATAGCAAAGTCCCATACAAGGTCAAAATCAATAATAGTAAGAATCAGAATCAACCAATAGATAATGTCGCTTCTAATCCCCCTCAATGTGTCATTCTATCAGTACCTCCTCATTGTGCATTTACCAATCTACCAATTTTCTAGCCAAGAATTTATAATAGTTATTGGAATGTAACCTCATCACTCTCCCTCCTATTCAAGAAGCAGATCCAACAAAGCCTCTTCCATGGGGATATGATCAGCATGCATTTTGAAATTTTCATAGGGCACCAGGCAACAAATAGATGCATGAGTTTATGCCATAAGATATAGGATTTTATTGATAATAATCTACGTGATATGGGAACTTTAGTTGAGCCTCCAAAGGTAAAACCAACATAGGATAAAGATTTAGAAAATATTTTTAGATCCATTTTCATAGCATTATAAATAAGAGCAAGGGGACACATCAGGTGTTCACCATACATACTAGGTACCTTCAGTTGAGTCACATCCTTTGAGTGGTATGATAGGGGTGTATGAGTCTAGATTTCCAACTAGGCCTTTGATATCTTTTTCATATCATGATATTATGGAGGATAATATAGGTTATAATGCACTATTTATCATAGCACATATTCATAATCAACCTATGCACAGTGTACTCATCGATAATAGTTCTAGTCTCAACATATGTACTTTCACACTTCTACAACATTTAGGTTATTCAAAGTAGAATATCACTTTGACAAAAATAGTTATTAATGATTTTAATGGGCATATATAGATTTCATTGGGTGAGATAGTACTTCCATTATAGGTTGGTCCTACATATGTGGCCACACCATTCAATATAGTTCCCAGTGTAGGATTTTTTTACATATTACTTGGTTGACCATGGATTCAAAAATTCAATACCTTTTATAGTTCATATATGCATGCAATTCATTCATGTTAATTAGGTTATTACAATTGGTGAAGTTCCTTATGAGTCACCACTCCCCACTTTAGGTCCATCTTCCAGCTTATAGTCACTAGTTTTAGTTCTTCCACCTATTTCAATTTCTAATCCAATTTTAGTTTAGCATCTAATTCAAAGTCAAACACAATTATAGCATCCATCACCAGTACAGATGGTTCATACACCCCCATAGTTTCAAGATTCTAGATAGATTCTAACTGCAATGCTTACACCTATAGCAGTTACATTGTGCTCTCATACAGCTACATAGAGATCACCTACTCATAGAGCTTCTTCTCCTACTTTTAGATGGGTCCCTAAGAGCCCTACAATTGCATCCACTTCTTAGAGTCATAGGAGGACCCCACATTTAGTTTTCACTTCAAATATTTTAGAGTAATTACAATGTACATATATTTTAGCTGTACAATCTCAAACACTCCATTATGCCTCATGATTATGCATGATCCTATTATTTTATATAGAACACCATGACAAGGAGTCTCATTTGAGACTCATCAATTAGTATCATTTATTTTATATAAAATCTCTTTCTTGATTGTACATAGTTCAAATATTTTTCAAAAATACAAAAATAATATAACACTTCAAAAAACACAAACATTCAAAAAATTATAAAAACACCAAAAACATTTTTTATTGTATGCATCATCCATGTTTACATTAATAATATCATGATAGGACTTAAATTTGATGTTTCATGTTATTATATGTTGATTTATCTACACTACCATGCTCCACTTGATCTCTTTTTAGTGTGTGCAGTGACATCTAACTCTTTGATTGATTCACTCTACGCATCGAGGGGGCGTTTCTAATTTTACATTTGAGACACACACTGATATACATACCCATTGGGGGCATATTCTACATGAATACGTCATCCAGGGTATGTCATTCCTACACTACACACTCTGAGTTATTATACTTATGCACATTTCTTATTAGATTACACAGATTACTACATTGACATTTCACTAATACCTAGCACTTGTGTATTTCTTAGCATATATCTAGTCTTGTGCTGCACATGTTTTTCATACTTTCACATTTTCTTTGATTATTTATATATTTTTGTATCCTCTAGTTCTTACTCTTGATTTCATTCCTTGCTTAATGTAACTTGTGTGATTGCATTTCTAATTCTAGCTTATCTCTTGCTTATGCCTTAGGACATTTTTCAATGTTTTTTTCTTCTATTTCATGTGTGTGCCTTAGGACACCTTCCAATGTCTTTTGTTTGTACTATTTCATGTGCTTTTTTCCCTCATACCAACTTTGTTTGTTCATTTATATATGTATGTGGCATTTGAGCATGCCGTTCATGCTTATCTTCTAGTTTGAGTGACATGTGTCCATGTCCCTTGTTTGTGTGGCCCCTTGTCCACCCTTGTATGCTTCTTGCTTCTTGCTTCATATGCTTGTTTTCTTGTTTTCTCCTCACTATTTTTAATTCGATGATTCCAATCATGCATTTATCTTGCTTCTTGGATGTCGTGATGGACATCATGCTCCATCCCTCCATGCTTACGAACTAACTAATATCTAACATTACTAGTCTAATTCAGTATCATGCACCTACTCTTACATTATTATATCTAGCTATGTATACCCATGCTGATATAACAATCTCTCAATACAAATATATTTCTATATCCAGAGATATCTTGTCAAATATCAATGCTATATCATGTATCTATACATTTTAACACACTTGTAAGACTCTTTTCTTTTGAGGGTAGTCATTGTAGGTTCATCATTCCTACCCTTAGAAGAGGAGGCATCAAATATGGTTTTTTCATACAGATCAAACCTCCTAATATTCAAAATAATAGCATTTAGAACACTCAATATAAAATCCAGAGGTCAAACCGGTCAAACTAGAGCAAAAAAATAGTGATAGTTTCATATCAGCAGTCAATTTTCAAACCAAAGAATAATGCTAGAAATGGACAGTATCACCAAACACATGGGTTTCCATATTTTTTCACTCCTATCTAGGAAATAAAACACTCAAGGTTTTCATAAATAGGAAATAATTTTAGTTTAGGGATAGTTTTTACACTTCTAGATCAATCAAATTTAGTAGTTTTAGTATAATTTTCTTAGATATAGTAGGTTATCATTTGCAACATGATGGTTCTCACTTTTAGTTTAGATTAAGTATTTGGCATAACTTCAAAATCAAAATCCATGTTCTAAACATCAGTGATTAGGGGTAATGTGCATGGCACATTAATCTTCTTTTCTTTCCAAGTTTAGTTCATTTCAGGTATTCTCAATAATTGTGTGCCTTACTCCATCTATAGGTTGTTGGCATCAAATTTGAGTTAAAATTTCATACAATTTTAGATTTTTAAGTACCTGAGTTCCTAATTTGGATTTAACATAAGCATTTTGTATTAGTTTTGGAAAGGCTTTCATATAAGCTTAACTTCCATCTTTTGAAATGGCCAAGAGTGGCTTAGTTTCCAACACACATTTAGGCTATCCATGCCACATTGTCATATTGCTAGTACATCCATGGGCTCCATGAGCCATCTCATATGACATTTATTCTATATTGTTATTACTTCATAACTTCACTTCACAAGGTGACAATGGAGCCAAAGGTCTAGCTAACCTTTGTATTCTTGAGCCACTTATTCAGAGGGATTAGACACATAGTCCAAACATCAATTAGCACATGCATGATTTTTTAACTTCACATAGTTGGAAATGATGGAGCCAAAGGGCTAGCCTTTGAATTCTTGAGCCACTTTCTAGGGAATTGAGCACTCAACTCTATTCATGATATTACTCTTGATTCAACACACACTCAACAACATTCAACACAATCCAGTATCACAATAGGTTTTGTATTGGTTCATGTACCCAATGAGATATATTCATTCCTTTCTCTTTCTCTTACTCAACTCTTGTACATTATTCTTTTAGATATAGCATATCTAGTAATGAGCTACTTTATGTTTTCGTTATAGATTTACAATTCACAGTGTGCTCTCTCTATGCACATCTAGCATCACACAACTTTATGAGCTTCACCCTTACAAGTAGGTTTAGGTATGCTTCTTATTTTTCTTTATCCTAGTATTTTGATTTGTTAAATCACTATAATAAAGGGGTGGAAATTTAGTCATGTAAAATATGAAATTGTACAACTTTAGTATGACTAAGATACCTAATCCATAGGTCCTATTGTCTCACACAACCCTTCTAGGCTATGTCTTTCAATAATTCCCAACCATCCAAATTTTTATAGACTTAGCCTTTTTAGACCTAAGTATCCCATTCAATCCTAGATCCATCCCCCTGGGTCTCATCCCTTTAGGATAATGGCACCCAAATAGGATAGGAGTGATGAAACCTAGGGTGTCTTATTTTTGGCATTGTTGTCCAAGTTCATTTTAGCCTCTAATGGTTAGATTATTTTGGTTCCTTATCTTTTTCCCTATCAGCCTCATGCAAATTCATTTAACCCATGATCATCTGTGTTCCCTATAAAATGCCATTCTAAGTCCATTTAGAATGGTTGGCACTCATTTACAAGAGAGACACAATAATATAAGTACACTTGAGCACTCTTCCTCATTATTTGAACACAACCTTCCAACATTATTTCAAGCCTACTCCAGACATTACACCAGCCCCTAGCTAGTTGAAACACATCTAATTTCACATTCTAGTTGCATTGATCATACACAAATTACACCAATCACTTCAATGTGATAACTACATTAGCTTGATCCATCTTCAGAGTATTGGTATGTAAGTAGCATGCCCACACATAGGGTATGAAGTGCATCTAGCATATCTTTTACACACTAACCCCTTCTCTCTCTTTCCCAAGTTTGTATTCAAGTTCAAGAACTAGGAGATCCTAAGGGTTTTGAAGATTAAAATAGGCACACAATGAGATATGCAAGGTCCCAAACTGTGAAATTTTAGTGACAAGGTAACACAAGCATTTTGAACAAAACCCAGAAAGTTTTTAGCCTTAGGATAATAACACTAGAATAACACTACAACACTAAACTATATGGTGTCTTATTTTTGGCACTCTTTTCCAATCAAGAAATGAAGTCTAAAGGCCTATTTTTTATTGTTTTTTAGTCCTACTCCTCTAGTATTAGACCTTGTCTTAGTATAAATTAGTTAGAATAAGCTAAGTTCTAATCTCTCTCACTTCCTACTATATTTAGAAAAGGTAAAAATACAATCTATTTAGATAAATCAGTAGGTTAATTAGGGCATATTTATTTATTGATTTACATTACTCATCCCTTAATGATTTAGGAATATAACTCCAATATTTAGAAAATAATAAAACACGTAGTGAGCCTAGTTCATGAAATACTTATGCAATTAGCTTGTTTATGAGGTTGTGTGAGCTAATATTATTTTATGTTTCTCTAGTGTGGGTTCAAGCATATGATTATCTCATTTAAGTTTGGTGCATCACCTTCTTAGTTTTCTTAGGATCCCTATTTCCCCCTTTCTAACCCTTTCCTCAGTAGAAACATTAGTTTAGGTGATCCATCAAAAGGAAGTTAGCCTTCTCCAAAGTTTCAACCTCACCATAAGATACCCATAGCCTGAGGTTGTCCCAATATTATACTATGAGTAGGGGAGCCCAAAAAAATCACCCACAAGGGTGATATTCCATGCCATAATAGTTTCTACCATGCTCGATGGGATTCTTTTATTATGCACTAAGTGAAGAGTTTTTGGTGTTCTTTTCATCCAGTTAGCCTTTGGAGGCATGTGTGCAAACATCAATGTTGAGTCCAAGTATTCATTATTTGGTATAAGTATCCTAAGTTCCTAATCATCAGTACTAGCAACTCCAAAAAATATAAATTAATCTACTAGTAGATTTGTACGTATTCTTTCATGATAAAAGTGACTACAAGATCAACTTCTAAAGGTATTCCTTTTGAATTTATTGAATTTCCTTTAATTTTAGTCAAAAGGTTAAGATTTTATAATACACATCCATATAAATGGAACTTTATTCCTAGACCAATTTCAAAAACTACCTCTACAAGAAGATCTATATTGAATCCTTTCATTTCCATGGTAGTCCTTAGAGCTTTCCCTTTTATGGATTTTAATGGTTAAATTCTTATAGACCTCTAGTAGTATGAACCTAATCTAGTAGCATCTCTCAAAAGTGTCCCTTACTTTATATGAGACCAATCTACAACCCCTTTCAAATACCTAATGGATGTGGCTAACTTTTACAATATTCATAATGTTAATGAAGAAATTGTATCTATTAGGTTGTTAGTCATCTCTTTCAAGGGTAAATTCCTAGACTAGTATAGAAGCCTTATTTCCAATTTTATCACATAATGGGATCAATTAGGAGGTGTATTTTTTAATATATTTGAAGACAAAAGTGACCATTTATCACTTTCAGAATAGCTAACTACAATTAATAGGGATCTTCATGAAGTCATGCAGAATTTTAAAACAAGGTTCCAAAAGACATGGGATATAATTTCAATCTCTATTAGGCCTACTCCTAAATTTTATTTATTTTACTCTTTGAAATATCTAAATAGTGACATTACAGTCATGATTCAGTCTATGGGGGGAAACACATTACCAAATGTATATGAGGTGGCAATCAGGGTAGAAATTTATCTAGTACAAGCTAGAAAGCTTACACCTAGACCACTAATGCCTTTGTTTCTTAAGATCCAACCACCTCTTTTCTCTATTAATCTCCTTAATATCATTCCTCCTATGCCAAAAATTATTGTTATACCTACACCAAAGCATGAAAAGGCTTCTCCTAGTCAATCTAGTTAGTCCTAAGAAAATAGGAATTTCCAAGAGATTAAGAGTATGTTCCAATCCTTTGTAAATTAGTTGGCAAATGTGAAGAGGAAATAGGACCAATTCAATATACCTTATCAAACTAAATATCATATTCAACAATAGTCTTATCAAACAAGTAGGTCACCCTACAAAGGAAATTTCCAAAGTCAAGGCCAACAACAAGTTCAAGGCCAAGGGTAGCCTAACTATGTTAGGAAAAATCATTATAATCTAAATTCTATGAGTACCTCTACTACTCTAGTCCCTATTCAAAACAACATTTATCAAGAAGCTAAAGGGAATATGCCTTGTAATTAGTTTTTTGGTCAATCCATTATCCCAAACACTAACTTCAATCAAGCTTGCAATTATCAATGGAAGCATGTTGCTAACTATGCATAAAATCAAGCATTTATGGATCAAAACACAGAGGTGCCTATGATGACAAAACCATAAGATCCTCAATAGGGTCAAGAGAATAATAAATAACAAAACCAATTAGATGCTACCATGGTTAACTATGAGCAAGAAGAATTATATGCTTTCAATCAATAGGCTAGTTCTAGCCAAGCATACATTCCAGTGGTAGCCAATACATGATTCAAAAGAAGGAACATGGATGATAACTAGGAAGCAATCAAAGAGATTCATACCATTAATCCTTTACTATCTAAGCCAAAGTAACCTATTGCTACTCTAGAGGTCCCACTAACTCTAAATAAATAGAACCAAGGGATTACCTTGGTACCCCAAAACTCATAAGTTAAAATTATAATTCTAGCTCCCAAAGCACAAACAAAGGTTGGTGGTTTGTTCATCAACATTATAGAACAAATGAAAAGTTCCAATGTGATTATTTCAAGGTGGGGCATGCTTTTTATGCCTAGTTAGGTGGATATCCTCCAAGAAGGATTATCAAAGATCAATGTTTCAAACAAAACACCAACCAAGGAGAGTGTAGTCCTCACCAATGAAACCAAAGGACCTAATGAAGGTAAATCAAACAAGGTTGTCAAACCTCCTCCCTTATACATTTCTATGATCATTGGTGAATCCTTGGTTCATGATTTCAGGGTAAACAATGGAACAAGCACTATGGTAATGCCAAAGTTAATTACAAATCATCTTGGCTTGAAGTATGAGCCCCAATCTAAGGGAGTTTCACAACTTTATGGATCTTCCACCAAACCAAATGGCATCATCAAAGGTCTAAAATTGACCCCACATGCTTGTCATAGTGCCTTAGTGGCTCAAGATGTATTGATTCTAGATGTGCAATTCATAATAAATATTGGAGGTTATCTAACAATAGATTGGTCATACATAGAATTCAGAATAAGGTATGGGACTAAGGTATCCATCAAAGCTGAGCCTATTAAACAATTTCACATAGAACCTTATAGGCCAAATAGCATAAATATCAACTATACCATTATTGATGAGGATGAATTCATGATTGGTCAAGAATTAAACACTAATTCTAAGGAGATACTGATATGTTCTTTTATGAGTTATGGAATGACAATCAACTAATTAACCCTTTACAAGGTGTTGAAGAGAGAGACATGGGTGTATATTGTTTACATGAGGAGATTGAATCCATGCCATCCCTCACTAGGCCTCAATAAGATGTTAGTGGTTTGTGGAAATTTTTTTTTGATGGCTCAAAGATCAAACATGGGATAAGTGTGGGTATAATGATAGTATATCCCTCAAATGATAGGTATTTCTCTTCTTACATGTTCCAATTCAATTGTTCTTGCAATGTATCCAAGTATGAGGGTCTTATCCATGGCCTTCAATGGGCTAGTAAGAGAGGAATCAAGTAATTATAAGTATATGGGGATAGTGAGATGATATAAAATTAGGTTAGAGGCTAGAACATCATAAATAATCTCTTGATGAGATCCTAAAAACATAATGTGTGGGACCTACTTGACAATTTTGAGGCCTTTAACATTCAAGCATTGCCAAGGAACCAAAATTAGCATGCTAATAGGTTGGTAGTTATGGGAGATCAATTTTACCTTCTAAATGAATTGAAAAAATATAAAGTGTATCAACATGTTAAAGTGGTAATAAGACCATCATTTCTAGATAATGAAACTCATTGGTAGGTCTTTGAGAGTGATAAGCAGATTACTTATTACAGCAGGAAGTAATTTTATCCTTAGTAAACCAAGATAGATTTTAACATCAGTATGAGGATCAAATTGTTTAGATGAGCTCTAATAAGCTTCCTAAAATACTAGTCACCCTAGCAGGTAATTTCCATTAGGGAGACCAAATGAGGAGAGATTGAGTAGTAATGTCAAATAATGAGGATAAATATGAAAGAGTTCTTATCCTCAAAGATAAACTCCTCAATCTTGGAAAGTTATGCACCAAGACTAAAAATCATGATTTCATAAAGATTTGTAGAGAATATGCAAAAATATTTGCTTGGGAATATAGTGACCTGAGAGGTTTTGATCCTAAGCTGGCCCAACACACTATAAAATTAGATGTTGATGTCAAGCTTGTCAGCTAGAAGCAAAGGCCTATCAACCCCAAAATTGAAGAGCTTAAAAGGAAAGAATTTATTAAATTGATTAAATCTAAGATCATCTTTCCCATTAATATCTCCTCATCGGTAGCCAATTTAGTGCTTGTAAAGAAGAAAAATGAGGAGATCAGATTATGTGTTGACTTCAGGGATTTAAATAGAGTCTCTTTGAAATATCATTACCCCTTACCATCCATTTAGTAGATTTTTCATATAGTTTTAGGTTTAAAACACTTCTCTTTTTTAGATGGGTATTCAAGTTACAACCAAGTGCTAGTAATAAAAGAAGATCAATATAAGATAGCCTTCACCACAAAGTGGGGCACATATGCTTATTATAATATGCCTTTTGTCTTTTCAAATCATGGTTCAACCTTTTAAATAGCAATGGACATGGTTTTCCAAAGATTTTTTAGTCAGATGGTGCTAGTCTACTTTTATGACATCACATTTTTATCAAAGAAACCCAGTGAACACTTAGATCATCTAAGGTTGATCTTTGAGAGATGTAAAGAATATGGTATATATTTAAATCCTAATAAATGTGTGTTTTTTATTCATAATGGAAAACTTTTAGGTCACTATATCTCAAAGTAGGGATTATCCATTGACCCTAATAGAATAAGTGATATCTTGGCCTTGTCTTTACCCAAGCACAAGAAAGGAATCCAAATCTTCCTTAAGAAAATAAACTTTGTGAGTAGGTTTATACATGGTTTTACAAACTTGGCCAAACCCGTCACTACCATGTTGAAGAAGAGCCAAGTTTTCACTTGGTCTAATGAAGGTAAAGCAACATTTAAGGCTATCAATCAAGCCATTGCCCAAGCACCTTCACTTATGAATCATAATTTATTAATGTATTTCATATTTTACACCTTTGCCAATGTTGATAATATATCAGTTATGTTAATGTAGAAGAATGATGAAGGATTTGAGCAACCAATTGATTTTTTACTCAAGGGATAGAGAGGTATGAGGTAAGGTACACATTTATAAAAAAACATGTTCTTGAAGACTTGAGAATCCTCAAAAAATTTAGTCTAATGCTCTCCAATAGAAGAATTCATCTAATAGTGTCTCATCCTAGAGTGAGGGATTTCCTTCTCAATAATAATTTGAATGAAAAAAATTTTGGTTGGATTACCAAAGTCATAGAGTATGATGTGGAAATCAAGGTCACTAAGTTGATAAGAGGTAAGGGCTTATGTGATCATATGGTTAAGGACCTCCATGAAGACAAAGAAGTTATTTTGGTGACACAAGACAACTCACAAATAGGTACACCTCTACCTCACACCAGCTAGCTCCAATATATGACACATTTATTGATGATAGGTGAATGCCCCCAAGGTATGGATAGAGAAAAGAGAAGGTATTTTAGACTTTAGTCCATACCTTATACATTAATTGATGGGGTTATATTTCAAAATGACCTCAATGAAGTACTCCTTAGGTACATGATGATAATCAAGTGATAAATATCTTGGAGTAATTTCATGATGGGCCTATAAGAGGCCATTTATCTCTAAGGATTATAGCATCAAAAGATATGAGAGCTGGTTATTATTGGGCCAGCCTCTTCAAATATGACTATGCATGGGTTAGAAAGTGAAAAAGTGTGTTCTTTTTGCAAGAATATAAATATTGGTATCCCTTCCTCTCAACCCAATTCAAGTGGAGAAACCCTTCATGCAATGGGTTTTGGACTTCATAAGAATTATTAATCCACCTTCCAATGGAGGACACAAATGGGTGATCACTAGTACTAACTACTTTACCAGGTGGGTAGAATCAATTGCCTAGAAAGAAGCCAATGAAACATTAATGTTGGACTTCTATGATAGCATAGTGACTAGGTTTGGTGTACCAGCCACAATAATTTTAGATAATGCTTTAGCATTTTCTAACATGAAAACAAGTGAATGGGCACTTAATCTGGGAATCTACCTTAGTACATCTTCTAATTACTAACCCTAAGGCAATGAACTGGTAGAGTCCACAAATAATAACTTAATAAGGATTATCAAGAGAACCATGGAAGAGAACTAGAGAGTTTGGCATACAAAACTAAGGATAGCCTTGTGGGCTAATAGAGTGACTCCTAAATTTGCCATTGGTAACTCACCATTTGTCTTAGTATATGGAGAGAAGCCAAATTACCCATTTTTGTTAAATTTCCTTCCTTGGAGCTAGCTCATCAACTTGAGTTGATGTAGAGTGAACGTATGAGCATGAATATGGTAGAGCTCATGGATCTTGAAGAAACCAAAGACCTTGAAATGAAGACACTAAAGTCACATCACGCTTAGGTCAAGAAGGATTTTAACAAGAGAGTCATAGTGAGGGACTTCAAAGAAGGGGACTTAGTCCTCAAATAGGACTCAAATAAGTCCAAACCAAGTAACCATACCAAGTTTGATGGCTTTTGGAGTGGTCTTTATTTAATCCATAGATGCAAACAACATAATGATTTTTAGTTTGCCCAGCTAGATGGAGAGGTATTGCCCATCCTAGTCAATGGCATTCATTTAAAGCCTTGTTATTAGAAGAGTTTAAAACCATTGTATAATATGTTATATATTAAAGTATATTTTCATGTTTTCCTCTAAGTGCCTTGTGCACATTTCTTTTAATTATGTGTTTTCCTTTCAATAAGTGCCTTAGACACAATTATGTTTTGTTTCCTTTTGGTCTTTGTTATTTCATGCATAGATTTTTCTAGAGAAGGCCAGCCTTGTTTTTAGTCTCACAATAATTTCTTGAATAAATAATATGACTTTGTATGCCCAATGGATCAGATATGACTACTAATATTTTGCATAGCAGGCATACAATCTTAGGATGTTGCCATAAATGTTGGATAGCTTTGGCCTACATATAGAAATTTACCTAGATGGATCAATATCTAGAAGTCCTGGTATGGAGTGACAAGCTAAGCATAGTTTTTTATTGAGTGGATGATAAAATGATAAATAAAAATATCAAATGTCACTTGTAAAGCTTTTGGAACACTTTAAGAAATCTTGAAGTGTATTCTATTGATCTTTGAGAAGAAGGTCTAGGATTTCAAGAGAAAGGATCTAACAGGTTATCATGATGTTCATAGCATTCAGGGTGAATGGGGTAGGTTGTCATAAAGTCCCAAAGGTTCTTCAAAGCTTTGATAAATCAAATGGTGACAAGGATAAGTATAAAATAACCAGACCATCATGGCATGTCATGTAGGAATGAATAAATCATTCTAGTTTCATGTTTCATAAATGCACTTGGGAAGTTGACCAAAGTCAAAGGAATGAATGGACATGATATTTTTGATCCCATAAACATCCTCTACAAAAAAATTATCTTGATGATTTTTCTATCTCAAAATACAAGTCTTCAAATTTAAACTAGCAGAGTGGGATGTGCATGGGGACATCAAGTTAAAACTATGGCAAGTAACCATTTGGATTCAAATGTTCTTGAGGATGAAAGTGGAGATAAAAAGTGGTAAGATCTCAAGAGCTCAAGTCAATATCTAATGGTGCATAGGAAATAAATGAAGTCAGTGGGTTTAGGTAGATCAATAGAGTGCATTTAATCATACAAAAGTAGATCAATAGTGAGCAAGAGGTTAACAAGTTAGTAAATATTGAGAATGAATAAGGAATTACTAAGTGTCATGACCATGGTAACTTCTAGGTAAATAAATAATATGCATTTGAATTATGTAAAAGAAGATTTAGATGTGTGTAAGGTCAAAGAGTCAATGGTTCTAAGGATGAACACGAGGCCACCACATGGTGAAAACATAAGAACTAGATAAAACTAATTATATGGCCCATGAAATGAATGAGGAGATGATAAATGGCATGATCAAGTAACCTAGATCAAGATCAATGGTCGATATTAAAATTTTAAGCCAAGAAACTTAAAATGGAGAATAAATGTGACCTAGGTCAAACTAGAGCAAATGTTTCAAAGGGCATATGTCACCATTAGAGTTCAGTCAAACATCATTAAGCATAAGATGCAGTCATATAGTTAGGATTGTTAAATAATGTATCCCCATCACCATTAAAACTCATCTAAGACCTCTAGTCAAATATTTATAACCTATCAACCCTATTTTCCAAAGTTGTAGGACTATTTTATGGTTGTGTTCATTGGGAGATCCTCATGTGTAGTGGCTTCTCGATTTCCATAAGATTCAAAGGCAAAATAGGACTATTTATATCTAATATCATTCAGGAATAAAGCTATGTATCTTATAGGTTTTCATTGGAATGATAACTATAGGAAAACCAATAAATGTATTGGTTTTCAATCTATAATATACCTATGCTCAAATATTTAAGTAGGGGTAAATATGTGATTGTGGAGAAGTGTCTCATCCTTCGATGTAGTCATAGCTTCGATAAGCAGGTACCTATAATTTCTCAAAGTAGACGTGGTTATTGCTCTGTCAAGTTTAAGATATGAGGATTTATCCTTGTAATCAAGCTAAGTATAAGATGGCAAACAAAACCAAGAGAAGGATTGGGGGATTGGAAATTACAGTTGGAGTATTGAATATATTTTTAGGGTTTGAAATATTTTCTTCATGGCAAGATCATGACTCATCATCTTTATAAAACTCATATTTTAGTATGTTTTTTAGCCAATGAGAAAATTTGTGGGTTATTATGATAAATGAAAGTTAATTTATCTATGATGGATTAGTCTTGATTAGATAAAATGTGGTTGAACATTCATTAAATAATAGTGTTAGCTCAATTATGGATCTTCAATTATGTGTACCCCCTCTCTTGTTAGAGGTTTGTCGATTATGTCTCCAAAGTGACCAAAGATGTTGATGAGGTGTCATGCGTGCTATCATGACAATGATAAAGTGTGCTTTAATGAGCCTCAGTGTTCCTACATGGTTCTTTAGTATTTTCCTAAACAAAGCTTTTGATGGATGATATTATTGGTATAGACATATTTTAGAGTCCCTATGAGGTGTCAAGACTCCTTATAATGAGTATAGAAGTGAGTGGATCTCATCTAGTAGTTCTTTCTTTCATCTAAACACTTTGGGTTTAGATGTAGAAAATATGAGTAGGTAGTTTGATGACATCACCATTTCCAAATGTGGATCAGTTTGAGGGAGTTGGTGATATGGTTATGATCACATTAGTCCCTAGTTTCTATGTACTAAATCTCAAGTCATGCATTAAAGTATGGTAAAAGATATGAGGGTGAAAATTTGGCTTCTAAGACATAATTCTTTATTTTCCCATACTTAGCCAAATTTGCATGTGGCCAAAAAGAGACAAGTAAGCATGTTTATAAGGTTAGTATTCACACATTTAGAGGTTTTAAGAAAAAATGATCATATGGGTTTGTTAATTTTTGTGCCTAGTTTTTATTTACCAAATTTCAAGTCACATGATGTAGTAAAATAAAAGATATAATTGAGCAAAGTTGGGATCCCAAGCATTTTGACAATGTTTTCCCATACTGAGCCATTTTACAATATGGCAAGAAGATCTGAGTGATAATTTTGATAGTGTTATATCTTGCATGTGTGGATGTTTCAGAATAAGATGATCATATGGGTTTATTTAGTTTTGAGCCTAGTCTATTTACACTAAATTTTAGATCATGCATTGAAGCACAGAAAAAGTTATGCATGTTCAAAGTTGGTCTCCCAAGAAAGTTCTCAACATAGTTGGCTCTATGATAGAATATTTTGATAAGTCATTTTATTGGATTTATATCTAGCATGCATGAGGCTTTTAGGATTTGTTTGTCACATGGTTGGATTCTCCTATGTGAGGAGATCATATGGTCAAAATTTTAGATCATGTGTCTAAACATAGAAGAAGTTATTAAGGTTCAAAAATGGATAATTAGGAAGATAAGAAAGGTTCCCATACTTGGTCATTTCTACACAAGTTAAAGTTTTATCAAGATCGATGGAGCATGTTTTCTCTAAGATGTCAAGAAGCAGCAAGATGAGGACAAGTGTATGTTGTTTAACACTAATAAAAGATAAAGATCAAGCATATTTCAAGGATATATAGTGAGAAAGTATTTTTATTGATTGAGATCAATGGTGTATATTAAATTCAATAGGTCAAAGTGATAGTTGTTTAACATTTCTAAAGATCAAGCTATGTACAGATGTTTGATAGAGCGTATTGAGTTAAAGTTTCTAGATTACATGAGATGAGGTCTACTATCAGATATTTAACATCTAAGAATTAGGATCCATGCATTAAATATCAAACAAGATCAATGGTGCATGTTTAATATAATAAATGAGGACATGAGATGTGAGCATGATGACCGAGGTTTAATTGTGACTGTTTGAATTTGAATATTTGAATTTTGTAAAGGGGAAAAACTAGTGTTTGGCCTTTAGGCCATACATTTTGATCTAGAATGAATTTGACCATGTAGTAAAAATAAAAGAGGTAGAGGAGGAATCTAAGGTGCATTTGGAAATATGGATTTTAAGATTGGGAAGTGTGTATAGATAAATATATTGAGATTTAAATTTGACTGTGTTCGTGCATGGACTGTAAGTAACCCAAAAAGAGTAATTAAGATTATGTATATGTTGTTTCAATGTTTCATGGTCAATTGGCTTTTGGGGAGTCTTGTAGACTCCATAAGGATGCTCTTTGTGAATTATGAAGGATTAACCAATCGATATTATATATGAACAAAGGTTAAGAATTTGACTATGTTCCTGAAGGTTACTAGCAAATTGAGTGACCATCTTGCAAAGGAAAGTTGAAGGTGTTCTTAGCTAAGTTAAATAAGAAAATGAGTATGGATATGTTGTATAAGTATCAAAAAATTATGAGAAGGATTTGATTGATATATTTGGATCCTAATCAAATGTGTAAAGTCAAAATATCTTGATTGTATTTTGATAGTATATGACCAATTTGAGTGGTAATCTTGAGTAAGATAGTTTGAGTTGTTTTTCTCCTATGTTGGAGTGTCTAAGGCACACAGAGGTGTTGGAGAGATCTTGGAGGTTATATCCATATGAATTGTTCATGTTTTTATGTGAGCTTTTTTTGTGTTTGATTTAGAATTTTTTTATTGTGTTTTCTATGTATGAAGACCTAAAGAGCGAGGAGACCTAATTGGTAGGTTCAAGTGTGGAGTTGGTGTTCTAGGTGGCATGGACCCATGTGGGTATGAATAAGGGG
This sequence comes from Torreya grandis, assembly GCA_037957365.1. Classification (NCBI taxonomy): domain Eukaryota; kingdom Viridiplantae; phylum Streptophyta; class Pinopsida; order Cupressales; family Taxaceae; genus Torreya; species Torreya grandis. The sequence continues at coordinate 3,420,121 of JARHVA010001166.1, read as the reverse complement.
TCATGTGGAGTGGACCTAAGCTTTTAGAAGTGGTTATAAGTTTTTATTTTTCTCATTGAATGTTTAAGTGGGTGAATAGGTCTCCATGAGACTTATAAGAGCTACAAGGGCCTTATTAAATGATGTAGCTACTTAAAGATGACCCATAGATGTTATGGATGACCAATGAAGATTGTTTTAAGTTATGTCTTAATGTAATTAAATCCTTAAGGGTTAATTCAAGTCTAATGGTTGACCAATAAATTTTTTTTCATGTTTTCTCTATATATAGTGAAACCAAATGAGATGGTTTCTAGACTTGTAGAGGCATGTGTGGAGTAAGCATTAAAGTGAAGAAGAGAGGAAGCTGAGTGTGCCCAATGGATGGGTTGATGAGAAGAGAAGTTTTAGGAATATTTGTATGACCTTTAGGTTATATTTATGATGTTTGAATAGTGATCCTATAGGTTGAGGATGAGAAAATGACATATGGTGTATGTGTGAGCTTCGTGGCTGATCTAAAAGATAGTTCAAAGTATTGACTATGTGTATGACCATTTGGTCATATTGTTGATGTGGCAACTGATTTTTTGTTGAGGATTGAAGAATGATCCAAAAGGTGGCTTTGGATACACTGAGTGTGCAAAGTTAAAGAGTGGGGTTAGTTTGGATATGTAATGTGTCCTAATTGATCTTTGTTTGTTGGTTCAAGTGTGTAATGTGTTTTGGCCAATAGGGAGTGTTGAGTGAAGGTGAAGAGTGATAATTAGAGTTCCATCATCAAGTGTTGAATACATCAATCTAAAGGTGAAGGTGTTCAAATAAGGGTGTAAAGGACTTGGTCTTATTTAGGTGTAGTTACTCCTTATGAAACAGGGGTTTTATTAAAGGTAGGTGGTCTAAAGGAATTGATCATATTAGGGGTAGGTACTCTTTGTGGAATAGGTGTTTCACTAAATCATGGTTAGGAAGACATGATCAGTCTCTATTTTTAATACCTTATAAGATAATTAGTCTAAGTGTTTTTAGGATTAAGAGTGGGTTTTATTCCCCAAGAGGGTTTTCGACATATATCTTGTGTTATGTCCTTGATCTCACATTATCTCTCTCATTATTTTCTATGAATGATATATATGCTTCATTAATTCTTATGGTAATTGTTTAAGATTTGGAAAGGATTGAAATTAAATTTGGATTATTTGAGCTCACTGATTCACCCCCCTCCTCTTAGTGATTGTACCTCTCTCTCTCTCTATCTCTCTCTCTCTCTCTCTCTCTCTCTCTCTCTCTCTCTCTCTCTCTCTCTCTCTCTCTCTCTCTCTCTCTCTCTCTCTCTCTCTCTCTCTCTCTCTCTCTCTCTCTCTCTCTCTCATATCTCCCATTCTTTTACATTGGGTAAGGGTTCTCAACTTTTTATATTTAGTTAAAGACTTTTGAGAATTAAGGAGACTCTAATTTTGACTGGGTTGAACACTATTAAATTTTGTAAGAACTACCTCTTAATGCAATAAGATGAGTTTTACCTATCTCTTGCCTTTAACTAGGGTTTCAGTAAGTTTGTGCATGATGATCTTGTGAAGGAGATTCTTCCTAGTCCATTGTCCTTCTACTTGCCTATTTTAAGGTGTTTTCGAGCTAATTTATAGGTCTAAACTTGTTTTATTATCACTATTAATGGATGCTTATTATGAGTCTTAGAATTACTCTTTGCTTCTTTTATTTCTTGGTGAGCCTAGTTCATGAAATACTTATGCAATTAGCTAGTTTGTGAGGTTATGTGAGCTAATATTGTCTTATGTTGATCTAGTGTGGATTAAAGCATATGAGTGTCTCATTTAAATTTGGTGAATCACCTTGATAGTTTTCTTAAGATCCCTATTTACCCCTTTCTAACCCTTTCCTTAGTAGAAACATTAGTTTAAGTGATCCATCAAAAGGAAGACAGCCTTCTCTAGAGGTTCAACCTCACCATAGGATACCCACATCCTAAGGTTGTCCAAATATTATGATTGGGAGTAGGGGATCCTAAAGAACTCCCTCACAAGGGTGAAATTTCATGCCACAATAGTCCAATTAAGATTTAATTGATCATTAAGGTATTATATATGCATTAACATGGTGATCCAATTGATATACTTCCTTTTAAGGCCATATATTTGAGCATAGTCAATGGTTTTGGTCATAATGAGATGTAATTTGTCCTTGATAGACAACTAAACCACCTTATATGCATTTATTAGACCTCTTTAGCTTCATCAAACCATCATTGAATGGTTTCATGCCTCATTTAGACTCACTATCACCATAGTCAAATTTAATTCCTCCCAAAAGGGGCCCACACATGCTAAATTATGACCCTTCAAGTCCATCACTTCATGATAATAGGTTCAAAGTGTTGTTTTCCCCTATTTTCCCTCCACAACACTTGTTAACAATGTTCTAGGCCTGAAACAAGAGGTACTACAAGATAAAAGGATAGTTTATAGGTGTTTCTTTAATAGTACAAATCCATATTATATGGCCTAACTCAGTCAAAGACATGATTTTGTAGAGAAATATTAGAGATGTCTAATGGTGAAGAAAATAGTGATTGACAGTTCCATAGGAGATTAAAACCATTCCATATCTACTTTGATCTCACTGTTAGGTTTAAAGGACCCCTTAGGTTCATACTCATACCATACAAGTGAAAGAGAGCGGGGACCCAAGATCCTAGCCATGGAAAGTAGACTCAAGCAGCTTCCATCCATGGGCATTTATCTATGGATTAGCTTCCTATCCTTTATGAAAATTCCTTAAGAATTTAAATAACCTTTATTCCCCTCTCATCTGCACATGCTCATTTGAACTCAATGGTTTTAAGAGGATTTTGCCTTGTCTTCTAAAACTAATCATGGATCTTATTTCCTCAAGCCTTAAAGAGTCCTTTTATAGAATTCTTATCTTATAACTCACACATGTGAGCTCTCATGGCCTATAAATCTTATTTACTAATCATTGTGTATATCTAAAGACTAGTTTATGTAAAAGATAGAGTTTTGATGCCATCATCATACACTACAAGTAGGGGTGAAGAGTTGGTAAGGGTGTTTCAAGGATCCCAATGCCCTCTTGCTCAGATTCAAAGTTCAAAAGACCCTTTTTGCCTTATAAACCTCAAGAAAACAAAGTGGTAAATGATAACATGGGCTTCTCATGCCATGAATTTCAAACACTATGCATATTTTTTCACTCTGTACAATCTTGGTAACAAGACCCTATAGACAGTCATAATAAAAGATGGTTACAAGTGGCATTACTAGTCTATAATATTGTTTCCATATTATATGAGATAAGAGGTAGAATCTATATCAAGGGGATAAATTTTAACATTGTTAAGAGTGTAAAATTGATGGTCACTACCACTGAAGGGATAAAATGGCACCATCATAGTCATCAGACTACACAGGCATATGTAAGTATGAGACTTGAGGTTGATTAAAAGATAGGGTCCCAAAAAAGGAGTGTTGGCAAGATATCACCTGGGCATGATGATCATTATAATAATGTGATATACACACCCCATGGTCACAAACACATTATAGAGTCAATTTTATCATCCATTTTTATAGTTTCCATGCCTGAGTGTACTACTAGAAGGCAATTTGGGGCATGTTTTGTGGGAAATGGTGCTTTAAGACCCTTACAAGCATAGATAAGCCTCCAAAATTGGTAAAAATAGTTATCATGACCTATTTAATAGGATTGTATGTTCACTTGGTCTGAAAAAATAGTGGGTATACCCAATGTTTTATCTTAGACCAAGGTTGGTCTATTTCAGGCACTCAGTGAGTTGAAGGTTCACATATGTTATATGAGGTCTGCAAGCAATATGGAAACCCCATAAGGTCTTGTTTCAATAAGGAATGATTTCTAAGGGTCCCCAAACCCCCTCTTAAGTTCTAACACATATATTTGTACTCAATATCCTTGAAGATGAGGTAACATAGTCAGGTACACAAACTTACACATAGACTTTAGTGACACCTTGAGACCTTTACAAGCTATTATGACCAGTTCAATGACCAAGGTGAGAAGTGTGAGTATGTTTCAGACCCAAAAAATGGGTTTTAAGTTCTAAGGGGTGACAAAATTGATCTAAGTGTCTTAAAACCTAGCTCAAGCCACTCCATCTGCACACATATAAATTGAGGAACATCTTCAAATATTCACGTACTTCACCACATGCATGCTCAAATCCTATGATCCTAGGGAAGTTTAATCATCCCTATGGATAAAATATCCATGTTATATTGATTGAAATTTCGGGGCTAGACTCTATGAATGAACACTAAGAAAATAAGTTCTCAAAACTGCCTATGAGAAACCTGAACCTCACCTTCTAACATACATATCTAAAAGAACCCTCTACATGGGAACTTAGCCTATTCATGAGAGATGAGGGGGGTAAATGCCCTAAACATCCATGTCATTTTTTATAGGTTTAGATCTTTGTACTCTAGGAACCATCGTTAATATGGTAGACATCTCAAACCTTACACAAACCCCAAGAATGACCTAATAATGGAATTTGACTCCAAAACCCATCCAAATGAGGAAATTTATCCATGAAATGACCTTTAAGGTCTTCTAAGGTCATTTAAGGACAACCATGACTCCTTGGTTGGCACATATAGGGGTAAAGTTGTATGAAATATGCCTAAAGATGCTAGTTTTAGCTCAAAAAATAAGGATACAGAGAGAATTTGTGTGAAAAATGAGTTGAAAAAGGGAGAATAACTCCAAAAGCATCTAAAAAAGCCTCTTGGTAGTCTCCATGCTGACTTCCATGACTGGTTCATCAAAAAGAGACATGCAGGTGTCGGAAAACATGGTTATATGCATCCTAACAAAGATAATTGGTATAATGAATTCAATGGTGCTACTCTCTGAAATATTTAAGGTTTCTTTTTCAGTTAGACATAAGGAAAATATGGCTCATATCTCTAGTTTTTGAGCTATACTTCATTGTTCAAGTATGTAGATAGAATAGTCATCAATCTCCACTAGGATTATACCTTAAAAAGGTAAGCAAAAGATAATTTGGGAAGTATGAATTCTCCCAATCAAAAGGATAAGTCTATTACATTGTTTTAAATACCTTTGGGTTAATTCGAGTCCTAGATAAGTCATCATAATAGACTTTCATACTTATAAACATATTGGGTGATTTAGAGAATAGGTTCTTCCCACAAGGATTATCTCTAAGTGCTCACCACAGCTTGAGTGTTATGCATGTAAAGTCTAACTATTCATGGAAGGTGATAAGGCCTATTATCTTCAAAATTTGATGTAATTATTTTATATATCCAAGATCTGATCTCCATGAAATAGGCTTAAGACTCCCAAACCCCCTAAAACCTCCCTTAAACCCTAATAATGGCTTATCTAGAGAGGTTTAGAGAAATATACATTCATTTACTTATAAGTTTCTTATCTATCACTTGTATCATTTTGGAAACTTATGAGGGCTCTAATTCATGTATTTATATGGTACATAAATTATATGAACATCTCTTGAAGAGGAAAATTTGTAAGGTTTTAGACATAGATTATGTTTTAGGGCCTAAAGAAAAGTTCTAAACCATGAGAAGAGCAAGGTTAGCACATGTTATATTCATTCAATGTCAATTTGGATCATAGAATTGATTGAAATTATCCTTACCATCTCCATATAAACTACCAGTCTATGAGGTAGTCCAATTGGCCTAGTAAGGCAAGGTTAATGTGTGTTTGTAGGTAAATAAATATTGAAGGATATCAATGCCAATGCACTAGAGGTTATCCAAGGATTATCTACATCTCATTAGATTAATTTTGATCCTAAGTTAAACTATTTGGTCACTCAAATAATGGATATGAATAGAAAATTAGATAAAAAGTAACATAGGCCTACTTATATTGCAAATGGAAGAGTCTAGTAAGAAAAGCATGGCATGATAGAATTAATTTACCATCTCCAAGCATGATAACTATCATCTATGAGATCAAACACCAAAATGGAATCCATTATGATAGGTCAAAGGTAGTTTCATGAACTATTCAACATGCATATTGAAGATGAGGTTAGCCAATGCCTCAAAGAGACCTATTTACACCCCATGTGCATTGCATAACTTCTAAAGGAGAGAATATTGAGATATTTTAATAATTGCTAAGGCCTAAATAAATCCAATTGAGGGAGTTATAGCCTCTATAATTCCAAAATGGTCTCATCAATGAGATGTCAATGCCTGAGAGAGGAAATAAGCCTATGTAACTACCATGTGCCACATTGGCCTCATTCATGGCCTCTACCATGATTGGATTTATCTCTCTTCTCTTCTAAATTATCTATTTAATTATGCATTGAGATCTTATTTTCCATCCCTTGGTTGAGTGTAGAAAATCTCTACCAAAATTTCCTTGTAAACTCTTTTGAATCAATAGAAGATAGTTTCATATTCTTGTTGAATGTTAGTGTGTTATTTGAGAGTTTGATTTGAAAAATGTATGTATTATATGGTCATCATCAGGTCATTTCATGTACCTAACTTTAGGTTTGAGTTCACTATAGGTTATATAAATTTTTATCAAGAAGTATTTCTCTTAAAGTGTCATGAGTTCATCGTGTCTTTCACAGACCTATCCGATTTTGCCCTTCAAATTATAGATTCTTATCCAACCTCTATACAAAAAATCCATGTTTGGAACACCATTAAGAATTTTGATCAGTCATTATCTCCATCAAGGTTATTAGTAGCTTTCAAAAGAAATAATTATGAGTGGATCTCCTATTAATTGGGGCATCACCACTTAGAGTAGGTTATTGCATTAGTTTTCATATATATATATATATATATATATATATATATATATATATATATATATATATATATATATATATATATATATATACATATATCTGTTCCTTATGATAGGTTTAGGTATTAGAGAGAATTTAATTTTAAAATTAGGGTAGTTATCCTTATAAAATTTAGAGGTGTGACCTACAAACTAGGCAACCCATAGTCTAAGGTCACTCCCATGTTGGACTAGGTTTGAGGTTTGGACTTGAACACTTCTCTCCTTAGCTAGGATAAAACCTATAACCTCTAAAATTTATGACACACCTAGTGGGACCAAAAATCAAGGCCCTTGGACACCTAATTTGGTAATCTTGACAACATGGGAGGACATCTAGAAGGCTAGAGATAATCATTAGTAGATTAGAGGGAAATTTCATGCACCAAATTTATATTAGATCAACTTTAAAAGGTAATCACATGCATTTTGTTGAATTACCATTAGACATAGCAAGGAGAGTAGGGTTCATGTTTCTAATCACAAACTCATACCCCCCAATTCTCTCAAGTCTCCAAATTCTACAACTTTTTTTCATACACAGCCTACTACAAGTTTGTTAACCCAAATGGCAAGGCCTAGATTGCAAGCCTTTTTACCCTTAAATGGTGGTAGTAATCTTAAAATCAACCAATATGATGACATCCTAGCTACTTCCTTTAATATTTTTCCATATTTCATAGGGGAAAAATCCACCACTCCTATAGAGAACATAGCTAATATTATAAACGTATGTTTAGTGCATAACATCACCTAGAAGAATGTAGCCATGAGACTCCTATCCACATCCTTGAGAGTAAAATCCCTTCAATGGTATATAGGTATAAATGTTTCCTCAATAAATAATTGGGATGAGTTTTGTGATTGCCTTTGCAAACATTTTGAAGATATAAGTTACCATGTGTCACTAGTTGAGCAACTCACCTCAATCAAGAGGGCACCCCAAGAATCTATGGTTGATTTCAACTATAGATTTCAAAAGACTTGGGAGAGAATTATTGTTATCATAAATCACACACCCAATTATGCATTTCTATACTACCCAAGGGCCTTGAACTCAGATGTTTTAGTAATGATAATCCATGGGTGGGACAACTTTACCAGAGGCCTATGAAATATCTATAAGGTCAAATAATTGCTTGATACAAGTAAGAAATTTGACCCCTAGACCCCTCATGCCCCTATTTCCTAAGATAAAACCTAATAAACCCACCATTTCTCCCTTACCTACTCTAAACAATCAAGGATAATCTAATGATAGCCAAGTGGATAGGCTTGGGAAGATTGAAGGCTTGTTGAAAGCACAAAACAATAAGTTGGTGGCCTTAGAGACATAAAATCAAACCTATTATAGACCATATCAAGACACTTATTAGGATCCATACCAATATTATCCTTAAAATATTCCCCATTACCAACCAAACCAACAAGCCCAAGGTCAAATCACACAAGCCAAGCCATACAATAGTTATAACCCCAATGTTGTAAGTAGATCAAGAGCAATGGTGCCAACACAAAACAATCTTGCACAAGAGGGCCAATGGTAGAAAACATGGGGGAAATATAATGAGATGGTCATGTCAAAAATTGTAGAGACATATCAAAATCCTAGTCTACATTAGTCTCCTTCATTCCAAACTCATGACACTATCCCTCCTCCACCATAAGGTCCTTTAATGCCTCATGGTGACATGACTGTAATGACACCATCAGAAGTTATAAGTTAAAAAAAAAGGAGGTATGGTCAAATCACCTACTGATACTACTTTTGTGAGCTTCCAAGAGGGAGATGATACCTTTAAGCATGTGGCAGCAAACTTGGGGCAGAATACTCAAAGGGCAAATTATATAGTTGTATCCCACATAAGGTCTAAAAGTAGAATAGTGGATGATAGCTTGGGGTAGTCTAAGGTCTCTTCCACACTTCCTAAAATTATTCAATACCCTACCACTCAAATTATAGACACTAATACCTCTCTAACTCATCAAACACCTTAGACTAGTAGAAGACACCATTCATTCATCAAGTTATTTAAGTGTCAAATGATACTTCCACCTCAAAGTTACAGCCCAAGAGTGCCAATACTCCATTCAATATTGTGGATTACATGAAGAGTTCCAACATTATCACTCTTATATAGGATGCTCTATTCATTCTGTGGTAGAAATATTTTCTCCAACAAGAGCTCTCCAAGCTCTCTCTTATGAGTAAGGTAGTTGATAAGGTAAGTGTAGTTTCTGTCAATGATGGCCAAACTAGTTGATTTAAAACCCCTAATATTGTTAAGACACCTCCATTTTAATTATCATTCATAATAGGGGATTATCTTGTCCATAATTATATGATAGATTCTAGTGCCTCAAACTTAGTCATGCCCAAAGCCATAGTAAACAAATTAGAACTCAAGTATGTGCCTAATGAGAAAGGTGTCTTATAGTTAGATGATTCTCCCACCAAGATAGTAGGTGTCCTAAAGGCCCTATATATTGTGTTATCAATCTACCCCAATTTCACTATCACTCAATATGTCATGGTTGTTGATTTACCATCGTATTTTGCCCTATGCCTATCTAGGGACTTTACTACAAAGATTTGGGGTTACCTTTCCTCTAATTGGTTATATATAGTCTTTAGGACAATATATGGGACTAGGGTCACTATTAGGTCTGAACCTATTTCTAGGTTCCATTTAGAGCCCTATATGTGCAACTTTCAAATGTAAATTGCACCATACTTGATGAGGATGATATGTTAGTGAGCTAAAGCCCAAGGATCATCTTGAGGGCATCTCAGACTTGTTCCTTTATGAATGAGAAACTAATAACCATATATCTAACCCTTGAAATACCATTGAATAGGTAGACCTAGGGGTATACTATATGCATAAGGAAGGGACTGTTATTCCTAGTCTAACAAGCATAACTCAAGAGCATAATGGTTTGTGGAAATTATTATTTAATGGATCAAGGTCAAAGAATCGAAGTGGGGTTGGGGTGATGTTGGTTTATCCTTCAAATAAAAATTATTACTCAGTTTCAAGGTTATAATTTAGTCTCACTTCAAACACAACTAAGTATAAAACCCTTCTACATGGTTTACAAGAAGTAAGAAGGAGAGGTATCAAAATCATGCAAGTGAAGGGTGATAGTGAACTTGTAGTGAAGAAATTAAGGGGTGTTATTTATTTTAAAAACCATCTATTTAAGGCCTAAAATCACCAATTATGGGACCTTCTAAAGGACTTCTTAGCATTTAACATATAGTCCATACCAAGGGAATTTAATCACCATGTAGATAGGCTTGTAGCCATTGGATCTCAATATGAGATTGTAGATGGAGTAAAGGACACTCAATTTTAATCCCAAATAAAGTTCATATGTAGGCCATTTTTACCTAATAATGAATTAAGTTGGCAAGTCTTTGACAGTGATTAATATATTGTATGTTCTCTCATGTAAGAGGTAGAATTCTGCCATAAGAATCAAGGCAAGTTTCAACATCAATTTGATGATCAAATAGTGTATTTGAGGTCTAATAAGTGTCCTAAATTAATATTGACATTTGTGATCATATTCAATGAATATTATTAGATGATAAAATACAAGGTATGTCAACTAAGGAAGAGCATTATGAGAGGGTAGCAATCTTTAAGGACAAGTTATTGAAGTTAGGGAAAGTAAACACAATAGAAGAGAGAGATGCCTTCATTACCTTGTGCTCAGAGTATGCAAATTATTTTTCATGGTATTACCATGATTTTAAGGGATTTGACCATAATATTTCCCAACATACTATAGAATTATAAATCAATGCAAAACTGATAAGATAAAAACAAAGGCCTATCAATCGAAAGGTGGAAGAGCTCATGAGAAGGAAGTTGTTAAAACTAATTATATCAAAGATAATATTCCCCATCAATAATTCCTCATGGGTAGTAAACCTTGTGCCTATGAGGAAGAAGAATGGAGAGATATGCGTATGTGTTGACTTTAGAGACCTTAACAAGGTGTCTTTGAGAGACCACTACCCACTGCCCTTCCTGGATTAGATGGCTCAAAAGGTTATAGGATCTCAAAGGTTCTCCTTGTTTGATGGCTACTCTAGTTACAATCATATTTTGGTCAAGGAAGAGAATAGGTATAATACTACCTTAAATACAAAGTGGGGTACTTATTCATACATTAAAATGCCCTTTATATTGTCCAATGTAGGGGAAACTTTTCAAAAAATAATGGATGTTACCTTTTTAGGGGTTGATCAATGAAATGGTGATCATCTACCTTGATGAAATCACTATATTCTCAAAGGATCCAGTAGACCACATGGCTCACTTGAAATTGGTCTTTGACAAATGTAGGTAGTTTGGAGTGTCATTAAACCCCAAAAAATGCATTTTTATAAACCCCCAAAAAATGCATTTTTATTGTTCATGAGGGCAACTTACTGGGTCATGTAGTGTCAAAACATGGTCTTTTTATAGACCCTGAGAGAGTTGAATCAATCTTGGCCTTACCCCTTCCCAAGAAAAATAAATCTTTGTATAGCTTATTTTGGAAGTTAACTTCATAAAGAGATTTATCCCAAGTTTTACAGAGTTGGTCAAACCTCTTACTCAGATGCTAGGGAAACACCAAGGAGTTTACATGGAACAAGTAAGGTAAGAGGATCTTTGAGGCCATCAAGGAAGTAATCTATCATTCCTTTACACTTATTAATCCATATTTTATCAAGGAGTTTTACTTGTATGCTTTCTCTACATTAGATGCAATTTTTGTTATGCATATGCAGTAGAATGGTTAAGGCCTAGAATAACCCATTACCTTCTTTAGTCAGGCCTTAAAGGGATATCAAGAAAAATATAATTTTGTGGAGAAATGTGCTCTTGTTTTGGTGAGAGGGTTAAATAAATTTAGGCACATGGTGTCAAACAACAAGGTCATAGTCATGGTGGTACACCCAAGCATCAAAGAATTCATACTCACTAGAGATCTCAGTGAGAAGATAGTTACATGGGTAATTAAATGTATGGAATATGACCTTGAATTTAGGGTCACAAATCTTATCATAGGTATATTTACCTTGTATTATAGTTAAAGGAAGACAAAAATCAAGTGTTGGTAGTCCATGACAAACAAGCAGTAACTACAAGTAACACCCATTTTAGATAGACCTATGATGTGATCAGATTCCTTCAAATTGTCCAATGTCATATGGGCTTGGATAGATCCAAAATGTGACACTTTATATTAAAAACTACACCCTATGTCTTGATATATGGAGTGATTTTTAAGAAAGACATGGGAGGCATGATTTTGATACGTGTGGAATCATACCAAGTGGACAAGATACTTGAATAATTTCATGATGGTCTTGCTAGTGGGAAATTTTATTCCAAGACCATATCCTCCAAAATAATTATATTTGGTTAATTTGGGAATACACTTTTTATATATGCACACTCTTGGGTGAGGAATTGTTCAAAATGTGCTATGTTTACTGGTAAGCAGAAGTTAGTTGCCCTTCCTTTGAAAGCAATATAAGTAGAATGTCCCTTCACAAATTAGGGATTAGATTTCATAGGTATTATCTATCCCCCTTCAAGTGATAGACACAAGTGGGTCATTAAAACCATATAATTCTTCACAAGGTAGGTGGAGGTAGCTTCCCTCAAGGAGGCCAATGAGAATTTTGTCCTAGAGTTTTATGACAACCTTGTGACCAGGTTTGGTGTACCTTAAACAATCATCTCTAAAAATTCCTTGGATTTTAGTATTAACAAGGAATGTTAGTGGGATATTGGACATGTAATATACCTAAAATCATCCTCTAACTATTACCCATAGGGAAATAAACTTGTATAGTCTACAAACAAGAACTTGATAAGGATCATCAAAACAACTATGGACTATAGTCAAAGGGAATGGCATACAAGATTAAGGACTTACCTATGGGTAGATATAGTGATACCTAAGAATTATATTATAAATTATCCATACCTCCTTATATATGTTATATAGGCAAGACTTCATATCTCCCTTGAGCTTCCTACTTTAGAGCTTACCCACCAACTTGAGCTCCTAGAGGATGATGTTATGCAAGTGAGGATGAATGAGCTAAAATAACTGGAGGAGATAAGATATAGTGCCATGAACATAATATAGTTTAATCATCATCAATTAAAAAATTCATTTGATAATAAATCTTCATCTAGGACATTCTAATAGGGAGATGTAGTCCTCAAGTGGGATGACTATGCAAAGCTAGGAAAACACACCAAATTTGATAGCCTTTAGAGTGGACCTTACATCATCACCTATTGCAAGGAGATTAATGCCTTTGAGCTTTATAAATTAAATGGTTATAACATCCCCATCCATATTAATGGTATTTTCCTCAATTTCTACTACTAAGTTTCTTTCATGTTCTCTTTTACATAGGTAGATAGGATTATATTTTCTCTCCAAGTGCTTTTGCAAAAGTGTCATGTTTGTTGTTTGGTCTTGTTGTTAGGTTATTGTGTGTTTCATTACTTATATTTTATTGTTTTTTGGTTGTGTTTATTTATCCCAATGATTATATAAGATAAGTTAGAGTCCATGTGCATTCATGTTCCACTTGATAAGCCATCAAGAGTAATTGCAAATTTTTTTTGAGTTCTTTGACCAGCAGGATGGTCAAGCTAGCTCAGTGACCAAAAATTTTGGACAATTTATAGTCATGGACATATAAATGGGTAAAACTTATGCATTGGGTCATAATTAACCTTTGGTACCATTTTTTCTAGTCATGTCATGAGTTGAGAGGGTTGTTTAGTCAATTCACTATTTTTCATGTCATAACCTTGACTTAGTAGTCCTTATATATCTTTGTACCTCTATTCAAGTATTATTTAAGAATTATTATGATGTAAAATCATTATTATATGTAATTTTATCATTTTTAAGGATCCTCAACATGAAAAAAGATGTAATGGTGAAGACAAAATGAGGAGGCAGTTTGATAAAGGCCTAGAGACACATTGGTCATCCCTGATTATCAGAGGTATGCTTATTCTCAAGCTTTCAAGAAACATTATAGGAAGTTTCATAAGGTATAATTAAGGTTTAATTGATCATTAATGTATTATATATGCATTAACATGGTGATCAAATTGATATACCTCCTTTTAAGGCCATATGTTTGAGTATAGTCAATAGTTTTGGTCAATAGAGACGCAATTTGGCCTTGATAGACCACTAAATCACCCTATAAACCTATAGTGGATCTCATTAGCTTCATCAAGCCATCATTAAATAGTTTCATGCCTCATTTAAACCCACTATCACCATAGTCAACACCAATTTCTCTCAAAATATGCCCACATGTGCTAAATTATGACCCTTTAACTCCCTCAATTTGTGCCACTAGGTTAAAAGTGTTGTTTTCCCCTATTTTCTATCCAAAAAACATACTAAAAACATTATATTTATAAAATAAGAGGATTTTCAAGAGAAAATTATAGTTTTTAGGTGTTTCTTCAATAGTATGGATCCATACTATATGGCCCAGCTCAGTCAAAGACATGATTTTGTAGATAAAGGTCAAATATGTTTAATGGTGAAGAAAATAGTGCTTGGTAATTCCATAAGAGCTCAAAATCAATCCATATCTACTTTGATCTCACTAGTAGGTTTAGATGACCCCTTACATTCATGCTCATATCATATAGGGGAAGCAGAGTCGGGGTCTAACCTCTTAGCCATGAAAAGTAGACTGAGGTAGCTTCCATCCATCGGCATTTATTTGGGGACTAGATTCCTATCCTTTATGAACATTCCTCAATAAGTTAAGGAACCTATATTCCCCTCTCATATACATAGGCTCATTTAAATGCAATGATTTTCAAAGGATTTTGAGTTATCTAATAAAAATAATCATGGATATTAATTCTTAAAGAATTTAAGAATCTTTCCATGGTACTCTCAACTTTTGAATCACATGTCTGAGCTCTCATGGCTTGTAAATATTATTGACTAGTCCCTATGTATAGTTTGCAGACTAGTTTGTGAAAAAGATAAGAGTTTTTATGCCATCATCATAGGCTACATACAAGGTTAAAGTGTTGATAAGGGTGTTTCAAGGCTCTCAATGACTTCTTTCTTAGATTGAAATTTCAACAACCCCTTATTTCCTTAGGACACCTCAAGAAAAGAAAGTTTATGCATATCTAAAGGAACATTGTATGGTAGAATGTATATGTGGTTTAATAACACCTATAGAGCTCCAATGTAACCCAAAATATATGAAGGATATGTTAGATTGATGGTGGATCACCTTCATACCCTTGAAGATAGAATTTTGACCCCCTATAATTGTTTCACAGGCCTACAAACCACCTTCTTGGTCTCAAAGTCACTTAGTCACTTTTTATAAGGGTTTAAGTTTTTTTCTGGAAGTTAATGTATTTTCGAGTGTCCTAAGTTTCATTTTGAGATTGCATATACCTCACTCTTGCCCCCAAACTTCCATATTTGATTAGATATGCATTGGGAAGTTTACAGGGTTCATTTGGATTGGTCTTAAGAGGAATTGTGTCTCCATTTCATGTCTTTTCCACACTTTTATTGTTTCATTGTGTTTCCACTACCATTACATTATATTTCCCCTTGTTTCCATGTTCATCCCACTCCATATGTCTCCACTACCACTCTCCTTCATTCATATACCCTTGCCCCTAAGGTTTGATCATGTAAATGTGACCCATGCACTCTATTGAAACCATCAGGAAAAATGAGGTCAATAGGTTTTAAACATATATGGTTAAATAGTGAGATGGGAATAAAAATGTGTACCTATAGCCAGCCTTTGAGGTTATTATAAAAGGGTCCCAAGAAACACCAAGGGGACTATTCAAAATGTATAAGGATTGGTATGAACATCATATAATATGAATCCTAAAGTGGTGAATTCTAACATGTGATTCTCATGCCATGATTTTCAAACACTTGCAGATTTCTTTCACTCTACATATGCTTGGTAATAAGACCCTGTAGACAATCATAATAGAAGATGGTTACATGTGGCATTATTAGTCTATAGTAGTGTTCGCATATTATCTAAACTAAGAGGTAGAATCCATATGAAGGGGATCAAGTTTCACATTGTTAAGAGAGTAAAGTTGATGGTCACTACCACTAAAGGGATATAATGGAACCATCACAATCATCAAACTACAAAAGCATATGCAAATATGAGACTTGAAGTTGATTAAAAGATAGGGTTTGAAAGAAGGTAGTGTTGGCAAGCTATCACCTAAGCATGATGATCATTCTAATCATGTGATAGACACCCCCCATGATCACAAACACCTTTAGATGCAATGTTGGAAGCCATTTTCAAAGTTTTCATGCCTAAGTGCTCTGTTAGTAGGTAGTTTGGGCCTAATTTTTGGGGAAATGGTGCTTTGAGACACTTCTAGGCATAAACAAGCCTCCAAAATTTATATAAATAGTTTTCATGACATATTAAATAGGATCATATGTTCACTTGGTTTGGATAAATAGTGGGTATACCCACTCTTTTGTCTCAGACCAAGGCTTATTTTTTTTGGGCACTCAGTAAGTTGAAGGTTCACCTATGCTATATGAGGTATGCATGCAATATGGAACCCCTAAAAGATTTTGTTTTAATAAGGAATGATTTATAAGGTCACCCAAAGCCCCTCCTTAGGTCTAACACCTAGAGTTTCACTCAATATCCTTGAAGTTGAGGTAACACAATTAGGCAAATAGACTTACACACAGACCTTAGTGACATCTTGACACCTCTACAAGCTATTGTGACCAATTCAATTACCAAGGTGAGAAGTTTGAGGATGTTTCAAACCTAAAAAATGGGTTATAAGTACCGAGGGGTGAAAAAATTGATCCAAGTGTCCTAAAACCTATCTCAACCTAATCCATCTGCAAACAAGCAATTTAAGGGCCATCTTCAAATATTCACATTCTTCATTACATGCATGCTTAGGGTCTAGGATCCTAGGTAAGTTTAAGTCTCCCTATGTAATAAATATCCTTGGTATATTGATTATTAGTTATGGACTAGGATCTATAAATGAATTCTAAGAAAACAAGTTCTTAAAATTGCCTACAATCAACCCTAACCTCACCTTCTAACATTTATATCCACAAGCACACTCTACATGGGAACCCAGACTACTCATGATAGATTAGGGGTCAATTCCCTAAACATCCATGGCATTTTTTTTAGGTTTGGATGTCCATACTCTATGAACCATTGTTAAGATGGTGGATGTCTTAAACCCTAAACAAACCCCAAGAATGACCTGATGGTGGAATTTGACTCTAAAACCCATCCAAATGAGGAAATTTAGCCATGAAATGACCTTTAAGGACTTTTGAGGTCCTCTAAGCACCACTATGACTCCTTGGTTGGCATGTGTAGGGGTAAATTTATACGTAATGATCCTAACAGAGATCATTTATGTGAAAAATGAGTTATAAAAGGGATAATGACTCCCAATGAATCTAACTAAGCCTCATGATAGTCTCCATACTAACCTCCATGATTGGTTCATCAAACAGAGAGGTACAAGTGTTGAAATACATGGTTGTATACATCCTAAGAAGGAAAATTGGTAAAATTAAGACAATGGTGCTACTATTAAAGTTATCTAAGGTGTTTTTTCTAGTTTTACATAAGGCAAATATGGATTATAGCTCTAGTGTGAAATCTAGAGTTCATGGTTCAAGTATATAGATAGAATAGTAATCAATCTCCACTAGGACTATACATTTAAAATGCAAGCAAAAGACAATTTTGGAAGTATGATTGATCCCAATCAAAAGGATAAGTCTATTACATTAGTTTAGATCCCTTTGGGCTAATTCATGTCCTAAAAAAGTCATCACAATAGACTTTTTAGATCGTAGACATACAGGGTCATTCAAAGAATAAGTTCTTCCCACAAAGAGCATATTTAAGTGCTCACCACATCTTGAGTGTTATGAATGGAGATTCTAATTATTCATGGAAGGTGAGAGGGCCTATTATCTTAAAATTAGTGAAGCTAGTTCAGATATCCAAACTTTGATCTCCATGAACCAGGCCTAAAACTCCCAAACCCCCTAAAACCTCCCTTAAACCCTAATAATGACCCATCTAGAAAGGTTTATATAAATATTCATTCATTTGATCATAACTTACTATTATATCACTTGGATCATGTTGGCAATGTATGAGGTCTCCAATTCATAACTTTATATGGTACATAAACTATATGGACATCTCTTAAAGATGCAAATTTTTAGGGTTTTAGACATAAATTATGTTGTAAGGCCTAAGGAAAAGTTATAAACCATGGGAATATCAAGGATATAACTTTTATAACCATTAAATTTTAATTTGGCTCATGGAATTGACTAAAAGTGTCCTTACTATCTCCATCTAAATTTCTAAGGCAATCCAATTGGCCTAGTAAGGCAAGGCTAATGTGTGTTTATAGGTAAATAAATATTAAATAATCTCAATGCCAATGCACTATAGGTTATCCAAGGATTATCTAAGTCTCATCATATGAATTTAAATCCTAATTTTTACTATTTGATCATTCAAATAATAGATATGAATAAAAAATTAGAGAACAAGCAACACAAGCCTACTTATATTATAAATAGAAGAGTCTAGTAAGCAAAGGGTGGTGTGAAATCATTAATTAACCATCTCCAAGCATGATAATTATCATATAGGAAATAATAAACCAAAATTTAACCCATTAAGATAGGTCCAAGGTAGTTTCATGAACCATTCAACATGCATATTGAATATGAGGCTGCCCAATGCCTCAAGAAGACCTATTTACATGCCATGTGCATTACATAACTACCAAAGGAAGGAATATTGAGATATTTTAGGAATTTTTAAGGCCTTAATAAATTTAATTGATGGAGTTACATCCTTCATAATTCTAAAATGGTCTCATCAATGAGATGTTAATGCTTGAGAGAGGAAACAAGCCTATGTAATTTCCCTATGCCACATTGGCCTCATTCATGGCCTCTCCCATGACTATATTTATCTCTCTTATCTTTAAAATTATCTATTTAAGTAGGCATTTATCTATTTTTTTCCATCTCTCTATTTTTTTAGCAAAGCTCTACCAAAATTACCTTGTAAACTCTTTTGAATCAATAGAAGATAGTTTCAGATTCTTTTTGAATGTTAGTGTGTTCCTTGAGAGTTTTTTTGTAGAATGTATGCATTTTATGGTTATATGTAGGTCATTTCATGTACCTAAATTTGTGTTTGAGTTAATTTTAGGTTTTATGAAGTCTTATCAAGAAGGATTTCTCTTGAGGTGTCATGAGTTCATAATGTCTTGCACAGGCCTATCCCCTTTTGCCCTTCAAGTTAAATGTTCTTATCCAACCCCCATACAAAACATTCATGCTTGGAATACCATTAAAAAAATTTATCAATCAATGTCTCCTACAAGTTCATTATTAGGTTTCAAAATAAATTATTATGAGTAGATCTCCCATGATTCATGCATCACCACTTAGAGTAGGTTATTTCATTAGTTTTCATATCTCTCTTTTCCTTGTGATAGGTTTAGTCTTATAGGGTATTGAATTTTTAAATTATGGGAGCTATCCCCATAAAATATAGAGGTGTAACTTAAAAACTAGGCAACCCATAGTCTAAGGTCACTCCCATGTTGGACTAGGTTTGAGGTTTAGACTTGAACACTTCTCTCCTCAGCTAGGGTGCAACCTAAAACCTCCAACAATTCTTATATAGTGTAAATGGATAAATTGTGTGAGAGATTGAGCCCCATATTCCTCAATGGATATTTTTTTGGAGCTCAAATATACACCAACTAATTTTTACCCTATTTAGCATCAAAATATTTGGAATATTTTTGCTAAGTCCTTTGTCTTATCTTTGCTTGGTGAAGGTGTTCTTTCCCTTAGACTTTTTGGGCCTTTTGAATGAACACAATGTCTGATAGAAATAGGTTTTTGGAGGACACTTACACAAATCTTGAAGGGTACTTTAAAAAGGTGAAGGACACTTTTAATAATTTTGAAAGGCATTTTTAAGAGTTCAAAGGACCATTCCAAAAGTCCAAAGGCTAGTTTTGTAAATCTATTGTCTTATGATATCTTTTTTTGGGGTTTCATGGTGGGAAGTTTCATTATAAAAAGATACAGATGTATCCAAGTCTCTTTGCATAAATTTAATTACTACCTTGTGCCCAAAGGAGAAAATTTATGGGGCCTTGGATGAAATCATCGAGATGCATCTTCAACATGTTTTGATGAATGAGGTGAGGAAATGCCCAATGAGATGAATGAAAAGCATGTGGTTATACCAGGGAACTTCTAAGACTTTATTCTATAAAAATTCCTAGGACAAATTAGTTAAATTCACAAGGTAATGACTTGTTTATTTATTTTTAAAAGTAATGAGTGCATTTTTGGGGATCAAAAATATCATTCACCCTTCCCTGTATCAAGAAGGATGGTGCAAAGGTGAAAATTTGGTCGAGATCCTGAGATAACATCTAAGTTGGATAGATGGTGGGTCCTTAGGGTTTTATAAGCTCTAGGCCCTTTTCAAATATTACCTCACTTGCCTTTTGGTGGGCAAGGTTCAAAAGGTCTCTAGGGCCCAAACACCTAGATTTGTAAAAGTAAACTAATGAAATGTGGCATTTTCATATCCCATGGGTAGCTCATAACATATTACACTATTGTACTAAAGGAAATAACAATTGAATACATGTAAAAGTCCCTAAAGGCTTGAAAAGAACTAAAATGTAAGGTTTGTTTATATGGATCCATGTATTGCAAGGAGGATTTTGCAACATAAAGGAAACATTTGCATCTTCTCCTTCCTCTTTTTAAAGAAGCTTAAATGACTAAATGGGGTAATTGGTAATTAGTCATTATGTTTCAAAGTATTAATAGTAAACCTAATTTCAAATACAAAGGATTATAGCTAAGGCATTTGATTTCATTTATGTTTACCTTTTACAGTTAGAGATTTTACTTGCATCTTCAAGATATATGTCTACCTTAGCTACTCGCAGCATGAAATATCTTTATCTAGCAAGTGATTACTACAAATTCTTCAATTTTTTCTAGCTTCAATTACATATAGCCCTCCAAATTATCATTAAGTGTTCTTCTATATCCTTTTATTGTGTCCTTTGATGGGATTTAAAGGTATTTCAAGGGTGATTAGATTGAATAATTTGTTCAAGTTTAAATTATTGTAATAGAGAGCTAGGAGACAATGGCATATTTTACAATATTTGTGAAAAGAAACATCATTTTTATTTTAGATAGAATCAAGGATATAGATTTTTATGGGTTGTAATTTATGGATTTATTGAATGCCTTGTAGTAACCAAACTCTCTACTAGTAATATTAAATCTTGACATGAGTTATATCACCCCTATGGTAACATTTCCCTTGGCTGCCCCATACCTAGAACTAGTGATTGTATGTGCTAGAGTGTATCAACTAGATATGAGGATTGTGGTCGATGAAAGTCAATCAGTTGTTTTCTATTTCACTCCTTTGGCCCTCAGTACCATGCTTAAGATTCCTCCCTAACCTAAAAGAATCACACTCTATCTGGAGTAATGCCAGGAGTATGTAGATAAGAATGACAAAACAATATGGGATATTGTCAACTCCTATTAGCTGGTCAAAAAAAGGTAAGAGGTGTCCAGAATGTCTAAGAGTTTGAAACTAATAGAATTTAGGTAATTTCCCTAGTATTTGATTGTCATTATATCCAAAATTTATGGGATGCCCACCATAGAGAAGTGTGAGCCCTAGATGTTTATAATTTTAATTTGTGTGTTGGAGTAGCAAAAGAAGTTAGATTGGGCCACCATCTTAAGTGACAACCTACATAGGTATATGACATATAATTGGGTTTTAATCCACTTAGAGGAGGATTTAATGGGTACATTTTACATGTCCTCCTACCTAATGTACAACTTGGTGCATAATAGGATGTTCCATGGGCTCATAATGAATCCCAGTGGAATGAGGATATATGAAACTTATCCAAAAATAACTCTATATGGCTTTAGACAAAAATTATATAAATTTTATAATTATTTCTTCAATACTATGATGAGTGTTTTCTATCCTTTGAGAAGCCTCAATAGGATGTCTAAGGGGGCCAGATAAACCATTGATAAGTATGGTGCCTCATATATTCAATTTAGAATGTTCACTTATATCATAATAAATGGCTACTTAGAGGCTCCATATAAGTTTCCAAGATACCTATTTGATCTACTATCAATGATGGAGTTAAGTTGGCAAATGGTACATCTACATGAAATGATAGTGATAAAGAAGGTGAATAATCCCTTCAAGTTTCCAGTTGAAATTAGACACTATTCATGTCCTTTTATTACCAAGGCCAAGGGATTAGAGAAAGAGATGGGCCAATATGTGATTGGTAAGACGTCACCCAAGTCAAACTATGATATCAGATGGTGGGTAAATATATTAATAGATGTGATTCTATATTAATCACATGATGATTACATCTAGTTTGATTGTACTACCAAGGAAGATGTTAAAAAGCTAGACTTTATAAGGCTAATAGTGTAATAAGTCATCACTTATAGTATTTCTCCCATCCTAAATGACATGGAGGATGATAATAGGACACTATTTATAGTTTATAATAAATATAATATTGAAACCCATACCATCTTGTAGGTGGACTTCACTACTGGGGAAAATGATTCCATACCATAGAGGGCCATAGAAATCATGAGAAGAACCTTCACATGGTTAAAGGAACATGGGTTGATCTTAGTGCCTATGATACCCTTACCCTCTAAGAACTCAAATAAGTTTTGGATTTGAAGGGTTTCCTCCCAGTTTATAATGGTGTTCCCTCGACTCCACCACCAGTGGTGAAGGGCAAAGGAAAAATCAAGGTTGGTGATGTTGACTTCACCAAAACAATTGATGTGGAGTTTGTATCCACATCATAGTCCAAGATGGTATTATATTTCTTAAAATTAGAAAAAAATTCTAATAATTAGGATAATATCACCACTGGGGAGGTTACATTGGCTAGTGCCACCCTAATATCCATTGCATCAGAGAGATCCCTAATGGTACCAGCCATCCTAACAACCATCCTAGTAGTCAGTCCAACTATTATTCCACTTTATTCACCCATGGCTCCACCATCACAATAACCAAGAGTTTATTTTCTTCCAATGACTTACTTAAGGAAGAGAGGAGGTGAAGAAGAGGTAGAGCAACCCAAGAAAAATAAGAGTTGAGAGGGATATGTATCCTCCAGTTGGGAGTCCTAAGGAAAGGAAGGAGGTTGTATTCAAGGACCTACCTTTTAAGGAACTTCCCTTGAAAATGAAATAGGATTGATCCTCATATGATCAAAGGTTAAGAGATATGAGTGAAGAAGAATACTCAGATGAAAATAGGACCATTTTTGAGGTTATGAAGAAGCAATGAGCATCCACTCCATAAGTGAAAATTGGGTAGAGAACTCTAAGGGAAAGACCCTAGGCCCTAGTAAATGTCCCAATGGTTAGTTTATTTGCATAAGTGGGTCATTTAGGCATGAAAGGTAAGGGTAATGAATAAAACATTATGGCCTCTAGTGATACCTTTTCTCTTGAAGATGTTATGCAATTTGGGGTTGAGGTGGCCACTCAAGTTTAGGCCCTTCAGGAAAAAGAAACAACCTCACTAGACATAGAAACATTTGTTGAAAATGTCATCACCCATTCACCGAGCCAGGATAATCAAGATAAAGTTGAAGAAATGAATAAATCTAATGATAAAGCTGAGGTGGAGCCAAAGTAAAATATTCAAGCCACCATTGGTCCTGAAGTGGTGGTTAAATAAAAAGGCCCACAACCAACTTTAGAAGTATCACCAGTTGTCTCTTCCCCTCGAAAATTGTCAAGTTTAACACCAGAGGAGAATGAAATTATAGAATAACATGGGGAGAAAACTTTAAAATGGGTACCCCCACCCATATAGAGATAAATAAGGAATTGGACCAATCTAATAAAGGTGTTGAGGAGGTACTTTAGGTATTGTTGCCTTAATTGAAGTACCTCGAGGGCTCCTTACTCATATCAAAATTGATGATCCAATCTAGAATAAAGGTCCAAAATCCATGATTGGTGGATATTTTCCTAAAGGCAATAAGGAATCCACCATAGCTTCATCTCTACTTAAAACTAGGGTAAATAAATAAGGTAAAGTGGTTGTAGAACCTTCCAGTCAATTAGTAGCATAAGGGAGATCTATTAAGAAATTATTTAAGGAGTCTCATGAATTTCGACCAGGTTTTAAAGTTTTGGAGAAAATAGATCCAAACCTTAAAGGAGGACCCAGAGTGAATAAATAAGGTGATGAGGAGTTGGAGAGTGATGAAGAAATTAAAGAGTTTATGTTGAGTCCATAGCCCATTCTTATGGCACTTCCTACACCAAGTACTCAAATGACACCACCTTACACTATCTCAAGCCCTACACTAATTTCCTCTACATCAATGGGATTTTAGACCTAACCCATTCTATAGGTCAAGGAGAAGTTCAAAGAAAAGAAAGACGTCATGAACAAAATTGGGGATATCAATGTGGTAAAGATCACTCAAGTGTATAAGTCTAATCTCCCCAAGAAGGCCAAGACACACTCTTGAACCACATTCACCACTACAAGAGAAATAAATGTGGAGATAGACATTCCCCCACAAGGTGATTTAAATAAATATGTTCCCCTTGAGAGTTACACTATTTATAGCTACAGTCTAGGGGAGCTATCAAGGAATGAGCTAAAGCATAGCTCACAAGTTTTGGCAAACATGGTGGCTCATCAAATGGACAAGGACAAAGCCACCATGGAGGAGTTAAAGGCATAAAATTAAGATATGATCTAGTACTTGCAAAAGATACTAAGTGAGACTAAGGTAGTAACTCCAATTGTCAGTATTGTTTTAGAGCATCCTTTCTTCTCATTAGAGTCATTTGATTTTAGTCAAATTCATGACTTGAATTTAGAGCAAGGGCAACAAAAAAATGGCAAGAATATTTATGTACCAAGGCTGAATAAATTGTCCACTTAGCATTGAAATGATTGAACAATATAATGGATAATAAGAGGGAGTGTGATGCTCAAATGTTTATCTATGAAGCAAACATTAAGAATTGGGAAGAAGTCTAGTAGAAAATGGATGAGGTTTGAAAAATAGGCATAGATACTTTGATAACTAAGAAGACCATTGCTCTAAATGATCACAAGAGGCCTAGAGAATGTCAATTATAAATCAAACATCAATTGGTGATGCTCAAAGATGGCATCTTCAATTTGAAAGGAGAAGAGTAGTCCCTCAAGACTATAATAAGATAAATAGATGTTTCACTTAGGAATATGATAAGCCTTGATTATGTAAGTGATTTGGAGGAAGAGACAATATTCACTACTCTAAAAAATCTCATTGATGCACCACAAGAGTCTTTTGATGTTGATAAAATAAAGCAATTTGTATCAATTGAGAAGTCTTGTGACCAACTTAAAGAGCTCATCAGATGAAAATAAACCATGCTTTAGAATATTGCTACCTAGCTTGAATAATATAGAGTAAAATTCAAATATCAAGAAAGCCCAGACTAAGGGAATCTTGACCCTATGATGGAAGGATACACAAGGTATAGGAATAAGTTGGTAAAATATTCTATCATCTAGATTGACTTTAGAGCATAATTGGATATTTTGCTTTTTATGAGATGGCACCACTTCTTTCTTCTCTTCCCTCCCTTCTTTTTTCTTATTTCCCATTAGGAAACCATTGTACTTGGCTCATTAGTAGCACATCCCCTTTAGTTAGTTTTTGTATAATCATGAGGATAGGAAAGGGATGTTTTTGTCTATTGTGCAAGAGGACAAAGGTTTTATTTTATCCCTTGCAAGATCTTCCTCCATGTAGATAAGTATAAATATTCTATCAAGATGGGAGATCAATATTTATATCATCATAAGAGCATGAGCATATCCAAGGAATCATGTTTGTTACAAGGTTTAATAGACTCCAGGCTTGTAAAATAATTTTCCAGCTAGAGCATCTTTAGGAATACGCTAGGCTTAGCTCAATTGTATAAGTAAAATGGGTATGTCCCTTTACAATGGTCGATTAAATTTTTGAGTCAAGAGATGTAGCCTCAAAGAATTCTTTATGTGTAATCTTTATGGTGCCAAATTGTTTTTTATTGTAAAATCATTGGAAATATTTAAGATCATTAGATATGTCTCCTTTATCATAGAATTGTCTTGCATAGTGTTAGGCTATATGTTATTTAGAACACATTGTATTCAGTTTCCATTTAATTGATTAATAAAATTTGTTCATGGTTTCCATTTTCTTCCTATTGTTGAAGTGTAGTGCTCTATTTTATATGCTTAGTAGATTGCTAATCTAGTGTATTCATCTTTATGGTAGTCATTTAGAGATTATATCTAGGTTTTAAAATCCTTTCTACTCTAGTATTTTAGAATAGGGTGTTGATCACATCTTTAAGGGTAGTCTTGGGATCATGAATTTAGTTGAAAGGGGTTCTTAAAGGATATCATTTGTGCATGATTTCATGTCATTTTTTTTTCATCTACAAAGTATTTGTTAGTGATGATGATCTAGCAGTTTAGTGAATTTCTTTGTGCTCATTCATTAACCCTCCAATTTTTAATTGATAAATCTTGTCCTACTTTGTCCTACCCTACACATAACATAACCCTTTCATGTCTAAAGTGTTATTTTCTTTTATATTCATAAACATTATATTCCTAACATGTGTATATGTTTTGTGCATTAAATATTAGAATTACAATCTTTTATTTCAGCCACTCTATTATTGAATATTCTTTAGAATGAAAGTTGTAATCACATTCATATTTGTCTTTAGTAACTTGTGTCTAACTTATAAAAATTGCTCATCCCATGTGACAACCCTTCATAAGTGAAGTGAGCAAGCTTGGTTTTGTTATAGTCAGATTTGTATTCCCTTGTGCCTATAATTCCCATGGAGTTTCAATTATAAAATCTCTTCATGTGATCAATCTACCTCATAGGTCCTCTCACCTTGGTTCAACCAGAGCCAAAATTAGTAGGGAGATAACCATACCCTTTGTAGGTGCCTTCTTATTCATTTTCTTTATTCGGTTTATTCCTGATGTCAAACCCTTCCCCTGCTATAATGACATATTAATAGGTTTTCCATCTTTACTTTCCATTTATCTCAAGTTTGTAAGGCTGAGTGAAAGAGGTTATAATTGGGAACCAACATATTTCTAGCACCATTTTCAAAGATAATTCATGTCACCCATGTTGTCTGAGACTCTTATAGAGGGTCATGAGCATTTCACCTTATTAGGTTCTCTATTATTAGTACATTGATTTGACTAGCTTTTGTGTGTCAACATCACCAATACTTTTTTGACATCATGACTCTGCTAGGGATGTTCACCCCTATGCTAAAATAAATTTTAAAACATTCTTAGAATTATATTTAGTATTTTAAAGTCTTCATTATGTCATTTGTTGTTATTAGTTCTATTTCTTATAGTCTCGAAGTGTTTGCTTCTAATGGTGACTCCATTACTTTAAAGTTTAAAGATAAGTGCCTATTATATGTACCCTTCTTTGTCTTGAAGAGTTTTATTTAGATTTGAAAATATATATGGTACTAGGTATTCCTTTCAAAAAGATCCATCTAAAGAGATTGTCCCTAAGTTAAAAGGTCCATCCAGAAGGAGACAGGTGTGGAAGCCTATTTTAGGCCAAAACCTAGGCAGTCAGGTAAGACCTAAATAGTTTATCCCACATTTTATTTACCTTTTTTTCTCAAATATCCCTCTATTTGAATGATATAAAATCACTTCAAAGATATCTAAGCTCCCTTCAAGTCAATCTCCTTCTCCATGAAGAAGTTTTTCTCTTCTTGTAGGGCCATTAAAGCATCATTATATTTCTCCTCTTCATAGTATTCATTCATAGTTATCCCCCAGTTCATATTCATCTTCATATATAGAGATGATAAACCATGATCTAAGAAGTAGGTTTAATGTAGGTAGTGACAATGAAGAAGAATTTCAAGGTCTGGGTAATAGGCATAGACCATTCGTGATCCTAAGATTTAGACCTATAAACTTTAATTGTATGCCTAGTTTCCCTAATAAATTTATCATTAAATTTAGAAATATCTTGCCTAAATTTCAAGGGATTAATGTCATCTTTGTGGAAAAACATTTAAAATCTTTCTTAAATGTTATTGAATACTATGAAATTGATCTAAAAGATGTGTGCATAAAGCTCTCTGTTAACACACTAGAAGAAGAGGCCTGAGAGTGGTTTAAATCCCTCCCTGATATATCCATAGACACATGGAAATCCATGATTGAGGCATTTAATATATAATTTGGTGATAGTATTGATCTTAGATTCTTGATTGCTAAATTTGAAAACCTCAAGAAAAATCTTGATGAGTGTGTTAAGGATTTTAATTCTAAATTTAGTAAGGTATTGAGAAGGCTACCAAAGGACATAAGACCCAATGGTGTTGCTTCCTTGATCAATTACTATGACACATTTGACAATAAGGCATCTTATTATCTCAAAGATAAAGCTCCCACAAATCTGAGGATGGCCTTTAATTTAACTATCTAAATAGAGAATAATATCAAAGTTGTGGGTAAGCTTTTAAATAAGAGGGTTGATGCCAAATTGGTGAATCCAAAGAAGCCTCAAGCCTCCCATAAGAATGTAAATCTATAGGAAATTATGAAAAATCTAGCTACTATTGTGAAATAAATTTCTAATAAGTTGGCCAAAGTAGAAAATGGGTTGTCTCAAGGTTCTTCTAACCATGATGATAGGAAGGATCACAAGAGAGAGGGAAAAAATCATCCCAAGGACCAGGTTCAAGATTAGCCAATTTTCCAAGGTATATATAATGATGAAGGAAAGGGGTTTGTAAGTGATGACAAGCATGAGAGAAACTAGAATCAGAGAATTAGAAGGGAAGTACCAAATCCTTTAGCTGTAAAGGTCAATATAGTCAACTATGATATCTAATAGTGTGACAAGTGATTCCTTCCTCATCTTCTATGTAATATAGATGATAGTGATGGTCAAGGTGTAGAATATTTTGAATCTACATCTAATGAAGATGACATTTACATTATTTAATTTCAAGAGATTGAAAGTTACACCTTTCAAGAGGAAGCTATGAGTGCTTCAATTATTCTTGATTGTGAAAACACTCCACCCTATAAATGTTTTACTTTCCAAATTAGTGAACTAGATGTGATGGTTGCCTCTCTATTTATAATGTTGATTAGTACTACTACTACTCAAGCCTTCTAGAGAGAATTTGAAAAGGTAAGGGTCCCAACCCTATACTTATTCTATGAGATAAATATGTTGCATTAATATGAATTTCTTGTTCATGATTTTGAGATCAATGATGAAAGAGAAATATGGAGATTCACCTACATCGATTCAGGACCATAAATTGATGATCCACATAGAAATTTCTCAAGAGAGTAAAATTTGAGAAGTAAAGATCAAAATAATCCTCTTAAGAATAAAGACTCTATTGACCCTAGAGTAGAGATAAAAGAGAAAGAGACCAAAGTGAGTAAGGAGGTTCAAAATTTCACCAAGCCTAGTTCTGTACCTTACAATGCTAAGTCAAAAGGTACCCAAACCCAGAATAACACTCCCTTGTTATCCAGTATTCCTAAGAAAGATGAACCCAGGAAGCCTCCCTTGAAGAGTGAAGTTAAAAATATTGGTTCTCCTACTTATTTCCCCTACCTCTTAAGGGGTTTATCAAAAATGAAATCATCACTAGTCTACTTGCTAACTCTCCTTTGCCTAAGTAAAATGTCTGTGACATGGCTCATGTATTGATTCAACTTAAGGTCATAGTGCCTTTTATGGAATTGCTCAAAATTACATAGCATAAGAGAAGATCCTTTAAATATTTGGGATTCACTGAGAAAATTAATACCAATGAGATAGTTGAAGCTGAGCCTTCTCCCACTTCCCATGTGTAAAGTGGGATCATCTCAAAATCCCCTAAACATCATTTGGAGGTGTATTTAAGAACAAGATTGGTAAAGAGTCAAATGGATTTTGACCCTTTTTATACCACCCTACTGATTAATGGTTTAATTATCCATAATTGTATGTTTGACTCTAGATCATCTTATAACATTATGCCACTAGTTTTGTTAAATAAACTTTATATAATAATAATTGTTGCATATGGATGATGCCTCACTATGTATTCTATAGAAGTACCTATTGTTTTTTTGGTTAAAGGATTGGTGGTGCAACTCACACAATACCGTGGTAAATTTTTGAGTATGGACATTATTGTTGTAGATTGTTTATCTAAATGGGGTATATTACTATCTAGAAAATGAGCTACTAGTACTGGGGGTAGTGTTTAGATAGACCTATCCTATGCCATTATACCCATAGATAGGAAGATGGTTCACCTAAATTAGGAGAAAAAATTCTTCATGTCCTAAAAGATTCTAAATATCAGTTGAATGAAGTGTTGTATGTGGATATAAACATAGAGAATTTTGTGGGGTGTGTTGAGTTCGAGGAATTACCTCTTGAATTTGGTATTATGGATGAAGAATCCATATGGACTATGAATTTTGATGGAGCATGTATAAACATTGGAAATGGAGTAGGGGTTGTCTTTTATGTCCCTAATGGCCAAGCTTATAGATACTCCTTCCAATTATCATTCAAGTGTTTAAATAATATTTTATATTATGAAGCACTCCTAATTGGCCTCTGGATCACCCATGAGTATGGACTTAGAAAGTGAATGGTCAAGGGTAATTTATAATTAGTGGTGAAGTAGGTCTGAGCTATAAACACCATGAAATAGAAGAGACTAAAGCAGTATCAAAACACTATATGGGATTGATTGAAATGGTTTGATGCTTTCAACATTGAATATTATGCCTAAGATTTTAATCAATTCATAGATATACTTGTAAAGAGGGCTATAGAGTTTAAAGTTGAAAATAAAAATCCCTCTTGTGAATATGAGGTAGAGGTGCTAGTAAGGCCTTTTGTCCCAGACAACATTGGTCATTGGTAAGTCTTTGATGATGATGATTAAATAAAAAGGTTTATGTGTTGTATAGATGAGTTTGAAGGAACCATTATAGATCTGGACTCCATGGTATAGGAATGTTATGGAAAAGAAACATTGTATGAAAAATAAGTTATCCATTTTTATCCCTAGAGGATTGGTTAATCTTGAAGCATCCTTTGATGGAGCTAATAGAATTAAATCTAGATATATTTTTATATCAAAGAATGTAACTAAGATTGAGGACAATCCAAAGAAAATCTGGCTCGGCACTCACTTGAGCAAGAAAGTGAAGGAAGCATTTATCAAGATTTTAATTAAGTGCCAGGACTATTTAGCATGGTCATATTCTGAGTTGAAGGCTTATAGGGAGGACTTATTCCAACATGTTATCCCCCTTGATCCTAGTATTAAACCATCCCCAAAAAAATATCAGCTTATTAATCCCATCTTGACCACCAAGATGCAAGAGGAACTAAAGAAATTAAGGGATGGTGGGATCATTCAACCCTTCAAATATTCATCATGGGTGGCTAATCTAGTCCCTATGAGAAATAAAAATGGATACATTTGGCTCTATGTTGATTTCTAAAATTAAACAAGGCTTCATTGAAGGATAACTATCCATTGATTAACATGGATAACATGCTTCAAGATGTTACTAGTTCTGAGTTATTATCAGCTCTAGATGGCTTTTCTGGCTACAACCAAGTAGTAGTGAAGGAGTCTGAAAGGTCTGAGACTAATTTCACTACCCCATGGGGTACCTATGTGTATATATGAATGCCTTTTGGCTTAATGAATGCAAGTACCACTTTTTAGAGAGTAATGGGCATATCCTTCACCAAGTTAATCAACTAGTTCATTTTAGTATATCAGGATGATGTTACAGTACACTCCAAGAAAAGGGATGACCACTTAGGGCACTTAGATTAGATGCTCATCAGATGCATGGAGTTTGATATCTCCTTCAATCCTAGGAAGTGCCACTTAGGATTACACAAGGCAAAATTACTTGGGCACATTATGTCTAAACAAGGTGTGATGATAGACCCCAAAAGGGTAGAGGCCATTGATAAGGTACCCATCCCACAGACCAAGAAAGGTATTTGATCTTTCTTTGGATAGATTAAGTTTGTTAGAAGGTTTGTTTCTAATTTTGTAGAGATTACTCTACCCATTACTTCAATGTTAAAAAAGGATCAAACTATAAGGTGGGGGGAAAAGGCTACCAAATCATTCTAGGATATCAAGGTAGCTTTAAAAACTGCCCTGATGCTTGCCAATCCTGACCATAGAAAATATTTCTAGATCATTTCATTTGCATCTAAATATACTATTGTTTTAGTGTTGTTATAAAAAAATGACAAAGGTCATGAGTAGCTAGTTGTATTTTTTAGCAAGGCATTGTAAGGATCTGAGTTAAACTATACCATAATGGAAAAATAAGCCTTTTCTCTCTTAAAGGCAGTCAAATAGTTTATATCCTACATTATGAGTTTAAGGATTGTGGCCTATGCTCCTCATACCATGGTGAAGGACATATTAACTCAAAATGAAACCACTAACAAGATATGTTGATGGGTTAATAAACTTCAAAAATATGACCTAGAAATATAAACTATTAATTTGGTAAGAGGCATGGGTCTCACCAAGCTAATGATTGAAGCCAACTTCTAGGCTATAGAGGTGAATAATATAGAAGGGGTTGTTTATATCCCTAAATCCAAGTACATCCAATCTCCATGGTACAAAGATATAGCCTATTATTTTAAGACTCTAAATTATCCTCCCCACTTACACAAAAATAAAAGGAAGACCTTGATGTTAATATCCCAGAATTATCTTCTATTTCGGGATGATTTGGCTTGGAATAACCCAGATGGTGTCCTCTTATGGTGCTTAGTGGAACATGATATTTTTAAATTATTTATAGAATTCCATAGTGGTGTGTGTGGTGGTCACTTTGCTTCTAAAGTCACTACACACAAGATTATGACGGCCAGTTATTGGTGGTCCACTCTATTCAAATATGTTGCTACTATGGTAAGGAGATGTGAAGAGTACCAGTGATTCTCTAGAAAAATGAAAGCATCTAGATCACTTATCCTATAGCCAATTTCTTTTAAGGGACCTTTCAAGTAGTGTGGAATGGACTTCATGGGTGAAATATTAGATTCTTAAAGTGTTGGTCATAGATGGATCTTGGTGGCCACTGATTACTTCACAAAATGGGTTGAAGCAATCCCTACTAAAAAATCAACCCACTAGGTAGTCATTGATTTCCTTTTAAATAATGTGATTTGTTGATTTAGAGTGCTAGTTAAAATTGTCTATCACAATGCCATGTGATTTAGAGAAAATAAATTAGTTACATTGTGTGAATATTATGGGATTGATCTATCATATGCCTCCAATCACAATCCATAAGGAAATGGGTAGGTCGAGTCCAGCAACAAGAATTTATTGAAGATTATTAGGACTCTAGATGCCAATAAAAGGAAATAGGGTGAGCAATTGAAGTTTGTTATTTGGGCTAACAGGTTCACCCATAAAAGGTATACTAGAAGAATCCCCTTTGATCTTGTTTATGGAGTTCAAGATATTTTACCCCTTAATCTACAATTACATACTTACCAGTTTATGCAATAGATAACTAAGGATGAAGGAGAAGTAGACCACTATAAGAAAAGAATCAACTAGATTGTAGAGCTTGATGAATATTGTATACAAGATTAGGAAAAGCACTTGAATTTCAAGGAGAGGCTCAAAAATATTTTTATAAAAAGGTCACCCTAAGAGCTTTTCAAATTGGTGATTTGGTCCTACTCTGGGATAGTAAACATGAAGATAAGGAAAAACATGGTAAATTTGATTCCTTGTGGATGGATCCCTATACCATTGATTATCAAATAGGGAACCATACATTTTATCTTAGAGATATTTATGGATAAATCTTAGAACTACCAGTTAATGGCAAACACCTCAAATACTTTTTGGATTAAGTCCATGCTATCCTATGTATATATGTACATGTTGTATAGTCCCTTTGTATACAGTTTCTTGGTGAGAAGTTTCACTATGAAAAGATAGAGATGTATCTAGGTCTCTTTGTATACATTGAATTTATGCCTTTTACTTGAAGGAGAAAATATATGGGTCCCTGGATGAAATTACAAAGTTGCATCTTTAACATGTTTTGATGAATGAGGTGAGGAAATGCCCAATGAGCTGAATGAAAAGCATGTGGTTATCCTAGGGGACTTCTAATACTTTATACCATGAAAATGCCAAGGTCAAATTTGTTAAATTTACAGGGTAATGACTTGTTCATTTCTTTTTACAAGTAATGAGCGCATTTTTGGGGATCAGAAGGATCTTTCACCCTTCCCCATATCAAGAAGTATGGTGTAAAGGTGAAAAGTTATCCAAGAACCCAAGCTAGCATCTAAGTTGGACACATGGTAGGTCCTTGGGGTTTTATAAGCTCTGGGCCCTTTTCAAAGATTGCCTCACTTGCCTTTTGGTGGGTAAGGTGCAAAAGGTCTCTAAGGCCCGAACACCTAGATTTGTAAAAGTAAAATAATGACACATGGCATTCTTAGATCCCATGGGTATCTCAGAACATATTCCACTATTGTACCAATAGAAATAACCAGTGAATATGTGTAAAAGTCCTTGAAGGCCCAAAAATCATTAAAATGTAAATTTTGCTTATATGGATCCACATGTTACAAGGAGGAGTTCCCAACATGAAAGAAACATTTGCACCTTCTCCTTCCTCTTTCAAAAAAATCTTAAACAACTAAAGGGGGTAGTTGGTAAGTAGTTTTTATGTTTCAAAACATTAATGGTAGTCCTAATTTGAAATGCAAATGATTATAACTAAGGAATTTTCCTTCATTCACGTCTACCTTTTGCATTCAGAGATTTTACTTGCATCTTTGAGCTATGTATGTGCCCTAGCTACATGCAACATGAAAGTTCTTTGTCTAGCAAGTGATTATGGTAAATTCTTCAAACATTTATAATTTTAATTATGTACATCCCTTCTAATTATCAGTAAGTGTTCCTTTATCTCCTTGTATTATACCCTTTGAGGGAGTTTGAAGGTATTTTTAGGGTGATTAGAGTGAATAATTTATTCAAGTTTAAATTATTTCAATAGAGAGCTAGGAAACAATGGTGTCTTCTACAACATCTATGAAAATCAACATCATTTTTATTTTAGATAGAACCAAGGATACAAATGTTCAAAGGTTAGACTTTATAGATTTATTAAATGCCTTGCAACAACCAAACCCTCTACCAATAATCTCAAATCTTGGCATTAGTTATATCACCCCTAATGTAGCATTTCCCTTGGCTTCCCCATACCTAGAACTAGTGATTGCATATTCTAAAGTGTATCAACCAAATACCAGGACTATGGTCAATAGAATTCAATCAATTGTCTACTCTTTCACTCCTTTGGCCATCAACACCATGTTTGGGATTCCTCCCTATCTTTAAATCATCACACTCTCCCTGAAGGAATGTCAAAATAATGCAAATAAGAATGATAAAACAATATGGGACATTATCAACTCCTGTTGGCTAGTAAAGAAAAGGCAAAAGTTGTTCAAAATGTCTAAGAGTCTAAAACTGGTAGAGTTCAAGGAATTACCCTAATACATGATTGGCATGGCAACCAAAATTTGTGGGATTCCAATCATAGATAATTTTGAGCCCTATATGTTTATAATTTTAATCTATGTGTTAGAGTAGTAAAATAAGTTGGATTGGGTCACCATCTTAAGTGACAACCTTCATAGGTAGATAATGCAGCTTTAGGTTATAATCCACTTAGAGGAGTTCATAGGTAAATTCTACATGTCCTACTACCTAATATATATCCTAGTGCATAATAGGACATTCCATGGGCTCAAAAGGAATCCCAGTGGAATGAGGATATATGAAACTTATCTAAAAATAACTTTGGATGCTTTTAGAAAAAAAATACAAAGTTTATAATTATTTATTTAATACTATGATGAGTTTCTTCTATCCTCTAAGAAGCCTCAATAGGATGATTAAGAGGGTTAGAGAAACCATTGATAAGTATGGAACCTCATATATTCAGTTTAGAATGTTCACTTATATCAAATAAGTGGTTACTCAGGGTCTTCATATAAGCTACCAAGATACCTAGATGATTGACTAATAGTCATGGAGTTGATCCAACAAATGGTACTTCCAGATGAAATGATGGTGGCAAAGAAGGTGAACAATCCCTTCAAGTTTTTGGTTAATATTAGACACAATTCATGTCCTCCTATTGCTAAGGCCAAGGGATTGGAGCAAGAGATGGGCCAATATATGATTAGCAAGATTCCACCAAGGTCAAACTATGATATCAGATGGTGGGTGAATATAGCAATAGGTGTGATTTTACATCAATCACATTATGAAGAAATTTGATCTGATTACATTACCAAGGAAGGCATTAGAAAGCTTGACTTTAAAATGTATAATAGTTTAAGAAGTCATCATTTATAATATTGTTCCAATCCTAAAGGACATGGAGGATGATAAGAGGACACTATCTATAGTCTAAAATAAGTCAAATATTGGAACCTAGGCCATCTCGTAGGTGTACTTCATTACTGGGGAAAATGATTCCATACCATGGAGGTGTATGTTAATCATAAGAAGAACCTTCAAATGGTTGAAGGAACATGTGGTTTATCTTAGTTCCTATGACAACCCTACCCTCTAGGAACTTAGACAAGTTTAGGAGTTGAAGGGTTTCCTCCTATTTTACAGTGGTTTTCCCTTAGCTCCACCACCAGTCATGAAGGGCAAAGGAAAAATCAAGGTTGGTGATGTTGACTTCACCAAACTAATTGATGTGGAGTTTGTATCTGAATCATAGTCCAAGGTGGGACTATCTTTCTCAAAGTTAATAAGTTTGGCTAAGAATTGGGATAATATCACCACTAGGGAGGTTATATTAGCTAGTGCCACCTAAATATCCATTGCATCAGAAGGAGCCTTAATGGTACCAACCATCCTAGTAGTCAGTCTAGATATTTTTCCACTTACTTCACCCATGGCTCTACTATCACAACATCCAATAGTTTCCCTTCCTCTAATGACTTACTCAAATAAGAGAGGAGGTGAAGAAGAGGTAGGACAACTAAAGCAAAAAAGAGTCAAGAGGGTTCTATAGCGTCTAGTTGGGAGTCCTAAGAAAAGGAAGGAGGTTGTATTCAAGGATGTACCTTCTAAATAAATTCCATTAAAAATTAAATAATACCAATACTCATATGCTAAAAGGTTAAGATATATGAGTGAAAAAGAAGACTCAGATGAAAATAGGCCCATTTTTGAGGTTATGAAGAAGCAACGATCATTCACTCCTCCACAAGTGAAAATTAGGCAAAGAACTCTAAGTGAAAGACCCCAAGCCCAAGTAAAGGTCCCAATGGTTAGTTTATTTGAAGAAGAGGGTCCTTTAGGAGTGAAAGGTAAGGGTGATAAGGAAAAAATTCTTACCTCTAGTGATCCACTTTCTTTTGAAGATGTTGTGCAAGTTGGAGTTGAGGTGGCCACTCAAGTTTAGGCTCCTCAGGAAAAAGAAACAACCTCATTAAACATAAAAACATTTATTAAAAATGTCATCACCCAATCACTAGGATAGGGTAATCAAGATAAAGTTGAAGAAATGAATAAATCTAGGGAGAAAGCTGAGGTGGAGCTAGATTAGAATATCCAAGCCACCACTGGTCTTGAAGTGGTGGTTGAATAAAAAGGCCCACAAGCAACTCTAAATGTATCACTAGTTGTCCCTTCCCCTCTAAAGTTTTCAAGTTCAACACCATAGGAGAAGGCAAGCACAAAATAAGGTGGGAGAGAAAACCTATAAATAGGTACCCCAACCCATACAAAGATAAATAAGGAATTAGACTAATCCAATAAAGGTGTTGAAGAGGGTACTTCAAGTAATGGTGCCTTAATTGAAGTACCTCAAGGTCTCCTTCCTCATATCAAAATTCATGATCCAATCTAGAATAAATTTCCAAAGGCCATGATTAGTAGAGAGTTACCTAAAGGAAATAAGGAATCCACCATAGCTTTATCTCTACCTAAATTTAGGGTAAATAAATAACATAAAGAAGTTTTAGAACCTTCTATTCAATCAGTAGCATAAGGGAACTCCATTGAGAAATTGTTTAAGCAATCTCACCAATTTAGGCGAGGTTTTAAAGTTTTGATGCAAATAGAGCCAAACTTTGAAGGAGGAACTGATGTGAAAAAAAGAAGTTAACAAGGAGTAGGAGAGTGAAAAATAAATTAAACAGTTTGTGTTGAGTCTACAACCCATTCTTGTGGCACTTCCTACACCAGGTACAATGATGACACCACCTTACACTATCTTAAGGCCTGTATAAATGTCCACTACATTAATGGGATTTTAGAATAGACCCCTTCTCTAGGTCAAGGAGTAGGTCAAATAAAATAAGGACATCAAGAGAAAAATTAGGGAGATCGATGTGGAAAAGATCACTCTGGTGGATAAGGCCAAACCCCCCAAGAAGGCCAAGACACAATCCAAAACCAAATTCATTACTAAAGGAGAAATAAATGTGGAGATAGCCATTCCCCCATAAGGTGATTTAATTAAATATGTTCCCCTTGAGAGTTACACTAGTTATAGCTATAATCTATGGAAGATATCAAGGAATAAATTAAAGCACAACTCACAAGTTTTGATGAACATGGTGGCTCATCAAACAGACAAGGACAAAGCCACTATGGAGGAGTTAAAGGCATAAAATTACGCTATGATCTAGTACTTTCAAAAGATACTGAGTGAGCGTAAGGTAGTAACTCTAACTACCAATATTACTCCAAAGCATCCTCTCTTCTCATTAGAGTCATTTGATTTTGACCAAATTGATGACTTGAAATACAAAAGGAAAAGCAACAAAAAAGTGGCAAAATATTTGCACAACAAGGCCAAATAAATAGTCTACTCAACATTGAAATGCTTGAACAATATAATGGATAATAAGAGGGAATATGATGCCCAAATGTTTATCTATGAAGTGGACATTAAGAATTGGGAAGAAGTCTAGTGGAAAATGGATGAGGTTTCTAAATTTGGCACAGATACTTTTATATCTGAGATGATCATTGATCCAAATGATCACAAGAGGCCCAGAGAATATTAATTAGCAATTAAGCATTAATTGGTGATTCTCCAAGATAGAATATTCAATTTTAAAGGAGAAGAGCAGTCCCTCAAGACTAAAATAGGAGAAATAGATGTTGCACTTAGGAAGATGGTAATCCTTGATGGTGTAAGTTATTTGAAGGAAGAGGCAATACTCACTACTCTAAAGAACCTTAATTAATGTACCACAAGAGTCCTTTGATGTTTATAAAATAAATTAATTGGTATCACTTGAGAAGTCTTGTGAGTAGCTTAAAGAGCTCATCATATGAAAGTAAACCATGCTTCAGAATATTGCCACCTAGCTTGAAGAATACTGAGTAAAATTCAAATATCAAGTAGGCCCAGACCAAGGGAATCTTGACCTTATTTTGGAAGGATACACAAGGCATAGGAACAAGTTGGAAAAAATTATGTCATCCAGATCGACTCCAAAGCATAATTGGATATTTTGGTTTTCTTGAGCTCACACCACTTCTTTCTTATCTTCCCTCCCTTCTTATTTTTTCTCATTTCCCACTAAAAAACTATTTTACTTGGCCTATTAATGGCACATCCCTTTTAGTTAGGTTTTGTATAATCATGAGGATAGGAAAGGGACATTTTTTTCTATTATGCAAGAGGTCAAAGGTTTTTTTTTTCCCTTGTGAGATCTTCCTCCATG
The DNA here is from genome assembly GCA_037957365.1 of Torreya grandis. Taxonomy (NCBI): domain Eukaryota; kingdom Viridiplantae; phylum Streptophyta; class Pinopsida; order Cupressales; family Taxaceae; genus Torreya; species Torreya grandis. The sequence goes on along the minus strand of JARHVA010001166.1, from coordinate 3,380,180 downwards.
TAAATAACTATAAATATTCTACCAAGGTAGAGGATCAATATTGCCATCATCATAGGAGCATGAGCGTATCTGAGGAATCATGTTTGTTACAAGGTTTAATAGACTCCAATCTAGTGAAATAATTTTCCATTTGGAGCATCTTTAGGAATATGCTAGGCTTAACTCAATTGTATAAGTAAAGGGGGTTTATCCCTTTACAAGGGTAGGTTAAATTTTTGAGTTAAGATCTGTAGCCTCAAAGAATTCTCTCTATGTAATATTTTTGGTGCCAAATTGATTTATGATATGAAATCATTGGCAATATTTGAGAGCATTAAATATGTCTCCCTTGTCACAGAATTGTCTTATATAGTGTTAGGTTGTATGTTATTCAGAACACATTGTATTTAGTTTTCATGAAATTGATTAATGAAATTTATTTGTTGTTTCCTTTTTCTTGTTATTGTTGAAGTGTAGTGCTCTATTTTACATGCTTATTAGATTGTTAATCTGGTGTATTCATCTTTATGGTGGTTATTTAGAGATTATATCTAGGTTATAAAATCTTTTCTACTCTAAGATTTGGAAATAGAGTGTTGATAGCCTTTTTAAGGGTAGTCCTGGTCTCACAAATTCAGTTGTAAAGGGTTCTTGAAGGATATCATTTGTGCATAATTTCATTTTATTTGTTTCTAATTTTCAATGCATTTGTTGGTGACAATGATCTAGTAGTTTAGTGAATTTCTTTGGGCTCATTCATTAACCTTCCAATTTCTTTTTGAATGATTGATAAATCTCTTCCTACCCTATCTTACCTTGCATTTAACATGCCCCTTTCATATTTGAATTTGTATTTTCCTATAGATGTATAAAAATTATATTCCTAGAATGTGTCTATGTTTTGTGCCTAAAATATTAGCATTGCAATCTCTTATTTCAGCCCATCTATTATTGAATATTCTTTAGAATGAAAGTTGAAATCACATTCATATCTGTATTTAGTAGCTTATGTCTGACATGGAATAATTGCTTATTCTATGTGACAACCCTTCTTGGGTGGAGTGATCAAGCTTGGTTGTATTTTAGTTAGATTTATATTCCCTTATGCCCATAATCCTCATGGAGTTTGAATTGTAGAATCTCTCCATGTGAGCAAGCTACCATGTAGGTCCTTTCACCTTGATTCAGGTAGAGCCAAAAGTAGTGGGGAGCTAACCATACCCTTTTTAGGTGCCTTCTCAATCATTTTCTTCATTCATTTAATTCCTAATGTCAAACCCTTCCCTTGATACAATGACATATTAGTAGGTTTTCCATCTTTACTTGCCATTTCTCTCAAGTGTGTAACGCTGAGAAAAAGAGGTGTATAATTAGGAACCAACATCTTTTTGGTGTCATTGTTTAGGACAATTCATGTCACCCATTTTGTTGGGGACTCTTGTAGAGGGTCATGAGTATTTCACCTTGTTAAGTTCTCTATTTTTACTATATTGATCCAACTAGATTTCATGTGTCAACATCACCAACATTTTTTTGGTTTCATGACTCTACTAGGGATATTCACCCTTGTGCTGCAAGAATTTTTACAATGTTCTTGGAATTATCTTTAGTGTTTGAAATTTTTCATTCCATTAGTTATTTTTAGTATTTCTATTTGTTATGGTCTAGAATTTTTTGCTACTAGTGGTGACTCTATTACTTTAAATTTTAAAGATCAGTGCCTATTATATGTACCCTTCTTTGTCTTGAAAATTTTTATTTAGATCTACAAATCTTAAGGGTACTAAGTCTTCCTTTCAGAAAGATCCATCTAAAGAGCTTGTCCCTGAGTTAAAAGTTCCATCTAGAAAGAGACAAGTGTGGAAGCCTATTGTAGGCCAAAACTTAGGCATTAAGGTAAGACCTGAATAGTTTATCCCCCATTTTATTTACCCTCTTTTTTCAAATATACCTCTAGTTGAAGGATATCAAAGCACTTTAGAGAGATCTAAGCTTCCTTCAAGTCAAACTCCTTCTCCATGAAGAAGTCTTTCTCCTCCTACAAGGCTATTAAGGCATCATTTTATTTCTCCTCTTTCAAGTCCTCCTTATAGTATTCATTCACATTTAACCCCTAGTTCATATTCATCTTTGGATTTAGAGATGTGAGACTATGATCTGAGAAGGAGGAGGTTTAATTTAGGAAATGACAATAAAGAATAAGATCAAGTCTAGGTAATAAGTGTAGACCATTTATGATCCCAAGATTTATACCTATCAACTTTAATGGTATGCCTAGTTTTCCCTAATGAAGTTCCCATTAAAGTTAAAAATATATTGCCTAAATTTTAAGGGAACAATGTCATGTCTAGGGACTGACATTTAAAAAAGCTTTTTAAATGTTATTGAAGACTATAAAATTGATCTAAAAGATGTATGCATAAAGCTCTTTATGAACACACTAGAAGAAGAGGCTCAAGCATGGTTTACATCCCTCCCTGATTGATCCATAGACACATGGCAAGCCATGATTGATGCATTTAAGATGCAATTTGGTGATATTATTGATCCAAAAATTTTGTTTTCCAAATTTGAAAACCTCAAGAAAAATCTTAATGAGTGTGTTAAGGATTTCAATTCTAGATTTAGTAAGGTATTTATAATTGGCTAGCAGAGGATATAAGACCTAGTGGTGTTACTTATTTGATCAAATATTATGATGCATTTGAAGATAAGGTAGTCTATTATCTTGAAGACAAAGCTCCCACAAATCTAAGGATGGACTTTAATTTGGCTATCTAAATAGAGAATAATATCAAAGTTATGGGTAAGCCTTTGAATAAGAGGGTTGATGTCAAACTAGTGAATCTAGATAAGCCTCAAGTTTCCCATAAGAATGTAGATCTAAAGGAAACTTTGAAAAATCTAGCTACTTCTATGAAATAAATTTCTTACAAGTTGGATAGAGTAGAAAAGGGGTTGTCTTGAGGTTCTTCTAATCATGATGATAGGAGGGATCACAAGAGAGAGGAAAGAAATCATCTTAGGGACTAGGGTCAAATTCAACCAACTTTTCAAGGTAGGAATAATGATAAAGGAAAGGGGCTTGCAAGGGATGACAAGAATGAGAGAAACTAGAACCAGAGAAGTGGAAGGGAAGTACCAGATCCTTTATCTATAAAGGTCAATATAGTCGACTATGAAATTGACTAGTATGACAAGTTATACTTTCCTCATCTTCCATATAATACAACTAATAATGATGGTCAAGGTGTAGAAGGTTTTAAATCTACATCTAATGAAGATGACATTTACATTGTTGAATTCCAAGAGATGGAAAGTTACACCTTCCAAGAGGAAGTTGTGAGTGCTTCAACTATTACTGATTATGAAGACACTCCACCTTGTGAATGTTTTACTTTCCAAATTAGTGAATCAAATGTGATAGTTTCCTCTCCATTTATAATTCTAATGAGTGTTGATAATGCTCAATCCTTTTGGAGATAATTTTAAAAGTTAAGGGTCCTAACCCTAGACTTCATAAATGAGATAAATATGATGCATAAATATGAATTTATTGTTCATGATTTTGAGTTTTTGAGATCAATTATGAAATATAAATATGGAGATTCACCTCCATTGGTTGAGGACTAGTAATAGATGATATATATAGCCATTTCCCAAGAGGAGTAAAATTTGAGAAGTAAATATCAAAATGCTCCTCTGAAGGATAAAGACTTTGTTGACCCTGAGTAGAGACCAAAGAAAAAGAGACCAAAAGGAGTAAGGAGGTCCCAATTTCCACCAAGCCTAGTTTTACACCTTACAATGCTAAGTCAAAAGGTTCCCAAGCTAAGAATAGAAATCCATTGTTATCCAGTATTCCTAAGAAGGATAAACCCAAGAAGCCTCCCGTGAAGAGTGTAGTTAAAAATGTTGGTTCTCCTACTTCTTTCCCCTACCTCTTGAGGGGTGTATACCAAATGAAAGTGTTACTAGTCTACTTGCTAACACTCTTTTACCTAAGTATCGTGTCTATGACATGGCCCATGTATTGAGTTAATTGAAGGTCACAGTGTCTTTTGTGGAATTACTTAGAATTCTAGAGCATAGGAGAAGAGCCTTTGAATATTTTGGATTCAATAAGAAAATTATTGCCAATAAGATTATTGAAATTGAGCCTTCTCCCACTTCCCCTATGAAAAGTGGGAGAACATTAGAATCCCCTAAACATCACTTAGATGTGTGCTTAGGAACAACATTGGTAGAGATTCATATGGATGTCAACCCATTCTATACCATCCTATTGATTAATGGATTAATTGTCCATAACTACATGTTTGAATCTGGAGCATCTTATAACATTATGCCATTGAATATGCTAAATAAAATTTATATAAGAATAACTATATCATATGGATGATGCATCACCATTTATTCTAAAGAAGTACCTATTGTTGGCATGGTTAAAGGATTGGTGGTGGAGCTTTCACAATACCCTGATAAATTCTTGAGTATGGGCATTGTTGTTGTAGACTTTCTACTGAAATGGGGTATGTTGTTATCTAGAAAATGGGCTATTAGTATTGGGGGTAGTGATTAGATGAGCCTATCCTATGCCACTATACCTCTGGATGGGAAGATGGTTTACCTAAATCGGGAGCCATAAATGGTTCATGTCTTGGAAGATCCTAAATCTCAGTTGAATGAAGTGTTGTATGTGGATACGGACATAGGGAATTTTGTGGGGAGTGTTGAGTATGAGGAATTGCCTCCTAAATTTGGTATCATGGATGAAGACTCCATCTAGACTATGCATTTTGATGGAACATGTTTAAATATTGGAAATAGAGTAGGGGTTGTCTTTTATGCCCCTAGTGGTCAAGCTTACAGTTACTCCTTCCAATTATTCTTCAAGTGCACAAATAATATTATAGAGTATTAAGCACTCTTGATTAGCTTCTATATCTCCCAAGAGTATGGACTCAAAAATTTATTGGTCAAGGTTGATTCAAAATTAGTGGTGAAGTAGGTTTGAGCTATTTACACCATGAAAAAAAATAGACTAAAGCAATACCAAAACATTGTATGAGATTTCTTGGAATGGTTTGACATTTTCAAAATAAAATATCATGCTTGATATTTTAATTAGGTGGTAGATATACTTGAAAAGAGGGATATAAAGTTTAAATTTGAAAATTAAAATCCCTCTTATGAATATGAGGTAGAGGTGCTAGTAAGGCCTTCTATCCTAGACAACATTGGTTATTGTCAAGTTTTTTATGATGGTTATCAAAAAAAAAGGTTTTTATGTTACACAGATGAGTTCAAAGGAACCACTATAGATCTAGACTCCATGGTATAGGTATGTGATGGAAAAGAAACCTTATATATAAAAAACATTATCCATTTCTATCCCTGGAGGATTGGTTAGTCTTGAATCATCCTTTGATGGAGCTGACAAAATTAAATCTAGAGATATTTTTATATCAAAGGATATAACTAAGATTAACATCAAGATTGAGTACAATCAAAATATAATCTAACTCAACACTCACCTAAGCAAGAAAGAGAAGGAAGCATTTATCAAGATTTTATCAAGTACCAAGATTATGTACCATGGTCATATTCTGTGTTGAAGGCTTATAGGGAGGACTTATTCTATCATGTTATCCCCTTGAGCCTAGTAAGAAACCATTCCACCAAAAATAGCAGCCTATTAATCCCATCTTGGCCACCAAGATGCAAGAGGAACTAAAAAATTAAAGGATGGTGGGATCATTCAACCCATCAAATATCATTGTGGGTGGTAAATCTAGTCCCTGTGAGAAATAAAAATGAAGACATATAGCTCTATGTTGATATTTGGAATTTAAATAAGGCTTCACTAAAGGATAACTATCCATTGCCTAACATGGATAACATGCTTCAAGATGTTACTGGTTCTGAGCTATTGTCAACTTTGAATGGCTTTTTTGGATACAACCAAGTAGTAGTGAAGGAGTCTAAAAGGTCTAAGACTGCTTTAACTACCCCATGGGGTACCTATGTGTATATCTAAATACCTTTTAGCTTAATGAATGTAGGTGCTACTTTCCAGAGAGCAATGCGTGTAGCCTTCATCAAGTTAATCAACTAGTTCATTATGATATATCAGGATGATGTTATAGTATACTTCAAAAAAAAGGATGACCACTTAGGGTACTTGGAGAAGATGCTCATGAGATATAGAGGGTTTAGTATCTACTTCAATCCTAAGAAGTGCCACTTTAGATTATAGAAGGCAAAATTACTTGGGCACATTTTTTCTAAACAAGATGTGATGATAGACCCTAAAAGGGTAGAGGCCATTGATAAGGTACCCATCCCATAGACCAAGAAATGTATTCAATCTTTCTTTGTCCAGATTAACTTTGTTAGAAGGTTTGTTTCTAATTTTTCATAGATTATTTTTCCCATTACTTCAATGTTCAAAAAGGATCAAACTATAAGGTGGGTAGAAAAAGCTACAAAATTATTTCAAGACATCAAGATAGCTTTGAAAACTACCCCAATGTTTGTCAATCCTGACTATAGAAAATATTTTCAGATCTTTTCATTTGCATCCAAATATACTATAGCTACAGTGTTGTTATAAAAGAATGATGGTGGTCATAAGAAACCAATTACATTTTTTAGCAAGGCATTGAAAGGATCTGAGTTGAACTATACCATAATGGAAAAACAAACTTTTCCTCTCTTAAAGGCTATCAAACAGTTTAGATCCTACATTATGAGTTCAAATATCATGGCCTATTATCTTCACACCATGGTGAAAGACATATTAACTTAAAATAAAACCATCGACAAGAGATGTTGATGGGTCAATAAAACTTAAGAATATGACTTGGAAATATAAACTACTAAGTTGGTAAGAGGCATGGGTCTCACCAAGCTGATGATTGAAGCCAACTTCTAGGATATATAGGTGAATAACATAGAAGGGGTTGTTGATAGCCATAAATCCAAGTATAGCCAATCTCAATGATACAAAGATATATTCTATTATTTTAAGACTCTGAATTCTCCTCCCTAATTAGATAAAAATAAAATGAGGACCTTGAATTTAATATCCCAGAATTATATTCTATCTCAAGATGATATGGCTTGGAAGAACCTAGATGGTGTCATCTTAAGGTGGTTAATGGAACATGAGAGTTCCAAATTAGTTACAGAGTTCCATAGTGGTGTGTGTGGTGGTCACTTTGCTTCCAAATTCACTACACATAAGATTTTTAGGGTTGATTATTGGTGGTCCACTCTATTCAAAGATGTTGCTACTATGGTAAGGAGATGTGAAGAATGCCAGTGATTTTTTTGGAAAATGAAAGCATCTGGATCACTTCCCCTATAGCTAGTTTCTGTTGAAGGAACTTTGAGGGAGTGGGGAATGGACTTCATGGGTGAAATATCAAATGCTTCAAGTGTTGTTCATAGATGGATCTTGGTGTCCACTGATTACTTCACAAAATGGGTTGAAGTAATCCCTACCAAAAAATCAACCCACCAGGTAGTCATTGATTTCCTTTTAAATAATGTGATTTTTTCATTTGGAGTGCCAATTAAAATTTTTTATGATAATGCCGTGTGCTTTAGAGAAAATTAAATAGTCGCATTGTGTGAAGATTATGGGATTAATTTATCATATGCCTCCAATCACAATTTGTAAGGAAATAGGTAGGCCAAGTCCAGAAACAAGAATTTATTGAAGATTATTAGGACTCTAGATGCCAACAAAAGGAAATGGGGTGAGTAATTAAAGTTTATTATTTGGGATAACAAGTTGAATCCTAAAAGGTCTATTGGAAGAAGCCCCTTTGATCTTGTTTATAGATTTCAAGTTGTTTTACCCATTAATCTACAATTACCTACTTACCATTTTATGCAATAGATAACTATGGAAGAAGGATAAGTAGACCACTATAAGGAAATAATCAACCAGATTGTAGAGATTGATGAATCTCATAGACAAACTCATGAAAAGCACTTAAAGTCTAAGGAGAGGATCAAAAAGATTTTTGATAAAAAAAAGTCACCCTAATAACTTTTTAAATTGGTGATCTGGTCCTACTCTAGAATAGCAGACATGAAGATAAGGGAAAACATGGTAAATTTGATTCCCTATGGATGGGTCCCTACACCATTGATTATCAAATAGGGAACCATACATTTTATCTCAGAGATATTGATGGATAAATCTTAGAAATTTCAGTTAATGGTAGACACCTCAAGCACTTTTTGGATTAAGTCCATGCTAGCCTATGTAAATATATACATGTTATATAGTCCCTTTGTGTTCTGTTTCCTTGTTTAGGTTTGTGATTATACAGCTTATGTTTTTTCCTTTTCCTCCCTTGTTGTCTTCATATTCCTTATTGTAATTTTGTTCACCAATGGTATGTTTTCCTTGCATTTGTTGTAAACTCTTTGACACCATGACCCAATAGATAGGCCTCTGGTCTAGTGTTCTCTATGTTCCCATTGGGGGTACACATCCCTAAGCAAGAGATGATGTTAGATTCCAAATCTAAACCAATTAATTTATACCTTATTAAGCATCAAAAGATTTGGGATATTTTTGCTAAGTCCTTTGTCTTAACTTTACTTAGTGAAGGTGTTCTTTTCCATAGACTTTTTAGGACTTTTACATGAACATAATGTCCAAAGAAAATAGGTTTTTGTAAGACACTTACACATATCCTAAAGGGCACTTTCAAAATGTGAAAGACACTTTCAATAGTTATGAATGCACTTTCAATATTTCAAAGGACCATTCTAAAAGTTTGAAGGGCATTTTTTAAATCTGCTATGTTTTGATATCTTTATTCAAGGTTTGATGGTGGGAAGTTTCACTATGAAAAGATAGAGATGTATCCAAGTCTATTTGTATATAAATTCACCAAACTAATTGATGTGGATTTTTTATCCATATCACATTCCATGGTGGGACTATCTTTCTTGAAGTTAACAAGTTTGGCTAAGAATTCAGATAAGATCGCTACTGGGGAAGTTACATTGGCCATTACTACCCGAATATCCATTAAAACAGTCCAACTATTGTTCCACTTGCTTCACCCATTACTCCACCAGCACAATAGCCAATAATTTCCCTTCTTCTAATGACTTACTCAAGGAAGAGAGGAGGTGAAGAAGAGGTAGGGAAACCCAATTAAAAAAGAGTTAAGAGGGCTCTACAACCTCCAATTGGGGGTCCTAAAAAAAGGAAGGAGCTTGTATTTAAGGAACTACCTTTTAAAGAAATTCCATTAAAAAATAAATAGGATAAAACCTCATATTCTCAAAGGTTAAAAGATATGAGTGTAGAAGAAGACTTAGGTGAAAATAGGCCCATTATTGAGGTTATGAAGAAGAAACGAGCATTCATTCCTCCACAAGTGAAAATTGGGAAGAGAACTTTGATGGAAAGACCCCAAGCCCTAATAAAGGTCCCAATGTCTAGTTTATTTATATAAAATGGTCCTTTAGGAGTGAAAGGTAAGGGTGATGAGGAATAAATTATTTCCTTTAGTGATCTTTTTTCTTTTGAAGATGTTGTGCAAGTTGGGGTTGAGGAGGCCACTCAAGTTTAGGCCCCTCAAGAAAAAGAAACAACCTCATCAAACATAGAAACATTTACTGAAAATGTCATCACCCAATCACAAAGCCAATATAATCAAGATAAAGTTAAATAAATGAATAAATCTAATGAGAAAGCTGAGGTAGAGCCAGAGCAGAATATTCAAGCCACCATTGGTCCTAAAGTGGTGGTTGAATAAAAAGGCCCACTATCACCAGTTGTCCCTTCCCCTCCTCCAAAGGTGTCAAGTTTAGCACTAGAGGAGAAGGCAAGTAAAAAATAAGGTGGGGGAGCAAACCTAAAAATGGGTACCCATACCCATACAGAGATAAATAAGGAATTAGACCAATCTAATAAAAATGTTGATGAGGGTACTTCAAGTAATGTTGTCTTAATTAAAGTGTCTCAAGGTCTCCTTCCTCATATCAAAATTCATGATCCAATCCAAAATAAAGGTCTAGAGGCCATAATTGGTGGAGAGTTTCCTCAAGGCAACAAGGAAGCCACCATATCTTCGTATCTACCTAAAGCTTAGGTAAATAAAGAAGGTAAAGTAGTTGTATAACCTTCTAGTCAATCATTAGCACAAGGGACCTCTACTTAGAAATTTCTTGAGTCACACCAATTTGGGCCAGATTTTGAGGTTTTGGAGTAAATAGAGCCAAACCTTGAAGGAGGATCTAGAGTGAATAAAAAATGTGTCTTGGATTTGGAGAGCGATGAATAAATTGAATAGTTTGTGTTGATTCCATACCCATTCGTGTGGCACTTCCTACACTAGGTACTCTGATGACACCACCTTACACTATCTCAAATCCTGCATCAATATCCACTTCATCAATGGGATTTCAAACTAGACCCCTTCTCTAGGTCAAGGAGCAGGTCAAAGAAAGTAAGGACATCATGATAAAAATTGGGGAGATTTGTGTAGTAAATATAACTTAGGAATATAAGTCCAAACCCCCTAAGAAGACTAAGACACACTCCAAAACCACATTCACTGCTACTAAAGAAATAAATGTGGAGATATCCATTCCCCCACAAGGTGCTTTAAAGAAAGATGTTCCCCTCAATAATTATATCGTTTATAGATACAATCTAGGGGATCCATTAAGGAATGAGCTAAAGCAAAACTCACAATTTTTGGCAAACATGGTGGCTCATCGAATGGATAAGGACAAAGCCACAATGGAGGAGTTAAAGACACAAAATTAGGCTATGATCTAGTACTTTCAAAAGATACCTAAATGAGCCTAATGTAGTAACTCCAACTACTAGTATTGCTCCAAAGCATCCTCTCTTCTCATTAGAGTCATTTTGTTTTAGCTAAATTGATAACTTGAAATACATAGGAAGGGAAACAGAAAAATGGCAAGAATATTTGCACACTAGGGCTGAATAAATATTCCACTCAGCATTAAAATGCTTAAATAATATAGTGGATAATAAGAGGGAGTGTGATGCCAAAGCATTTATCTATGAAGTGGACATTAATAATTGTAAATAAGTCCAATAGAAAATGGATGAGGTTTGTAAAATGGGCATAGATACTTTGATAGCTAAGAAGATCATTGTTCCAAATGATCATAAGAGGCCTAGAGAATGTCAATTGGCAATCAAGCTTCAATTAGTGATGCTCAAAGATGGCATCTTTGATTTTAAAGGAAAAGAGTAGTGTCTCAAGACTACAACAAGAGAAATAGATGATGCACTTAGGAAGATGGTAAGCCTTGATGGTGAAAGTGATTTGGAGGAAGAGACAATACTCACTACTCTAAAAAACCTCATTGATGCACCATAAAATTCCTTTGATGTTGATAAAATAAAGTGATTGTTATCACTTGAGAATTCTTGTGACCAACTTAAAAATCTCATCGGATGAAAATAAACCATGCTTTAGAAGATTACCACCTAGCTTGAAGAATATCGAGTAAAATTTAAATATCAAGAAGGACCAGACTAAGGGAATCTTGACCCTATATTGGAAGGATACACAAGGTATATGAATAAGTTAGCAAAATATTCCATCATCTAGATCAACTTTGGAGTATAATCAAATATTTTAGTTTTTTTGAGCTAGTACCACTTCTTTCTTTTCTTCCCTTATTTTTTTCTCTTTTCCCACTATGAAACTATTGTACTTGGCCTATTAGTGACACATATCTTTCAATTAGTTTTTGTATAATCATGAGGATAGGAAAGGTACACTTTTATCTATTGTGCAAGAGGACAAATGTTTTATTTTGTCCCTTGTGAGATCCTCCTCCATGTAGATAACTGGAAATATCCTACCGAGGTGGAGGATCAATATAGCCATCATCACAATAGCACAATCATATCTGAGGAATCATGTTTGTTACAAGGTTTAAAAAAATCCAAGCTCATGAAATGATTTTCTAGGTGGAACATCTTTAGGAATATTCTAGGTTTAGCTCAATTGTATAAGTAAAGGGGGTCTATCCCTTTACAAGGGTTAGTTAAATTTTTGAGTCAAGAGATATAGCCTCAAGTAATTCACTTTGTGTAATATTTCTAGTGCCAAATTGATTTCTATTGTAAAATCATTGGCAAGCTTTGAGAGCATTAGATATGTCTCCCTTGTCATAAAATTGTCTTGCATAGTGTTAGGATGTATGTTATTTAGAACACATTGTATTTAGTTTCCATTCAATTGATTAATAAATTATGTTTATGGTTTGCATTGTCTTCTTATTTTTGAAGTTTAGTGCTCTATTTTACATGCTTAGTATATTGGTAATCTGGTGTATTCATCTTTGTGGTAGTCATTTAGAGATTATATCTAGGTTGTAAAATCCTTTCTACTTTAAGATTTGGGAATAGGGTGTTGATAGCCTTTCTAAGAGTAGTCTTGGGCTCATGGAATCAGTTGGAAGGGATTATTGAAGGATATCATTTATGCATGATTTCATTTATTTTTAATCTACAATGCATTTGTTGGTGGTGATGATCTAGCAGTTTAGTGAATTTCTTTGTGCTCATTCATTAACCCTCCACTTTATTTTCTATTAATTGATAAATCTTGTCCTACCATGTCTTACCCTACATATAACATGCCCCTTGAATATCTAAAGTGTTATTGTCCTATAGATGCATAAACATTTTATTCCTAGCATGTGTCTATTTTTTTTGCATTAAAGATCAGCATTGTAATCTCTTATTTCATCCCTTATATTATTGAATATTCTTAAGAATGAAATTTTTAATCACATTCATATATATCTTTAGTAGCTTGTATCTAACTTAGAACAATTTCTCATCTCATGTGACAACCCTTCTCAAATGGAGTGACCAAGCTTGGTTTTGTTTTGGTCAAATTTGTATACCCTTGTGCCCATAATCCCCATGGATTTTAAATTACAAAATCTCTCCATGTGAGCAAGCTACCTCCTAGGTCCTCTCACCTTGGTTTAAGTAGAGCCAAAAGTAGTGGGGAGATAACCATACCCTTTTTAGGTGCATTCTCAGTCATTTTCACCATTCGGTCCATTCTTGATGTCAAACCCTTCCCCAACTACAATGACATATTAGTAGGTTTTCCATCTTTACTTGCCATTTCTCTCAAGTGTGCAAGGCTGAGCAAAAGAGGTGTACAACTAGGAACCAACAGATTCTACTACACCTAGATTCCTCTATCATTATTTAGGTTTGATATTAAATAAAACTTTAATGTGGTCTTTATTAGTATAAATAAATAATTATAGTGTCATTATATATTTTTTCTCTTCACAAATAGCTGAAATAATATTAGAAACTCTTAGAAACTTTTAAAATATTGATGATTGTTAGGATATATATATATAACCTTATTAATTTAGAATTATGGACCTATCAGTGTGTAATCAGACACAAGGAGCAAAGAATATGTGAAGAAAATAATACCAACCAAGTAAGAGAAGAGAGAGGAAGGATAGAGTGCCCACAAAAATACAATGGAAAAATCAACAGTCATATGATCCTACCTAATCCAAGATTAGTGAGACTATCAATTCTATCCTAAGGATAAAAATATTAGAAGAATAAAAAATTATAAATAAGAAAGGGAAAGAGAAAAGAGGGTGTCTCTAAAGCCAAAAAACATAGAAAATATAAAAAAAGGGAACAATGTAAACATAGGGTTATGTATATAAGAAAGACAGACAACAACATGAAACACATACCAATAAGACACTAACTCATGTTGATGAACCATATGGAGAATAAAATGATAAAATTATTATATTAAAAAACCTATACCAAAATTAGGTGGCTTCATAATGATCATACTTTGATTTGCATATGTGAGTGAATTTATGTTTGCATCAAAGTAAATACATAATTTGAAACACATACTTTTAATTGCCTATGAATTGATAATAAAGCATCTTTTGTGTGTCTATTTACACCTTGTCACTTCACAACTCTAATATACATATGAGAAATGATTTTATACACATAAGGAATAAATGCAATATCCATTCAATAAAATAATTTGGTAATTTGAATTGTGAAAATTTGAATTTAAATTTTAAAATTGAAAATATCATAGGAATTAATACACATACTATGTATTGAACCAAATTTTTCCATAGTATTAAATAAAATGTTCCTATTATGATTATTCTGATTGAAAACATTTCTAAAAAGTTTTAGACATAACAACCACTTCTCTAGGATTTTTGTAAACCCTCCTCTTACTTATTTATCAAGTAAGTAGATAATATTTTTATCCAAAGAGAGGTTCCTAACTTTCATTATTAAATTTATCTAAAAAATAATATGCTCACTCCTAACATTCCTCTGAAGGTAATCTAAAAAAAATCTCATGCTTGACTTTCACTATGAAAGTACTCTAAAAATGTGCTAATGTATTACCCCTTTTGACGTGAGGAATTTGCAGACCTATATTTTAAAATCACTCATCTTAAAATAAATAGTCAAATGTATCATATGATATCACAAAATACAGTTAAATATACCAATATCATGAGAAATGTTAAACATATGTATGTATCAATCATGTATCCTCAATAAAAATAGAATAACTAAAGTGATTCCTTGGTTAGGAAAAATGAATTGCCCCACCCTTTGTAGTAGTATAAATATGTTTAGTGTCATAGTAATATAATTTTAATTATACTAAGTGTTAGTTTCATATATAAGTATTTTATTGTGTTAAACAAAGTATGTATGTGCATCCTTTTGTGAGGATGTAAAATGAGAAATCTCTATCAATCATGGGATATTAAGCTATCCATGTAATTTATAAAATAAAGGTGATGTTAATTGCATTAGTATCAAGTCCATATCGTTAATAAATGTGTCATAATAGGATACATTGGTGGTATGCCAATCCATGTAAAAAATGTCCCTCTCATTAGTGTGATATAATAAATATACACCCAAAATGGGAAAAGTGTAAAAATGTTAAGTGTTAAAATTTTATGTGATTTTTAATTATATGATTAGTTTTAAAATATTCAATACTATTTAATATCATAAAAAAATCCCTTAAAGAATAATAAATACTCAAAGGATGTAATAAATTCTCTAAGAGGTCATAATATATGCAGCCAAAGTAGTGATATCAATTGTTGTATATCATGAAATTTAACATAATTATACAAAGAGGATTTAATGACTTAAAATTAGGTTAAAGAAGTGAAAATTAACTCATTTATCATATTATATGAAAAATGTAGTAAGAGTTGTTGGAGTATAAAAGCCATTGGTTTTCCAATTTTAGAAATTCATTTGTGTTAGAGAAATTTTACTTCTATTAAATATTTAGATTTGAATTTATAGTCATGGTGTCAAGATGATAGGCCATCCATATAAATTTATATCATGTACATTCTTAGGTCATTTTCAAACAGACTCTAGAGGAGGTAATTTAAATTTTTCATCCATTTTTTTATTTTTATGATTTATGAAAGTTATTTATTTTTTAATTTTAAGAATTTATAGAGTATTTTGGATGACCAATGACACCATACCTTAAATAATGATTCCATACCCAACTCCCATCCCTTGGATCAATGATCATGTCCCCAACACCTACCATTATTTCACCTAAAACAGTGATCTTATCCTACTGAAAATGTTAATTTTGACTCATGAAATTTTAGAAATTATTTTACTTATTTGCACTTAAAATAATTTTTTTATTATTTTATTTACTTATATTAAGAAATTAATTTTTTATGTTTTTTTATGATTTCATCATTTTATACCTTTTTTTATTGGCTATAGATCCATTCATAGGATCTATTATAGATTTTGGTCTCAATGTGTAGGAACATGCCACCGTTGACACCATAGTGTTAGATCATGTTTTTCATTTTAGAATTGTACCCATGCATTCACCATTATTGAATACTTTGTAAGAGTGGTGGGATTACAATCCATGTACCTTTTTTATACCCATTAAAGATATGAGAATTACTTTGGTGGATTTTGGCTTGGATGACATAGTGGTCGAATGATTCTATTAATTGGTTTGCCAAGATTTTATATTTTTGGAGAATATAATTTTTGCATTGATATGTCCCATTTATTTAATTGACAAAAATCTAGGAATCCCCATAGATATTGAGTGTCTTAACTCCTAGGGACAAAGCAATTTATAGACCTATGATTAAATCTTCATATTTTACCATATTTTCAGTGCAACCAAAATTAATTTTAAAAGATAGTGGTATAGGATCCCCCTCCATAGGTATTAGAATGATTATTGATCTACCCTCCCTTGTGCTCACTCTTCGATCCATAAAAGAACAAAATCATTTGATATTTTTCATCTCCATGGGACATGGAGGATATAAATTCATTAGGGAAATTACAACTAGGTGATTGATTGTCGGTAAGAGGTGCTTCTACTAATTGGTCTACAATGATTTGTCCCTAAATCAATTTTTGGGGAATAAAATTGATATAAAATTCAAATAGAATCATAATCCATCTATCCATTCATTAATTTTGATATGGTTTCAAGTGCATATATTTAATAGGGTTGGTGTTTGTGATTATTAGGTTTTATGATTGAGTAGATAATGATGAAGTTTACAAGCTACAAAGACCAAAAGTAGACATAGTTTCTCCATATGTGTGTAAAAATTTTCATCTTCAATAGGATTATGACTTATATAATAAAGTGATTTTTCTCTATGTTATTAATCTTGATGTGTGAGCATGGTGCCTAGGGCATGGGTTTTATTTGATATGTATAATTAAAATGGTTGGCCCTCCTCAGGAAGAATAATGACAAGGGGAGAAAGAATGTAATTTTTAAGGGCATTAAAGGCCTCTTGACAACTCTAGTCCAAAAAAAATTGTGTCTTTCTTTATTAGGGAATGGAATGGTTTCCATTGATCAAATAGCTATGAGATAAAAATGATGAAAAGATTGCAATTTCCCTTGTAGACTGTGAAGTTATTTAAGATTAGACAGGGGTGGCATATCTATAATGAATTTGATTTGATTTGGATCAACTTTAATTCCATAGATAAAGACAATAAAACCTAAGAGTTTTCCTGATAATATTCTAAAGACACATTTCTTGAAATTGAGATGGATATGTAATTGGATTAAATGAGTCAAAATTATATTAAGAATGGAGAGATGGTCTTTACAGAGCTTAGATTTTCTGAGGAGATCATCCACATAATCTTCATTGATTTTTTGGATTAGGTCATGGAAAACATCAGCCATGTCTCATTGGTAAGTCTACCTTCATTGTACTCTACACTAGTTGTTTGTAACTTCCCTATAATCAGGAATGTTAAATATGTAACATGTGTATTTAACATTAGATATTAGGTTGATGTAATACATAGTCATAACATAGATATCATACTCTATGTATTTTTTTTATAACACAAACTGTAACACATTGTACTAGTTTTCTCTATCCTAGAAAAAAAAGGCATAACTCTATAGCAGAAGGCTCTTTATGGGATAACAAAGGAAATATTATGTTGGTGTTCTAGGAAATGAGGATTTGATTATACTCAAAAAATCCATCCATGAGAGGTATCATCTCATGGCTGACTACCAAGTCCATGAGTTAGTTAATGTTGGGGAGATGAAAATCATCTTTAGGATAGGCAAGATTGAGGCCTTGAAAGTTGGTATAGGTTCGTAGTCCCATTATGGGTTTTGTGATGGGTATAATGTTGGACACCCATTGAATATAATCAATAGGTTGGATGAAATTGATGGATATAAGACTTTGTGACTCTTCTTTAACTAAGTATGTTATGAGAGGGTATATCTTTCAAATTTTTTATTTTATTGGTTTGGCCTCAGGAATCGTAATGATGTTATGGACAACTATAACAGGGTTGATACCTGACATATCACTATAAGACTAAATAAAACCCTAGGTATGGTCAACTTAGAATGTAATGAAGTCTTGATTCTTCTAGGAATCTAAGGATTGACTAATCTTGATATTTCATGGGACCTCTCCAGTCCTTATATTAATGTCAATGGTGGCCTTGTTCAAAATACTAAAAGTTTTGGGTGGAATAGAGTTATGTATGTGAGTATCTCTTTCCCCAAAATAAGTTAAAATAGATTTGTCATATTGACATTGAAGAGTGTGAATGGTGGGAGAATATTCCTTTATTATGTTAGGTAAAATTAGGGGATAGACTTGGTTTTTCCATTGATTTGATATGTGAAGGATCCCAAGTTGACAATATTGATTAAAAAAAAGTTAGGAGGGATGGAAAAGACTTCATCGGTCTTTAAAGGGTTATTGGGTGGTGATGATGAGATGTCTTGCTCAGGATTAGGAATATGAGAGGCTTTAATGAGATTTTTAAAAGCAAGGCCATGTTTTTGGTGAGGTTTTCTAAGATAACCTAGAAAGACATCATTTGGTCCTTTTTCATATCATCCTATACCAAAGCCTTTCTAAGCACATAATTTTAGATAATTTTGAGAAAAGTGTGGCTTGTCTAGGAAATAAAAACTTGAGGAAAATGGTTTTGTGTGAGGTTTGGAATCATGTTATGAGAAGGATTGATCGATCCCTCTGTAGATTAAATGGGTACAAAGATGAGGAGGACCAAATGGAGTGACTTCCCCAAGGTTGGGATGATAGTTATGTTGTTTTTTAGGGCATACATACTCTTGGGGAGTAGGAAGGGTGTTTAGCATCAATAATTGATATTCCCCCAATTAGAGTTATTGGAGTGTGGAGTCGAGGGAATCATTGTTAAGAATTCAAGATGAAGGGATTACTTAAATTGGTGATGTTTCACTTGTTGATGATGATGGGGCTATGTTTTTTAATGGTATTAATATGTCATTGGGTTGATAGGTCAAATTACAAGTCTTGAATGGATGAGGGTCTATTGGGATAATATGGATTTTACTTTCATGCTCATCTTTGAGGCATCAATGTAAGGTAGAGTGGATGTGGTATATATCATAGATCCAGGGTATCCTAGTAAAATGTTGTATTGAAATTCCCCTTCTACCATATAGAATAGCTCATGAAGGGTACTAACACCTATTTGGATGGGGAGGATGATAGTTCCTAAAGTAGGGGCCACCATGTCATTGAAAGCTCATAGGATAGTCTAGTAATTGGGATGTAATGATTTCTAGTAGTTGGAATTGTTTAAAATCATGTGATGAGATCATATTTATACTATCCCCATTGTCAATCATGACCTTATTGATCCTAGTTTGATTAAAATGAGTAGTGATGAATAGAGGTGGATCTTAATCTTTAGGTTGCAATAAGGGTATATAAAAACCATTAAATGTGATGGATGGGGATGTTTGTAATGATATAATAAAATATGGAAAAGGTTGGCATTAATTTAGATGTACTTAAATGACCTATATTACTTCTATCATAGCTTGGCGATGTTGTGGGGAGTTTTTCATGTGTGTGTATAAGGACATTACAGGCATTTGATGGAGTTGTTTTAGGACTAATTTTTTATTGATTCTAAGGAATTAGTTTGGGTTGTTCCTAGGATGGAGACTTTTGGTTTTGGATTAGATGGTTTAGGAGTTTATGTAGTAGAATCGGGGGTCCCTAAGATATAGATTTTGACCTTATTTTGATTTTGAGCTTTGGGGCCCTATGCTTGAGGCTATGTAGCTATGTGTATTATATTGATTTACAAGAATGGGTGGTTTATTGAAATTATCATGTTATTCTTGTTTGGAGGACTTGAGGATATGTTTGGAAAAGGTCCTTCATGGCTAGAGTTAAGGATATTATTCATGCCTATTAGGGCTCATTTTGGTAACTCATGTGAAGGATCTAAGGCATGTATCATACTAAGTTCTGAGATAGTTGTGTCTCTTATATTTTGATTGGGGAAAGGGTCAATATGAAGTTATTTGGTTAAGAGGTCATCATATTTCAAGAGATATTGAATTATAGCTTTGAGATCATTTTAGCTCTCTGTGTCATGTCTAACATTATATGGTAAGCACACACCTTGTCTTCTTTATACCATGTTGGTTTTTGGGTGGGAGGATTGAAATGTTTGATTAATGGTAATGATATGATGGAGGTATGAATAAGTTTATTGAGGATAATGTAATAAGATCTACTTAATACGTTATGGTATGATTTTATAGTCTTATAAGATATTGGCTTTTAGACCATGTTTATTTTTTGACCTTCAAGTTTTGTGTTTACAATTCGAGTGAACTTATTAGGAGGTGTCTCACCTTTAAAGACAATAATTTCAAGTGGGTTCTAGGGTGATAAGAAGTTGAGGTTTTTACATGGGATGTTTATGTTGTAAAATGGGAGAAAACCTCTGAATTAGCTTAGGTTATTTTGAGGATGGTTTAATAATCATGATCATTAATCTAGATGAAGGATGGGGCCCCAAGATACAAGGTTTGGTTTGGACCAGGGGTATTTCCATATTTCCTTTCCAAGTGTTTGTGTATATTATGGGGATATCAATGTTAGTATTTTTATCCTAGGATGGTTGAAGGAGCTTAAGCCTTATAGGTGGGTGTTTTAGGTTCTTGCCATTTGGGATGCTAAAGCACTTGTTCTAGTTAGTTGGGCCAGCCTTTTTATTTTCTATCTTTTGTATGCAGCTTTGAGCATGCTTAGATGATACTTCCTTTGGGAGATCCCATTTAATGGGGTCAGTAAGGTTAAAATTGATGATGGACGCATGTATAGTTAGATTGGGTTATTTTTTAACCAGGATACCTCGTATAAGGAGGTCTAGAATTTATGGTATTTTAGAAGATAATTCAGGCAACCTATTGATTTATTCAAGTAGGCGTTGATCATGGATAGTGTTAATCATATGGGATCCCTAATTTTAGGGATCTTTGGTATTTGATTATATATATTTTGATGTGGACGGGTGATTTAGAAATGGTTGTTTGAATATATCAAGGGATTGATTTAGGGGAGCATTTGGATTATCTAAATGAAATTCTCTTTGATTAATAAGATTTTGGACCTAACTCTTAAAGTATCAACATCTAGTAACCTCATGACTAGGTACACGATGATAGGCACAAATTTTGTTTTCTTTATACTAGTTTGGTTTAGGATGAGATTCATCAATAGGCTTAATTAAAAGGATATTGATGGTTGATGCTTTCAAACTTTTATCAAGGATGGAGGCATACGATTATCCTAAAGGCATATATTATATGGGTGGAAATTGTGTTAGTTTTTTTGAGGTTATGTCTGAGAAAAATAAGGACTTGATTGGTTTATTGTTGGTGGAGGGGATACTTTTAGGATAATAGTTTTCTTTGTGCCTTTTGGTTTAGGGTTTTTATGACCATTATAAGAATATAGTTTAGAATTCTTGTTACATAGTTTGATCTTACACTCTTTTACGGCTTAGATTTATAATTTATGATCCATGGTAAAAGCCTCATCAAAGGTTTTGAATGATTGGACTTGAAGTGTAGATGAAATGTGCTTCGCACATGACCTAGTGAAGAGTTCAATTATCTCAGGTTTAGGGAGGGAAAAGGATAGTTGTTTTAAGAGACCCCTCCATCTTGAAACAAATTCTATAATCAACTCATCTTTGAATTTCTTAATGGTATATAGATTGATGATAGTCACTTTCCTTGAGATATTTATCAAGAAATGTTTTAGGAAGATTTGATCAAATGGGCTAAAGGATAATAAATAATGTTGAATAATGGTGCTATACTGACCCATAGTTGGTCCATCCAATGACATAGGAAATATTCTTAAGAGAAGGGTATCATCATAGGATATGAGATAGCACGCATGTCTAAATGCCTTGAGATTTTGTTAAGGGTCTTCCTTGCTTTAGAATTTCATGAATTTAGGCAATTCCCATTGCATTAGATAGGGTCTAATTAGAATGATTGGGTTGATGTGGTTCATTATATATTTGTTCATATGAGAGTATATTTTTTTGTCTAGAGGTATAACCCTCAAGTTTTTCCATTATATCCATGATCACATGGATAAGGTCAGGTTGATCATTCTACTAAGGTATACCACCTAGAATGTTTGGTGGAATATAGTTTTGTTGTAAATGTTGTTGAGGGGGAAGTGATGTGGGAAATGGTTATGATTGAGGAAATCTAACTAATGTGCCAATGATCAGTTGAGATGAGGTTGCATATTGTGGGATAGAGGAGGTATTGTTTGTTGGTGAGATAGATTAAGGAATGTGCATGTAAATGGTTATGACAGGGTGAGGTGTTAAGAGGACAATGGTGTTAAGGAATATTATTGAAAGGGTATACTTATAAGAGGTTAAAATAGGGGAACTTGTTGAAAGGGATATGATGATTGAGTTAAATGTTGGGAATTTATGGTTAAATTCATTTGGATAAGAGGAAAATATGAAGGGATCAAAAAAACCAAGCTTTGAAGAGAGGAGAAGGGTGATTGATTGGATATGGGTTGTGACATGGTGGAAATTTGGGTTTGGACATCACTCATAGAAGTAATAAAAAATGTTGGAAGTGGTTGATTACCCATAGGTTATAATACGCTAGTGTTGGGTGTTGGGATAGAACTCAAAGGAGGATTGATGGATGTTGGGAGTGGTGGAGGGATAGAGGTCAAGACCATGGATACTAAAATTTATTGCTCATTTGATCCTTCTTATGGCATGTCATACATGAAATGGGAAGAATGATCACGGGGATAAATAGGGATGTGTGTGGCTTAATAAATAAGATAGTGACTAAGAGATATTGTATTATTTTCCAAGATATTAGTAAATTCAAGGTCCTCTTATGCATACTATTGGAGGGTACCCTCCCCAATAAATGCAGGAGTACTAAGGAGACTTGGGGGTGTGTTCCATTGATGAATATGATGATGGTGAATTTGTTTTCTTTTGATATTATTATTGAGTCAGAACTATTGACCATTTTGACCACAAGTCAAAATGGGTCAACCCCTTATAGTCCAAAACTTGATATAGGGGTAAATTCTAACATCATAAGGTGTGTCATGTTTCATTTGATGTAATTTAATGTCATATTAGCCTTGGTCAGAGTCTAATTAGTCTCTGTGTCATTTGATGTCATTTAGGGGTCATTTTAGAGCATTAAATGCAAGTGATATAGTTTTCCAAGAAGTAAAAGTGTTCTAAACTCATTCTCAACATCTCTCATGTTAGTCCCTATCAGATTCCTTGTTAAGAATGTCAACACTAATAGAAACTTGTAGGTGTTAGCTAAAAATCAAGAAAATAGGTGACAAATAAGGAGTTTTAAAGGTTGTACAGCCTATGAGAGAGAGAGAGTGCCACATGGGATAATATTTTGGGATGGATCTTAAACTCCCCTATACTCATCTCCACACTTTATTAGCTCTAAAAGTCCCAAAATTAGCCAAAAACCATTCTATTCCATCACTCTTCTAGCCATGCAGAACCAGTCAACAGGTTTCTCATTAGTATGACCAATAGAATAAGTTTCAAGTCAAATTATTTTGGAGGTGATAGTACACTTGGTCAACTTAAATTTCATTTTTGGAGTTAAAGGAATGGTGGCTTATGCTTTATGAACCATCTTTAACAAGCTGACTATGTTTTTTTGCTTATTATTTCCCACACCCTATAGGTTTTCCTCTTGTAGGAGTAATTCTATACAATAAAATTGTTGATATTTATTCTATAGGATGTGTAATTACTCCTCTCATGTTTACCATATTGATTTTCATTTTTGGAGTTGTTTTCATGAGCCAAATAGTTCAAGTTTACAAGATGATGTTACTAGTGAAATTGCAATCAATTTTCACCAATTGTAGAAGGTTTATTTATTTTAAATGGCATTAAATAAATGTGTGGTGTTGTGTTTCACGCCTTTAATATATTATTTCCTCATCTCCTTCCAATCTTAACCTCCAATATTAACATTCATGGAGTTGCATTCAAAATGTAAGACACAATCAGCTTTTTATCCACTTTCACTTGCAATCACGGTGTGTGAAGCTCTGATCATGGTCATGTAAATGTTATGAAGTATCCAAGGGGTGGTGAATATAGTATTTAATCATAAGCTAATGAGCCAATCTCTCTAAATGACATACCTCAATATGTGATGACCAATACAATCTAGATGCATAGTCTTAGACCATGTATGTGCATCTACAAGTTTCCATTGAAGGCCAAGCATGTTGGAAAGGACATTTAAAATGATTTAAACTCTTTCATGTTTATAAGGTTCATTGGATCATCTTGAGATGGTATAATATATGTTGAATGCTAACACATAATGCAGTTATTTATGTCTTACCTTCATTGCTAGGTCTACAACATGAAAGTACGCATACAGGTGCCTTAATAGAAGGATATCACATTGAAATGGGTGTTTAAAACTTGTTTGAAGCATGTCAATGTTGTTAAAATTCACTTGAATAAATTTCAAAAGGTTTGGATCTAGTTAAGTAATTATGGCATATGCACATTACTCATGACCACATTTATTGCTTGACTACAACTATATTAGCACCTACAAGAAACTAAAAACATTAAGATGGGAGAATTAAAGTTTGTTTTTTTAGGATGTGGAGCTAAAAGCTTCACTGATGCAAACATGGAGGAGGTTGTTGAGTGTCACAATAACCTACATCGATCAAGCCAACCAACATCAGTCAGAGGTGGACAGGAAGCTATCGACATCAGTAATAGATCGGCCAACGTCGGTCATCTCCAGACAAATAGGGACTGACGTCAGTCACCTATGTGGTTCCAAAACTGTTAGTTACATGAATGCTTTGTTTAACGAACTAGTTGTTTGCATGTAAAGACTAATTTTAGACTTGGAGTTGCATTTCTAATTATTGTAATTAGAAGTCTAATTATTGTTTGCATGGGATCTATATAATAGACTCATGGGGCTATATTGTAAATTATAGAATCAGAAGGGTTCTATCTAAGGGAGAATCATAAGGACATGGTGAGGCAAGGACAAGGGTTCTTTCGGGTGTGTAAGATCTAGGTCGGCAGGTGTGTAAGGTCAGGTTGATCTGTGGTATAGCAAGATCAGGTGAGATCTACATGGTAAGTAAGATCTAGGTTTGTAGGTGTGCAAAACCAGGTTGATCTGTAGGTGTGCAAGATCAGGTGAGATCTACTTGGAGTACATGGTATACTTAGACTTGGAGTATGTGTGTATACTCAGTGGTACTGATAGTATTGTTACTGACTAGTTGAAACACCAATTCGGTTATTGATTTGATTGTGTTTTTAATTGAGAGAGAGAACTCTTGAGGGAAGATTACTGGTATGCCCAAGAGGTGTGGGAAGAGTGTGATCTCTTTATTGTATTTTCTTCTGGATGAGTTGAATATAATTGTGTATTGTCTCTCATATTTTGTGTTATTTCTGATTTCTAGTTACTTATTTTACTTTTGGTTAAATTCTGTGTTTAGTTGCTTATACAAAGGTAATCAATTATGCTCTTAATCATGACAATTGGTGTTAGAGCTTTATGAGCCTAGGTCCTATCAAGTGGTATCAGATCCAGGTTGCAAGTTCTCAGAGCGAGGTTCACTAACACCTTGGTTTCAAGGTGTGTTAAGTGTTTGTTGATTACAAGTCACTCTTAGGGGTTTTTGATTGAGTGGGAGTATAGCAATGGCAGAAGAAAGTACACTAAGAATGGAGGAATTCAATGGCAAGAATTTTCAATTACAGAATTATGAAAAAAAAGAGCAGGTAAATAAAGATTGTTGGTCGGTAGAAGATCAGCATGAAGGAAATGAAGAAGCAGATGTTGCAGGGGTTGTTGCATAGGATGCTCTTGTATGTTCCTTGGATAAAGTAGAATCTTGGTTTATAGATTATGTTGCATCTTTCCATGCAATCCAAAATAGAGTATTTTTCTATGTTAATGTCCATGGAGACTTTGGAAAGATTTATTTAGGGGTTGGTGAGCCTTGTCAAATTTTTGGCAAAGGGAAAGTGTGGCTGAAATTGTAGACGGGCAACACATGGGTGTTGAAGAATGTCATGCAGGTCCTAGTCTTGAAGAGGAGTCTAATTTCTTCAAAAAAGTTGGGTGATGAGGGATGCACAGTAACTCTCATAGCAGATGCACTTGAATTAGCATGTGGTAAGAAATTAGGTATTCTTTATCTATCTACTTGTATTACTGATTCACCTTCTGTTGCAAAGATGTGGCTTTGTAGGCTTGGTCACATGAGTAAGAAGGGGATGCATGTTCTTAGGAGGAAGTCTGATGTCTTTGACAAACTTAAGAACTGGAAAGCCTTGGTGTTCATGGAGGAGATGATGGATAGTGATCAGCTAAGGAGGCTAAATAAAATTGAGCAGGACAGTTTGGACAGGGTTATGATCCAAAGTAAGCTCGCGAGTAAAAAGTCATCACTCATAGGAAAACATAGTTACCGACGTCAGTCAAGTGGAACTGACATCGATCAAGTAGGTACCGATGTTGGTCATGTGTAGACCAGATTTGGTGGTGTCAGGCAAGTGGAGACTGATGTTGATCATGGTATCGATGTTAGTGACCAGGGGGACACTGACGTCAGTCAGAAAATTGGCATCAGTGATCAGGATAATTTGACATCAGTCAGGTGCAGACCAAGGTCGACCAGAGAATAGATTTTGGATAGATAGCAAGTTGTTAAGGAGTCTCAAACACCCATATGGAGGATTGAAAGGGTAAGTAAGCCTCAAATTCATTATTCGCCTTCTTTAGACTACTTGTTGCTCACTGATGGTCAAGAACCAGGAAGTTTTAAAGAGGTAGAGCAGGTAGAATCTAAGAAATAGTGGGAGCATGGCATGAATGAGGAAGTGGATTCCTTGGAAGAGAACCAAATGAGAGATTTGGTAGAGTTGCTAGCTGGAAAGAAAGCACTGAAAGATGAATGAATTCCCAGGTTAAATAAGAGAGAGAATGGACACGTGAGATGGAAGGCTAGGGTATATGGTCTTGAGCAGGCTGTAGGACAATGGAGGTTTGACAAGTGTATGACAAAACATGGCTTTAGTCAATTTAAATGTAACCATTGTGTTTCCTTTACCAGGTTGGATAATATTAGCTACATTATCCTATTATTGTATGTTGTGTGTATGCTTGTTGCAGGGTCACACATGCAAGGAGTTGTTGAGCTAAAGGTAAAGTTAGTTTAGGGGTATGTCATGAAGAATTTGGGAGTAGAAAAATTATTTGGCATGAGTATTCCTAGAGACAGGGAAGATCACAAGTTGATGTTGTCTCAAGATGATTGTGTGAATAAGGTAGTGGCGAGGTTCAAGATGCAGGAAGCAGAACTGGTCAGCACACCTATGGATGGACAGTTCACAGAATAGTGTCCCAATTCACATGATGAGGTTAAGTATATGTGTACTAGACCTAATGTTTCTCAAGTAGTGGGAGCTATCAACAAGTTTGTAGCCAATCTGGGAAAGAAGCACTAGAAAGCAGTTCAATGGATTCTCAGGTATCTAAGAAGGACCAGTAGCAAGTATACATGCGATGCAGGGTCAGGGACTTCTCTACATGGGTATGTAGATTCAGATGTGGTAGGGGACTTGGATGATAGGCGTAGCACCATAGGATGTGTGGTGGTTGGTCTTCAAGATTGAACTTGAAGAGGGATATAAGCCAAGAAATAAATTAGACGATGTACAGGTACAGGTACAGGTGCAACTATTTATCTCCAAGTGGGAGATTGTTAGGATGTGGAGCTAAAAGCTTCACTGATGCAAACATGGAGGAGGTTGTTGAGTGTCATAGTAACCTATGTCGGTCAGGCCAACTGATGTTGGTCAGAGGTGGACAAGAAGTTGCTGACATTGGAATGGATCGGCTGACGTCGATCATCTCTAGATAGACAGGGACCGAGGTTGGTCCCCTGTGTGGTTTTAGAACTGTTACTTACATGAATAGTTTGTTTAACAAACTAGTTGTTTTCATGTAAAGACTAATTTTAGACTTGGAGCTACATTTCTAATTATTGTAATTAGAATTCTAGTTATTGTTTGCATGGGATCTATATAATAGACTCATGCGGCTGTATTGTAAATTGTAGAATCAGAAGGGTTATATCCAAGGGAGAATCATAAGGACTTGGTGAGGCAAGGACAAGGGTTCTTTTGGGTGTGTAAGATCTAAGTCAGCAGGTGTGTAAGGCCAGGTTGATCTATAGTATAGCAAGATCAGGTGAGATCTACATGGTAAGTAAGATCTAAGTTTGCAGGTGTACAAAACTAGGTTGATCTGTAGGTGTGCAAGATCAGGTGAGATCTACTTGGAGTACGTGGTGTACTCAGACTTGGAGTATGTGTGTATACTCGGTGGAACTGGTAGTATTGTTACTGACTGGTTGAAACACCAACTTGGTTATTGAGTTGATTGTGTTTGTAATTGAGAGAGAGAACTCTTGAGGGAAGATTATTGGTATGACCAAGAGGTGTGGGAAGAGTGTGATCTCTTTATTGTATTTCCTTTTGGATGAGTTGAATACAATTGTGTATTGTCTCTCATATTCTATGCTATTTTTGATTTCTAGTTACTTATTTTACTTCTGGTTAAATTCCGTGTTTAGTTGCTTATACAAAGGTAATCAATTGTGCTCTTAATCTTGACAATTGATGTCAGATCTTTGTGAGCCTAGGTCCTATCATGTTTCAAGTTTTTCATGGAGAGAAACATCAATTTAGGGTCTTTTGAGAAGACTTGAGATTGGTTGTATGACCCTTCATGTTTCATATTATACAATTACTACCCTCACTACCTATGTACTATAATGTCCATCTATAGGTGGCTTACACAGAGGCATGAAGATGTTTTAAGAGGATATTTAACATGTTAGAGGCCTTCACCAAGTTAAAGGAAGTCATAGGCACCTTGAGAATAATTTTTGGAGTCATAGACTAGTAGGCAGAGTTGAGAATCATCTTCCAAGTGAAAGTATTTGAATTCAAGGATAAGTTTCTCTAAAACCCTAAAACATAAGGCTAAGAAATTTTTGAGAGGCTATATAGCAAGGTTACAAAGATTTTTTATGAACATAAGTGCACCCATATTGTAGCCTTCACATGTGGGTATAACCTTGCCAAAACTAAGAGGGTGTGTAACTAAGAGAAAGATTCATTTGAGAGCCTCCAATATTGACATTTGTTCACTAAAGTTTATCAATGTTTTCTACAAGTTTTAAACCTCAAAATAGCATCACATCCTAAGGTGGAAATGTAAGGCATATGTCCATGTTTGAATGGTCCTATTGATTTGAGATGGAAAATGTATGATTTAAGGATCATCAAATAAGTTTTTGGATCAAGGTCTTGACCTATACTACTACCTATAGGTGAACATTTCCATATAAAGCTTACCTACAGCGTAACTGTAGGTGTTCACCAAGCCCATGTTGTGAACCAATAAACACTAGGTCTACATACATAAGCAATTGATATTTGAGTTGGATCCAAGACCACATATGAATCCAAATGTATATGTTACTATTTTCAATGTGGATACACACCTACAACTTTGTTACCTTAGTATTGGTCAACTACAGTTGATTGTGGTTGACAGTGAAATATAAACATTATGGTCTTGGTGTTGACATAACCTAAACTTGCCATGAGTGGATCCAAGTTTGTTATATATTGTATTTAGGACTTAAGTGAGGTATTAATGGAAATTAACATGGTCTATAACATGTATATACACCCATAAGTAGGCCCCATTTCTAAGGTATAACATAGCTAGTCTATCATACAGGCCTAGTTGAGCAAAGATATGGGTTAAGAATGCAAATATGGATGACAAAAAGGTTTTTAAGCATATTTAACACTTAGACAATTATAGTTTCCATAAATTTACACTCTTATAACATTTAAATAGGGGAAGGAGAGTTTCAACAGCACAACATGCAGTGCATGAGTAAACATTGCACACAGTGAACTTTCCCATGAGTCTATCTTGGAGTTTTGGGTCATTGAAGGTGCTAAAGATTAAATAAATAATTAAAATCTTACACATAAGGTCCTCATAAATTTTATAAGCCCATCAGCCCTTAATTTTATCTAGGATAATAGAGGAGATGCACTTTATTCTTTTTAGATAGATGGCACTCCAAAATGCATAAACCTTGTAGACTTGGTGGATAAATGCTAATAAGGTGAGTTAAGGATTGATTAAACCTTAAAGGAGGATCTTTTAGGTTGAATAGCATATGGAACAATAATAAAATCTAAGCATATAGGTGAGAAACATGACAAGGTGGTTTAATCTTACAAGGATGTGAATAGACCTACATGGTCTAGATTAAGCCTATTTTCCATCAAGGCCTTTGCTACCTTTTATAGCATTAGAGGAACATTCTAACTCATTAAAACATGTTTTATGGAGTTATCAGGTGTGCCTAAGCTTTTATAATGTAGGTGAGATCATAGGGAAACCTCATTTTGGCTAAAAGCCAATTTAGGCCTATGTAAAATGAAGAAGGGAGCCCAAGTAGGAAGGTTTGGAAGTTCACACCTATAAGGACACTTTGCATGGGAGCTCAAAGAGATATGATAAGTTGAGTAAGGTCCTGAGCAAGCATTTTTTGGGATTATTTCATGATCTCAATGTCAGATCTTTATAAATAATCCTTAAGGGTAAAAATGGCCTAAAATAATCTCAAACCCTTGTCAAAGACCCTATTAGGAAAATGAAGATGGAGAGATATCTAAATGGACCATAATGAGAATAAAATTAATTGGAGACTGCAAATGACTCACCAAGGCTACTCCCTATCAACTTGAATCCTGCTACTTATACGGATAGGGTATAAAATGTATTTCTTTGATAGTTTTTTGTGTTATACAGGTAAAAAAGGGTTTCAAATGATGAAATAAACTTTGGGAGAGAGATTGGGACTTGAGATAACCCATCATGTCAATTTATTATAACATAAGATCTCCTAAGTGCTTATGCAAGTACTCTCACTTTAGCCAATCCAGAATGACATAGTAAACAAGCTAGTGAGAAGAATGAAAACCTCTAGTGGAAAGTCTTTTAAATCCTACCTGAGGAATATAAGGACATGAAGGGTACTGATAGATGTCATTAACTCCTATATATGGATTATAATGGAAAACTAAAGGAAAATTTGGTGCCAAGTGTGAGGGGTGAATGAAAGAGGAGTTATTCAGACTATAGGTAGTGATGACTCATATGTAGAATAATCATGATGATTAGAGATGCAACCAATGCATGATGGAGCATATATACAACCCCTCCCCCTTATTTAAATAATCACATATATCCCTAGTCAATTTTAGGATGTTCTAAAAGGTCCCAATGATGAAGGTAGTTTCTTGAGCAAGAAAAAGGAGTTCTACACCACATTTTAGGAGTTTCATGACTTTGAGGGACATTTGTCCTATGAGACCTTGCATGGTCTATTTCTTAATTCATTTTCCTACATGTGTAACTCCTCCTCTTAGTTTTACAAGTGTTCTTATGACTCTATGAATTCCCTCTTCTCACTTCTCCCTCTAATTCTATAAGTAGAGGCCATTTTAGCTCTTGTAAGATAATACCACACCATGTATGGTGAAGCCCTGATGGTTTTGACATTGTACTTTGCCTTAGAATAATAAATCCAATTTTTTTGAGTTCATATCTCATCTTACCAAAGTGTGTGAAGATATGTATAGTGAAAAGTTAAGAGATATATATCTATCATTGCTTTCTCTCAATCCTTCCATGTTTGATACAAGTGACTTCACTCTAATAGGTCATATAAATTTTTTTTAAGTATATGGATCTGTTCTAAAGTGTAAAATTATCCTTAGTATCTATAAATGATCTATGGTTTCACTTTCCCTAGATATCCTTCATACATCTCACCTCCATATTGAAACACTAATGTTAGATCATTATAGGACTTTGAAGCTAGTATTATAGGCTTTGTTTCTTAGTTCAATAAATATGATAGTCTTGTGAAAATTATTCTATTGTATCACCCCCTTATAGTAGTTTCTTTACATGAAAAATTATATCCCTTTGCCCACAATAAAATAGTTACTTAGGTGATAATCACTTCAAGGTATATTTAGGGAGTTAGCCCTTAAACCTAGAGGTCTACTTCTACTATAGGTACATCCACATACCTATAAGTATTCCCATATTGAAAAAATCTAGAAGAGGCTTGAACATCTTCTTCTAGGGTGCAATATTTGGTGATAATAGTTTTGGCATACTCAATGGGACCAAGGTCCAAGAGAGTGGAAATATTGTTGGTGTGTCTTTCCTCTAATCAGCTTTTGGAAGTAAGCAATATAGCACCAATGGTGACTCTGAATGAAAACTTATGATTGTTAGCAGCCCAAGTATCTTTTATTAAAGGTTTTGATTATTACTTGCATCTCATTTAACATATGACGCTCAT
This sequence comes from Torreya grandis, assembly GCA_037957365.1. Lineage (NCBI taxonomy): Eukaryota > Viridiplantae > Streptophyta > Pinopsida > Cupressales > Taxaceae > Torreya > Torreya grandis. The sequence continues at coordinate 3,347,732 of JARHVA010001166.1, read as the reverse complement.
ATGAATAGATATGGTGAATACCCCTATCATGAACCTCCCTATCAACCTTGTTATGAACCAAATTACATTCCTCTACAGTCCTATTAAAATGGTTATCAATCCTATAGGCCATGACATCCCTATGGTCCTCCTTTTCCCTCTCCATATGGAAATCATGTTATTAGATAGTCTTATGAGGTAGGCTACCAAGAAACCTAAAAATAAATGCCTCCCTATTAGCCCAAATATGACCCTTACCAACCATATCATGATGTCTATCAACCCCAAGAGGATTCCTATGAGTTTTATCATGGAAAATTTAATGATTTGATGGACTCCAAATCAAGATATCAAGAAGAAAGATGTGAATTCTTACATAATAAAAATAATTTAAAGTTGGAGTTGAACCCCATCATTACCCTCCTCCTCCTCCATCAACCCCATCTTACATCAAATATTTGTTGCCACTCATACCATAGTTGATAGTTCATGAAGACAATACGAGAACATGGGATGACAAGTATTATGTGCTCCCTAATCATCTCATTGGATGGTTAGGAGGTGTTGACCAAATTTGTATGCACGTGTTAGAAATGTTTGAAGAGCTAGAAGGAACTCAATGGGAGATCAAAGAGAAGATTCACTTGGAAAATAAGTGTGCCCAATGCTCAATAAGTATGATAAATATGTGGGAAGAAAATGAACCAAAAAATTAACATGTTAATATTAAATATCCTCAAGGAGTCTATTGGTAAGGTGAAAATTCTACTCATGTAAGTTTCTTTCCTTTGAACCAACCCAAAATATCACTTCCCCATGAGCTTCAAGTCATCTTTCCTAAACCCATTCACAAGATTTCTACTACCCCTCACACTCCATATCCAACTCATAAGACCCCCATCACACCTCATCCTTCACCTAAAACTCATGAACCTATCCATCAACCTTCCACCTCACCGTTTCTTGAAAAATAACCCATTTTGAGGGAAACAAATGAAGAGGAAAGAGCTCAAGTCATAACTTATCAAGAATAGGTCATGAGTGAATATGAGGAATAAATCACCATAGGGATTCCCCTTGGTTAACACAAGGGTAATTCTACCTTTTTGAATGAAGAGAAACATATTGAAGACTCTTCTACAGCTATCCAAGAGGAATGTGACCAAGACTTGAATAGAGAGGTGTTTGAAGAAAATTCCATATCTGATCATGAGGTTTTTTGATGATCATTCCAACCATGAATTTGAGTGTGTTATCAATAATAGAGAGTAACATCAAGTTATTAATCAATAGGTTGTAGTCTTAGAAGAATCTCTTGAGACCAAGGTGGAAGTTATTGTTATTGAAGATGACTCAATACCTCAACCTAATTTTGAACCACCCTTAGATACATTAGAGCATGAAGAACATAAGCTTGATGACCTCATACATCAAGAAAAGAAATTTTAAGAAGTGATGGTCTTAGATAACAAGGAGGACAAAGATGATTGGAAACTACAAATGAAGATCTTTCAAGAGCTTGAGGAACTTTGCCAAGTTAAGGGTCAAGTATTTGAGAAGGTGGAAAAAGAGTTCTCCATGGAGGAAAATGACCAAGATTGGGTACATTATGTAGAGATCCTTGATGATCTTGAATAACTTGTAGCTAAAAAGAAGCCCAACCTTATTGAGATCACCATGAAAACTAAGGAAGTATATCTTGTTGATCCACCATTGGATTTTGTAGTTGAGGAATCTTATGAGAAATCTAAGGCTATTTTTATGAAATAAGAGTTCATTTCCATATCTAAATTGGTTGGAGATGCTTGGTTTTCTTTAAACATCATGCTAATGAGGTTGACAAACACCATGAAGAAGATGGAGGCATCGATGCCAAGGGTCAAAAGGTTACATGCCTCATTCAATCCTTCATTTCATGAAGAAAGAGCATTTTCAAACTTCCCCTTTGATCTAAGGAAGTGTTTATTTAAGTTTGGTTTTTGTTTTTGTTATTTAGTTTGGTTTATGTGTGTGTGTTTCATTTGTGCTCAAGAAGCACAGGTGTGTGTTTACTTCGTTTCTTATCTTATGTATTGTTTCTTATTAGTTTTCTATTGTTTGGTGTGTTTTCAAGTAAATTTGTGTGTCAACCTAGTGTATATGTGAATCCATGTCCCAATGGATAGGATTAGGCTACTGGTATTGGCATAGTAAGCATGCCACCCTTGGGAAATCACCAAGAATGTTAACCAATTAGACTACAAGTCAAAATAGGTCAACCCCCTATAGTCCAAAACTTGATATAGGGGTCAGTTATAATTTCATATGGTGTGTCACATTTCATTTTATGTAATTTAATGTCATATTAGCCTTGGGTAGATTCAAATTAGTTTGTGTCATTTGATGTCATTTAGGGGTCATTTTAGAGCATTAAAAGCAAGTGGTATAGTTTTCCAAGCAATAAAATTGTTATAAAATCCTTCTCAGCATCACCAATGTTATTCTCTATCATATTCCTTGTTATTAATGCTATCACTAATATAAAATTGTAGGTGCAAACTAAAAATCAATAAAATAGGTGTAAAAGAGGGAGTTTCAAAGGTTGTACAACCTATGAGAGAGAGTGACACATGGAAGAATAATTTGGGATAGATATTTAACTATTTTAGACTCATATACACACTTTATTATCTCTTAAATTCTCAAAATTATCTAAAACATGTTTTGCTCCTTCATTACTCTTCTAGACATGTATCACTAGTCAACAGGTTTCTCCTTAAAACAAATAGTATAAGAAGTTTCAGGTCAAATTATTTTTAGAGGTGATAGTAAACTTTGTTATATTAAATTTCATTCTTTTATTTTAATTAATGGTGGCTTTTGATTTATGAACCATCTTTAACAAGTTGATTATGTTTTTTTGCTTATTGTTTCCCACACCCTACAAGTTTTCCTTTTGTAGGAGTAGGTATGTACAATTAAATTGTTTATATTTATTTCATAGGAATTTTAATTCCTCCTCTAATGTTTACCATCTTTATTTTCATGGTTGGATTTATTTTCATGAGCCAAATAGTTCAAGTTTATAGGATGATGTTGCTAGTGAAGTTACAATCAATTTTCACCAATTATAGAAGGTTTATTTATCTGCAATGGCCTAAAATAAATGTGTGGTGTTGAGTTTCATTCCTATGATATATTATTTCCTCCTCTCCTTCTAATATTACTCTCAAAGTTTAGTATTCATGGAGTTGTAGTCAAAGTGTAAGACATAGTCATCTCATTATCCACTTTCACTTGTAGGGATGTCATGTGAAGCTCTGAGCATTGTCATGTACATTTTATGAATTTTTCAAGGGGTGGTGAATAAATTTTTGAATCATAATCTAATGATTAAATCTCTCAAAATTTCATACCTTAAGCTATGATGACCAATGCAAGCTAGATGCACAGTCTTACACCATGTATGTGCATTTACAAGTTTTCATAGAAGGCCAAACACATTGAAAAGGAAATTTGAAATGGTTTAAAATATTTCATGGTTATAAGGTTTATTTGATAATATTTATAGGGTCTAAGACTTGTTGATTGCTAACACTTCATGCAGTTGTTTATGTCTTACCTTCATTGCCAGGTCTACAACATGAAAGTGCACCTATAGGTGCCTTAATAGAAGGATATCACATTGAAATGGGTGTTGAAAAATTATTTAAAGAATGTTATTTTTTTTTAAATTCACTTGAATACCTTTGAGAAGGTTTGGATTTAGTTAAGGAACCATGTCATATGCACATTACTCATGACCACATTTATTACTTGACTGTAATTGTATCAACACCTACGAGAGACTGAAAACATTAATATGGGAGCATTGAAGTTTGTTTCAAGATTTTCATGGAGATAAACATCAATTTGGGGTATTTTGAGAATATTTGAAACTAGTTATATGACCCTTCATCATGTGTATTATACAATATTTACCCTCATTATCTATGTAATGTAATGTCCACCTATAGGTGGCTTACACAGAGGCATGAAGGTATTTTTATAGGATATTTAACATGTTAGAGGCATTCATCAAGTTCAAGGAAGTTAAAGGGACCTTGAGAATCATGTTTGGAATCATAGACTAATATGCAGAGTTAATAATCATCTTCCAAGTGAAAGGATTTGAATTTAGGGACAAGTTTCCCTAAAACCCCAAAACAGAGGGCCAAACACTTTTGGAGAGGCTATATAGCAAGGTTACAAAGAGTTTTGATGAAACCAAGTGCACCCATATTATATCCTTCACATGGGGGTAGAACCTTAACAAAAGGAATAGGGTGTGTAACTAAGAGAAAGAGGTGTTTGAGAGCCTCCAATATTGACATTTGTTCACTAAAGTTTGTCAGTGTTGTCTACAAGTTTTGAACCTCAAAATAACTTCACATCCCAAGGTGTCAATGTAAGGCATATGTCCATATTTAAATGGTAATATTGAGTTTATAGGGCATATTTATGGTTCAAGAAGCATCAAATAAGTTTTTAGATCAATTTATTTACCTATATTGCTACCTATATGTGTGCATTGCCTTAAAAAGCTTACATATAGCCTGACTATAGGTGTTCACCAAGCCCATGTTGTGAACCAATAGATACTAGGCCTGCATACACAAAAAATTGATATTTGAGTTTGTTCCAAGACCAAAAATTAATCCAAATGAATATGGAATTGTTTCCAATGTGGATACACACCTATAGTAACTCTATTACCTTACTATTGGTCAGCTATAGTTGATTGAGGTTAATAGTGAGCTATAAACATTATGGTCTTGGTGTTGACATAACCTAAACTTGGAATGAGTGGATCCAAATGAGATGAAAAATGGATTTAGGACCTCAATGAGGTCTTAAGGGAAATGAATAAGGTTTGGAACATGCAGATACACCCATAGGTAGGCCCCATTTCCTAGGTATAACATAGTCAGTCTATCATACAGCCTAGTTGAGTAAAGATATGGGTTAAGAATATACATATGGATATCAAAAAAATTTGTAAGCATATTTAACACTTAGAAAATGATATTTACCATAGCTTGATACTCTTATAACATGGAAATAGGGAAAGGAGAGTCTCACTAGGAAAACATATAGTCCATGAGTAAACATTACACACAATGAACTTTCCCATGAGTTTGTCTTGGATTTTTTGGTAGTTGAAGGTACTTTATATGAAATCAAGCCTTGAAATATTACACAAAAGGTCCTTACAACTTTTATAAGCCCATCATTCCTTACTTTTATCTGGGATAATAGAGGATATGCCCTCTATTTTATTTTAGATATAGGGCACTCCAAAATGCACAAAACCTATAGACTTGGTAGATGAATGCTAACAAGGTGAGTTGAGGATTGATTCAACCTTAAATGAGGGTATGGTATTTTAAATGGGACATGGAAAAATAAGAAAAACTAGGCATAGAGGTGAGAAACATGATAGGTTGATTCAAACTTATAAGGATGTAGATAGACCTACATTGTTTAGATTAAGCCTATTATCCATTAAGGGGTCTACTACATTTTCTAGTATTAGAGGAATAGTCTAACTCATTAAAACATGTTTTAGATAGTTATCAGGTGTTCCCAATATTTTTTGTGTAGGGGATATCATAGGGAAACCTCATTTTGGCTCAAAGCCAATTTAAGCCTATGTAGAATGAAGAAGGGAGCTCAAATATGTAGGTTTGGAAGTCCACACCTAGAAGGACACTTTACATGAGAGCTCAAGGAGATATAATATGTTGAGGAAGGTCATGTTGACAATTTTTCCTCATAGGAAAGAACAAATGTTGATTTAATTAATTGAAAGTAGTAAATTCTAAAGAGAACTTTGGGTTTTAAAAGAAGAAAAGTTCTTCTCAAAAGGGAAAAGATCATGTCAAAGTTATGAAGGGTTCAAATCCTTCAGACTTTTTGTCTAAAGGGTCACTAGGAAAAGAGGACCTTAGCAAAAAAATTGAAGGTTTTTTATTTTCATAGGAGGACCATTTAAAAATTATCGAGGGATTTATTCAATTTTACCGAAGGGCATTTTCAAGGAAAAGGGTCCTTTTACAGGTTTCCCAAAGGATATGTGCCCTTCAAGAAGGTTCTTCAGAAAAGGCCTAAAGGGCTTGACAATTTTTCTAAAGGGTTTTTCAAGTGGACCAAGACAAAGTCTGAAGGGCACATTTAAGAAGGCCAAAGGGCCATTTTCAAGTTTCTGAAAGGTCATTACAAAATATCCGAAGGGTATGTGCCCTTTAGAAGAAGGCAAGTTCATAAGTTTTAAGGGAAATTTTTGATAATTTTGAAGGGTAGTTTCAAAAAACTTAAAGGTTCACTTTATAGAAAGCCAAAGGGCCAATTCTATGGCAAAGTGCTCTAAGCCAAAATTTGAAGGAAAGGTAGAAGCAAGAAAGAAAAGGCCACAGACATTTTGTCTGAAGGCAAAGAGATGGATAAAAGGTTGGAAAGAATTTTTTTGGATAAATTGTTTGAAATAATTCTTTCAAAAGATTTACCTAAGGAAAGAAAAAGTTGAAAGAAAAGAAACAAATGAAAGTACTTTTAAAAAATTCTGAAGGAATTCCTTCAGACAAATTATCTGAAAGAATTCCTTCATAAAACTTATCCATGAGAAAAAGACCATTCAAAAAAATCCAAAAGGGTATATGCATTTTGGGAAAGTTTAAAATAAGAATTCTAAAGGGTTATTATCCCTTCGAAAAGGTCTTTTATGAAATCTTAAAGGGTATATGCCCTTTGGGAAGGTTCAAAACAATAATTTTGAAGGGTTACCTACCCTTTAGAAAAGGACATTAAAAAGAAATCTGAAGGGTTACCTACCCTTCAAAAGAGGACATTTACAAAATTTTGAAGGGCAATCTAAACATGTTGAGGGGAAATTTAAAAGAAGGAACCGAAGATAGATTTCCTTCAAACAAATTGTCTAAAGGAAAGGATCATCACAAAATATTTGTAGGAAATAAACAAGGAAATGACCTAAAGAAAAAAAATCCAAGGAAAAATAGTCCATGAGAAAGAGAGGGAAAATTTGACCGAAAGAGACCAAAATAAATGCCCATGGGAAAAAGATAGACAAAGAAGATGAAGAAATAAATGAAGAGATAATCTGAAGGAAAATACAAAGGAAAAATAAGGGAATAGACCAAGTAAATAGCCATAGATAATTTATCTGAATAAATATTGATAGTGAAATAGACATAAGTAGAAATGGATAAATCCATGGAGATAAACAAGAAAGGAAAAAATCCCAAGACAAATACAAAAAGTAGGACATGCACAGAAATGAAGAACCAAAAAATGCAAGAGATGTCAACAACCATAAATAGGATTAGACATATTCAAGACATGCAACCATTTCAAACTTGATACCTTTAGTTCTAAAATAGAGGCTCATTTGCATGAATAAAGGAGTTTAACATTGGAGAGATTAAAATTGATTTCATGCATGCACACTCTTGTTTGTTGTGAGCCTTTCAAACGATCCAACAGTTCAAGTGAAGACCATTGAAGGTTGACTAGTCTTGAGCTCTAGTTGACTAATTGACAAGTGTCACATCCACTCATGCTCTCGATGCAATGGAAGACATTCTCACATTCTAATTTAGCTTCAAGTCAGTTTAATCTTGAGTTTATACATCCAAAATATCATGTTGTTCATGTATAAATGAGATTAGTTCATCATCCATTTTTCAATGCCAAGGAGTTTTCATGTAAGCATAAGACAAAGGGATGTATTTTTAGGTCTTTAAATAGTACAAGTTGAATTAGAGTTGAATTTTATTTTATTTTCAACACCAACCTCTTGGTTGTTGTATATTTTTTTATATAAGTTGGATTTTTAGCCTTGAATTATATCCCTCTTTTGGTAAGACAAAATTCTGCCAAAGATTGAGTTATAACATTTTTTTAGATTAATATAAGGACTATTGTTTTTAGATTATAGTTATTGGTATGGTGTATTCATGTCATTTATTTTCATAAGTGATAGATTTTTCCTCCTTGTCACGTCTTAATTCTTACATAGTTACTAGTTGGTTAGATTATGTAGGTCATGCTCTATGTTTAATGTCTTTTGGTTGAGTTTACAGTGGATGCAAGTGGCTGGTTAGTGCATTTAATTAGGGTTATTCCATCATTTTCTTCAAGATTTGATTATAATATAGAACCTTTTCATGAAATACTCATGCATACTGGTCAATTGGAGTTGAAATTTTAGCCCTTTTCCTATCTAAATCAATGTTTTTTAGGATCTCGAATTGATTGGATCAACCAATCATTCAGGTGTATCACCATCATTAGGTAGGATTTTATTTCTCCCTTTTCTCAAGAAATTTGTAGTGTAGATTAGTAAGATTTTAATTGATACACCAAAGGGAACTAGCCCTTACAATCTAGAGATTCAATCTGTTGATTAGGTCACCCACAACTTAGGATTATTTCCATGTTTTAGCATACTATGAAGGCCTAAAACTACATTCACAAGGGTGCAAGTTTAACTGATAATAGTTTTTGGCATGCCTGATGGGACTAAAAAGAAAATATTTTATAGATATAAATAAGTTCAAAACTGAATAAAAGTTTTGTAGGAGACAAAAATATTCATCTTCATCACAAGCTAAAGATTCTTCAAGTTGTAGAGTTCATAGCATCATTCATACATCTCTTTCATGCCAAAATTTACCACAAGGTCAAAAAATAAAGGTATTCCTTTTGAATTTATATCTTATAAGAGATCAATATTTAGGATGGCAAAACCATATCCTCAAAAATAGTATTTGCCTCCTAGTATCCTATTGTTCTAAGCACTACAAACCCCACTATTCAAATGGCAATAAAAAATTAGGTGTTTGCTCCATTAAATAGAGGAAGCCCATTGAATTTAGCCCAGTTTGATGACATTCTAGTTTCTACCCTCAAGATTATCCTATTTTTCTTAGAAAAAAATCAAACAACCCCTATTGAGCATATCTAAGATGTGGCCAATCTCTATTGAGTCGATAATGTTGTTGAGGATAATTTTTCTATTAGATTTATTTCTACCTCATTCAAAGGAAAAGCATTGAAATGGTATATAAATATCCCACTAAACTCAATTTTTACCTAGGATGAATTAGGGGTAGCCTTATTCAAGCAATTTGAAGACAAATCTAATCACTTATTTTTAGTTGAATAATTAACTACCATCGCAAGAGCTCCTCATGAGTTCATGTTCAATTTTAACCTATGATTCCAAAATACATGGACTAGAATACCTATGTTGATAATTCCATCCTCTGAATATGCATTTTTTTATTATTTTAAATCCCTTAATTCTAACATTAGTGTGATGATATGATCAATGGGTGGTACTCCTTTATCGAATGCTTATGAGGCTATAATAAAGGTAAAAACTAGTTTGATACAAGATAGTAAGATTTCTTCAAGACCTCTAATGCTTATATTTATATCAATAAGTTCCATACCAACCCCTCGAATTTCTCAAGTTCCATCCTTAGCTCCTATTCCACCACCTCCAGCTCAAATTTTATCCCCTACTAGTCAAGCTAGTGAGATAAGTGAGTTGAAAATTTTGATACAATCCTTTGAGAATGAAATAGTGCAGCTCAAAAGGCAACAATTTTAGTTAAATAGGCCTTATCAATAGCAAAATCAAAACACCTATTTGCCCTTCAAAGATCAAAGGCCTCCTTATCAAGGTTTCAAAGAAAATATACCACCTTATCAGGCATAAGAAGCCATAACTCTAGCTAAGCCATACATTTCCCTTGATCTTAATGTTCCTCCCACTTCAAAGGCCATTATTCCCACCCCACCTCAAAATAACATGATGTAAGATTCAGGTTGGCAGTCCTTAAATCTCAATTATGCTCAAAACCAAGCCTTGGTATCATAGAACATCACTATGTCACAAATGATACAAGAAGATTCTATTTTTCAACGAGGTCAGTACCAAGATACAAGTTTGGAATCATAAAGAGAGACTCATCAAGTTCAATAGTATCCTGATTCCATTAATGTAAATTGGCAAGTAGATGATCATGTTGTTTTTACTCAAGGTGTTAAAACTAACAAATCAAGTGTCAAGTTGCAGTTGTAACTAGAGCTAAAAGAAGAGCCATTGAAGAGGCTCAAGAGATGAAAAAATCTTAAATTACTCCTAGGGTTGTTTTTAAGAGTATAAAAGAGAAACTTTATATCCCTATAACTCAAAAAAATTAGAATATAGAGGTCGGTAAGGTTCATCAACTACCTCTATTTCATGAATAGTCAATGCTTCAGAAGGTACAACCAAAGGTTAGTGGATCTAATTTTAGTATAGTAAATCAGATGAAGAATTTTAACATTAAAATTATCGTGTGGGATTCCATTTCCATTCTAGGAAAAAAGGATAATCTCATTCTAGAGCTTTTAGCTCTCGAATTGTCTCCAAAACTGGTTGAGAAAGAAGGTGTTGTCTTAATTAATTTAGATCAGCTAACTAAACAATAGGTATAATACATAAATAATATGGAAAAGGTAGACAAATTTGAGGTAAAAAAAAAAAAAAAAAAACTACTCCTTTTTACCTTTCTTTGATAGTAAGTGATACTTTGGTTCATAATTGTATGGTGGATAGTCGAGCTAGTACTACAGTCATGCCTAAATAGATTAGAAACAAGCTTGGACTTGTTTATGAGCCAAACACTAAAGGGGTATTGCAATTAGATGGGTCACCAAAAAAGATGGTATGCATCATCAAAGATCTAAAATTTACATTACATGCATGTCCCAATGTTACTATTTAGTAAGATGTTGTTGTGGTAGACTTGCCTCCTTACTTTGTTATGTCTTTCAAAAGACTTCACCTCAAATATTAGGGGATATTTATTATCTTATTATACTTATTTAATGTTTATAATTATGTATGGTACCAAGGTAATAATTCATTCTAAAATTATTGCATGTTTTCATATGGATCCTTATATGCCAAGCATTATGAATATTAGTTATATCATCTTAGATGAAGTAGTAGAAGCTAATGAAGTAGAAAGTGAATCACCTTTGGATGGAGTTCCAAATTTTTTTCTTGATTATTGGGCTTCCACTTTACATGAGCATGATCCTTAAAAGTTGATTAAATAAGAAGGACTTTGTGTATATTGCCTTCATGAGAATGATGCACCAATTCTAGCCATGGTCAAAGAGGATGAGTCTAATGAAGGTTTATGATAATTATACTTTGATGGATCAAATAATAAGCATGGAACTATATATGGAATGATGTTTATTTCTCCAACCAAGAAAAGTTATTTCTCTTCTATTAAATTTCAATTTGGCTATCCAAATAATGTTTCTAAGTATGAAGCACTAGTTCCCAGTTTGCAATGGGCTAAGAAGATAAAAGTCAATTCTTTGCAACTGTTTGGTGATAGTGAAATTTTAGTTAACCAAGTAAGAGGTTTGAATGTATGTAAAAAATTATTTCTTAAATCTTAAAATAATATAATATGGGATTTACTTGAGGATTTTTAGGCTTTTAACATTCAGGTAATACCAAGAGATAAGAATAAACATGCAAATAGGTTGGCTGCCATTGGGTCACAATTTAGTATCCTAGATAATATAAAAATTTAAAAAATTTAGTCACACATAAAGGTGGTTGTAAGGCCTTCTATTCTATATAATCATGAGAATTGGTAAGTGTTTGAGGATGACAATCAAATTATGAGATTCTTGCAAGAAGAGGCTGAGTTTTCTTCAAGAAACCAAGAAAATCACTTACAAAATTATGGTGATCAAATTATACAACTAAAAATGAATAAAATTCTTAAATTATTGGTCACACTTGAGAACATTTTTATTGGTGATGATGAGCTAAGTAAAGAGAAGTCATCCTTATCAATAAAAGAAGAGCACTATGCTAATGTAGAGATTGTAGCTGATAAGATTTTGAAGTTGGGTAAGGTATGCACTCCTTCACAAAATAAAATTTTCATTAAGTTATGCATAAGTTTTATTGATATATTTGCATGGTAGTATAGTTATCTCAAGGGATTTGATCCATGTTTGGCTCAACACACCATTGAATTAGAGGAGGAGACTAAACTAGTAAGACAAAGACAAAGACCCATCAATTCAAAGTTTGAACCTTTGATGAGAGCTAAGCTTCATAAGATCATAGAATAAGTTATTATATTTCCAATCAAGCACTCAATTTGGGTGGAAAATCTTGTTCCGGTATGAAAAAATAATGGTGAGATTTATTTGTGTGTTGACTTCCATGATTTTAATAGGTCTTCACTTAAAGATCACTATCCATTGCCATCAATGAAATAAATTTTATATCTTGATGTAGGTTCAGAGAGGTTTTCTTTGTTAGATGGATATAATGGCTACAATCTAATTTTAGTCAAGGATTAAGACCAATTTAAGATAGCCTTCACAACTAAGTGGAGGACATTTACATATAGAAATATGCCATTCAGTTTATCTAATGTTGGAGAAACCTTTTAGAGAGCCATGGATATGGCATTCCAATGCATTCTTAATAAGTTTTTACTTATTTATTTGGATGATATAACACTATTTTCAAAGAATGCAGAAGATCACATGCTTCATCTCGAGCAAGTGTTCAAAAGGTGTAGGCAATTTGGGGTATCTCTAAATCTCAAAAAGTGTTTTTTTTTTGTTCATGAAAGTAAGCTTCTTGGACATGTTGTTTCAAATCATGGTTTAATCATAGATGCTAAAATTATTCAATCCATTCTTGCACTCTCCTTGCCTAAGCACAAAAAGGATTTGCAAAGTTTCTTTGAGAAAATTAATTTCATAAGGAGATATATTTCAGATTGTGTTATTTTAGCTAAGCCACTTATAGCTTTGCTAAAGAAAATTTAGGACTTTAGTTGGTCCAAAGAAGGAATAAAATGGTTTGAGCATATTAAAAAGGCCATATCTAATGATTTTATGCTTATAAATCCATATTTTATAAAGGATTTTAATTTTTATGCTTATGCTAACATGGACACCATTTCAGGCATTCTTATGCAGTAGAATCATGAAGCTTTGGAGCAGCCAATAGCTTTCTTCAATCAAGGCTTGGAAGAGTATGAAATGAGGTATTATTTTGTTAAAAATCATGTACTTTCAATCATAAGGTCTCTTAAAAAATTTAGATACTTGTTGTCTAACAATAAGATACACCTCATGGTTACCCATTCGAGCATCAAGAAGTTCCTTTTGAACAAGGATATAAATGAGAAGAGATTTGGTTGGATAACAAAGGTAATATAATATGATGTGTAAATAAAGGTCACAAAGATTATTATAGGCAAAGGACTTTGTGACCACCTATCTCAATACTTACAAGAGATTAATGAGGTTGTTTTGGTGTCAAATGATGAAGAGATTACAGTTATTCATACCTCACCTTCTAGCTATTTTTATGACTTGGTAAGCTATTTCCAAGATGGTATTTATCCCTCTCATCTTAGTGCTTTAAAAGGAAGATATTTTAGATTGAAATCAATTCCATTTTTGTTTATTGATGGTGTTTTTTTCAAAAAAGATATCAATGAAATGTTGCTAAGATGTGTAGAACCAAGCCAAACTCAAAGATTGCTTGAATAATTCCATGATGGACATGTGAAGGACAGTTTTTTGTAATAACTACATCCTTTAAGATCATGATAGGTGGGTACTATTGGCCTAGTATATTTGGCGATCGCCATGCATGGGTTAGAAAGTACAAACAGTCTACCATGTTTATAGGAAAAGTGAAACTTGCAGCCTTACATCTTCAACCAATTGTAGTGGATCAACCCTTTGTTCAATGGGGATTAGACTTTATTGGTCTCATAAATCCTCCTTCAATTTTAGGGCATAAATGGATTCTCATTGTTATATATTACTTCACATGTTGGATAGAAGTAGTAGCATTGAAGGAAGCAAACAAAAATAATGTTCTAGATTTTTATGAAGGTTTGCTTACTAGATTTGGAGTTCCTTCAACTATTATTTTTTATAATTCAATGGCTTATGTAGGATATAAGATGAACTAATAGTCTGTCCAATATGAAATTTATCTCAACACTTCATCGAATTATTATCCACAAGGTAATGGCCTTGTTGAATCTATGAATAAAAACCTATTAAGGATCATAAGAAAGACTATCGAAGACAATCAGAGGTCATGGCATCTTAAGTTGAAGTCAACTTTATGGGTTGATAGGATCACCTACAAAAGATCAATATCCAACTCTCTATACAATATGGTATATGGTAAAGAAGCAAGGTTACTCATTTCTCTTGAATTTACCACTTTAAAACTAATGCATCAACTTGAATTATTAGAGAGTGGGCCTATGGAGATCAGGTATTCTGAGCTTATAGAGTTGGAAGAGACAAGTAATTATTCCATGCTAGCCATGGGAATTCATCAAGCATAGGTAAATAGAACTTTTAACAAGGCATCTTCTTCACAAAGTTTTAAGGATGGAGATTTGGTCCTCAAGTGGGATCAGGGTAGAGCTAAACCAAGAAGGCACACCAAGTTTGATTCTCTTTGGAGTATCCCATACACAATTTTTAGCTACAAATCCCACAATGCCATCCAACTTGACAAGATGGATGGTCAGGAGCTTCTAATTCCAGTCAATGGGATAAATCTAAAACCTTGTTACTGAAGAGCAAAGCTCTTTGTACATAGTTTTTTTTTCTTTCCTCCAAGTGATATTCAAGCACAGTAGTTTCAATCTATTTTATCTAAATAAGTGTTTGTTTGCACACTTGCTTTGTTAGTTAGCTTTCCTATTTTGTGTTTCCCTTATATTTTGGAGGATGAAGGTCACTTCTTGTCTGGTCAAAGGATATTTATAGTCATAGACCAATTTTACCATTATTTTTGTGAGTTCAATATTATGTTTATGGTCTGAATTCTCAAGCATAGCAAGCATGCTTCCCAATTGAGTCACCAAAATGTTGACAATTTTTCCCCATAGGAAAGAATAGATGTTGATTCAAGCAGTTGAAAGGAGCAAATTTTAAAGACAAATTTGGGTTTTACAAGAAGAAAGGTTCTTCTCAAAAGGGCAAAGATCATGTCAAAGTTTTGAAGGGTTAAAATCCTTCAAAAAAATTGTCTGGAGGGTCACTAGTAGAAGAGGACCTTAAAAAAAACCCTGAAGGTTCTTTCTTTCCGTAGGAGGACCATTTCAAAATTACCAGGGGGTATGTTCAATTTATCGAAGGGCATTTTCAAGGAAAAGGGTCATTTTACAGGTTTCTCGAAGGGTATGTGACCTTCAGGATGGTTCTTCAAAAAAATCCCAAAGGGCTTGACAGTTTTTCTAAAGGGTTTTGTAAGTGGACCAAGACAAAGTCCTAAGGGCACATTTAAGAAGGCTAAAGGGCCATTTTAAAGTTTCTGAGAGGTCATGACAAAAAATTTGAAGGGTATGTGCCCTTCAAAAGAAGGCAAGTTCATAAGTTTCAAGGGAATTTTCCAATAAGTCCAAAGGGCAGTTCTGAAAACCTGAAGGGTCACTTTGCAAAAAGCTAAAGGGCTAATTCCATGGAAAAGTTCCCTAAGCCAAAAGCTGAAGGAAATGCACAAGAAAGAAATAAAAGGCTGCAGACATTTTTTCTGAAGTTAAAGAGATGGACAAAAGGTCTGAAAGAATTATTTCAGACAAATTATCCAAAAGAGTTCTTTAAGAAAATTTACCTGAGAAAAGTAAAACCTGAAGGAAAAGAAACAAATGAAAGGAATTTTCAAAGAGTCTGAAGGAATTCCTTCAAATAAATTAGCCAAAATAATTCCTTTGAAAAACTTGTCCATGAGAAAAAGACCATTCAATAAAATCTTGAAGGGTATATGCCCTTCAAGAAAGTTTAAAATAAGAAGTCTAAAGGGTTATTATCCCTTCAAAAAGGTCCTTTACGAAATCCCAAAGGGTATATACCCTTTGAGAAGGTTCAAAATAAGAATTCTGAAGGGTTACCTACCCTTCAAAAAAGGACATTAACAATAATTTTGAAGGGTTACCTACCCTTTAGAAGAGGATATTTACAAAATTCTAAAGGGAAATCCAAACATGTCAAGGGACAATTCGAAAGAAGGGGCCGAAGATAGATTTCCTTCAAATAAATTATCTGAAGGAAAGGATCATCACAAAATTTCCATAGGAAATAAACAAGGAAATGCCCTGAAGAAAAAATGGCCAAGTAAAAATAGTCCATGGGAAAGAGAGGGACATTGTCTAAAAGAGACCAAAACAAAAGCCCGTGGGAAAAAGATAGACAAAGAAGCCAAAGAAATAAATGAAGAGATAATCTAGAGGAAAAGATAGAGGGAAAACAAGGGAATAGACCAAGTAAATAGCCACACACAATTTATCTAAATAAATATTGACAGTGAAATAGACATAAGCAAAAATGGATAAAGTCATATAAATAAACAAGAAAGGCAAAAAGCCCAAGACAAATACAAACAGTAGGACATGCATAGAAATGAAGAACCAAAAAATGCAAGAGATGTCAATAGCCATAAATAGGATTAGACACATTCAAGACATGAAATTATTTCAAACATGACACCTTTAGTTCTAAAATAGAGGCTCATTTGCATGAAGAAAGAAGGAGCTTAATGTTAGAGAGTGTAACATTGATTTCATGCATGCACACTCTTACTTGTTCTGAGCCTTTCAAACATTTCAGTAGTTCAAGTGAAGACCATTAGAGGTTAACTAGTCTTGATCTCTAGTTGACTAATTGATAAGTTTCCCATCTACTCATGCTCTCTATGTAATAGAAGACATTCTCACATTCCAATTTAGCTTTAAATCAGTTCAAGCTTGAGTTTAGAAATCTAAATTTGCATGTTGTTCATGCATAAAGGAGATTAGCTCACCATCCATTTTTCAATGCCAAGGAGTTTTCATGCAAGCATAAGACAAAGGGATGTATTTTTAGGTCTTTGGATAGCATAAGTTTAATTGGAGTTGACTTCTATTCTATTTGCAATGCCAACCTCTTATCTATTGTATATTTTTCTATATAAGTTGGATTTTTAGCCTTGAATTGTATCCCTCTTTTGGCAAGACAAATTCTATCAAAGATTGAGTTCTAACCTTTTTTCATATTAATAGGATTGTTGTTTTCAAATTCTAGCTGCTGGTATAGTGTATTCATGTCATTGATTTGCATAAGTGATAGAGTTTTATTCCTTGTCAAGTCTTGATTCTTACCTAGTTACTGGCTAGTTAGATTATGTAGGTCATGTTCTATGTTTAATGTCTTTTGGCTGAGTTTACATTAGATGCAAGTGGTTTGTTAGTGCCTTGAATCAGGGCTATTCCATCATTTACATCAAGCTTTGATTACAAGATATAACCTTTTCATGAAATACTTATACATATTGGTTAATCGGAGCTCTAATTGAGTAGATCAATCAATCATTCAAATGTATCACCATCATTAGGTAAGATTTTGTTTCAAGTTTTGTGTCTCCCTTTTTCCAAAAAGTTTGTAGCGTAGAGTAGTAAGATCCTAATAGATACACCAAAGGGAGCTAGCCCTTAAAATCTAGAGATTCAATCCATTGATTAGGTCATCCATAACCTAGGATTGTTTCCATGTTTTAGTAGACTGTGAAGGCTTGAAACTACTTTCATAAGGGTGAAATTCTGATTGAAAATAGGTCCTGAGCAAGCATTTTGTGGGATTAGTTCATAAGCTCAATTTCAGATCTTTATAAACAATCTTTCAAAGTGAAAATGTCCTAAAACCCTCTTAAACCCTTACCAAAGACCCAATTGGGAAAATGAAGATGGAGATATATCTAGATGGACCAAAATGAGCATGAAAGTGATATGAGCCTATGGAGGACTCACCAAGGCTACTCCATATCAACTTGAGTCCTGCCCTACTTGTGTGGACAGGGCATAAAATTGATTTCCTTGATAGTTTTTTGTGTTGTATAGGTACAAAAGGGTTTCAAATGATGCAATCTACTTTGGGAGAGAGATTCAGACTTGAGATAACACCTTAGTCAATTTATTATAGAATAATATCTCCTAAGTGCTTCTGCAAGTACTCTCACTTCAACCAGTCCAAAATGACATAGTAAACAAGCTAGTGAGAAGAATGAAAACTTCAAGTGGAAGGCCTTTTAAATCCTACCCAAGCAATATAATTCTATGAAGGTTCATAAAATATTTCATTCACTCCTCTGTATGGATTGGAATGGAAAATTGAAGGGAACATTGGCACCAAGTGTGAGGGGTGAATGAAAGAGGAGTTATTTAGACTACAAGTAGTGATGACTCATATGCAAAATAATCATGATGATTAGGGATGCAAAAAATACATGGTGTATCATCTCTACAACCCCTCCCCCTTAGTGAAATCATCACATCTTTCCCTAGTTAGTTGTAGGACGTTCCAAAAGGGCCAAATGATAAAGGCAATTTTTTTAGCAAGAAAAAGGAGTCCTACACCACATTTTAGGAGTTTCATGATTTTGAAAGACATTTTTATTATAATACCTTGCATGGTCTATTTCCTACCTCATTCTCCTGCATGTGTAACTCCTCCTCTCAATTTAACAAGTGTTCTTATGACTTTTGGACTTCTCACTTCTCCCTTCAATTCTATAAGCAAAGGCCATTTTGGCTCTTATAAGCTAATACCACACCATATATGGTGAATCCCTACTATTTTTGACATTTTACTTTATCTTAGAACAATAAATTCAATCTACTTTGAGTTCATATCTCATCTTTTCAAAGTGTGTGAAGAGATGTATAGTAAAAAGTTAAGAGATATCTATTTATCCTTGTTTTCTCACAATCCTTCCATTTTTGATGCAAGTGACTTCACTCTAGTAGGTCATATGAAGTGATGTAAAATGTATGAATCTAGTCTCAAGTGTATAATGAGCCTTATTATTTACAACTGATCTATGGTTTCACTTACATTAGATAGCCTTCATGCATCTCACCTCTATATTAAAACACTAATGTTAAAGCATTCTAGGACTTTAAAGATACTGTTGTAGGCTTTATTTCTTAGTGCAAGAAGTATGATGGTCTTGTGGATTTCCTTTTGGTGTATCACCTCCTTAGATTAGTTTCTTTTCATGCAAACTTATGTCCCTTTTTCCACAAGCAAATAGTTAGTTAGATGATAAGCACTTCAAGGTATATTCAGGGAGATAGCCCTTAAACCTAGAGGTTTACTTATGCTATAATTACACCCACATAACTATAAGTATTCCCATGTTGCCCCAAATATGGAAGAGGCTTGAACACCCTCTTATAGGGTGAAAGATTTGGTAACAACAAGAACCATGTAGTAAAAGTAAATAAAAATTTTCCAAGCAAAAAATTATATTTTACTTTTTTTTGTTCCATTTAAGTAAAATAAAAAAACATTGTGAGTAGACATTATTAATGCAATTAAATTAGGATTTATAATGTAATAAGGTGTTTGGATTTACAAGGGAGATATCCAAGAAGAGGTATACCATAATTTGATAATGTCTCTTCATATTCTAAGGGGTTACCTTTTTCGAGACCTATCTTTGGTGATGATCGACCCAGTCAAATGTCAAAATTAAGGCAATTGAGAAGTTCACTAAGCTATTTTTAGGTCTGTTATGGATGGTATCATCATTATACCTGAGGGTACTCAAAGCCTAAATTTATGTTTGTGATGGCATGAGGCTTGGTATTGGGTCCTACCCCTCACTTCACAATTCACCATCGATAAGGGTGTTGAGTGCTTTTCCAATATACCAATCACCAATTATTTATATTTAATCAGATCACTAACTCGACCTCCCCCTTAGTGATGAAATCCAAGTAGGTAGACCTAGGTAGGATGGTTTAGTTTCTTGTTTGATGTTTTTTGATTTGGTAGCGTGTGAGAGGAATAAAGTGACTAAGATGGTAGATTACCCTTCCTAGTTATATTATGTGCACTAATTAAGCATGCAAATGGATGAATGTATATTTTTTTAAACCCAAAAATAAATCAATATTTTTTTATTTTATTTTTCTTTTGATGAAAACAAGGAAAATTTGCTAAATGCAGTTTTAAAAAAGAGTTAGAAGGAAATAAAGAAAAATAATTTCTAGGATGAAAAAGGGTCCCACCAGACATGCCAATATGTTTAAGTATATTTTTGTTGAGTTTCCTTTATATAAATAAACCACTAAAACTAATAAAATGATAAGTTTTTAGCCAAGAGTAAGGCATACCTATGAGATAAATTTGCATGCTATTGATCTCAAGCGACCATGAGGACTCATTTTTGGCTAGGAAAGGAAAACCTACACACATCAAAGAACTTGAAAAAATAGATTAATAGGATAATAAAGTGGGTTGCCTAGTAAAATACCAGTTCTTGGAAGTGGTAAGCCTCTTGATATGGATGTCAACCCTTTTGTCTTAAAATTAAGATGATAATGATAATGATATAAATTAAAAATGTTGTTAAGGATATATATTTATAAGCTAAGATATGCCTATACTTTTATCTCTTCTTCTTCTTTGTTATATTCAATGAGGAAGGAGAATTAGTCTATCCAAATGTGTTCAACAGCTTTGACATATTATTGTACAACATCAAGTTGAGTAGGAATGTCTTCAAGATTTGGTTTGAAGGCAATATCATAGATGCTTAACTCATATGCAATATTAATTTTTTTTCCAATGAAATTTTGGGTGATAATAGGTAAGTCAAAAAAGTTATAAAACTCATAATAAGCTCCTATAAGAGTCATTTAAAGGTGAACATCAATGTTGTAGATAACAAACAACAAGATTAGACTAGATACTTACTAATATTCTACAACAATTGGTTCAAATTTTAAAAAGAATCAGATTTGATAAGGATTGATGTTGATTTAACAAGATCGATGTCAATTCATATAATTAGCATTGATTATGATAAAAAGTCATAATAACAAAATTATGGCCTAGGGGGGTGATTCAGAGAGGTAGGGATAATCAATAAATTAGGATAAAGCTAAATGGACATAAAAATGAAGTAAACAAACTAAATTATGCTTTGATGAATGTGAAACTTACCTTGAATGTCTTTTAATATTTTGATAATGTTTTTGGATTATAAAAATGAGCCTTTGATTCCTTAGAGATGATCTTCAAGGACTCCAGACTGTGTGTGGATCAATACAAGAGAGTCAAGCATCAAGATTGTAAAGTTCTTGTGCATAGGAATATTTTTCATTCATTTCATAGGTGATTAGGTGTCCCTTGGAAGGATTTATTTTAGGTATATATAATCGATGTTGATCATACAAGATCAACATTAATTTGTGGAATCAATATTGATTCATTACTATCTTTTCAAAATCCATTGTAAGTTTGTTTTAAATGTGAGGTAAGTTGGGTAAAAGAGATGTTAAGTTATTAGGGGATATTTAACATCAAAAATTTATTAGGGAGGATTAGTTATATGATTTTAATTGATTTTATTTATATTTTATTCGATTACGAGTGGTTAGAAGGTAGGATAGTAATTAGTGAATTTTTTTATGGTGGGTTAATGTAATAAGGGTGGTAGGTGAAATATTTAAGTGGTCCATGATGTGTAATGACATAAATATTTGGGGTGAAAAATTATAGTGTCTATAGTCTCATATAGCATTGCATCCATGTATTTGAACCAAGGAGTTTCTAATATTAAATTATATTTAAGTAAAGTGGGATTAATCTAAAAACTAGTAAAACATGTCTCAAGACTAAGAGATATATGAAATTCAATGTAAACCAAAGTGACATGCACAGGTAAAGTACTATTAGTTAAATGTTTAATGCTATACACAAGAGATATAAGAAAATGAATAATAAATAATAAATATATTAACCTAAGTAGTGTCATCAATCATGACATTCTTGCATTACTTTCCTTTTATGTATGCACTAATGACTAATGGTTCTATAGTTTCAACATAAGACTCAGATGGTGCACTGGAAAAGTTGCGTAAGACACAAGTATTTTTAAGAATGTGTTTCTTTTGAGCTTCTTTATTAAGTAGCTATTTTTTTGTGAAATATTTTATAGGTAACTCTTATTTAGGTGATTATTAATTAGAATATAGAATTATATGTTCATCCTATTTAGGAGAGTCTTTGGTATCACTAAAATGTGAGAGAAACTCATTTTTAACTTCTTAAATAAGACTAAAGATTTTATATTTCAAAGCATAACATCTATTAGTTGAATTTCCATGTGTTATATGATAGGTGCAACAGTATATTGATTTAAATTAAGTTGTTGAAACATATGTATTACAAATATGATGAAGCATAACCAATTTATATTTAAGCATTTTCTTAAACAACACAATTGGATAATCATTAAACTTCGGATATTCATGTGAACAATTAAGGTAAGATATCATAATTGTTGTAGGATTTTTATTAACCCATGTTGAATATGTAATCTTTATTGAATCATGTATTTTAGTTGGAAATATATAAATGTGAGTGTTATTACAATGATCAAACACTTTAACATATTTAAGCTCCTTCTATAGTGATATTGTCTTTAAGCAAAAAAAATTAAAAGATTGAAATGTACGATAAAGCAAATTCTCTTTGAGTGAAAAAATAAAACCCCTACCAAAAAACTATTGTTTATCTAAATTCATAGATTGATAAATAAAATGTTACATACTAACCTTAAATCATAAAATTTAATCTTAAACAAATTCAGATTCTCCTAGGTGAAAAGAATGACGATGTTTAAAATTAGGATTCTTTCATTCATTAAATATGTATTGTGATAAAAATATATTTTTAGCTAAAGGTTTTATGTAAAGAGACAATAGGGAGTTTATGAAACCAATCAAGAGCGTGACTTTTTAAGCTTCTCTAGAGTGTTTTAAGTAAAATTATATCATTAAATTCATAATTTCTAAAGGAATAAAAAAGTGTTTAAGGTGCATGTAAGGATCACCCATGCCATCAAATAATTTATATTTAGGCATTATAAAATCATAATGGAAAGGTGAAGTATACATCTTACACACTATGGATTAACCAAATATAGCATTGGAATTGGAAGAAGAAGATGCAATAGACTCTAAGTATAAATCATGTACTTTCATTATGATTTTTTTGGGGGGAATGCATAAAACCTAAAATATTTTGAGTGGACATACTAATATCCTTAAAGGGTTTATTAAAAGATTAAATTTTACTATTGATAGTATTCATATGAACACTATTTCTGACATATTTTGAAGCCGCATGATTATTAAAAAACATAGAAGATGAAAGAACATAATCATAATCAACACTTGAATTTTTTTATTTTTATATATATTTATATTAATAAAAATATTATTTTAAAGAAAAATATATTTTAAATATTCAATAATACATTGATCAATATTTTTCTCAGATAAAACATTCATATCTTTGAAATTAGTTTTTTTAAAAGATAAAAGTTCTACTGCTATTTTACTAATTTGAACCATTATTATAATATAACAAATCCACACAAAAAATAATGAAACCCTAAGGGTGGGAGAATAAGTAAATATCTAAATTTAAAATCTCAAATGAATTCAAAACAAGAAACCCTAATGAGAAAGAGGGTACATACCTAGGTTGAATATAAAAATATTGGGTTCACCAATTATATTTTAACTAAAATTTAATTATATGCACAATACACTTAAACAAATGAATATGTCAACTAAATATTATGTAAATACAAAACAACTTTTATTCTACCTCATGCCTACTAAAATAGAATTAGAAAAAGCAATGAAAAACCTAAAAAAATACATATGTCATCTAAATATTATGGAAATATAAAATAACTTTTATTCTACCTCATGTTTAATAGAATTATAAAAAGCAATGAGAAACTAAAAATATTATAAATTAAGTAAATAAAGTATAAAAATTAAGTAACAATTGCACCTCAATAAAATTATAAATTTATGATCATGGATTTGGATTGTGTAGATCTGTGTGATCCTCTGTGTGAAATTTGAGCCTTGAACTCAATTGAGATA
The DNA here is from genome assembly GCA_037957365.1 of Torreya grandis. Taxonomy (NCBI): domain Eukaryota; kingdom Viridiplantae; phylum Streptophyta; class Pinopsida; order Cupressales; family Taxaceae; genus Torreya; species Torreya grandis. The sequence goes on along the minus strand of JARHVA010001166.1, from coordinate 3,323,688 downwards.
AGATTGGTGCATGTATTGATCATGCCTTGTAAAATATAATTTGTCACCTATTTTTACTAATGATCATGTCCTGAATTGTCATACATTTCTTAAAAACAATTTGAGATCTAAATGTTTTTTTTATAGATTCATCTTTGAATTTTGTACCTTCATGCACCTATAATACTTTGAATTAATGGAGAAAAATATTTTGTATTACTCTTCAATGATTTTGACCTATCATGTCATAAAATGTTAGATAAAAATGGAGGGGAAGATGTAGTTAAGTCAAATAACCACAAGAGAGTTGTAATTAGGTATCCCAAATTCTATAATCATCCTCCATGTAGTTTTTGTGTATCAAAAATAGATGAATTGAGTGAGATCTTAAGTCCCATATTCATAGATTGAGATGCAACTATATGTAAATTTTATTATCCTTATTTTAGTACAAGATGTAATAAAACTTAAATGTAGTATCTGTGTGAAGAGATAAATATTTAGAGCCTATCTAGACTAATTTTTTATTCATAAATAATAAAAATTATATTGGAAATACTTGTAAAATTTTGTAAAACTTGATGATTAAATACCTTTAAGAGACTCATATATATTTCCTTCTTAAATTTAAATTAAGGACCTATTGGCATGAAAGCCAACATAAGGAGTGGAAAAGAAGCTAATAAAATAAGCCCAAACAAACAAGAAAATATAAAAAATACGAAAAGGGCCCATAAAAACAAAAAAGATGACATAAATGGTCATACGATTATGCCTAGGGTACAAATATCAAAACAACCATCTACATATCAAGGACAAAAATAATAGTAAAAGAGAAGAGGAAGGAGAAATGATAAATAGAAATCGAAATGAAGTAATCCCTAAAACTATAAAAAATTTAAAAATAAAGATAATAAAATAAATAAATAAATAAAAGACCGCACAAACAATAAATAAATAAAGGATAACATAAAAAATATATTAAAAAGATACTAATTCAAACTGATGAACTATATACATTAAAAAAATGTTAAAATTATTACAATAAAAAAACCTTAAACTAAAATTAGATGTCTAAACACTTAAAATTTAATTATTTGTCCTTTCCTATTTTCACCTATACCTTATCACATATATTTCTTTATGTTTTCATTTTTTAATACAAAACTTAATATATTTGTCATATAATCTTGTTAGGTTTTGTTTCTATATTTTTATATTTAAATTTATAGACTTTATTCAACCTTATCCATATGCCTTGGCATATTGTGGATATTGTACATGTGTTTTAATTAAGGTATGTTAAAGATTTTTTAAAAAAATAGTTTAAAAAATAGTTTTCAACTATTTTTTAAATTAATTAAAAATAAATTAAAATTAAAATTAAAAAAAATAATCAAAGGGCATTGACTAACCTTAATGCATTCATATATTTTTAAATAAACATGATATAATAAAATAATTTTTGGGGTTATTATCTTATTCAAAATTTATATGTTTAATATTTTCAAAGGTTTTAGTGATATTAGAATGTATTTTGTAACTTATGTTGAAAGAGGTATTACTTTATTTTTAATTTTTGAGTGTTAAAAAACACACAATTACTTTCATAAAAAGGGGATTATTGTTACATTATAATTGATTTATTAAAAATCTTATTTTTATCATTTGAACCAGAAAGGAAATGATGAAAATAAATAAAAGAGATGGGTAGTATGCTTATCCATCATGGCTTTTAACTCTTCTTTTATTGTTTGGACCCCACATGACTTTTATAGGATTAAGAATTAGTAGTGTATTTCTATTTTTAGAAAATATGGATGGTACATAAAAATATAAATAAACAAGAATGGAAAGTTTTAAATAAAGTGTAGTACAACACATATCAATCTTTTTTTAATATCTAATAAATATTGTGGCTCCTTTTTGAATTTGAAGGTATAGAATTTACTTAGTTTTAAAGACTTTGTGTATATTATAAAATAAATTAGTCCCTCTTTTTATATATTGTTTTAAGGGTTTATACTATAAATTATGAGGGTAACTCATAGAGTATTATACGTTTCTTAAAAAAAATTAAAGCCTTCTATAAATATAATATGTTGTAATATTTACCATTAGATTTAGGGCACGCATGTATTTTACAGTTAAGAAGGATGATATAAAATACATATTCTCCAATGCATTGAAACATTATTGTTGTTGTTGTTGTTGTTGTTGTTGTTGTTGTTTTTGTTGTTGTTGTTGTTGACCATGTATTTTATTTTGATGTTGATACTTTATTGTTAAACTATTTATAAAAAGATACAAATATATTGGGATAATATTGCATTATCCTTTGTTTAGATGAATGATGATTAATCACTTTTATTTTATTTATTTTAATATTTTTTTATGTAGAGCTTTTCATTTTATATAACATGTTATTTTATATATGCCATTAAATTATATTGATGTCTTTATTGGTGTAGAAACAAGTACTAGTGGAGGATGATAGTATATGGCTAAAGCTAATATCAATGCGTAATTCCAATACCATGAAAACCATATCAAACACATAATCCTCTCAAATTTACTTAATTATCTATGTTTATCTTAAACCACATTCTAGTGTTGATCTTTCCCTGCATTTTTTTTTTAATATGACATAATATCAATCTTATTTAACTTATTAAGTTTTATATATATATATATATATATATATATATATATATATATATATATATATATATATCGATTCTATTACACTTTGTATATATACCTTAATATTGTGGAAATAATAAAAATGTTTTCTTTAAAATATACTAAAATTTATTTTATTATATTTAAATATTTATTAAGATTAATTTTTAAAGGGAATTGACTTGAGTCCTTAAATGTTCTCAAACATTTAGGGTGATTATATTCAAAAAGAGAAAATACCATATGTTAAATTTTCATCACAATGATGAAGACTTACATAAAATAAAAGAGCATGAAGACTTTTTTTCAAACATTTAGGGTGCCTTGTGTCAAGATTTTGGCATATGGATGAAGAGAAATGGCATTACAAATAACTAGAGGGGTCCATTTAGAAAAAGTATATGAAAGATTACAAAAGTTGTGAAAGAGCCCAAAGAGTGGGTAGCTCATCATGTGAAAGATTACAAAACTTGTGACTTTATCAATAATGATATATTTAAGCACCCGCATAGCATGAAAGAATGATGTTTACACTCATTCGGGGAAATTTTTTGATAAGTTTTTTAAGCCTACATTATAAGAACCCCAAACCATTATGTATATGTGCATATTATATACAAAATGGAAAGTTTATAGTGATTTAAGGTATTGGGCACTATGCTCTAGAATGACATCATGATATGATTATGATCTTGGTTTGTTAGAGGAAGATAAGGTAAGATTTATCCTATGAATGAGTTTGTTCACTTATGGGGTGGTTTTATAGAATATGAAATTATTAACATAAATATTGGGGCAAGATCAATTACAAACCAGCAGCTTTAAGATTTCATAGCTTTATGTGTACTTCCTTGGAGCTTTCTCATTATCATATATTTAATTTGTCATAACAATCGATTTATAAGATTATTCATCTTTATACATATGTTAATATTAGTATAAGTATTTTAAATATATTTATTTGAAAAAAAACAAAAGAGATCAATCTCAAGGTTTTTATCTTAGATTTTTTATATATTAAAATTATTTATAACTTTATTATTTCTTTTTAAAAAATTATTGATTGGTGATAAATTGTGTCAATCTAATTGTATTAATGTATCAAGCTCAAAATAATCTTTGTAAAAAAAAGGGGCTCCAAACTTCACTTTATGGTCAATATATTATGATTTTTCAATTGAATTCTCTAAGAAAAAAAGAAATTCTTGTGACAATCAAATGGATATCAAATGTAAGATTAGAATTAAAAATGAGCAAACTCACTATATTACAGCCCACCACCACCCTCAAATGTTATTTTAGGATACCTCTCAACATAATAAATGTGGCATCAACTGAAATACACTTTTGACTCATTTATTTTTCTTTTTGATACATATTAATTGTGGGATTAGTGGGCCCACACCTGATCTAGAACACATGTAAGAGTTCTAGCCTCTGTACCTCTACTTTATTAGTTTTCTAATTTTATATCTCCTATTGTAAGTAGGTTGAATGTTGATGGGATTTAAACATAGGTCACTCTGATATGAATGCATTCACTTTAACTATTACACCACAACCGAAGAGACTCACTTTTAACTCATTTGTTAATTTTGTAACACATTTGGTACATTAATGTCAAAATGACCATTTCCAAAGGGTTTATGTTGCTATGAAAGTTAATATTGAACATAAGATATAACATTATAATCTTATGATATTATTATTTGTGTAATTGGCTAGCTTAGTGACCTTGATTGAATAATAAAGGTGAATTTACTAGAGAATATCTCACATTGTTTATAGAATATTGAGATGCGTAGGGTTGTACATGGCTCAAGAACAATGATGGAAAGAATGTATACTGAATTTTGAAGTCTTCAATAATAATTCCATGAAAATCATGCAAATATTTCTACTCATAGTGACTAAATTGAAGCATTCAAGAGTGATTAAAATATTTTCTAATCATGCAAAAAAAATAGCATGAATTTAATGAGTATGTGGTAGAATGAATGCAGACTTGTAACAATGAAAATGAAAAATAAGCATACATATTTGGCATGCATGAATATGCCTTCTTTGGGTATTCAATAATGGAATCTAAGTTATTATATCTTATAGCTTTGAATTATTAATTTTATCATCACACCATGTTACTCTAGCCAGGTGATTGAGAATATTAAAATTTCTTACATGAGATTTAGGAGATGGTTTTAATAACACTTAAGGTAAGAGTGTTAGGTTGTGGAGCTAAAAGCTTCACCAGGATGCGAACAAGAGAAGTTAGGGAGGTTGCATAGTGTTTGCTGAGTGTTACAGTCACCGACGTCAATCAAGACAACCAACGTCGATAGGGTACAGACAGACAGAAACTGACATCGGTCTTAAATCAGCCAGCGTCGGCACCCCCAAGAAGACAGGGACCAATGTCAGTCACCTGTGGTTCGAGCTACGAGTATATTACGGGTAGTTGGTTGATGAACCAAGTGTTTGCATTTTTAGAGCTAATTTTAGACTGAAAGCTGCGGATCTAATTATTGTAATTAGGTGTCTAATTATTATTTGCATGAGATCTATTTAAGAGACTCATTGGTTGTATTGTAAAAGTGTGCTAGAAAGCCATTGAGCTTTTAGAGAGAGCTAGTGTAGCTCCTCCTAGTTCTAAAGGGGTGCTGAGAGTGTATGATCAGTGAGAGTTGCAGGGTCTGCAAGGTCTAGGAGCTGATCTACCGGGGTACTGGTTGAAGAATCATAAGGACTTGGTGAGGCAAGGACAAGGGTTCTTCAGGGGTGTAGATATATCTACATGGTGAGTAAGGTCTAGTGATTTGCAGGTAGCAGCAGAGAGCAGGAGATCTACTTGGAGTACGATTGTGTACTTGGTGTACTGGCAGCATGTTACTGACTGGTTGGAGAGGTGAACATCAATTCTATATTGGAGTTGATTGTTGTGACCGAGAGAGAGAGGGAAGAAGGTCTTGAGGTGTGGCGAACCTTTGAGGTGGAGGAAGAAGTGGCATCTTCCTTATTGTATATTCTTCTGAGTGATTATTAATACAATTGTGTATTGTCTCTCAATTCCTGTGTTGTTTCATATTTCTAGTTACTTATTGATTCTGGTTAAATTTCGTGTTTAGTTTCTAATACAAGAAGTAATCATATGTGCTTTATTGGTAGAGCAAGATCCTGACTAAGTAGGCATCGGAGCATGTTTATTATTCTAGGTTCCTGACAAAGAGTTATTATATCTTATAGCTTTGAATTATTAATTTTATCATCACACCATGTTACTCTAGCCAGGTGATTGAGAATACTAAAATTTCTTACATGAGATTTAGGAGATGGTTTTAATAACACTTAAGGTAAGAGCATGATGGCACAGGTTCACCATAATTTTCTTTATTGAAAGTATCAAGATATCCAAAAAATCTTAACATTATTTATAATTGTCTATTAAGTGCATGATGGTGTTATATATACCAAGTAGGCATCTAATCGATCTATGATTTCATATGCCAAAATATTGCACTAGTATAATATTTTTTATGTTGTATGTATTTATCATTACACTAAAGCTAGAGCTTCATCATGTTATCGATCTTAAGCACAAAGGCAATATTCAATATCAGTGATTTCATTCCAATGAGCCCACTATGGGAGCCAAAGACATGTGGGGATAACATATAATTTGTTGATGAAGGCTCATAATATTGATTGAATGTTGATAATGGAGTTCAAAAATGAAAATGGATATACCATATGTGTTGAGTGTAACCAACATGCACATAATTCTTCAACAATTGCCTCATCAATTATCATTGACCAAAATTATTTCAATAATTTCAACACCCATTGCTTGTAAATTGACCTTGAAACCTCCTACCTACAACTGCTTCGACTTGACCACTCACTCTATGCATATTGGCACAATCTATTCTCAAGGCTTGGGCACTAGCATGCCAAAGCATGAGCCTAGTGAATTTCTTCCCTATAATGACATTTCACAAGGAAGAATGCACTCCCCATGTTCATTTGAGTCACAAATTAGAATGGTCAGGCTGGGTTGAGGTTAGTTCTCAATGATGTTATTCAAGGATGAATAGACTGAGTGGCATAGACTACTTCTACTCCCCTTCCTACCCAACTTAGATGTAATCTTATTAAACCCACTATAACCCTAGACCTATGATGTTAATGCAGGAAAACTCATTAGATATCTACCTTTAAATAAATATTTTAATCAAAATGAAATAGGAACCCATGTTGGAAAGACATGCAAAATTGTATTAATCACCAACAAAAGATAGAAATTTTTATAAACTGTAATATATGGGAGCCCTCATAACACTACTTAAACCAACATTAACAATTGTAACAACCAGAGCAAAATACAAGCAACCAACTACTATTGATTATCCATCATCCTCTTCTCCTAAGGACTATTCATTTATAGCTACAAGGAGCAAGAGGGTTGTCGACATCGACCCAATTTGAAATTTGAGCATTCCCTCATCTTTCTCCCACTTATCTCTCACCATTAATCATAGCATCAAGCTCACTACCATCCCTTTCATCACCGATATTTATTTTGTTTACTATTTTCCAACTATTAGCCTCTTCAAGGCCTTTACTATAGTTGTGGGGTAGCTGGGATGTAATCTTCCCAGATCTCCTATCATGTCCAGTCATACTATGGGCTGATAGGCTTTTAGTAACATTTAATGCCCATTCTCTCTACATATCCTTCTTGGATGATGTGTCTCTTATCATTTTCAAAACCCATTCTCTAAGATCAATAATGTGCACACTATGAAAGTAATTTATCAAACATTATATTTATTATTTGTCCAATCAACATTGCCTAAAAAGCTTTATCATTTTCTGCTCAGGTAGCATAGGCAATACTTTACATTTGTTGGTTAAGCTTTTCCATACATCTATATGAAGGTATGTCCTAGAGATCAAGTACAAACTATTTAATCCATTTAGAATTTGACTTGGTTTTTTGCAAAGTCCAGGAATTTGCCTCAAAGGTCATGCTTCACAAACAAAGCAAGAACCACTAAGCACATATATGCTTAGGTAATCAAAAATTCCATGAATCTATTTTTATATGGATTGATGAGGTCAATTATGGCATGAATAAGAATGAATTAATACTTTGCCTTTTGGGATTTCCTAGTATAGTAAGGTTTTAATATAAAATAATAAATGAAAAGGGGCCCTTACCCCATGGTACAAGAGGATATGACAAGCAGAGCAAAGCAAGAGAAGAAAAAATAAGCCTTTAGGATAACACAAAGATACGATTAGAAAGATAGAAATCCTAGCAGTCATTAATCCAATGATCCAAATACAAGAGATAAGGCCAAAGCACTAAAGTCCAAAAGCTAAATAGTCTAGATTAGTCTAGGGGTGCTTTAGGGAAGCACCATCAAGGAACTGATTCCCAAAAACAAGAATACTCCCACTACCAGGAGCCATGAACACTAGACTCCAAAAACTAATTCAATATCTAAGACTACAAAACACACTCTAAAATCTATAACATTGATTCCCGTGACAAACCCTTGAACAAGTGTGAAGTATTCATCAGGTCAAGTCTTTTCTAATTAACTATTTACAATCTTCCCAAAGAGGGGAACCAACACAATGCCAATATTCATTAGGAGGAAGGTGAATATCTCAAAAGTTAACTAATAAATCTATTATATAATTAGTTTTACGATAATTATGGGAGAGAAATGTCATTTAAAAAATGAATGACATAGAAGATATATTGAATGATAGAACTGAGTTGCCATTGATTGGATATTCTCATTTTAATAGCATCGATAATCAAAATAGAATCACCTTCCACTGAGAGTTTCCTAAAAAATTATCAATAGTGGTTCTCAAACCTCTGAGAATAGCTAGAACTTTATCTAAATCATTTGAAGACCATGGAATGATGAAGGCAAAATAAGATAGCACTTGACCCTGATTATCTTTGAAGATGCCTCCTCTATCGAAAAGACCTGGATTACATTTGGATGCCTTGTTAAAATTTATCTTGACATAACTTTGGATCAACAAATTTCAAGAGGCCAATAACCTTTTATTAACTAGGGGAGGTAGGATGAATTTTTTCAATAAATTTCATTTTAAGAGAATATGGTAGCCCTCTCTAGTGATTTTATTTTTTGGGGGTAGTGTTTTTGCCTTAAAGACCTCTTGAATGAGTGCCATGATTTTAAGAGTGATAAAATATTTAGATATGGATGGATTCTTGAAGACTCTATTGTTTATTTATTTGCATAAGCTCCAAATGATAAGAGATGGGACCATTAACAAAATACTCCTAACTTGATCCCCTTTTTTGTCCAGTTAATCATAAGTCCCTGAATAGAGCCAATTGAAACCCAAAGTCTATTCATTTTCATAAAGAACCAAGACCAAATTTTCTAGGAAAAAGAGAAATGAAGGAGGACATATATTAGGATTTAAAATTTATCTTCGAATAACACACACTGGGATAGCCCTTGAAAAATAATTCTTCAGATTCTGTCCCATAAAAGATATTTCTTATTTAAGCTAAACCACATATTTAAGTTAGCTTTATAAATTCCTCGAGGGATCCAAGTTTTTCCATAGGATATAAAGGTGTGTTAACATGAGAGATCAACTTATGGTGGCCTTATTTCATCAAAAAGTTGTTGAAAGGATATCCAGACCATTTTAAGCCATCTATCCCCACAAAGTTGTTGATATTCTAAGAGTTTAGGAAGAATTTGAAGGAAATTAGAAGATCAGATGAAAGGTTGGCATTAAAAATATTTGGATTTTTCTATCTTATATAGAGGTCCCAGACACTTTGGAATTCATCCCAACAATTAAAAATAAGTGGTCCCCAAAGGTTTGAAAAATGTCTAAGAAAGAATGATTATAGAGAGAGCCCACACTAGACTAGGCATCCTTCCAGAAGTTAATAGGTCTACCATTTTTAATATCCAAATTGAGGGAGTTAGAGATAAGGTCTCTACATTTCCAAAGGAAGTTCCATATGTGAGACCCATGCACCCAATGCTCTGTATTAAAAATATGGGTTGGATCATCTACATTATCAAGATAATTTCTTTAGATCAGGATGCTCTAAGTCTTGTCTTTGTCATGATAGATTATCCATAGAAGTTTTGTTATTCGATATTTATTGATCTTGAACAAATTTATGATTCTAGATCCACCTTTTAATTTAGGCAATAAGACCTCTTCCCATTCCATTAAATCAATTTTATTACACTCATAATGACCATTACACATAATTGTTTTCATAATGTTAATTAATCAAGATTTGACACTAACTAGAGCTTCCAAGGCTGACATCATATAGGCTGAAAATACTTTGAGAACAACTTGAATTAATTAGATTTTTCCTTCCCAAGAGAGCCATTTTCCTTTTTAAGAGGCCAGTTTATTCTGAAAAGTTTTGGTCATATTGTCCCAAAATTGTTTTTTAAACCACCCATCAAAGAGGGGGATCCCCAAGTATTTTATAGGAAGATAACCTAAATAAAAACCAAGAATGTTCTTTATCTTTTTTTTTGTATAATAGAGTGTGGAGGAAGAAAATGTTATATTTCAAAATGTTAATCACCTGACCTGAGGCACACTAATACCAATCTTAAATTTTCTTCAACATCCTAGCTTCCTGAATGTGAGAAGAGTTTCCCATAATTATATCATCCACAAATTGACCATGAGAAAAGTTAAAATTCTCACTAATATTGAAGCCACTAGTATAAGAAGGTTGTCAATCATAGATAATATTTTATAAAATTGATAGAAACACACTAGGTGTGCCTTCACCATTTGTAATGTAGTCCAAAGAAAACAAACTTACATTATAATAGAGGGTGATCACCTAGAAATTATTGGGTAGAGCTTGTTAAACGTTCTACTTGCATTGCTATATAAATGCATACACTTTGATGTTCAAATGATGTGATTAATATTATGAGGCAAAACATATTTATGTGCATGGAGTTTTGATAGATTTGTTCCTAGTGTAATGCATAATGAGAAGAAATGGATTAAAATAAATATTTAGAAATTGAGTTAGTAGATATGGTTTCTTTAATGCATAGATTTCATATGGGTTTTAGGCATGATAGAGAAATATGTATTGTATTCTTTTATCAAACAAGTCATTATATGTGCATTTTTGAAAACTTATATAAATAAAGTTCGAATCGTAAGTTTTTTCATTATATTATAACAGCCCCACAAGTTTTAAGATAGTTAAACAATGTTTATCCTAGGCATTAAGACTGGATAATATGAGAATTTAGGAAACTAAGAATATGGTGGTTAATAGGACCCTTTGGTATAATAAGTGTAATGATTATAAGAAAGGAATAGAAAACTAAGTTTTAAAGTATGTCAATATTTAATCCTATTTTTACGTTGGAGAGGGAGATGTTGGGGTTTATATTGAAATATTTATTCGATACAATGTAGATTCATGGGTTAAGACAACGAACCACCTGAAAGACTAGAATGTGAATGTTAATGTAATGCAAATGATTCCACTTGACACTTGATTTGAAGGTCCAAAGGGGAATAGGGTATTACAAACATATTGTAAGAGGAAGTTGACATAGGATTTATGCATGTAAAGGAGAGGGGAAAAAATGACATGTTTTATTCAAACTAAAACCCATAGACTGTCATTGATTAAAAAATATCAATATTTAATTCTTGCATATGGGTCAAGAAGCTAATAATATTTTTGTCGTATCTTCCATTTAACGGATCATATAATATTTAGAAAAAATTAAATACTAGTTCATGTCTAAAGATTGGGTAAACTTTTTCTTGTGTGAAAAATTGATAACAATCAGGTAAATTTAATGGGTGTAAAGTGATCTTTCATTTCACATCATGATATTTTTTCATCCAATTAGTCATGTTGGTCTCTATAAATGAGAATGGAGTGAATACGGGTGTACTCAGAAATTACTATACATTGTTGATACTTAATTATCCCTTGCCATATCTACTAATTGTATATAGTGTCTCTAAAAACATGTTATTCAAATGCCAACTATGGTTGGATGCTCCATTGGCCCTTAATTTTAGTTATTTATTGTCGAGTGTCATTATATGCCTCTTAATTTCTTGATCAACCCTCACAAAATTAGTTGTGAAATTCAAGTGGTTTCTCTCTTGAGCATATGGATTTTTTAATCTATTTTACACTTAAGGTATTTTAAATTAATGAAACTATGCACTAATTTATATTATATAAAATATGGCATTAAACACGTTGATATGAATTTAAATGGATTGCTAGATATTACACTTAATTTAGAAAGGACATAGTGAAATAGGGGTGATATACTTATTTATACCTACCTATTTCTCAAATAATTCATTAATTTATAATGAAATGCTTTATATGTGATTTCTCAATCACTATGATAAAACATGATGGTTAAAAACCTACCTTCTGTTAAAGTCAGACACGTATGGCAGCTAGGACTATCAAGGATTTTGAGAAGTGTCCATGCACATAATAGGAGTCTAATATATTTGGGACACCTATGTATGTGCTTATAATTTTATCTTGTGTGTGCACACCTCTTTGGTCCTACACTAAAATGCTTGTATTATGTCTTTCCATCCAAAACCTAAGTGCTCTTTCCACCATAAAATACCCTTAAAAATGGGTTAGTATTTTAGGTAATATTAACTCCAACCACCCCATTGAATATTTGAGTGTTTCTTATGTTTTGATACTTTAAAAAGTGAAAAAAATCATACAGTTCTCCCACTTACGTGTGTGTGGTCAACATCTTGAATAACCTAGAATGCAATACTATATTTTGATCTTTGATACTTGGCACCATGAAATTTCAACTTTGTGTATTCATTTTTTCTCTATGGAATGATTTAGGGTTGTTCCTTGAAGGTTTTAGATGTGTATAACTTTTTAATAATGTATCAAGAGTGTTAGGTGATTTCCCAAGTGTGTCAAATGATGCTTAAGTGTAGTTAAACCTTAGGGGTGATTTATATTTATATATGACACTCTTTTAATTCCTACTATGACCAATCCATGAAATGTGTCTATGTTGACCTAATGAAGACTTCCAAATTTTTAAAAAAAAATTGAGGTCCCCTAAACATTATTAGTATAAGGAAACACTTGTAGTTAACTAACACTATTTGGGTTTAATATTATTATCCTGGAAGTGTAAAACGTGGATTTAAAATATTGAGATGATCTATCTAATATTTCAAAAGGTTGTTTTATAAAATCACTTGATGATAAATAAATGTATCCATGAAGTAAAGGTGGCTGAGATAGTAGATGTATAAATGGATAGATAGAAATTATGCTCAATATTCAATATATGTGTGGTGTCCAATCATGTCAAAGTATGGAAATTTTTATGTTGCCAAAATCTTAAAGATGAAATTTAAGTGTCTAAAAATGCCCCCTTTTTAATTTAGTAATGAAATGCTAAAATAAAAGGATTAAATAAGTGAATTTGGTACATGTGATAACCATGTTTGGTATTGATAGGTACAACCCAAAATATATCATTTGCTCTACGTAAAACCTACAATAAATATGTTTATATCATTGTATCTCCACAATAAGAAAAATTTAAAAAGTTGAAATATTGAAAACTTGAAATTGAAAATGTAAGGAGTGAATACCCCTAATGGTATCACCTAGTAAATTTTATTATAGATAACCATGGGGTATTCATGCCCCAAGTAAATGAAACTAACAAATATCTATTTTGAAAAGGTTTTCTTAAAAGATAAGCAATGTATAAGCTCAACCACACTACCCTGGGTAAACATATACCCTTTTTGGAACCCAAAAATTAAGTTCATATTAAAAGGATCAATTACTACGGATAGATATAAACCCAAAATGCTACTGTAGTACCATCATTCCACATTTTTCCATCATGTCTCAGTTTAGAAAATAAAGAAAAGTGCTTGCATGAACAAAGTTCATGCCCCATATGATCAATATATCCCTCAAAATGGTGTAGAATTTTAAAATCTATCCCCAAAATGTCATAAAATGTCTAAATTCTTCTTAACAACCATGTAGAATGCCAAAACTTATGCCAAAATATCATAAAACTTAATTTTTTATGTATAGTATATCTCAATCTACTCAATCTTACCAATCTAAACATAGAATATGTCCTAGAATGTGAAATTATCTATCTAACATGTGTAAATCTACCAAGTAATCCCATTGTATGGCTTTATTTTGATATGATGAAGCATGTGAATAACTCATCACAAAAGGAAGAGTTATGCACATCATGCGTTATATAAAAAATTATAGTCATGTAAATCATATTTATAAACATGATAATCTATGTCCTCATAAAAATATTTTGAACATTGTAATCATGCATGAAACTTGTAAGCTAATACAAAATCAGTTTTTTGTTATTTGCACGCAAGATATGATCATGACAATTCATTTTAAAATAATTGTCAATTGTAACTAGATGTGTTAATGAATTATACATGAATTAGATTCATAATAGATGTATGATATAAATTATGTAAACATCAATTAAAAATATATAACACACAATAGAAATGTTTGTAATATAAATCACAACACCAATCACTTAATAATAGTCAATTTTTTCCACATAAATTCATGTAGATGTATGTAAATATGCACACACACATAACATCATAGTGAATAACTGATAAGAATACAAGCATATAAATTGTGGCTCAAATCCTAACTAACACATACATGACATGGATTAGAGGATGTTTTGACACAAGTGATACATGACTTGACAAGACACAATTAATGTACCCAAAGAAAATTGAACACATAGTACATAAAAAGCAATGATCAAGCAATGTCATAAACATCATCATCAAAGAAGCACAGAGCAAGCAATGTTAGTCAATATAATAATCAATGTCATCATATAATAAAGAGAATCACAATAAACATAGGAAATAACATTATAATAAGTATTAACATGAGGAAATCATATATATACAGTCTAAGTAGCTTAATGCAATCAATGGAGTGGCATAGAATGATATAACCTTAAAATTATACCAAGATGCCCCTGACATGAACATGCCCCAAACTATGGAAAGTTTGTTTGCGGGTGTGATAAATTTCATACATCTATATGTCCATGTCTCATATGTAGCATATGTGTCTTGCATCTAAATCATGGATATTGTGAAAATAATGTGCATAAAAATTGGATATGTAACTATTTATATGACAAATGACATTAGGAAATTATATATATCATCAAAACAAGTTGTACATAGGTCCTATTTTTAAATTTTTTTAATATTTGAATGTTTTTGCACTTTTTAAAATATTTGAATTGAACAATCACTCATTAAATGAAACAAGACCAAGGTGAAAGGCTATGAAATAGAAGAATAGAAAGGATATGAATAATAATTAGCAAATGTCAATGCATAGTGTGCACCAAATGTAGTAGCAAATCAATATGAAGAAGGCAAATGATATTCTTTGTAGTTATGTTTAAGTCATATCTCAAAGGAATGTGCAATAAAAATCATAATAGGTGCATGTCACTCATGGTAAAAAGTTAATATGAAAATGTAATCATGTGTGTAGGCATGAAATATATGTAATCTTGTAATTTCGTTATGGCCCCTGACAAAAGTAAGCATATATAGTCAATATGGACAAGTGGGTAAATAATATGTCACATCAAGTGTAACATGTCTCAAAAAGCTATAACTGATATCAAACTATTTTAAGGGATTTATATGCCAACAAAATGTGATAATCAAGTGAGAAAACCAAGGCTAGAATAATAATCAAAGTAACCACATATGTACATGTCGATATATACGAACGGAGGAATCAATAAGTCAACTTATTAAAAGGTGATCAAGAAAGCAAATAATCAAAAGGTATGTACAGTAAACTATGTTGAAACTAAATTAAAAGATCATCAAAGAGATGTTCAAATGAAAGTCTTATATCCATTGGTGCAAATGTCACATGTCAAGATGTGGAATTTATATCACTATCAGAAGCTAACAAAATATTCTTTAGATGTAGAATACATGGAGTTGTCTATATAATCAAAGTAATAATGTATGTATTATATAGGTTTAGTAGTCAAAGTAACATGTGTAATATGTTGTGTGTTATTAGAATGCACACGTGTTATTTTTTGAACATACTTAAAAGGTTGATGTAAGACTTATGTAGGATGCGATAAATTATATAATTATGTTTAATGAACTCAAATAGGTCATTATCATAGAGAACATTATGGAATAAATCTAGGAAAATCAACCACTTATTGGTGCCACAGAATCTCCATTTCTTGTGGAGGTATAACTTGAGCAAGTTATAAAACAATATGTTATGAAATGACAATAGGAAATGTCTCAGTCTAGATAGGGTACTTATATGGAACACCTAGAATTGTAACCACTTTTTCATTATGGATATACTTCAATCATAAATATAACAAAGATGGAATTGCACATATATTATGTTCCCTTGGTCTTCTTGATATCATATCAAATGTGCAATGTTGGAAAAAATGAAGAACTATCTTACCTTATTTTGGATTAAAGTATGTAAATAAGATATAAATTTTGAATATTCCAATTTTCTAAGATATGACTAAATTAAGCAAATTTGAATGCTATAAGTAGATGTTTAATTACACTTTACTATTTATTGAAATCACTAAGAGGATTAAGGTACTTAGATTGTTTCAAATCTATTCAGATTCAAGACTATGTGTAGGTGATATATAATATTGAAACTAAATTTGGGGGTGTTGAGCTCTCGAAACCAAATTTATGGTTGTGCATGAATGAATCCGATAGAAATTAGATGTTTAAGGCATTTGAATCCAAATCTAAATTTCTATATGACTTGTGCCTAACTATTTCATCATAAATCATTGTGCCTACTTGTAAATTATTGGCATATGCAATATTAGAAGCTCGTTCTATGCACAAGTCAAAAAAACCTATATGGTTCACTTTAAAACAATAGTTCCACTTTTGAAAATATGTTTAGGCCTGCAAAAGGGGAAGAAATATGATTTGAGATAACCCCAACCTCTCCCTACTGAGTGGATGAGAGCTCCCTATGTTTCCAATACTATAAATAAGGCTCAAACCACATGCACTTCTCTCATTTAGGTGTATGTGTTCAATAGTGATCCTTTAGTATGGATGCAACTTGTAATTTATCTTTTTACACTTGATAATGTAGTCATGGTTTGGATTACCAATGAATAGATCCAATGCATGTAACCTTAGGTTCTCTAACACATTCCCACATTCACAAACACAAATACAATTGTAGGAATTTAAGAGTAATTTGTTTCTTATCCATAATAGAGCACATACACACATATATATTCATAGAACAAGAGCTATAAATCATTTGAATTATTGTTTCACTCAACAACATATTCCAAACACACATTCTCTCTCTTTCCTCATTTCTCTCTAACCTCATCCTCTTGTTATCACTATAAATTTTGACAAAATATCCTCTTTGTTCTACATACATCTCTTAGAATGATCCATCTATTCCACTATTTATAATCCCTTCATAAGTGTCTTGAAAATCAACTTCCCACCAGTTGACTTAGCTACCATATCTATTGTTTGTTGATGTGTTTGGGAAATTTAGTGGTTAAGTATTCAAGTCCAATCAGGCTTCTAAAATCCTAGCTAATAGGTTTGTAACAAATTTATTATTGTTCATACCTTTGATGATATCATAAAATTGATTCAAATCTTGGTGATGAAGGTGATGTGGCCTTTGAGTCAAAAGTTTGACTCCATATTCTTTTTCATCCTTCTACTCACTTTCACTCAAGGTTCTATGGGTGACTCCATCTAGTCTTGCATGCATGACTTCTCTCTAAAATTCATGTGTCATCATCTCACATTATACACGATTCTTCACTTGTGCTCACTCGAGTATTGTGAAAAAGAAGACATAGGACTTCAAAATGATGTAAGTTTGATTTCTCTTTAGGATGCTCCTATGTCAAACACAAAGGTGAGCTTAATCTCATAAACTGAAATTTGTGAGATCATAGCCATAAAAATTTATCTCTAAAATTTATAACCATGATGCATCTTAAATTATGTGATTATTCCATTTCACCAAATATTTATTATGTTCTTTCCATCGCACCCTTTTCACAACCTTAGAATTTATAATTGTTTCTATCTCTTGTCTCTCCTTATTCAGTAATTGTGCCCTCCAATTAGGGATCTGCACTTCTTCCTTATTATGTTCTTCATCACCTTCCTCTTGCACCTCATGAAAATCATGTAAGTCCACCACATTAAAAGATAGGTAAGATATCCATTCCTTCTAGAAAACCAATCTCATATGATTTTTTCTAAAACTTACACAATACCTTGCGCGGTCTTATCTTATTTAGCTTTAGATTATTGTAGGTGCCTCATGGAAATCTCTCTTTGTGAAATTGTGCTAAGACCAAGTCTCCCATTTCAAATTATTTCTCTTGTGCCTCTAATCTATGCATTGTTTATAACTATGGCTACTTTTTTCAAGTTTTTGCTTCACTTCCTCATGTAGGTCTTGCATGAATTCAACATAATCTTCTCATTTTATGTTTATCCCATGTATGTCTTATATTATTCTTAATTTTACAAATCCTCTTATACTTATTCCATAAACAACCTGGAAATGTGTTTTTCTCATTCTTTGTTTACTAGAATTATTGTATGCAAACTTTACCTGTGCCAGTGCCATATCCCATTACACTAGTTTGTCTCCTACTATGCATCTCAACAATTTCCCAAAGCTCCATTTGATGACTTTAGTTTTCCCATTGACCTATGAATGGTATGCAAAACTATAATTCATTCTCATCTCCCTCCAAAAAGTGCACCAAAAATGGCCTACAAACTTGGTATCTATGTCTAACATTATATTATGTGGTAGTCCACATGACCTTACAACCTCTATGAATAATAAATCAACAATGTTAGTTACATTGATAGTATTTTTTAAAGAAATAAAATGTGGAATCTTGGAAAAAATATCTGCTACAACAAAAATGGAATCATTTCCCCTTTACATCTTGGGTAATCCAAACACAAAGTCCATGCTTAAATCTTCCCATGATCTCTCTAGCATGGTTAAGGTTTGATATAAACCTGTATTTTTACGCCTTCCTTTTTCCAAATGACAAATTTGACATCTTTACACATATGGGCACACATTTTCACCCATTTTGGATAATATTATCTTTCATCCAATAGCACAAGCATTTTATCTCCTCCAAAGTGTCTAGCTAATCCTGAATTATTCTTCTTCTTAATCAAATTCTTGTGCATCAACCCTCAAGGTATACATAACTATACTCCCTTGAAAATAATTTTATCATGAATTATATAATCTATCCATGGCATCTAATCCATACTTGTTGGATTTGTGCAGGCTCTTCATGCATCTTTAAAATCCTCATCAGCCAGGTACAATTCCATCAAATCAAAACCCAATACTTTTATCCTCATCTCGCTCAACATCAACACTCTACTATTCAACACATTAGTGATCTTGATTGATCTTCCACTTCTATCATTCAACACAAATGTGCAACTTTTTAGATATTCCACCCACTTCATATGCCTTTGATTCAATTTCAATTGGTTGTTAATTAACTATAATACCTAGTAGTTGGTATACAATTAAATTATTTTGACAATAGATAATTCATCCACTTCTTCAACATTTTTACTATGGCATATATCTCTTGGTCATAGACTAAATATTTACACTTTGCATCATTCATATTTTCACTAAAATAGGCTATGGGCCTCCCCTCTTGGCTCAATATTGTGCCAATTATTTTACCACTCATGTCATAATCAAATTAGAACACTTGGTTAAAGCCTAGAAATACCAACACTGGTTTCTTTGTTACTCACTTATTTAGATACTAGAAGTTATGCTTCACCTTTATATCCAAACAAATGTTTTATGATCGCTGCACAACATTTCCATGATTGTTGTGCATATCCTATTGAATTTTCTTATGAACTTCCTATAGAAAGTTTCTAAACCATGAAATCTTTGCACTTCAAAAGTGCTTATTTGCAATGGCCACTCTATAATCATGTGCACCTTCTCATGGCCCATCTTCAATCCTTCTTTGGAGATGAAAAACCTAAATAAATAAACTCTTCTTTCATGAATCTACATTTCTTAACATTAATCAGTAACTTCTCCTTGCATAATTGACTCAACACATTTCTCAAGTGTGCCACATGTTCATCCTTAGTCTTGTTAAACACCAAGAGGTCATCCAAGTACAATATAACATACTTTATTGATAATGGTTTCAACACTTCATTCATTAACCTTGTGAATTTAATAGGCATGTTAGCCCAAATGGCATAAGTAACCACTCATACAACCTTTCTTTTGTCTTAAATTCAATCTTCCATTAATATCCCTCATGGATTATGATCTTCAATTCAATCTTATTGAAGTACTTTTCACCAATCAGGCAGTCCATCATATAGTCCATGCGTACTAATGGAAAAATGTATTTTATTGTAATATTTTTATGGTGCATGAGTTTGTACACATGTGCCACCCTCCATCTTTCTTCAGTGCCAATATTGTAGATACTTGACATGGGCTCATTATTTCTCTTACCAATCCTTTCTCTAGCAAGTCATGCCCTTGTCTTTTCACTTCCTCATTGTCAATATGTTTCATCTCATGTCCAGCCTTGTTTGGAAAACTCACTCCTAGGATCAAATCCATGTGTTGGATAACGCTTCTTAAAAAAGGTGAATTCTCTAGAAAGTCACTTGAGATAATGTTAGCCAACTCATACAACAGTCCTTTCACTTCATGCAGAAGTGTCTTTTCTTCATTCTCTTTGGATTCTATGTCACCCTTTTATGCCATCTTGGGTACAAGTGCATAAAATTTCTCATCTCGCTCATCTCTTAAGAACTCTTTTCATGTAACCATCATCACTCTTGTGCACACATTATTTTTTCCTCTCTCATCTTCAGCCCTTAAGGGGATCAAGGTATACTTCATGCCATCCTTCTCCAAGATATAGGTATTTTTGCACCCATCATGTACTACCTTGTGGTCAAATTTCCAAAGCCTATCCAAAATTACATGGCACGCATTCATCGGTATTATGTCACACCACACTTTTTCCTAATATGCACCTTTTTGGAACTTCACCAAACATTATTCATTGACCAATAGTTATTGACTCCTAAATAGCCATGAAACTTTATATGGATTTGAGTGTACCAACTTCTTTAGGCCTAACTTTTTGACCATCTTTGTGGATACTAAATTATTTTTGTTTCCATTATCTACTATCATCTTGCAGCACTTACTACCTAACTTGAACATAGTTCAAGAAAGACTCTTTCTTTACATCAGTTCTTTATCTTCCTTTAGTGACTTCAAAAGGACTCTCTTAAACATCGCCTCTTCTTCATGTTTAGGATCTTTTAAAAATTCAATTGATCCAACAAAATATTCATCTCCATGTGCTACATGAATTCTTACATTCATCTGCATGCTACTTTCACTCTACGCTCATAAGCTCGATGCCCTAGTTGTCCACACTTAAAGCATACTCCCAATAATACTCTTCCCCTTTTATTATCATCACAATTTTCATCCTTAAGGAGGTTGTTTAAGTCTCATCACTTAAGTGATAGCATGGTAACAATCATAGGTTATGGGTGACCTAAATAATAGATTGAACCTCTAGATTGTTAGAGGTACAATCACTGAGAGGCGGGGTGAATTAGTGAGCCCAAATAATTTCAAATTCAATTCCAATTCCTTGAAACTCTTAATTATTCAATACATACATTCATGAGGCATTCATCATTCATATCAATGAACAAAAAATATAATTCAAGATCAAGCACATAACACATGTCATACGTGAGAAACCCTCTTAGGGAATAAAACCCACTCTCAAGCTTTAAAACACATGGCCCACTCTCCTATAAGATTATTATAAGCAAGAGACTGGTCAACTCCTTTAGACTAGCAAACCTTGATTATGTCCTCTACAACTAAAGGTATTTAGTGAAACACATCTTCCACAAGGAGCACATAGCCCGAAGATGATCAACTCCTTTAGACCACGTGCCTTTAGTAAAACACCTATTTTACAAGGATCAACTACCCCTAAGGAAGACTAACTCCTTTAGACCCTCTTTTAATAAGAACACTTCCACCTTAGAACTGATGTCTTCAACACCTAATGATGGATCTCTAAATCTTACTCTTCTAACCTTTCAGCAACAACTCTATCACCCAACACACCGTATTGGCCAAATCACATTACATACTTAAACCAACATACAAATATCAATTAGGACACATTACATATCCCAACTAACCCCACTCTTCAACTCTGCACACTCAATGCATTCTTCAAAACAACAAATTTATCATGGCTTCAATAACATGACTAGATGATCATACACACTATCCACACTCTGATCAATCTCTCAAACCAGCCACCAAGCTCTCATAGACACCAGCAATCCTTCACTCATTCTCAAGACATCCAAAACATCCTTTTGGATCACTCTAAGATTCTTCTCTCATGCTCAACCTAAAAGAGCACTATTCTATCATTAGAAACAAGACCTACATGTCACACTCACAATCCTCAATCTAATATACTCATCAACTCAACCATTGGACATGCTTGACCTCTTTGCTTCTTCACTTTAACTCTCACCCCACATTCAAGTCTTACAAATCTCTTCCCTTACCAAATCTAGAACCCAACACATTTAGTTCCACTATATATAGAGAAATCATGAATTATCAAGTCCATAATAATCCTTTTTGGCCACACAACATGCCTTCACCCTTAAGTTATCTCATATGGGTCACACTTAATCACTGACCTCTTTCAAAATAGGCCTAAGTCACTTTTAGGACCTATGGAGACCCATTCACTCTTTTGATACATCTCCAAGCAAATTAAGAACACAAGACCACTTAAAAATACATAGTTCCACTCCTTATGTCCCATAAGACATCATCAAATGATCATAGTCACAAAAACATTCTTTTGCTACAACCCAATTATCTCAAACACTTCTTTGTACACATAGTCAATAAGTATGAGAACACAGTCGACTTCAAAACCTTTATTCATACTTCATATGATTTTTCAGACCTTCAAAATGCACACAGAGCATCCTCATATATTCTAAAACATTCCCCAAAGTCCAATTAACCATGAAACATCGAAACAACATTCACATAAGCTCGAATATCCTTCTCAGGTCACTTATAGAACATATACAGAAACATAATCAACTATGGAACTCAATAGCTTTGTTTTTACTTACTTCTAGATCTTCAAATTAGGTTCATTAGATGTGCCATGAATTCCTCTTCATCTTTTTTATATCATGAGAAAATTCATCTTCTATCAAAAGATATGGTCCAAAAATTGGACACTAGTCTTTCTTTCACAAATTCAAATATTCAAATGCAAACGGTCATAGTTAACCTTCGAACACAATGCTTGAATCTCATGAACTCATTACTCAAATTGAATATGCATGGTTGATCTCACCATAGCTTTAAGGCATAGACCACCAAATCCAAACATTAAACATCTGATAGTTGACCTCATCTCATACAATCTAGGAACTTTGACTCAACATGCTTCGTTGATCTCTTTAGATGAATCAGGTCTTTAATGATCAACACTCACCATTCGATCAATCTGTACAAATTCCCTCTCACTATTGGATTCTTATCTAGTACCTTTGCTCAATCATTAAACATTGTGCACCTATCCTCATCTCTCTACTTCTTGACATCTTGGAGCCATGCACACCATTTATTTTGCTCAATTTTTAACACTTTCAAAAATGACTAAGTATGGGGACCCTGTCAATATACCTAAGAAGCCATTTTTTATCCTTAATAACTTCTTCTGCGCTTCAACGTAGGATCTCAAATTTAGACTATATGATCTCCTCACATAGGAGAATCTAACCATGTGACATGATGCTCTTGAAATTCTCACATGTGTAAGATATAACACCATTAAAATTCCTTCTCAAAAATTGTGATCACAAATCCAATCATGTCAAAACCTACCTGAGAGGCCAATTTTTCTCAAGTATAACTTTTGTCATGCTTTAGTGCATGATCTAGAATTTAGCGCAAATCAACTATGCTCAAAACTAGACAAACCCATATGATCATATTTTATTGACACCTACACACATGTAAGATATAACACTATTAAAATTCTCACTCAGCACTTTTTTCCTCATTGCAAAATTGGCTATGGAAAAACACATTCAAAATACATGGGATCCCAACTTTGCACTTGCATATATCTTGACGCACTACATCGCATGATCTAAAAATTAGCATAAATAAACTAGGTCCAAAACTGAATAAACCCATGTCATCAGCTTCTCTTGAAATGTTCACATGTGAAATATCCCCCATCATCAAAATTCTTACTCGGTTATTTCTGACCACTTTGCAAATTTGTCTAAGTATGGGAAAATAGTGAATTTTATCTTTGAAGCCAACTTTGCACCCTCATATATTTGACCACGCGCTTCATCACATGACTTGATATCTGGCACATAACAACTAGGGACTAATTTTATCACAACCATATGACCATCTCCCCTTGACTCATTCCCATGTGGCAATGGTGACATCATCAAACTGCCTACTCAAATTTTTTGCCACTGGACCCAAAGTGTCTACATGAAAACTATAGACAACCAGATGAATACCACTTATGCACACAAGCTCTCAAATCATAGATGACATCTTAGGGACATTTTATATATGATCCAACCACCATACTCATTCTTGAACATCTCTAATCATGCAAAAAATGAAGATCAACCAAGACAACATAAAGTACACTAGAACAATCACATTGCACACTTTGTCATTGTTACGTGGGTTATCAAATCATTTCATCCATTTACCAGGACACCTCCATGACATCACTAAAAAATTTCCAACAATATCCCCTTTTTTCATTGATGTTAACAAATATCATGTATAGCAATATATAGCTCACCTTCTCTCCCTTCAAGCACTCCCACAAAAAAAAAATTCTCCCCAATAAGAACTTTCTCCCCCTTTGACACAATGACAAATTAGGCACCAACTAATCATGAAAACATAAAAAAAAATATCAAATAGGATTGGACCATCTTAGAAAGATGATACAAACTCCCCCTTACTTTGAGCCTACCTCTTCTTGCCTTGACAACATCCTTATTGCTCCAATCCATCACTTACTTCAACCAAGCACTAGACCCAATAAAGATAGAACACAAAAAAACATTGAAAAATAATTGAACCCACCAAGATACATCTGAGAGGGACTCCCCCTAAGATTTATGAGCAATTTCACCATTTGAGCATCTTCAAATCTCCACACACCATGAAGAACCACCATGTAGGCTTACTAGCCTTCGTTCTCAAGACACTTCTATGACCACAAACTCTACATCTATACTATAAAAAATAGGAAAAATGCATTGAACCAACATAATAACATACCTTCAAATATTCATACCTTACTCTTTTGGATAAACTGAGCAAAAAGCACTCTTTTTCAAACTATACCTATCTAGCCTCCTTGTAGCCTTATATAAAACTTGTAGAACCCATAATTTTTAGTAGACACATTTTTAGGACCTAAAACTTCATATCTAGAGCACTCTCATATGCCCCCTTAATCACACCAAATTTCATCAACAAGCTTATCCTCTGCAACATATTTCCTTTACAAACCAACTATCCAATTAAGCCTCCAACTTTGACAAAATTTTGAATAACTTGAGAACCACAAACCTTCAAATCTCTATGAAGATTGATTTGACCACCCATTTGGCCCACTCAACATATTAAGAGGCCATAGACCTCAATTCACAAGGCAAACCACTTTTTTAACATACCCCGCACACCTCTAAAACTTCTTGCACACCTAGAGACTCCCATCACACACTTTTGGACCAAGATTTGAGCCTTCACACCATTGGGAACATAGACTTCCTATAACCCATTTTAGGTCTTCTTTCCCTTAAGCCAAAAACTAAGAAAACTAAGATCACTCAAACAAAAAAACTTCAATTCGCACAAACATACCTTCAAATGACAAAAGCACCTAGAGCACATCACAAAGAAGTGTATAGACCTTTTTGAGCATCAAACTCTTCTTGACATTTACATAAACTTCATTTAAGCCAACTAGAACCAACCATCCTGACTCTATATTATAGCACCTTCACAAACCTATGGAGCAAATACATGAAGTTGTTGTTCCCCCTTAACTAATGACCTTCTAAGATCAACATAAGTCTCTATACAGATTAGCATTATGATTTTGAGCCCACAAACTTGCTTCTCCTCTGAAAGGATTCCCTTAAGAAGCATATACAAAGACCTCATCTACACCACAATGTTCTACCATGGTGTGAAACTAAGAGTTTCCCACAACTCATATTCCTTCTCCTCCTTGGTCATATGATACTTATAGTTCTTCTTCTTTGGCTTAACTATGACAACTGGTTCCTTTTCTATATCACTTTCCTTCTCTTCTAAGATAGAATTGATAACACATGGAAATAACATAGATTTATGACATACCTTTTCATCTGAATAATCCACATTGAAATTTGGAATCTAATTACTAGATGTTGACAACTAATGTTCTTTGCATGAAACTTGCTCAATAATAGCAGAATGTTCACTTGGATCTATACACACTTTAGAACTAGCCTTGACCAATACCTTGGTCTTCTCCTTGAGCTTAGTCTCTTTATTTTCAAAATGAGCAAACTTTTGATTTTCCTTTTCTAACTAGACAGCTGATACATTCTCTACTTCAGACTTGTCAACAAAAGTTGTCAACATAAACTCTTTACTTTCCTTTATTTATGATTCTTTTTCTACATTGGAAAATAATCCATCAAGACTCTTGGACTCAACAGAGTTAGTATTCTTAGTCTTTACTACATTAGGTCTCCATACCAAACTTTGACTCTTCTTGTCTTCTGCAGCCATCTTACCTACTTGATCCTTGAGCTTATCCTGATTTGCAACATAGTCTTCTAGAGCAACTTTTTTATCAACCTTATGACCAAAAGAATTGCCAATGATTACCTTTGGTTTCCAAACCTGATTTTATTCTTTCTCATACCTTTTAGGAGCTTTAAATCTTTTGGTATACTTTGAAGACCTTTTAACACCATTTAGATAGAATCTAGAAATATGTCCACTCTTATGACACCTGAAACAAATAACATCATTCAACAAACCTCTTGACTAATCTCAATTATGATTTCTCTAAGACCAATTACTTCTTCTTCCAAGGCTCCATGAGGATACATTACTGACTTCCCTTTACAGTCATTAACTATATGACCATAATTATTACATGTATAGCAATGACCATGAAATAAACTAGCATACCTTATAGCATTAGGTTGTCTAATTGACCTTCTGACATTGCTCTTCAAGTTTTCATTCTTCTTCACTTTCTCAAGCTTTTCATGCTTCCTTTCCATCTTATCCAACTTGACTATAACAAGCTCATGCTCACTTTTCAATGACTTCATTTCAACCTTCAGTTGATTGCACTCATCTTCTTTTGCTTTCAGATATGCATTTACAGTACTTAACTAATCCTCAAGAATATTGATCTTCTCTTCATCCCTTTTAACCTTGTTGACCATGTCTTTCAATCTATATGCCTTTACTTCAATAGACTTGATTTGTTCTTGATAATTCTTTTCTTCTTTGTTGTCATGTTCTCTACTATTATGGAAAGCTTCTTTATCAAACATGATGTCCTTTTATTTTGAACATAAACTTGTCTTGGAGTCTACTAATTGAACCTTGAGATCATTGATAACATTCTCATATTTTTTGGCATCTTTCTTCAAAGTACATAAATATTCTTCAAGTGCCTTGATCACAACCTTCCACTATTGATTTTATTTCTTAAACTGTCTAGCCATCTTTATATCTACTTAGGATCACCTTCAAGCTATTAGGCTTCCTCTAAAGTACCAAATTTGATACCAATTGTTAGAGGTACGATCACTGAGAAGGTGGTGAATCAGTGAGCCCAGATAATTTCAACTTCTATTCCAATTCCTTCAAACTCTTAATTATTCAATACATACATTCATGAGGCAAACATCATTCATAACAATGAACAAGAAATACAATTCAAGATCAATCACATAACACATTTCATATGTGGGAAACCCTCTTGGGGAATAAAACACACGTTCAAGCCTGCAAACACATGGACTATTGTCCTATAAGATGATTACAAACAAGAGACTGATCAACTCTTTTAGACCAACAAATCTTGATCATGTCCTCCTAACCAAAGGTATTTAGTGAAACACTTGTTCCATAAGGATCACCTATTTTATGAAACTCCTTTAGACCAATTATCTTTATTAAAACACCTATTTTACAAGGAGTAACTTCCCCTAAAGAATACCAACTCCTTTAGACCCTCCTTTGATAAGAACACTTTCACCTTAGAATTGATGTCTTCAACACCTAATGATGCATCTTTGTATATTAGTCTTTTCACCTTTCAGCAACAACTCTATCACCCACCACACCATATTGGCCAAAGAACATTACATACTTGAACCAACATACAAATATCAATTAAGACACATTATATATCCCAACTAACCCTACTCTTCAACTCTACACACTCAATGCATCTTTCATAACAACTTTGTCATAGCTTCAACAACATGACCAAATGGTCATACACACTATCCACACTCTGATTGGTCTCTCAAACTATCCACCAAGCTCTCATAGACACCAGTAATCCTTCACTCATTCTCAATACATCTAAAACATTATTTTGGATCACTCTAATCTTATTTGCTCATGCTCAACCTGCAAGATCACTATTCTATCATCAGAAACATGACCTATAGGTCATACTCACAATCATTAATCTACTATGCTCATTAACCCAACCATTGGGCATGCTCAGCCTCTTCTCTTCTTTGCTTCAATGCTCAACCCACATTTAAGTATTATAAATCTCTTCTCTTACCAAATCTAGAACCTAAAACATTTGGTTCCACTATATATAGAGCAATCATGAATTATCAAGTCCATAATAATCCTTATCGGCCACACTACATGCCTTCACCCTTAAGACATCTCATATGGGTCACACTTAATCACTGACCTCTTTCAAAATAGGCCTAAGTCACTTTTAGGACCTATGGAGACCCATTCACTCTTTTGATACATCTTCAAGCAAATTAAGAACAAAGGACCACTTAAAAATGCATAGGTCTACTCCTTATGTCCCCTAGGACATCCTCAAATGATCAATCACAAAAACATTCTTCTACTACAACCCAATTAGCTCAAACACTTCTCTATACACACAATTAATAAGTATGAGAACACAATCAACTTCAAAACCTTTGTCCATACTTCATATGATTTATCAAACCTTCAAAATGCATGCAGAGCATCTTTGTGGAGTCTACAATGTTCCCCAATAGCCAATTAACCATGAAACATTGAAACAACATTCACATAAGCTCGAATATCTTTCTTGGGTCACTTGTAGAACATTTTTTGTACTTACTTTTATATCTTCAAATTAGGTTCATTATATGTGCCATGAAATCCTCTTCATCTTTGATTTTTATAGCATGAACAAATTTGTCTTGTATCAAAAGATATGGTCCAAAACCAAACACTAGTATTTCCTTCATGAATTCAAATATTCAAATGTAAACAGCTATAGTTAACCTTCAAACACAATTCTTGAATCTCATGAACTCGTTACTCAGATCGAATACGCACCATCAATCTTGATTGAGTTTTAATGCATAGACCACCAAATCCAAATTTTAAACATCTAATAGTTGACCTCCTCTTGTGTGATCTAGGAACTTTGACTCAATGCGCTTCATCAATCTCTATGGAACAATCAGGTCTTTAATGATCAACATTCACCATTTAATCAAATTGTACAATGACCACTCGTTGTTGGATCCTTATCTAGTACCTTTGCTCAGTCATTAAACATTGTGCACCTGTCCTCATTTTGATAACTCCTAACATCTTGAAGCCGTGTGCACTGTTGATCTTTCTCGAGATTTAACACTTTCAAAAATGACTGTGGGGACCCTGTCAATATGCCTAAGAAGCCATTTTTTATCCTTAATAACTTTTTTGTGCTTCAATGCAAGATCTCAAATTTGGACCAAATGATCTCCTCACATAGGAGAATCGAATCATGTGACACACTGCTTATAAAACCCTCATGTGTGAGAGATATACTCCATTAAAATTCCTTCTAAAAAACTTTTGTAATAGATCCAATCATGTGAAAACCTGCATGAGATGCCAACTTTGCTCAAGCATAATTTTTGTCATGCTTCAATGCATGATCTAAAATTTAACACAAATCAACTATGCTCAAAACTGAACAAACCCATATGATTAGATTTTTTTGACACCTTCACATGTGAAAAATATAACACCATCAAAATTCTCACTCAGCTCTTTTTTCTTCATTGAAAAATTGGCTATGGGAAAACATAGTCAAAATGCCTAGGAGCCCAACTTTACACATGCATATCTCTTGACATGCTACATCACATGATCTAAAAATTAGTGAAAGTAAACTAGGTCCAAAACTGAACAAACTCATATGATCACCTTCTCCTAAAATGTTCACACGTGCAATATCTACCATCATCAAAATGCTTACTCAGTTATTTTTTACCACTGCACAAATTTGGCTATGGGAAAATAGTGAATTATGTCTTAGAAGCAAACTTTGCACCCTCATATATTTGACTGTACTTCGATGCATGACTTGAGATCTGACACATAACAACTAGGGACTTATGTGATCACAACCATATGACCAGCTCCCCTTGACACATTTCCATGTGGTAATGGTGATGTCATCAAACTACCTACTCAAATTTTTTGCCAGTAGACCCAAAGTGTCTAGATGAAAACTATGGACAACCAGATGAATACCACTTATGCACACAAGATTTCAAATCATAGATAACATCTTAGGGACCTTCTGCATATGCTCCAACCACCATACTCATCCTTGACATCTCTAATCATGCCAAAACTGAAGACCAACCAAGCCAACATAAAGTATACTAGAACAAGCACATTGCACACTGTCATTGTTACTTGGGCTATCAAAGCATTTCATCCACTCACCAAGACACCTCCATGACATCACTGACAAATCTCCAATATAGATATGGCTAATTCCCTTGATGCATCACTTAAGAACTAAAAACTAAACTACTACTTACAAAGGAAAAGGGTAAGATAAAACTATAAACTGAAAGGAAGGTGATGCACCAAATGTTAAGACCACTACCACTAATTTTTAGGTGCACTAAGACCTATAAGGCCGTAAGAAATATACACTTCTCTTAGAGAGACTCTATCACATCAATGATTTGCAAAGAGCTAAGGACAAGTGAGACTATATGGTAAGATATTTGCCACTTCTAACTCCATGGAACCCTTGATGACACTCTTTACAACTTGCAACAATGAGTCAAACGGCATGAAGGCAAAGAGAATAAGACAACAACCAAGATGAACTTAATATATTCTTGATCATATCAACTATTAAAGACATACACTACATACAACCATATGA
Organism: Torreya grandis; assembly: GCA_037957365.1. NCBI lineage: Eukaryota > Viridiplantae > Streptophyta > Pinopsida > Cupressales > Taxaceae > Torreya > Torreya grandis. The sequence goes on along the minus strand of JARHVA010001166.1, from coordinate 3,292,255 downwards.
GGAGGTAAAACAAGTCATCTTATTGATCAATATGCATATAAAAGATTAGGGCTAAACCATACTCCTGGTGGAAGGATCCATTACAATTACAAAATCATGCATATATATAGAGAAGTGTGAGAAAGAGAGAGAGGAGAGGCGTAGGAGTTTCATATGATAAGTCTCATCTCATGATGAACAAGTTACAAGGCAATAAATTTTGTAAGTAAGAAGTTATGAAGTCTTATATCAACATGTGTGCATTTGGTTTGATGATATTCCTCTCAAGGTGGCATAGGAATTACTTCATTTCCTTTGTGACTCATCCATTTTCTTTGAAACTACCCATTAGGAGACATTATGGATTGACAAGTCACATTCTTAAAGTCTAACTAATTAACTTACATTGAACATTTGTTGAAGGCCCCAATCCCATCAATTTTCCACTTTCATTCTACAATTTCATTCATCATCCTCATATTTTCTATCTAGGCAGGCATATCCCTTATAGCATTGTTTTAGTGTAAATATCATTGGTTTGAGAGATACAAAAAACTCATAGGTAAATTTAAGGTACATTTGAATACCAATTATCCCCTTACAACTTCACCCCAAATTTCAAGATCTAACTCTCAAGGCAGACCTACTTTCTCAACCTCCATCTTTCCTAATTAGGTCTAATGCAAGCCTACAACACTAGAGACCATACAAGGACATATAATACCAATCCAAAACATCCAAAACCCTATAGGGGACATCAAATTAGGTCATTTCCCATGGGTGGAAGTTAAGTTAGGCCAAAAACAAGTTTTTAGCCCTAATTGGCCTACACACAGGTCTAAGGAGGTCGAGAGTGATGAAAATTTCATTGAGGGAGTTTTAGATCATTTCATGGAAAAAAAATCCTTTTTTGGTCTTCCCCAACAACCCTCGGCTTGTTTTACCATTAGTTTTTCCTGATCAATCTCAAAACTGCCAATTTCTATAATTATATGCATGTTTAGGACTGTCTCATGGTTGATAAGTGTCTTGTGTCATTTTGATGATATTTTAAACCATCCTCAGAATTTTCCATGGTTTATTATGGCCTCCACATAGTCCTCTATCAATCCAAACCTCCAATCTAATACAAACATAGCATACTTTCTTGAATTCTTGACAATAGGCTTACAAAAGAGAGCTCTTAACAGGCATGTATGTCTTTATTGGTTTCGTGATCATAGAGACTTAAGAAATGGTCTTTTCATCATTGATCATATTTTTTCTACTCCACCATACATTTCTAACTTATCCTCATTGTCTCCATTCTTCATTTGTCTCTTCAAATCACTAATTCATGCAGGATCTTACTCTCTTTGGATGAGAATTTATGCCTACAAGTATGTTACATTCTCTTTTGTTTAAGCCATTGACAATGCTTTTCCTACTCTTATTAAGCCATGTTATTTATTCCTTGAGCTTTTAGATCCATTTTCAAGGTCAAACTTCTCTTTGAAAACTCTCAAATACCTTCAACTCCTAATTGTGCTTGCAAACATTAGGCTAGTGTACTAGGTCTGTAATTTTGAGTCCAACCCTCGTTCTGACCCCACCTTGAGATTGATATTTCTACATCATTTATATTATTTCAAAATGAAATTTAACTTGGTGGTCAAAAAAAAACTCTCATGGTTTATCACCTTTAACTTGGTGGTCAAAACAACATGTAATAACATGTATGCAAACCTATTTGAACATAGTTTCAAACTTGATACCATTGGAGGCTTACCTTGGAGGAGTTAGTATTGAGGTCACAAACTTGTTAAAAACTATTTAAGGTCTAGTATATCATTTAAAATTTTATGAAACCAATTCCTTCATTGGTTTCTTGAGGCTCAAACTCATGGCCATGTTGAACTCCTACATCTATAGGTTGTACACCGTCCCTTGGTGTAAATGATAACATAATCTCTTTGCTTTTTTTGTCCCTAAAAATGCTTTGAGAAGGTCTAAGTGAGTTTCATGAATCCAACCATATAACAAAAATTTATTTATCATTCCTTTCATGCATTGGAGGCCCTCATATTATTAGGATTTTTCTCGTAACATTAATCTATGCATAATATTTGTAGAAAACTATAGGTGACCATAATGTTGTGAATTTTTAGGTCCATGAAGGAATTGAGGATATATTTAGTGACCTTGAAGAACACTGGAGAGATAGAGAGATGATTTGAGATCATTAAAAACATGCCTTTAGCTACTACATCAAAATCCCATTGTCACCAGTCTACAACCTACTTCAAAATGGAGATTAATTGCCTCTTGATTGCTCACATGTTCTAAGTGAGTATGAAGGACCATATAGAAGGATTATATAGATCACTGAGGACTCACTCAACTTTCCATCATGTTTCCAATGAGCTTCAAAATGTAATTACAAAGAGAAACCTGAGTTAGTAGGGGTTTTATAGGGTTTAAGACCACCCTACCTTCTTAGTAATCGTTCATAAAGCTTAGGGCATGAAACTCATGAGCATGACCATTATTTTAAATTTCACAAGTGTCCTCATCTCTAGATAAGATATTTTGACCAAACACTCTTTCTCTTGTGTATACCAAGCATTTAAAAATGGGTCTCTGTGAGCATGTAAGGAACTCGATAGGAGTGAAAGTGTGATCTTTGCATGATTGGACCTATGAAAACTTTTTGAACATGAATTTTACCTAATAAAGGTGAAGAGACGCCTTTTCATGCATTTCCACTTGAAGATGAGCCTCCCAATCCGTACAAGTGACTAAATTGCCCTCTAAATAGTGATTGTGCTCTTTTAGATGTTAAACTTACAACATCTAACCACTTTTTTTATCTGTAACTACATTTATAACATTGTAACTATTTCTTCAATCTTGAAAAGTACCTTTGAATTTTTAACTCATCCACTTAATCACTTACATAGACTCTACTAGACTTTTGAAGCATAGCTAAGGCATAAAAATGAATCAATGGACTAGAATTCTTAGATCATGGTATAATATCATTGATTGAGATTCATGACCCTATTTGAATTGATCAGACCTCATAATAAGACTTAATTTGGAAAATTTAAGGTATTTATTTTATTACATAAGGATAAGACACAAGGAGATATCTAAACAACAAAGCAACTATGAAAATCACAAACCTTAACTTCTCCAAATACCTTTAAAAATGCTAAGTTACCTTAACATTTTATACACAAGAAGGAGACCACAATAAATGACTATTTGATGAAAATGTAAAATGACTTGACCCTACTACTAACTATACCATCCTATAAGGCTTTGTAAGTTTCCAAGGAATACATACTATATATCATATTTAGACTATTAATGACCAATACAAGACCTTAGATGGCTATCAATAAAGTTATAATCTTAAGAAGCAGAGTTTTGAATTAGACTCCCTTATGGTAGCCAAATTTGGCTAACACATTCCTCAACTAAATCTACTTCCCCCTCACATATGATAAAATACATCCTCTCTATCTATGCGTCCTTGTTCAAATGGGTGCACGCTCATTTATTCCTGACTATATGTGTCACTTTGTGTATCAGCTTATGTGCCCTATCTTGACTAGTTTCTTTTGGTACCTCCTCTTCCTCACTTAGCTCCTTTAACATGTTATCCTTATCTTTCAGCATCGCTCTCATCATTCCTTGGAAGGAATCATTGATTTCAGTCCTCTTTGATAGCATCTATGCATGTTTTCACAACATGTAACATGTCCAAGACTTCATCCAGTTTGTCTGTTATTCCTAAAATTATGACTCCCTTGCTAGTGGCTATCCTTAGTGACATTTCCCTTTCTAAATTTGTGCACTACTATTGTAAGTATTCCACCTACAATCCTATGTATTAAATCTCCTTCACTCTCAATAGGGTTTGAAACCTACTCTAATACTAGTTAATGCAGTTGGGATTTGGGTTCCAAATGAAGAGAAGCCAATCCACATAGCCTCTAATTTTTTATCCACACACCCAGATTCATAAATAGAAATATAATTGTGCACATACATACACATATTCATAGAATAAAATCACCATGTTATTTACAATATTTTTGCACTCAATAACCTATGCCAAGCACACACATTCTCTCTCTTTCTTCCTTTCTCTCTAACATCATCATCTTTTTCTAATTTTACATTTTGGTAAAGTCTCCTATTTTTTTGCATGAATCTCTCAAAATGATCCATCTAACCCTTTATTTAAGGGCCCTTAAAAAGTGTATATAAATTAAATTCAACTTCTTGCCAATTCACTTAACTACTGAATTGATTTACTACTGACATGTTTGATTAATTCGATGGTTGATGATTCGAAACTAATCAAGCCACCAAAATCTTAACTAATGAGTTTTTTGCATTTATTATTATTCCCACCTTTAATTTTCTTGTAATATTAATTCAAATCTTGGTAGTTATGGTGATGTGGCCTCCGAGTCAAAATTTTGACTCTTCAACTACTTTTGCATCCTTTTATGCACTTGCACTCCGGGTTTTTCATGCAACTCCTTCATTTAATCCTACACGTGTGACTTCTCTCCAAAACTTGTTCATTTTTGTCTTACATTATACATCCTTATTTTCGTGTGCTCACTTGGGTACCATGCAAATAAATATGTAGGATTTCGAAATGATGCAAGATTGCTTTGCACCTAGGATGCTCCTACATCACTTGACAATAGAAAACTTGACTTAGCTTATGTGCTTCAAATGTTGGATAAGACCTTCTCCTTGTGATTGGTTTCTAAGTTTTGGATATTTAAGGTAGTCCTTATCAATGTGCAAGTGTTAGATGGATGTTTTATTGATACTTTCTTGATGAGTGCTATATAGGTAATAAGCTTAAGCCTATTGTGTATAAATAGATGAGTCATTAGGTAATTTATCACACCACTAACATTCATAATGTACGAGCTAAAACATAAAGATGATTTCAATTTAGATAATGATTGTTGTAAATCATACAAACAGATCTAGCAAAGGTGGAAGGATTTGACAATTCAAAGCCATTAAGTATGACCAGAGGCATTGAGAAAGCAGGAAACGATGATTTGATTATCAAGAAATAGTCTGATTAGAATAATAAGTAGGTAAAGTGCACTCTACATAATACATGTATGTGGATGATATAAAATTGAGATGGCCACACCCATATAAATAAAATGGATAGGAGAGAAGGTGTACAAGATCCATATGTGTATGCACAATTCATGTAAGGTAAAGATAGGTCAAGACTGACATTTTCAAGTGTTTAATATCAAATTTTTGTGTCTAAAAATGTCTCTTTTTATTCTAGTATTGAAAATTCTAGAGTAAAAAGATAAGGATATAGCATACCTTAGTTTGTAATCACATGTTATCTTTGGGAGAAGGCTTCAAGTATCCAACTTTCTCTATGCAAACATGAATTAAAATATGCATAAATCAATGTCCAGTAATGATATTAAATCTAAAGTAAAATAGATCAATGAAATATTTTAAATTTTAAGAGCAAGGAAGGAATACACCTGTAATACATGAACCATGTTGCCCTTTGAAGCATTTGATATTGGGATGCTTATTCCCAAATGGACACTGTCATGGGATGTTTTATTCTCCAATGTGAGTGCAACTGTTTAAAAATATGTGTTGGGAAGATAAATTTCCCAATCCTCATGAAGAAGAAAAATTTTTAGGTTGTTAAGTGAATTAAAAACCTCAACCTCTACTCATTTAACTAATCTTGAACATCAAGATAGAAAGGTGGAGCCCCATACTAGGCCATATGTAAATTTGAATAGATTAAATCAAGCATTGTAGATGGATTTTAGATTTATAATTCTATCTTCAATGCATTTAGTACCAAATTAAAAATAGAAATGTCCATGCATGAACAACATACATGACACATAATCTGATCAATTGTCATGATCTTATATATAATCCCATAAATGTATATGTCATTATACCCCCAATATGATAAATCAGATAACATGTCTCTATTTTACTCATGAAATGTTTGTATATGCATTATATATGCCCAAAAAATTATGTCTATTTGTAAACATTTCACCCACAATATTACTTAACCAGAAAATTTAACCCAATCTGAACCCTTTGAATCATGGAATCTGTCCCAAAATTTGAACTATCTATGAATGGAATATTGAATCTCTATGACAAGTGCACTAATATTCTCTTCTTTTGAGGTGAGTAATGTAGCCTATGCATTACTTATCTCAAAATTAAAGAGTTAAATGCACCATGTTATATATTAATATGTAAGCATCTAAAGCATGTGCTAGCACGTGTATAATTGTCATCATAGCATGATTAGATCATCAAGGTGTATACGAAATATGTATCATAATGCATACAAGTGTCGTTTTAAGATAGATATATAAATTAATCTTGAACTAATAATCATCACAGTTATAACCACTGAATAATAACCAACACATCAATTTTCATGATATAGATCATGGCATGACACATGTATAAAGGTGTGTGATATGTATCATGGCACCACAAGCTTAACAGACAATCCTAAATGTATCCACTCATAAGCACACAATGTTATGGCCATGACACACACAAAATAAATTGATGTTACACTTAAAAAAAAACACACACACACACACATAGTACACTTAAATAAACATAAAATGTCAAAAGAAGACAATATCCACAAACAATAACCAATCAATGCTACACTATGAACAACCAATGTCACACAACAGGCTAAAGGCCACACAAAGAAAGAGTCATATAATATACACATTTAATCAAGAAATGTAACATAATAAGGCAAGAGCCACACAAAGCATAATCAACGATTAGCCTAAATGAAAGGAAATTACAACAGTGAAGTATAGACCAATTTAAACTAATCTACACCATCAATCTATGTCAATATCACAGCAAATAAAAGTAGCATATTCATGAAACGTAGCACTATAGAGAATATAAACAAGATCAAGGCATATGTAAGCAATCATTGTAGCCCAACATGATAAATAGAAAGGTCATAGAAATATATAACTTGCAACAATTGGACCTATAAAATGAGATTCTCTCAACATTGGTATGGCCCCTAGGTGTAGGAATGTCCCACATTTGTACATCTATGTATCATGTATAATTGTTTTGTCCTACATCTCACTCATATATATTGTGAAATGCATGTGTGTATGAAAATGGATTTGTAATCCACCAAACATGTGCTCAATAACGTAGATCAATGCAATCAACATCAAAACATGTTATTCTTAGGTCTTGGTATTTTGTGTTTCTAAAATATTTTAAGTCTTTTGTATTTTTGAAGATTTTTTATTATGAATTATCTAACCAATGATCCCATCAATGGGATGCTCACATGTGGGTATTTTATCAAACATGGAAATGGTGACCTTTCGAGATCGAGTAGTCCCATATATATTTGTATCTAATCTAAGAGGTAATATCTTTTTGTATATCTATAATTATCATCATGGCTCATAGGATCCTGTGTATGACGAGTAACCCTAGTAATTATAATATCCTATGAAATTCATTGTATAATAGAGACATGTTCTTATGTTCAATATGGAACATGTGAAACTCTATGTAGCACTAATGTAGGATGTGGTGGAGTGAATAATGGTTGTCATGAGTCCTAAATAAACCTTTGATGTAATAGGATTTGAATCACTGGTCATTTATGAAAGTCAATTTACTTCCTCAAAATTGCCTACGTATAATGAACCTGAATAATTTTTTTAAATAATTGTGGTGGTGGGGGGGATGGAGGAAAAGCCTCTGGCTAGATAAGATACTCATATGGAATACTTGGAACTATAACCACCTTATTAACTATAACTATAACCACCCTACTACCATGTATATACTTCACACATATATGTACTTAAGATGGTATTATGCAGAGCTTATGTGTCTATGGACATCCAAACAACATGTAAAATGCCTCTGTATTCGATATAATTAAAAATAAAGTAGAAACCATAGCAGAGTCTAACTTTAGTGGTAGCACTACACTCTCAAAATGGATTTGTGTCTTTCCACTAAATCATTTAACTATATTGGTTGTATTCATCAAATTCTCTTGTGTATAGCCAAGAATAGTAAGGAGTGTCATATTAAAATTTTTTTCACTTAAACCATTATCTACCATGACACTACTTATAGATTGTAAATCAACAAATAAATGCAAAAATAATGATTCATAAGTAGGATCAACATCCATAATCTCATTATCATCAAAGTTAATTGTAGGCCATTGTACATATATGCTTGTAAGTTTAACAATAATCAACCCAATGAATGTTCATATGTCAAAGGAGAAGGATGTGCATTGTAAGTCATATGCACCTTAAGATTATTCTTAGTTTATGTTACTACATTATTCGGAAAGGGATCACAAAATATTTTTAATTTTGAATTCCCATTAGGATATGGTATTGAATCATTCATAAGTACACTAGTATCATTAAGCTCAATAGTGCTATCATCAATGAGATCTTGATTTTTATGTCTCAACGAAATGCATATATCTGTAGAATGTCTAGCACATTGATTATAATTGCCATATGTGATATTGTAATATCTATTAGGTTGATGCCTACTCATATCAACCTATTTTTGGGAATGGAGAGACAAAAGGTTGCACTCAAGCAACTTGTGTAATAGCTTATGAGGAGGTTTAAGCAATTGTGAAAATTACCTCTTTTGTAGAGTGGATAGAACAAGTCAATTAGTTGGCTATGAAACTACATTAACTCTTACATTTACCTCATTATTAGTATTATATTTATATCCTTGTATTTTGTTTTTTTTTTAACTTTGAACTTGAATTATTTGGAGGATTCACCACATACTTTAGCTTATTCATATATATGAGCTTAACTTCTTGATCCTTAATTATATGCCATAAGCCATCAAATGATTGAAATATATTAAACATAATAGACTCATGTATAGGGGTAAGAAAACATTGCTTGAATATATATTGTAACTCATTTTATACCATAGATTTTTTCATCTTATAAACCATGGTCTTGTATTAAAGCACATATTCACTGATTGATTCATTGAATCATTTCTTAATCTTATCAAATTGTGCATAAGATAATTTCTCACTATAGATACTAAACTATGGAATTAGATACTTTTTTATGTAATTTTTGACCTACTTTCACCTTACATAACTTGTGAGTACACATATGGATCTTATTCACCCTTCTCTCACATCCACATATTTTCCACATATTTGACCTTCTTGATTTGTCGTTAGTCACCTGTATGAATTCCCTTGTTTGTATTTAACCTATTCAAAATTATATTCAAACTATCTCCAAAGCATAATATCAATATTCCTACCTTTTGAGAAAATACATCAGACTCAAACTATTCTAATATTATGGACTTTTATAAATCTAATATACGCATCCCATGGAAAACAATGGTTACTTTTGCAATTTAATGCAACAACCCAAAAAAAAAATTGTATATCAGAGTACGATTTGGATGCGTGTTAGACCCACTTACCTCGTTTGCTAGCACAAGTAATAAATATTTAGTGCACTCACGTATATGCAACTAGAACCAAAAAAAGTGAATTAAGGTAATTGGCAGAGGTAAACACATGTAGAAGGTGTTATAGGAAAATGTGTTTATTGTATTAGATGGTTTATGGGGTTCGACGTGTATTGATGTACGCACATACAGATAGGACTCGAACGTAATATGTGGCACTCATTTTCATATAGGACTATTTCTAGGTCCTTAACCCTAGGTAAATACCTCACTCTCCTCAGTGAGTTTCAGTCCTACTCAATGATGGTTAAGAGATTAGATTAATCAGGAAGGATAACTCTACTATCCTAAATTATCGTTCAAGTTAAGCCTAAATTTAAAATTGTTGGGTGAATATTTTGTCAGTCAGCTGTCTAATTGAGCAAAACAGGTCTCTTCAACCACAACATAGGGAGATTGGTCGTCCAAAGTTGTAGGTTTACCACATCCAAAGGAGACAAATCTCTCCTCTCATCAAGGGGAGGTTCCCTATAGGTATAAAGGCACTATATACTATATATATAAGTTGAAAACAATACTCAGGGGTAGGATATACCATCCATCTCTCTTATTTCAAAGATGATGTTCACAAACAAAGGAGAAAATCTTGGTGAAAACACTAAAGGCACTTCTCTTCTTTCATAAGTGTTCTTGCAGGGGGCAGCAGGAGTTCTTTCAGGTAAGATAAGTAACTAGCAATAGAGTACAGAGTAACCAACAATCTAAGATGTAGCTCAAAGTCTCCACCTTGACTGCCCAAGAGTGAAATATGAAGAACAATGGGGGCACAAAGTCGTCCCAAGGTCCTTTACACAGAAAGAAACTAAAAACACACACTGAAAACAATTATGACAGCACAAAGTCTGAAAGTAACTGGTTTCAAGACACCTTCCTTATCACTTCCACTAGCTATGCTTGTTAAATTGCATAAACAAGAATACATTTAGGAAATAGACATAAGAACAATCTCCTAGAATGATACAAGCTATAACAGCACAAAGTCTGAAAGTAACTTACTTTTTAATTCAAACAAATAAATATGAACAATCTGAGCTCAAAGTCTCAGTAATGCCTTTCAATTTGGGCAGAGTTTTGCTTCTAGTAACGGGAAGATCTCCTTTGCATAAAATGAGAGATTACAATATATAGCGCTCCAAGAAATACTTGGGCGCTTGTTTTCATGAAAAAGGCCCATGCTGAATTGAATGCCTTAAATATCTGTGTAAGGGTCATGCTGAAACAGGTCATTAGCCTTGATTTTGGCATTCTGAATCATCTCAAATGTCTCCTCCTGAGCATGGGTTGTCTGGTCCTTTTCCTGGTGTCTGCATAGTTGTCCCTTTGCCTTTACTTCATGGAAAAAAAATAGGCCGCGTCCTTGATTTGGCGTGCTCAAAAGTCTGCTTAATCCACTGTTTCACCTACTGAAAATAACTCCCTTGAAGACATTTTGGCATTTCCCTCTTTCTGCTACGATTTGAGCCCTCGGGCTATCTTTTCCCTTTCTGGTTTTGTCTTTTCCATCAGCGGTTCTTCCCTTTGATGTTTTGGCCTTTGAATGCATTCGAACCCGTGCTCAAGCTTTGGCCGCTTTCTACTGATCTCAGCAAGTGACATGTGGCATGTTTCGCTTAACTTATAGAGGCTATAGAAACCTTTGAGAGTCCTGTAGATGATGACGCATTGTGGCTTCCGCTCTACCTTAGAAATAATATAGAAACATTCGGGACTCATTTGGATTCACACAGACGATGCCACTTGTCGCACTCCGCTTAGTCTTAGCAACTCACTCGGGGCCCACCACAGTCCTTACGAAATAAAAGGGAGAGACAACGGATGTTGACACTTGTTGTGCTCCACTGAGATTTTCAAGGGACACGTGGCATGTTTCGCGTAATCAAGCAATCACACGAACCATGACACTTGGAGCGCTCCGCTCTCAGGATTTTTCCTTTCAGGCATTCCTTTGGTCAGGGTTATTTCCTTTGGACAAAAGTCCGAAGGAATTCCTTCGGGCTTTGCCTTAGTCATTTTCCCGCACAAAATACTTTCAAAAGAATTGTAACGGATCTTTCACTTAATAATTTCCTTCGGACAAAAAGTTCGAAGGAAATGTTCCCTGTCAGCCTAAACAAATCCGAAGGAATTCTATCTTTTCTATCTTCTCTTCGACCCTTGAACCAATGTTGCCTGCCCTCCGCAAGGGCACTTGGCTCTTTGCCTTTGGGGCAACCCCTTGAACCTGCTGATTGAACCAACTTTGGTTCAACGGTTCAATCTCTTCATTTGGCTAAGTCTTCTTTGATCTTCTGAACCAAATGCGTTGAACCAATTGGTCGTTGAACCCCTTGAACCTTTGAACCAAAATGGTTCAAGCTTCAACGGTTCAATGGTTCAATGCGTCATTTTCGCTAGGTGTTTTGAAGCCATGGAACTTTGAAGTGGTTGAACTTTGAACTTGACAAATGTGCTCAACTCTTGCCGATGATGTTGAACCTTGAACCCATTGAACCCTTGAACCTTTTTGGTTCAAGGTTCAACGGTTCAACGGTTTAATGGTTGCTTAGAAGCTTGTCGATAGGCTTTTTTTTTTAACCAAGTCATTGAACCAACCTTGAAATCGCCCCCAAGTGTTGGAAACTTGTTCTTTTGATTGAACTCACCTGCAGAAGCCTTTGACCCTGTTGAACCTGCTAATTTCAAGCACGTTGAGTCTGTAGAAGCATATCTGCAGAGTTCGTAGTTTTAAACCTGCAGAGTTTGTAGATTTAAGAAAAAGCCTTGAAAAATGAAGAACTTGAATGCTCATAGCAATTTTTGAAAAGAGGAGAGAGAATTTTGGTCTTGCAGGGCCAAAATAGTTCATATGTTGTCCCAAAAATGAGAAGTTTGTTTTTGGGGACAACAAAAATGCAAGTTACCATCTTTAGGTTTAAACATAAATCAGATAAGCAACATACTCAACAACCAAAAGTCAATTCATAACATGCAGATTTCTAATCATTTACGCAACATAATATATTATTACATAAGAGAAAATAGATTTAAAATACAAGGTTCCATAGTGCAAGGTCATAAATGTCTTATTACCTTTAAAGTCAACGCACTACTTGTATAATTCACACATCATTTGCTTACTAACATGGATGTTATTTCTAGAATAACAATTAATGATATAGTTATGATCACATCATTATTCTATAAGCAGTCAAGAAATGAAATCATATAACTATTTGTATTGGCATAGCCAATGCGATATTGAAAGAGTCTAAAACACTTAATCAATTAAACCTTTACTATTTATTTATTTCAAGAGAAGTAAACTCATGTAATTACTAAATAACATAGCCAATTCAGATAACTAATTAAAAAAGAATTCATTTCTTTTCATATAATATTTCATAATCATGTAAGTAAATGAATGCCTAATATATCATTGTGCTAGGAATAATTTTATAATTTAGCTAGGCTAGAAGAAGGTAACAAGTGTTTTATACAATAGCAATGATCAAGCACATAAATCAAAATCATCAAGCAAATAGAATTCACTCGAGTTTTTAAAATGAGTGGAACCCAAATAAAATGTTCTACTTAAAGAACATTTATAAATTTCTCTATTGGCTAGTCAAGGTAGTGAGGTAGGTAAGTTCAACTATTGGAATGGAAAGTAAAACACATACATCCCAACGTGTGCAGATATTAGTTATTCAACTAAGTCTCATCAAATAAAATAAAAGTAACATACAACTTGTTTATTATCTTACATTAACTCATAAGAATGATATTATCATAATTTTTTTTAAATTCTTTTACTTAATCATACGATTATTTAATGTAGAAATATTATGCATGTGTATGATTAAATCATGAGAACTAGTTAACTATTATTTCATCTATTATGTAATGCAAGAGTAACATATTAAATTTCAGATTACGTATATGCAACATACATGTCTCAAGAAATGGAAGTAATAGCCTTCAGGTCAAACATATGCAGAGTACATTACTTGCACGCAACTAAGTATGTCTGAAATGTATGTTTAGAAAGAAAGATTTGGTTTATTTTTTTCCATGAACCAGTTAACAAAAGTTTATGCATTATTGAAATGACTAAGAGATCCATATGCATCTATGTATTTGTGTACATAAATTGATAAGCCAAATGAACTATTAAACTCAATCAATATGCGTCAACAACATAACTTATATCTAATTACCTATATAATCTAATTAAGATCATTATAATTCAAACAGATTTTCAGAATTAAGAATCTAGTATAACCAACCAAATAAGTCCCAAGATAACATTCATAGATTAATTTTGTTTGTATCCAAGAATTAATATGATAATGAATATATATAAGGATTGATTACATATCAAAATTAAATCTAGCTTGGGTATAATTAACATTACGATAGAATGTTAAATTTATACAAAGTTAAAATCAAAACTAATAATTCAATGTACCTGATGTATATCACTTTTCAGCCAATAACCAATTTACCTCATACAATGTTCAATTTTCATTTTAATTTAGCAATCCATTCACAATACAAGTTAGTAGCTAACAAGATCAATAATAAATATTTTATATTAATTAATTCAATATTCATTCTTACAATTATACTAAGTAATTGAATGTTATATAATCTAGTGTTAATGCTAGCAGGATACATCAAATAATTAACCTAATTAGCAAATAAAATTGCTACCGTCTTCTATTACGCATGTGCGAAGTATCAAAATATGAAGTCAAATATGGATGAACTGATCAGGACGAACCTGTCCAACCAACCCTATGATCCCAACCATCGATGGCCCTCACCACCCCAACCATCAGTAGAATGGTGGTTGCGGTAATCGAGAACGTGAAATGAATTCTGAGCAATCAGATTTTCAAACCAAAAAAGACATCTCAAAATAAAAAAATACAAGAGAACTATATCATTCTGAAGTGAGACGAGAATAATTAATTCATCTGCAGTATAGATCGAAAGCAAGGAAGGTTAATCTTGGCTATCGAATGATATAGAATAGATTAAATTTAATCCATTATATATTTTTTGAATTAACCTTCTTGGATCTCCGTCCAAGTTACAACCAGTGTTAACCACCCAAACCTTCAATATATACCTCTTTATTATTTAGGTCTGGTCTAGGAATGATAATCAACACATCTCAATAAGTAACCAAAAACATCCAAGTAAAAACTTAAATTATTCAATTAAAACAATAATACAAAAACAAAATATAAGCTCAATCATCAACTAGATATTAAACACAAATAGTTAAAATCCTTCCAAATTCGTGCCACTTAATAGAAGTAAGTCTGAAGTCTCATAGACAATAAAAAAAGAATCCATTAGACATGCCTTCATGAGCAATAGGCTCGAATTATCATACACAACCGAGTTTACTTTCAAAATTTTAAATCGACTCGAGCCACAAATATTCATAATGCAATCAAGACATCAACAACATATCAACACTATCACAGAATCCACGATCATAACTCAAAATGTAACCGTTTGCACTCACAGCCAACACATATACATATGTATATACCGTTGCTTCGGAGTAAAAGAACAACACAATTAATCAAAATGAGATAACAAAAACATCATAACCCATTTGAATAAGAATGCTGCAGTTACCAGAATTAATTTGTAGTCAAGATATAGCTTAAGTCATGAAATCGAAAATAGTATTGATTATAACAAGGCAGTGATCAAAAAGTGACCCAATAGTTTTTATAGCTATGACATAGATGCAATACAAAATATAACGTAGTCACAATCAGTTCTACCAGTCATTCACATATAGATGTTGTCGAAGCTTAAAGTTCACGACCAAACCAGTTGACATAACTCATTCCCCTACGCCATTATAACACGATATAAAATACAAAAGTAGTTAAAGGAAACTACACACTGATGGAATTGATAACCATAGTCCCCATTTAATGTTATTGTGATATCCCAATCTAGAATATATATATCATGTAGTCAAGGGAGGAATGAGAACCTGAACCGAAAATATAACAAGCAAGAATATAACTCAAAGAGAAACATAGATATTGAAATAACCATGAATCCTTCGATAAACTAACTTGCTATATCCACAAAAGGAAACACAGTCATAATTTAAAAGAACACAGACACCAATATTAAACAAGTACAGTCACTTTCTAAAAATGTAGTCATCCATTTTAAACAAACACAATCACTTTCTAAAAAACATAGTCACTCATATTAAACAAATGCAGTCACCTTTCAAAAACGCAATCACCCGTATTAAATAAACGTAGTCACATTTCAAAAAAGCGGTCACCCATATTAAACAAACGCAATCACCTTTAATAAAACACAGTCACTAATTTAACAAATGCAACCTTCATTTATAACAACACAATCACCTTTGAATAAAAATACAGTCACCAATATATTTTACACAGAATGAACCGCGCAGTAATAAAACAATATATGCACCCCAGCAGGCTTAAAGAAATATCAACACCGTTTAATCTTAGAATGTATAAACCCTACGGGATGTTAAAACACAGGGATTTTCATACATGGATAGATGTAATGACAAAAACAAAATAGATTTGCACCAAAATGACCCTGCATTCCTACATATATATCCATTTACGAGTTTATACACAAATGTTGAATATATGTATATTGATATATCAATTTCATAGGGATTTATGTATGCATCTGAAAGTCCTAAGACTTCCGACTACATAAGTAGCCTCTTAGCATCATTTTTCAATTAACACAGTCAACAAACGAAACCAGAGAACCAAAAACAAGTTATTCGATAATGTAGAAAACTCCAAGAAGTCAAGACAGATGAAAAACCTCTAAATTCCTTCCAAGCAATTATTGTGTGTCCCCAAGTTCATCATGGTCGCCATTAATACTAATCGAGCTTTCCATTGTTCTCCCCTCCATTCTTCCATCTTCCTAACCTCCTTTGTCTGTCGTCCCAACTCCCATTCCTTCTGTCCACTTTCTCATACCCTATTCAATTCTACATTGAATGGGAGAGAGAAATCCTCCTTCGTATCCCAAGGCAAATCCCTTGCCAACCTCATCATTAATGGCATGTCTGAAAGACTCAGTCATTAACCAACTGCCGACCAATAGAAAAGTAGATTAGGGATTAACCTTAGTGTTAAACATAAACCTAACATATTAACATTATAACCTTTACCATCCATGCCACCTACCTCATTAAATGGCATTTATCATGATCATAATAGATGTAAGTCGATTAAATAAAAGACTTAACTTTAGGTTGATGCCACAATGTATAATCAAGCAATTTAAATGGCATGCCATCATCTTCGTATAAAGGTTATAGGGTTAAAGGGTTAGACCGAAGAATTGGGGTGATAAGGGTTCCAAGGGGGAGGGGGTGTCAAAGGTAGGTCTATGTAAGTCTAGGTAATGTGTTTGTATAGGTTAATAAGGTCAACGAAAGGAGCAAAAATGAATCATAAGTTTGTGCGGAAGAAATAAAATGGAGTTGAGTGCAAGGGGGAATTAAAGACTACGACTACAAAACTCATAATGGAAAATAATGGTAAATAACAACATCGGACAAGGTACACAAAAAGTGATAAGATAATGTATAAGGACCAAAGTCGACAATCATAATGACCAATCAAGTTGTCTGAAGGACAAAATAAAATCAAATAAGTATACCTATCGGACATGTCTGACGTACTCAGAATTCAATCGGTTCCAGGAGTACAACCTCCAACATCTACCGAGCTCATAGATAAAACCTGCAACGACCAAAAAAGACATCAATCGTATAATATCAAAATTGATAATTAAATATAGATTAATAATATCATCAACTATAATAATAAGTCCATTCAAATTATTAAATATAAAATTAAGCACGTAGCCAAACACCACTGCAACCAGTACCACATATAATCCAACTAAAATAATAGTCAATAATCAATTTAACATCATAATATCAATGTCATAACAGTAGAAAAGATTATGAACAAGTGGAATCGTAACATTTAAATAGTTTTTATTTTAGCACGTATGTTTCAAATGTATGTGGCATAAAAAAATACCCAAAGAGTCTCATATAAATACACAATATGTCTAAGCCTACTCCTATCTATCATTTTCAAGTGAGCCTATTATACACATTTTCACATTCAAATGCATTACACTATTATTTTTAATTCAGTCATACTTCATACGTAGTATGTGTTATCTAAGTCTAAAGCACCTCAAAGTCAAATCAAATTTGTCATTTTTCTTGCATTTAAAGGTAGATCACAAGTTGCATTTATTAAAGGAGCATTATTGCACACATACACCTAACAAGGAGAACTACATGTGGTTTTAATTCCCTCTTTAGAGCATTGGATATGTAGGAAGCGCTCAACCATTCATTGTGGTTAAAGGTCAACTCAACCCATCTTTTTTCCCATCTTATAGGATTAAACCTAGTGTCAAAACTGGGCCAAGGGTTTCAAAGAGAAGAATACATGTTTCTAGAATTGTGTGCACACCTAGCCTTCAATATTTCACATCAATATAGTTTACACGTAGGTGCAGTGGTTTGTATGGAAATAGAGAAACAAATTTCAACCAGATGAAGCCATCAGGTTTCAAATGCTAACGTTAGTTGAAACCGTCTAGAAGCTGCATAATCTATCCAAACACATAGAAACACAATTCTTGATCTAAGTGACTCTCGATCCAATTTTCCCCCATTTTTGCTACTTGCAATCAATCTCATATCAGAATAGTATGGTAAAATGCTAAGTATCTTATCCTTTTAGGTATTTTATAATTATAAAAAGTGCAATTAGTGAAATCACATTCTACCTATTACATTAAGATTTGTATTTATTGTCATATTTCATATAATCCGAACTAATTCAAAGTTATATCTTATTGGATCATGTTAAAACATAGTGGTGACCCTGTTTATATTATGAGTATGTAAAACCCTAGGTCTTCACTTAAGGTTTCATCCTTATTTCTAGGGTTTCATATTTTTGCATATACTTTTGATTTTCAAACCTAATTTCTATTTTTTTCTTTATTACACATGGATATAATAGATGTACATAGTTTATATTTTTTAACTCAAACTGTGATTCTAATCATTAAATGTTGTTTTTATTTAATATGCAAAATCTATAACTATGTAATTCCATAGATCAAATCTTTCTACACTAATGAACTAAAATCAATAATGAAGAATCTTTAGCCTTCTTAAATCTATATTATTGTGATGTTCAATCTGAATTGCTTGTTATTGCCACTAGGTGCTAGAGGGCATGCATGACTCCTTTTGTTCCTCCCATTCCCATTATTCACCAAGGCTTATACTGGATTTCACAGTGCATGCTATCACTACTAGAAAAGATAAGAGTGCACCCTCTTGATGGACTTATTATGAATATTGAATCTTAAAATGCTCATGAATAAAAAATAAGTATTATATATGCTAATAAAGGAAAATAATATGTGGACTTTCCTAATAGATTGAAGCCATAACAATTTATGGCACGTCCGATGGGATGTTCAAAATGGTGAGAAGACACTTTTTGGAGAGATGCTTGGTCTTCCTTAGGACTTCTTTTCCTTCATCCTTATTTCAAAGTTTTGGAACAATACTATTCTAATGTTTGGGGTGTGTTTGTGAAAGACTATTAGACAAAAACTCTTCAATGTTTGGGTTTGCAAAGGTCTTTGAAAGATCATTTTTTCTAGGGCTCCTTTTGTTTATTTTTATCTAAATGCCTCTTTCCGTATCTTTCTTCTTTCCCAACTTATCGGTATCTCTAATCATAACGATTCTTTGAAATTGGGCAAGTCAAGCTTGTATAGAGTATTCAGTTAAATAGGATTATTTGAAGCTTGTTGGGAATTTCAAGGCCCTCTTTGGCCAATTGATAAAGTTTGGTGCTTAGTGAGTATTCCAAAAGCTAATACTTCCCTTTGGTTTTCTACGAAATTGAAATCCTTTTTTTGAGATGGATTACAATGAATTGGGTATCAAGGACCTTCAAAGTGTGGTTTTTGTCATTTGGCATTGGAGACCCCAGATCATATTTTGATTCATTGCCCGTTTTCTTGGAATGTGTGGATGTGGTTTCTCAAAAAATGAACATGTTTTGATTCTATCGGATGGTATTAAAGAGGTTTTAAGTGGTTGGTTTGAAGGGAATGGAGAACAAATTTGTAATTTGTTGGCAATGGTGCCTTCCTTGATTGCTTGGAGTTTGTGGAGGGAAAGAAATAACAAAAAAATTAGAGTATCGAGATTCTTAAAGACCTTTTCCCAATAAATTTTAAAAACATTTTTCAAAAGGTTTTTAAAGAAAAGGTTCCTCTACCAAAAAGAAGATTGTGGGTGAGGATAGACATTTTTTTATTAGATGGAACTAGCTCAAACCAATTATCTTCATTCTTAACTGATTGGTAGTCCTAGATCTAAAGATATCTATCAAGTTCTAAAAGGCAATTTCTTCAAGTTGAATTTTGATGGGGTATCAACCATGTATTTTTGGGACAAGTGGTCTTATAAGAAATAGTGAATGGGGTGTTATTTCTTATTTTGCAGTTAATATCACCTAGGCTTCTAATAATATTGCAGAAGCTTTTATGCTCCAATAAGGTCTCGAGCTTATAGATGAACTTAATATTTGAATTTTAGAAGTTGGGGGAGACTCAATGCTGATTATAAATACAATCAACGAAAAAAGTCAAAGAATTGGAGAATTGGAAATATTGTGGGAAGTATTCGTTTTATTCTTCCCTTATTATCCATAATTTTATTTAAGCATTTCTACTAGGAGATTAATAAATTCATTGATTTCCTTACTAATATGGGAGTAGTGACTCTGAAGGGGGGAGATGAAGTAATTTCTAAGAATATTAGTTCATGGAGAGATTTTAAAAATATTAATATCTATGATAAAATGCATTCGCATTAATCCTTAGACATGTTTGGAGACTTAGATTGCTTGTCTGACATGGGTGTCTTGGGTGAGTTGGCAAGGGATGCAACTTATTCCAATGCTTTCTTTATCAAGATACATATTAGTTTCAAATATGCTTCTAGTTGATTCCAAGTAGGAAATCTCTATGGGTTGCTTCAATCATTCATTCCCAAAGGACTAAAAATCAAGCACTTCACTTCTATCTCTTAGTTTGGCAAAGTTTTCAGCTAAAATTGTTGCTTTCTTTTACAATTTAGCTTCAAACTCTTTTTTTTTCTTTTTTTTTAATTGTTAGACTTTCTAGCTGACTTACTTTTAAACTTGGCCAACCGATTGTTATAATTTATCAGTTGGTAACTTTTTTGTAATATTCCCAAGATTATCAATTGTTTAATTCATGGATAAGCTGGTTTAAAATTAGGTGAAGTGCCGCATTCTCTCATTAAATATATCAAAAAACAAAATGTAGAAATAAGAAGCAAAACAAAAATATTTATTAATGATTTGTAAAACAACAAAATCTAACAAACTAGGGAAACCTTTGAAGGTATGTTTTTGATGTACACAACTTAAGTTTCAATGCTCACTCTTAACATGTAAGCAATTTTTGATATGAAGGCAAGAGGGGAGGGCATGGTTGTAATGTAGAATATAATAAAAAGGTAAAACATAACTCTAAAAGGTAAAAGTTCAAAGTATTGGCCTGAAGGACATCTCTTCTTCATGTTGCTTGTTGAGTGAAATATATCCCAAAAGAAAAGAATAAGCTCACATCCTAATGAAAGCAATGTAAGAGATATAAAAGAAGATGTAAACATTTTAATTAATCATCAAACTTGACTTTATCTCCTTTATAAAGTATTCTTGATTTTTGCCACCTTTACTTTTATTGTGTTGTTATATTGCACGGTTTGATTATTCATGTTTCTTATCCAAGTATCCTATCAATCTTGGGAGCAACTTTCATGAGGCTAAATACTTGGTTTTCATCTTGGAAACATTTCTTTTCATTATAAATTTTAGCAACTTCTTCTTAAAGTGAATAGGAACTATCAAAACATTTAATTTATACAATGTTTTATAGGGGCTAGATGACATTCTTGATGCTATTTTTGAGGGGCAGGCAATTGAAACTTTGATGCTTGTGAATAGGAACTATCAAAACATTTAATTTATACAATATTTTACAGGGACCAGATGACATTCTTGATGCTATTTTTTAGGGGCGAGCAATTGAAACTTTGATGCTTTGTATTTCTTTTTTAGTTAAAATTCCTAACATCACTTCTTCATATTTCCTAGCTCTTCACCATGTCTTGCAATTTCCTACTAAAGGTACATCCCAAATTTTCATTGTTTATTGACCCTAGTCATCTCCATTTCTAATACTCCCATCTTCATAGCTCTATTTTGGTGCAACATAGCTTTTATAATTTCTAACATGTTTATTTTCATTTATCTATCTCTAGCTCAAAAGTTCCCCCTGATAAAGAAAGTCAAAGGACTGATTCCAATAGACGAAATGGTGTAGTGTCAAAATTCAAAATCTTACAAACATTAAATAGTTGTTCTTGAAGCCCAGGGATGCCAATTTAGATATCAGCTCAAAATAGTAAATTTAAGAAGTGTCAGGGAAAGCGAACATGTTTATTTCACACAAATTGCAGACTTAAAAATTAAAACAGATTTTTTTCCATTGAGACTAAGAAAATAGGGCACATCGTCATCTCCAAAGCAGCTATCCAAGAACTACTATGGTGCATGATTGTATTTTTTGTATTTTCAATATAACATAAATTCTTTTGCTTCAAAAATACAAAAGAACTAATACCAAAGCCAAACAATTCCAAAAAGCCAAAAAAAAACTCTCTTTGAAATTAAATTAGTTTGACCATTTTCCATTCATATCAACTAATTAATTATTTGAGCCTTTTAAAAGGAATGAATAATTTCAAACTAAAAGAGTGCGAAAGTCATTGTATAAATGATTCTCACTTTCAACTTTAATTCCCTTGCATAATCCCCCTAATGATGGTATTGCTAACCTAGGAAACACAGAGTTAAAAGTGGGAAGTGCCCCTTCGCCATTGGATGTAACCTCAACATGGATAGAGCCTCACAAAATGATCTTGGTCTATCAAGAGACCATGGAGTTGGCACAAATCATAAGGGAGAAGCGACCTTTTGTTTAGTCATGGCCTCAGCATTAACACCAATAATGTGGCTGAGGCCTTTGCTATATGGCATTTTTAAAGGGCATTTCCAATCTTATAATTGTGGAATCAAACTCCTACATGCTAGTTAATAGTTTGAGTGTTCTTTGAAGAATGTAGTATTGGCAGCTCCAAAGGGTGTGTGAGGACATCATGTGGCTAATCCTGTTCTTTGGCACCTTTAAAAATATTTAGACTCCTTGGGGTAAAACTTAAGGGGTTGTTTGGATGGCCAAAACAGTGAAAAAAAGAGATGTTGATTCAAAATTGACTTCGGACAGTATTGATGATGGCCCCGACTGATTTAGAGCAGGTTTAAACTAGCACCTTGCTAATAATTGGCAACAAGATTGTTAGGAAAGGGGTGCTTACTCTACACCTCGTAGGCCCTTTGTAATATTTTTTATGCCTTTTCTAAACAACCATTAATGGATCAAAAATCAGAAAGGACCTTGGTATCTTTATGTCCTCTACTAGTCAATATGGTGATATAAGAGGAAGTAATTTCCCATGCATGGGACAAAGGGGTGGCATGTTTTCCACCAACATAGTGATAATTATGCGGAGGGCGTTGGGATGAAGGTCATTATGTTCTTGTGAAGGCATTTTTCATTTCATTATTAGTACTGCTGTAGCAGCAGTACTATTGCATTGAGTTTGCCTAGTCTGTTTTAAATCATGATTAGTCTATGTTGATTTCGGCCAATCAAAATGTTTGCCTATTTTTTATTTTCTATAGTCTATGTTGATTTCGGCCAATCAAAATGTTTGCCTATTTTTTATTTTCTAAATCTTGATAGTCCTGAGTGGTGCAGATGCTGTTTTTTAATCACAACTAGAAAATGCAAATTTGTTAACACTGATTGGATTAAACTTTTTAGATCTTATTCTAGACTTCACACCCTTCGAGACATACAATGAATTTTTTGAATGAAGCAATGATCATACAACAGAAATGATGACAAAGCACTGATCATACAGCAGAAACGGTAACAGCTGACAGTAATCAGCACTCAAGGGACCACCTGACCGATTTGCTATGACATGCATCATTGAAAAAACAGCAGCTTCATTTTGTGGGTCAAGTCTGGCGAGGTTTTGTGGACTCGTTTAAAAAACAACATATTTTTCCCTGGATCCTTTAAAAGTGGTACGGTTCAGTGCTTGGTAAATTAATATTAGGATGATATATATAAATAGAAGACAGGCTTAGAGTGCCACATGTCAGCAGCTTTTAATTTTTCTTTCTTTTGAGATGCTCACTTTGTGTGAGGTCACCGTGGAAGGTTCATTAACATAACATAGTGTTTGTAGCGCATGTGCCCATTCCCACATCTCATCTCATAACGTTTAACTCATTGTATACATGAAGAAGGAACATGCATTAAAATTTATTGAAGCACCTTTAAATAAATAAACAGATGTTAAGAAGAACAGCAACACCAATATCCATATCTACAACTGCAGCAACATCTGGAAGTAAGAACCACCATTGTTCTCAATGTGGCATTCTGTAACAAAGCAAATGCATCTTCTTTCTCCATCAGTCCAGCAGGGAAGTGAAAACTGAATGAAAAGGCTGGTCACGTGTATGATCTGTACAACGATATTCCTTAGGAGGCCATAACCATAAATATTGATGCCACCATTTGCACCAAGGATATAACTATTTTCATATTTACAAAAACCAATATCTTTGTAAGCCAAAGCATATTAAGTGAGTCCATATGCCCACAATACAAAGCCAAATTATTTGCTGTCTTGTGTACTTTGATTCCTTTATTTGGCTTCTAGTATTATTTCTTCCTAGAACTCTCTATTGTTAACTGATGTATCCTCGAGTCCCATTGACCTACTTTTGGTCATCTATGGACATTAATAAAATTTCTCTTTCTATCTACCTACAATACAAATTACAATTTACATGTCATTTACAAATCATGTACCAAACAGCAGTACTAGCCACTGTGGCCCTTGTTTCTCCTTGCCATAAGCAATTCGCTTCATCTCTTATTAGTGTTAATTTTTCCTAGTTCTTTATTGCTTTGGAACGGTAATTGCATCTGTCAAAGGGTATTTTTGAGCTCGAAGCGGGGGAGGTTTCAGGAGCAGGCAGTTGAGTGGGCTAGTGGTTTTTCTGTTGGCCCAAGCTCAATCGTATTGTCCTCTCCTACATCTCAACATTTTTCTCAGGTGGCCTAGTTTTTTTCTTTGGCCTTAATTTCCTTTGTTCTTGAGTTAGCTGTGTGCTTTCTGGTGCCGGTTTGCCTATAAAAATTTGGTCTTGCTACTTTTCTTACCCTTCTCCAATGGAAAAGCATTCCAATAAGTGTCCCCATCTTCCTCTGCTTTGTCATATTGTAAATTTCAATATGATGTTAAAGGAATCCATTCGAACTGGAAAAACAAAAATTTAAAACCTCTTCCCCAGTGCCAAATAATTTCTGAAATCTGTGGATAGATTAGGTTGTGGTAATCCCTCTGAGATCCAGCTGCTGCTGAATTTTCAATGGTGGAAATCCCTCTCCCTTCTGACCCTAAGACACCATCTTGAATAATGTAAAGGAGGTGAATGATACCATTAAAAGCTGGATCACCAGGGGGCTCCGTACCACAGTCCAAACTGTGGAGAAGACTAGAGATGGAAAATGAGAGCCTTTGACTTTTGATTTTCTGATACTAAGCATCAGATCAGCTTCTTTACCATGTGGCTGGTGGGAAGAAGGTGACTAGTGTTGTCAGCACCCCTGCCCCTCATATGTGTGGTAATGGGAATTACTGCTTTTTTCAAACCCCTTGCTAATTTCTATGTCGTTCAAAAGGAGCTGTGGGACTTGAAACAGTGGATGCTCGACAAGAGCAAATTGAAACTTTGATAACCCAGTAGAATCATAATGCTGATACTACCAAACAGCAGGATAAGGAATTTGACAAGTATTCCTTTGTGAAGGATGGAGACATTTATGGTTTTAAGGGTGGGTATGGTTTTAAGGAAGGGTGATGATGATCGTGACACTAACGGTTTCTCAATTGTTTCACTATGTTTATGAAACTCTGACCAGGGGTGTTACCTCCAACAAAAGTACTGCAAACTTCAAGACTTGTCTTTTCTCCAAACCTTTGATGGAAGGACTTCTGCAAGCTGAGAATCCATCCATTAGTACACATGATGATACTGGTGGTTACCATGCGATTGGCTTGATGCATTGTTTCAAAGGAGAGGACGATTCAGCCGAAGCTGCTCCTAATAGACTCACAGGATTGAGGAAATGTTGCCATGGTTTCACTTCTGTGACAGTTTATGGATTTTGGATGCTATGCTGTTTTAATCATGTTTTTAGTAAGGTTCAGGGAGCGTAAATTATATTTTTATATTTTCTTTTATGTTGGAATTTTGTACGCTTTATTACCTAGCTGGTTGGTATTTAGACTAGTTCTTCATGGCTAGTCATTATGATTGGGGTAGGAATTTTGTTGGTTATTTAAATCTGGTTGTTAGACAGTTATGGGATAGTGTCCCATTTTGGTTACTCGATTCTATGATGTTAATAGAGACTGATTTACTCAGCCATAAGTTAAAACGCTGATTGGCTGTTAGTTTTTATAATATAGTATACTTCCTTTTTCACCTTTTTTCAAAAACATAATCCTACATTTAAAAAAATCTCATAACCTTAAATATAAGTCGATTAAATTTATTGTGGAGACCATGATGCTAGGGGCACACAAGAAAGGCTAACATGTTTTTGCAAGCATGACAAATAATAAATTATATTTCAATCAACAATATAATATTATTCTGGCTTATAAAATAATATCGAGAATGTTTTTATTGTTTTCTTTATACAAAAATTCAAGAATGCTTGCTTAAGCCATGAAAGAAGCGACGTTTCTTGGGTTGTGAATGTCTTCCATGCTCCCTTGAAGCAAGATAAGGAATAAAGTGTATCTGCAATAAAGTATCAACAATTATATTGGCTACTAATATTAATTAAATTGTCTTCTAAAATGTTGAAACCACATAGAAGCCACAAAGAAAATACAGTTTCACATAAACTAAAATATAAAAAATGCATTTCATTCAAAGATAGAGATGAAAACAATGTCGAATGCATGACAAAGCTTTAAATCGAATTTTTCAAGCATTTTATCACTGAATAAATAAAAGAAATTGCCTTCCTCATATTTCTTCATGCTAAAGAAGATAGTGGAATCAAGCAAAATCTTATTAAACAAAGTTCCAAGGAGATTGACACTTACCTTTTAATGTTCTAATTGTAAATACAGAATAAGATTTGACTGACATAGGAATATCAAGCAAACTTTATATCATGTAGAAATATTGAGTGTGCTAGTCACATAGAAATGCGAAACGCAAAGACAAACCTGGTTGAGCTTACCCTTTGGGACAAGGGTGTTTCGGTTCTTATTTGAAGAGATCATGATGGGAATTTTGTTTGGATCCAGAGCTAAGGTGACAACCAATGGAATTGCGTTTGGATCCTACACTAATGTTATTGAGACACGGAACCCTCTTAACAGGTAGACAAGACTATCAAAAAAAAGAATGATGTCGTGAGATTAAATCGACACAAAACTAAGGAAAACTTAAATGAGGTCTTGGATAGCCATTGACAACATTTGTGTTATTTTGAGAATGAAGCAGGTTGTACAAAACTACAAACAAAATATGTTCATGGAGACCCAATATGAAGTTATAGATTTTATCTGATCGAGAAGACCAAGGTAGCAGGTTGCAGATACCAAAGAAACAAGAAGGCTAAGTTGCAGAAAACGTTGAAGAGAACTGCTTAGAGTACAAGCTTGAAGCTCAAAAATGGTTAAAGAGAATATTCCAGCTATTGCAGGATGGAAGGCTTGATTGAATCACTTCAATTAACAAGTATAAAATCAACATATTTGAGAGTTTAAAGATCCTAATAAGAACTAGAGGAACAAACAGTCGACAGCAAGGACTGGAAAAATTGACCAAGTCACAACAAAGTCGTTTGGCAGTACGGCCTTTGGTTTGTCAAACATTTAGGGCAATGAATCTTGTGATAGCATTCTCATAAACACAATAGCATCTTCTTGAGCCCCACAATTCTTGATAGTATTAATCCTTCAATTAAAATCAAAAATCTCTGCCATCCAACAAAAACATGAGATCCAAATATGTTGAGGTACTAGAGGTACCAAGCTACTCGTTATAAAAGGAGAGTAATTTGGATTTCATGGCAACTGAGGTATACACCCCAAGTATATATGGTAGAGATTAACCAATTATAACCATTTACAAGGATGTGGGAGCCTCACATCACATATATCAATGGTATTATCATCTCAATTATAATAGAAGGTATGTCCATAGCAATGATACACAACGTGGGCCCAACTCGAATTCCAAGGATACCACAACACAATAAATCATAGGATCCAAAAGAAATTAATCCCAAGGATTACCACAAATTGGTATCTCAAGGGGGCTTAGTAAGTTGGGATTACACCAATGTACAATATTTGCACTAACATTTCCCTTTAATATATATTTGAGGGGCCTAAGGAAGATGCCATTACTCCCACTCCCTTTAATGTCAGCTTCCTAAAGTCAAAGTGAAGAATCTCATCATTCACGATGCCTCCAAAACAAGTCCTAACATGCAAGTCTCCAAAGATGCTGCACACGATCTGCAAAATGCTTCACAATGAGTCATTCAATAACTACTCCAAAGTGATCAATAGGTGCCAACCACCCCTTTGTGTCGATATTGCATGCGATTAGGCCCCTTAGATGTGATGGAGGCAACTTAGGTTGAATTGGTGATCCGCGCACACCCAACCACCCCTTTATGTTGATAGTGTTTGTGATGAGGCCCCTTCTAAGCCAAAATTAATGTAATATCCCAAAAAAGGATATTTGGATGCAAAACTGTTTATACGTTAAATCCACAACAAACTGAAATCTGAAATGAATAAATTCAGCCAACCCTAGCTCCCAACAATTTATCCAATTATAAAATCTGCCCTTCAAACCCTAGGTGCAACGATGGCCCCTTAGTCCATGGGTCCTTGCAAGTGAAACATAGTCCCTTCCTTCTTAACTCATACCTCTCATCCTTCATATTGCCGCTAGGGGGAAGCGATCTATGAGGTGGCACATAAGGTGAGAAAGCCTTTTTTTGTTGCCCAATAGTTGGCATTCTAGGTTGCACATGTGGTGGCTTTGAATGCCCATAAAAATCAGACCTTGGCTGTCCACTATTTGCCCCTTTTGGCAGTGAATAGGTCGCTGCCCTTGGTTGCCCTTTTGACCCTTCATGGCTCCTGTAAGCTGAAAACTCTAAATCCAATGCCTTAGTGATGGCATCTTGCAATGAAAGAGGATTAAAAAGCCTTGACCAAACCCCTCAAAGGTTCAATCAATCCTTCAACAAATAGAACCAATCTTCTCTCACTAACATCTAAAACCATAACTGAAACACCTTGAAAATCAATAACATACCTTTCCACATCATGTGTTTGCTTGAGTTGGGCCAACTCACGAAAATGAACTTCCGGATCCCTCCTATCAAATCTCTCCATAATCCTTTTACTGAACTCCTCCAAAGTAGTACTAGACCCATGACCTTGTGTGATAAGGCCATGAAACCACCACTGATGAGCAATACCCTCCAAATGTAAGGTGACGAATTTTAGAGCTTTTTCTTCATACATAGGATTAAGAGATAAATATATTTCCAATTTTTGCAACCATGATCTCACAAGAATTTTATCAGTACCATCAAAAATAGGAAGGAAAATATTAACTAACCTTTGTTGCAAATCTCTACGGGGTTGCATTTATGAACCCTTGGCTTGGATCCCTCTTTCATCTCACAATAGTCCCGAAAAGATAGAAGAGCTTGTGTCTCATAATTCAGGGCTGCATACTCCCTTTGGCGAATTTTATAGGGATTATCTTTTGATGCCTCTACCTCCACAATTTGTTCATTTTGTAAAAACATGCCCTTAAAGAATTTATGAGGGGGATCAACGAAAACCCTCTAATGACCATTCAAACTACCCTCACCTGAATGATGATTTTCCTTTCCTTTCTGTGTGGCCCTCAACACATCTACAAATTGCATACCCAAAGTATGCTGAAGATCCCTGTGACTCCCTAATCAAACCTTGTAAAAACTTCCCCTGTTCTACAAAAAACTCTTTAGGCTCTTGATCATCCATGGTTTTTTCCCTTCTCTGATAAAACAAAGTCTCTTTAACTAATTGTATCAATTACAACCTCACAGGATGGCAAGAAAGATGGCTCTGATACCACTGTAATATCTCAAAAATGAATATTTGGATGCAAAACTGTTTATACCTTAAATCCACAACAAACTGAAATCTAAAATGAATAAATTCAACCAACCCTAGCTCCCAACAATTTATCCAATTATAAAATCTGCCCTTCAAACCCTAGGCACCACACTTCAATAGTGTTGTAAGGAATTTCTAGCAACCAATTGACTCACAAATCACCACAAAATATGCCAAAATAAGTAACACGCTGAAAACACAAATATGTACCTTTTTTTAAATTTTTCTAAAGCCCAACTACCACTTGCAAATGATCCTAAAATTCTTAATTTTCTCACACTTGCACTTGCTTTTTGATTGAATTTTCACTTCAAACCCTTATCATAAATAGCCACGATAATTAGAAAAATATTAAAAAAATTACAACAAACTTATTAAGCCAAAAAATGACCCCTGCAAGCCCTCAAGGCAAGTCGCCCAAGCCAAGGGAAAATACCATAAAATTATGAGGTTAATTTCCAACGTTCCACTAATAGAAACAACCCTCAAAAGCATCAAATTTCATCAAAAAATAATCTTAAAATTATTAAGAACCTTTGCATCAATTTGGAGCCTCAAAACATCCGCAAACCACCTCAAAAACCCAACGCTAGCAAGCAATAAATTTCAGAATATTTTCTTGGCCTTTTGACCCCAAAATCACATGCAAACCACTCCCAACGCAAGTCGCCACACTTGGAATAATTAGCAGAAAATTGTCAAAGCATGTCACATCAAAACAAACTCAAAAACCCTATGCTAAACCTCCAAAAACAAGTCGCTAGGCTCATAGGGCATCAACAAATAATTCATTTGCAAGGTGGCGTCAAAAGACACATTTGTAGATAGAGCACCAAAACAATTACTGTTAGGCATACATCCCAATAGTTCCTTTCAAATATGAAGAGCAATAATCTGAATTTGCACATGCGCAAGAAGAGTCCACCAACTAGCAAATATACCCTTCCAAGTGGGGCGAATCACTTGGGGAGAGTATAGCTATATTAAACTCAACTTTTTGCCGACTTTCTTAAATCTTTTTTCTCTTTTGATCACTTAAAGCCGACCAATCAAATCTTCAACATATTCTATTAATTAAATAATTGTCTTAAAACAACAAATGATTAAAATCACTATTCAAGCAAATAACTAAATAATTAATAAAATGCAACCCCTTAAAAGGAACTCTTTAGTCTATGGGAAAATAAACTAAAGGTCTTCAAACCTTCTCATGTGTGATGTGAAAATGGGGACATTACAATTAACACAACCACCACCAAGCCACTTGCAATCAAGACAATGTGGACGATTTGGGGCACATTCGTGCACGATTGGGCCTATTTTGTTTGAATTTGGGCCTAAATAGGTGTGACTAGAGTATTTTAGGTCTATTTGGTGACACATGCACACCCAACCACTCCTGTATGTTGATATTCCATGCGATCATATCCTTTATAGGCCAAATTGACATAACAAAACCCTGACCCCTTCCGATTGGGAAAACTACAAATAATTTGGGGCTCATCTATGGACGATCAAAGCAATTAATGTCAAATTCATGCCAAAGTGTGATTGGAGCAACTTAGGTTGATTTGATGACACCGCACACACCCAACCACTTCTTTATGTCGATATTCCATGCCATCATGTCCCTTATAAGCCAAATTTGACAAATCAAAACCCTAACCACTTGTGACCAAGGTAACTATAGATCATTTGGGGCACATTTATGCATGATCAAGCCAAATTATGTCGAATTCAAACCCAAATAGGTGTGATTGGGGCAACACAGGTCAAATTCGTCACCCACGCACACCCAACCACCCCTTTATTTCGATATTGCATTTGATTAGCTCCCTTAGAGGCCAAAATTGACACATCAAAACCCAAACCACTTGCGACAAGGAAAATGTGAACGATTTGGGACACATATTTGTGCAATTAAGTCAATCTAGTCTGAATTCAAACCCAAATAAGTGTGACTAAGGTATCATAGATCAAATTGGTGACCCGTGCATACCCAACCACCCCTTTATGTCTATTGTGTGCAATCAGGTCCCTTAAATGCCAAAATCAACACAAAAATTCCATAACTTGCGGAAGGGATAAATGCAAAAGATTTGGACCACATTCATGTGAGATTTGGCCAATTTAGTTCGAATGAGTGCACACACCCAACCACTTCTTTTTGTTGAAATTTTTTGATATGACAATGACAATTGAGACATTGCAATCATTTGTTTAGTGGGTAGTGCAGCATACAAAGACTAAACAAGAAATGGTGAAGATGAGTGCTATGGAGAGGGAGAGAACTAAGTTGAGTGAGCAAAACAGGGGCACGCCACTTACAAAATTTACAATCTTAGGCCTCGAGCAGGATGTAATGAAGTTCTTCATGCCTTGGATGAAGACGTCATCTGGATTGTGCCGACAGTGGCACCCCTTAAAAATATGCAAAATTTTAGATGATAAATTTTTTTTTCATGCAAGTTTATATGTTTTATGTTTGATTACATATTAGCTAAGATTAGTAAAAATTTAATTTCAAGGTTGGGTGCATAACATGAATATGAATAGCAAAGGGTATAGGGGGCTAGTAGAGGTTTAGGTACAGCAAAGAAAAATCTAACATATATTAATAATTTAACTATTAGTTCTATAAATTTGGTCATGGAAGAGTTCAATTACATAACACATGTTTGTTTTAAAGAATGGTTGAAGACAGATATATGTACAAACGGAATATCTATCAATATCCATTTTGTTTTAAAAAAAAAATTCCCTTATCTTTTGGTTTGGTTTTGCCTCGATTAGGCATGTAACCCGAACTTGACTATGTTTCTGTAGCAAATAGGCAAAATACAATTTCATGGACATCCCTTGTCTTCAACTGCATATATTATTTACTTATTTATGTTTGTATGTAAAATGTAGAAAGGATTTGTTAAGCAGATTGTCTAGGTTTAGGATATGTAATAATTTTGCAATTTAAGTTTAATTATTAATTAATATTGATTTATTTCCTTCACTACATCCTAGTCAATAGATACACACACTGAAAAATTATAATAAAATTTGACTTCTTATATAGTAATATTTGACCGTATTTAGCTCAGTGGAAAATCGAATTTTTGCTTTTTGCAAGTGCTCATTTAAATAATTAATAAAACATATGTTTAATAAAAAAATAGGCAAAAAAAACCGTTGCATTCATTGTCATGTCCTCTACATATCCACAAAAAACTATGACAAAATTTGTTCCCTTGATTCAAAAAAGGCTCAGCAAAAAGGTGCTTGCTCTTTATGAACCTGTAAAAAATGAGTGATACATTGATATTGACAATACTCATATACCAAATTTGTTTTAATTTGAAAAAAATAAATAAAAGTATAAAAGTATAAACTACAATTGAAATGCTACAATGACTCTTCATACCCTATGATGAAATTCTTCGTGGAATCCCCTCGAATCATTGATCGAAGTTGAGGTATGCCTATTGTTTTGAAATTGCATTGCCACTTACGCCCCTCATTACCTTGCACTCACCCATGGGATGCTACATTTATGATATGGTTAATTTTTAATTAATTATGCATGCATGGTACACTGAAGACACATCAGTTCCTAGTGGGGTGATTTCCCAATGTACAATCCTCCAAGACTACTAGCGTTTTGGTCGGGGTGGTCAACATATGACTTCATTGGATAGGGATCAGCAAATCCCTCCCCACTCCTCTGTTTGGGTGCCAGGTTCAGATAAGTAATTATGGAATTGCGAAGACTATACCTATGTCACAAAAATAGTTGTTGATTAGAGTCTTCGTACCATTGCATTATTATGATGCATGAATGTAATCATGCGATGTACTTATTGTACCATTATGAAACATGTAATCGGACCATGTGATGATTATCCGTGTTTCTATTATACATGACAAGTTGTGATCCATGAGATCTATATTTGGTATTATGACAAATGCACACAAAATGATTATAGCTATATTGTACTTTGTACTTTGTGATGCTTATGGAAGATTTGTTCCATTGCATTGTTGATATTTTGTGTGCAATGAATGAATGTTGAAATTTTTTTGAGTCTTCTAATTTTAGCAAATCTTATAGAGCCCTTTATTGAACCTTGAGAAAATTATACCAAGTTGCACAAGATTTCCAAACGTGAGCAATTATAGTGGCAGTGGCAATCTTGAGCATGTAGATTGCACAAGATCATTTTGATGTACTTGTTGTCAACCTGAAGCTGCGCCCTAAATCGAAGACGTGCATGAAAATCCAAGATGTATCAATGAGGATCTCTACTCTATGCTGCGGACTACCATGGAAAAGGGAGAAGGAAACTTTAAGGGGAAATCCTACCTAATAAAGGTGATACACCAGAAGATTGATCCACTCAACTTGTAACCTAGAACACTGAACAAACAAAGGAAAAGGAAGACCTTATATTTCAATCGACCACTATGCATAAGTATTTCGTGAGAAGGTTCGATCCAATAACCAAAACATGAGGGAAAAACGATGGAGAGAGGTCTGATACAAGACACTTTGCTGCCACCTAACATCCACTTACAGCTTTAGCAAAAGACATAAAGAACACTTAACATGACCTGCATAATACAGTTAGCAACTAGGTACAAATCAGAATTTGGGAAGGGAGAGAAATCTACCACATAGGCAAATTGTTGAATGAATATACACTATGTCAACACTTGAAATCTGAAAGTACAGTGCTATTGATTGAAAAGGTTACACAACTCACCAATGGCAGAGTTTGGTCTAGCCAAGAGAGGGATTATTTTAATCAACGCTGAAAGCCAATTTATAGAGAATAACAAAAGCCAAAGATTGGCGTTGAAAATTTGAAGAGAAGGATTAACTTAGATTAACTCAACACTGACTTGGCCTTTCAATAAAATATGTTTTCTCTTTGTCTTTGCATGAAGCTTCTTGCACTTGAGGAAGTGAACTTGTATTTGTTCTGAACCGCCCACCTCTCTTTGCATGGAGATCCATGCCAATGTCAATTTTAGAACTCTACATGAGTTGCTTGATGCTGAGTTGGAATGTTTGAAAGGCTGAGTTGGCCCTCTGATAAGCTGAGTTGGACGAAGAAATCATTCTCCTTTGCATAGGAAACTCCTGGTAGATGTGGCGTTTAACAATTAGTCAGCGCTTAAATCTAGAATAGTCAACTCGACGTTTGAATTTGGAACTCTGGTTGAAGCTGATTCGGACCTTCGGATGCATGAGTTGATCCGGAGATGAGCAGGACTTCAACAACCAGTCCACTGAAGCTTTGACCGGTGTTCGAAAATAGCCCTTGCTTGCACGTATTTTACCTTGTTCTGGTCTGCCTATTCATGTCTATTTCTGACAGGATTCTATATTCGGATGTATTTTTATTTATATCCCGTCTATATTTCCTCCATTTGGCCCTTTTTCAACTTCCCGTCGCTTAATCTGAGGTCAACTTCCCGTGGTTTAATTCTTTCAAAATTCTGGCTTTACCTTTGTTTCAATGGTTACTTCCCGCGATCAAAATTTGACGTCTCGCGAGACATCACCCTTTGGCATTTTCTCGGGCTTATTCCCTATCAGGCCCCTTGGTCTTCTTATTTCCTTCAGAATTCTCTGTTTGCAATTTCCTTCGAAATTCTTTCCTTCGGCTTTATCCTCCGAAGTATTCCTTCGGACAAAAAGTCTGAAGGAATTCCTTCGGACTTTTTTCCGAAGGATATCTTCCTTTTCTTTTCCTTTGCTCGGGCTTTTTGTTTAGTTGGGTCCTCATTTGGTGGCTCCCCTCTGAATTTCTTCAGACTTTTGTCCGAAGGAATTCCTTCGGACTTTTTTCCGAAGGATATCTTCCTTTTCTTTTCCTTTGCTCAGGCTTTTTGTTTAGTCGGGTCCTCATTTGGTGGCTCCTCTCTGAATTTCTTCAGACTTTTGTCCGAAGGAATTCCTTCGGACAAAAAGTCTGAAGATACTCATTCATCTTTGCCTTTGTTGACTTCGGATTTTGCTGTCGGCGTTTGTGCACGGGCCTCTTCGTTGTAATTTCTCCGAATTTCTTCGGACTTTTTGTCCGAAAGAATTCCTTCGGACAAAAAGTCCGAAGGAATTTCTCCTTTATTCTTTGTTGAGAATGTGGACTTTGCTCTGTCGGCTTAGCTGGGGCCTTTGGCATGTACCTTTCCAAATTCCTTCGGACGAATTAATCCCTGTCTATTGTCTTTACCTTCGAAATGCCCTTCGGGAAAGTCACAGTGGTCCTATCACCGAACAAGTGCCCTCCGCAAGGGCTTCTGTCCCTTCATCTGCGCCTTTGTCAGAAAAATTGTAGGGCACCCGGGTTTTTTGCAAGGGCCCTGAATTTGTTCCTGTACCTTCTCGAAGGGTAGGTGGCCTTCGAGATTGTTGAAAATGACCCTTCCAAAGGGTACCTTGGCTTTTCCTTGCTTTTTTGGGTGGAATTTTGGATTCTCCGAAGTATTCCTTCGGACAAAAAGTCCGAAGGAATTACTTCCTTTGTCTTAGGCTCTTTGTTGATTTGTTATTTCCTTGGCTTAGCCTTCTTTGATGAACAATTCCTTCGGACAAAAGTCCGAAGGAATTCATCTTTTTGTAGCAAAGGCCCTTACCAAAGAAAAAAACAATGTATTCTTTCTTCCTTGGCTAGAGACGTGAATTTTCCGAATGGCAAGAGACAATCTGACTTGTGGAAGAATTATCAACAGTACTCATTGTACATTTTGTTCGAGCGCACATTTGAGAGTGTCTTGAATTATAAACATGACTCCAACTTAATAACATACCTTTATTATATGATTTGGATGACTGGTTATAACTACCAACCATTTGTGAGGTGTTAATATTCATTTCACCCACACAAAGATTGTAGGTGTCCACCGTGGTCACCTTCTACCATTTGCTGCAGTGTAATATATCATGCATTCTCTTTAATATTGTTACATTTGTGTGTTTTCAGTCTATTCAAATACCTAACACTTGTCTTAAGTGGATAACTGAAAATCTGGAACAGTACTCATTTATATCAAAAGAATCCTTTATCTCTAATTCTCTTCTACTATTTGTAAAACAAACATAAATCAGCAATGAATAACACAATGGAGATCCAAAAACAATTATTAAAATCATGATGATGTCAGAAATATTTAACAAAATTCCATTGCTGTAGTGAGGTTATAAATTGCAAAAGGGGACTTAAATAAGAAGAGTTTTACCTGGGAATTATTCCTTATACCAAAGTCTTGCAGCATTGCTTTGTCATCAATAAGCTTCTGATTTTCATAGCTTAGACAAAAATTTGACCAAACATGTCTCCTGCAAAGTCATGCACAATAAATCAGCCACCATAGATGCAAAACAAAATTATAAATGCACAGTAGTTAGATCTTAAACTTGCAAGCAAAGAAACCAAGAATTATGAAGAGAAAAGCAAAGTATAAACAATTAAAAATGTGTTTTTTGTGCACAAACCAGCACCAATAGAGAGCTTATTAGAACGATATAATCATGAATGCATAAAATGACAAAGAAAATACTATGCAAGTAAAACACGCCAAAATTTTGATGATTTCTTGACGTGTTTATTCTTATTTACCTTTATAATCATGAAATTGCCAACTAGTTGGAATATTGGTTGGTCATTGTCATGAATTATCACAATGTCTGATTTTATGTAGTGACCCCAAATAGGATCTCAAGCAAAAATAGGTAATTATTTTTAAACCCTACGTCAATCTGAAAATAAACTGTATGCTGCCCACAAACTCAGCAAACCCTAGCCACAATGATCTTCCTAAACCCTTATAATAACACTCCATAAATGCTCCAATAAATAACAATTGTAAAGCTATACTTGTGTACCTTTTTTTGTAGCATGAATTAAGGATGTAGCTGCTGGAATTAGATGAAAAATTCTGCTAATTTAGACGCTAGTACAGCAGTCCTATAACTCACTCAATCTTGTTGCTCACATGCCTCCTTTTGTTAAATAAAAAATCTGATTTAATTCTGAAAGTACAGCTGCTGTCCTAGATATTATTTGTACTCCAAACCCCTACAAAAATCACCACATATATTCCAAAAATGCTGGAAAATTACAGCGAACCCTCTGGGGTATAAAAAGGGTCTCTAGTGGCTCTCCAAGCCCACCACCCAACTCACCTAGGGCACAGAAATTAAGGAAAAAATATTTCAGATTGTTAAACCCTCATAAATTCATCAAACAATGCTCACAACTTCCTCAAATCAAATTGCCAATCCAAGGGAAAATAAAGAATATTTTCTGATCTTTACTCTTTTCAAATCTTCCATTAATAAATTATTATTTTTTCTCAAAACAACTGAAACTTAGAAAATTTAGAACTTCTGAAATACTTGGAATTTTAATGCAAATGATAGCATAAAATGATCACAAAATTAGCAGCTATCAAACAAAATTAGAATCGTAATTTTCCCTCCATGGGAAGTGTTGGCCATTTTTGGCCCACATATAAAGCTCTTCCATGTTTCCATGAAGCAGTGGGACAAAGGTTTAGAAACGGATCCAACATTTGCAAATAGAGAGGATCCAAGCAAGGTTTTCTATGGATCCAGCAACAGTGCTCAAGAATAACCCTGCAAGCCAAAAGTTAAGTGCAAAAGCTTTTATTCAGCTTAGTCTTTACTTGTTCATTCTTTCGGACTTTGCGGGGACTAAGTGTTTCTTTTCTTTCGGGACCTTTTTTGGCTAAATGTTGATTTCTTTCGAACAACTTGTCTAAGACAAGGTTTCCGAAGGGATATTTCTTTCGGAAAAAATGTCCGAAGCAAAAGACAAAGACCTTTTCTTTCGAGAAAATTGTCCGGGACAATTTTCCCGAAGGGTAACTCTTCAATAAAATGGTCCTTTCCAGAATTCCAGAAGGAATTCTTCTACAGCAAAGTGTCACACTTTTCCCGAATGGTACTTTTCTTTCAGACTGGGCACTTTTCAAAAAATTCCAAAAGGTATCTTTTTTGAAGAAATGATCTTTTTCAGCAAGCCAAAGGGCACTTTCAAAAGCCAAAGGACCACTTACTTTTTTCGGAAGGTCATTCAGCAAGAAGTCCAAAGGTACCTTTTTCGAAAAAATGCTTGACAAAAGGAAAAAATTTCAAAGGAATTCCTCTGGAAAAAGTGGCCGAAAAGACTTTTCCTTCGAAAAAGAAAAGCCCGAAGAAAAGCCAAAGGAATTCCTTCGGGAGAAATAGGCACAAGGTAAAAGTCCGCGAAAAATCTCGAACAAAATACCTGAAAGAAAGTGGCTGAGGAACATTAAGGTCAAACGGTCAGTAAATCCAAGGGGCTAATCAATCAAGGACAAGTGGCTCAAGGGCATCCAACTGGCAAGGAGATCAACAGTTCGCAGAGGTCCAAGTTCAAAAGATCCTATGGGGACTTAAATCAGCCAATCAGCAAAAGACGACTCCTCTTTTCAAAGTCCAATGATGTGGTCTACAGCTCACATTCAGAACATGTAAAGTGGTCAAACTAAGAATAGATGCGTCCAGGTGGAGAAACGGACATGCAAAGTGAAGGAACATGCCAAGTTTAAAATGCAAAAGATGAAATCATTTACACTTGGCGGGAACATGCAACTACCTTCGACATGGCTCTCTCAGCGCCAAAAAGAGACTTGAATGTCGAGGGGCTCAAGGAGGTTTGTGGTGATCTTGGACGGTCTATCTCATGGTCAAAGCAATTGCATGCTTTTAATATAAATGAGCTCGAGTACAACAGCAGTGGTCCCAGTCATTGACGACTTCTCTCAGTTCTCCGTTCTCCCACGCAAGCCCTTTCTCTCTTTCCTTTCTTATGTTTTTCCATTTTAGGGGTTCCCAATTTTTTGACTTTTCCATCTCTCTGGGAAACGGGACACTCTTTGAGATATTGCAAAATATGTTCAGCTTGATTAGGGTCAACCCTGCCAAGCATTTGTAAGAACTACCTCTTGATGCAATAAAGGATTTTCTTTGTCTATCTCTTCCCTTGGATTTGTGTCTATTGAGTTGTGCACTATGGCATTGTATGAAGGAGAATCTTCCTCGTCCATGGTCCTCCTTTCTGACCTTGTTTAGGAAGTTTCTCAACGTTGTTTGCAGGTCTGGTCGACTGCTTTTTCTGCCATTGATGTGAACTTTCAGTGAGTCTTAGAACTCCTCTTTGTTTACATTCATTGCTTCCTGAGCCTCCTCCATGAAATATTAATGCAACCAGCTTGATCTGGAGGTTGTGTAAGTCAGTATTGTCCTCTGCAGAACTAGTGTGGGTTCAAATTTATGGGAGTTTCTCATTTTATTTTAGTGCATCGCCTAGTTAGCTTTCTTAAGAGCCCTTATCCCCTTTCTAACCCTTTTCTCCATGGAGCATTAGTTTAGCTTTAGTTTTAGGTGATCTACCAAGAGGAAGTCGACCTTCTCCGGAGGTTCAACCTCATTACAGGATAGCCACAGCATGAGATTGTTTCAATATTGTAGCTGGGAGTGAGAGAGCTTGAAAAACTCTCCCACAAAGGTGCAATTCTAGCCTACAATAGGGAGTCCCTCAAAATTAGTCCCGAAGTTCTGAATACCCTAGTTACAGCCCTAGATCCCTTCAAACCAACAAATAGACCATCCAAAGCAATTTGCCAATCCCAAAACCTACAATTTCATTAGATAAAATCCTCAAATAAATCTTCAAAGGTGTAGCACAATTCCCAATAGATAGGTGATGTTAATAGACACCGTTTATAGAACATCATAGCTCTTGGAGTGTAACATTATCCAAGAAACTATGCCGAAGACAATCAAGCTTGACATACTTGACCTCTTTTCCAAATATCATCCAAAAATACATACCTCCAAATGAATCCTTCTTTTCCTCTTATATCTCTCCCCAAGCGTGGCGCCCAAATTGGAGGGAAGAGTTAATTTAAAAATATTGAAAGGAAATCCTTATAATTTAACTTTAGGCCTTAAATGCCGACGACCCTTAAAAAGGTCCCAACTCAAGTGGAATTTATAACATAAAGTGTTTTTTCTATTAATTGCCTTATTTTTAAGTATTTAAAAATACTTTTTATTTTAGCAATAATATTATTTAAATATCCAAAAATGGGGACATTACATTTTAATTTTAAAAGATATATGGTTGCAAATGGGTATACATGTGCACATCTTCCGATTTATATTGCAAACGATTTCACAACCCCCTTCCTATGCACTATTTATACGAAAACTACACCACCAAGTAACATCAATTACCGAATACTAATTATGTACCACAATGCAGCATATGAGAGTAACAAGTTTGTATTATATAATTAGTACTCAATATAATTTGTTCAGTACAAGGACCTGATACAAGCACCCTTACCCAAACATGTCACATGCTATATGAATGACAAGACTCTAACAGTTGTCAATTAAACAACCGTCAACAACAAAAGTTATTACTACCTAGTGCCAACAATAACAACAAAGGTCAGCTACAACCTTATACTCTTATCATAATGACAGTCTACATTATCCCCCCCTTTTAGATAAGTTGGAATCCCATTCACCAATTCCCATACAAAATCAACTCGAGGACAGAAAAAAGATGCCCCTAAAGGTATGGGAGCTCCAACTTGGGGTGATGCTGAAGAGGCAATCTGTTCTGACTTCAAACGTTGAAGAGGCGGCCTTTTCTAACTTTAGCTGCTGAAGTTCGGCTTGGAGGGCCTAGACCTCAAATGGTGCATTGCTACAGATGTTTGACTATCACAAGTTCACGTTCATGTAAACCCTTGACCATCCATGCAACTTCTTGAAACTTGTCCCTCGCCTATGTGGCTTCTTGCTCAGCCACCTGTAACTTTTCTTTTACTTCAATGACTGCTTGCTCATATACTCAGCCACTTTTTGGACTTGTGCCTGTGTGAGATGAGTTCGTTTGATAAGTTGCTCCTGGAAACGGCAATGTTGATCCTCAAGGTGCCCCCTTAAATGCTGAATTCTCCATGGTTGCACTGTCCTTCTCAATCTCTAATCTGTGTTGCTCACAAGTGGATGATTGAAGAAACAAATATTGATAGTTGAAGGTATGCTCCATGATCCGTAGACTCTAACCCCCCTACCTAGGAGAAATAGCCATATAAGGCACTAGAGTGGGCAGCCGTTGCTCATGCATCTCTAGGATGTTACGTTTTGGCCGCCTTTGGCTGACATAGATCTATGCAAACTCCAAGTGGAACCCCTCTTGCACAAAATTTTGTATGTGCACTACCTCATCCAAAATTAGTTGTATCTATGACAGTCCCCCTATAACATCCAAATGTCCCATCACAGTGGTAATGCCCTGGAGCTCAAACCATTGTTCCCATAGTCCGCAAGAATTGAGACAAAGACTCACAGGGATTGTCACGGTTCAGGCTAGGAAGGACCAGAGGAATGACCTCATCATCTAGAACCATAACATCATTGGGTCCAATCTTAGAGGGTCCAACCTCTAAATGCAAATTTATGTCAATCCCAAACCATTCTTGGGGCTGTAGTGGGCTGATTGGGACCTCCAATGCTGAATTAAATGGTGCATCTATTTGGTTCAATCAGTCCTCTTGTCTGTTTCTCTTGAAATTGTTGCTCGTCGTCGATAGGAGAAAAGCTCATAGGCTTTTGGGATGACAAAGGAGAGAGAACAAAATGAAACCTTAGCAGCCCAAGTGTGTGTCCACCAACATCCTCGTCATCCTCGTTCATGTTAGACCTTTCTCCCTCATCCTCTATTGAAGTGGTCAGTCCTACTATCAATTTCCTCTTTCTTGCCACTACATGTATTATTGTGTTTGGCATCTACTAGTGGGATGCCAAGATGTCTACACCAGAATGAATGGCCAGCTCAAATCAAAACTACTATCAGAGGTATATTCCCCTTCCGATGTCAACTGTGATTGTGAATACATGTCATCTAGAAATAGTCCAATGGAATGTTGTGTCATATAGAATCCCTTGCACGTCAAGGACTGGAGTTCATAAATTCAAGTCGACAAAAGCTCGTCCTAGTTATAAATCTCACCATGCCGCAAAGTGCAAACCAAGTATGTACTTTTTCATCCAAACACCAATACCAAATGTTTGAGTGGCCCCCACTATGTAATGTACCTTTTTCCAAGCTAGTTCAACTTGAATACCTTGGGCCCATCCTTCATGTGGGCTTTAAGGGAGTATCAAAAGGGAAGTACATTCATGCTATAATTGTAAATTTCTATTTTCAGCTTTGTATTAATTTGTAAAAGGGAGATTCCCAATTGTAGCATCTAATAAATAGAAGTTGGTTGCATTTAATGCAAAGTGCCAACTTAAAATTAGAAAGATGATGTTCATAAAGGAGGTCGTCCCACTTTAAGTGGGAAAAGCAATGTAAAAATTAAAAATTAGTTATTTATAATACCCCACATGGATCGCCCCATTTGAAAAGGCACAATAGAAGGATATAAAAGCACATATGGGTGCTATTGTAAGGTT
Source organism: Torreya grandis (assembly GCA_037957365.1). NCBI lineage: Eukaryota > Viridiplantae > Streptophyta > Pinopsida > Cupressales > Taxaceae > Torreya > Torreya grandis. The sequence goes on along the minus strand of JARHVA010001166.1, from coordinate 3,248,609 downwards.
CTTTTGGCAAATTTTATTATCTCTTGGAATTTTGGGAGCTTATGCTTTCAATCTTCATCCATTGAGGACAAAAACCCTTCTTGGAGACTATTGAGGATAAAACCCCTCAATAGATCCACACTTGAGGACGAAACCCCTCTTGTGTATGATCGTTGGCTTCATCCGGGAGCTACATTGGTGCTTCACTTTCAGATTTTCAAGACAGCAAGATTGCATATCCGTGCCAGGGCACTAATTTCCAGTTTTGGAGCATTTGGAGCTGATTAATACCCCTTCTCTACCTAGGGCGAACCCCTTGGGGAATTCAAGGTCACTTTTTGGGCATGTTCCGACATATGGAAAATTCTGATTTCACTTCAGTATGATAGTTGATCCCTCAAAGATCATTTTGAGCTATCAAGTGTGTTGAAATTCTCAATTTTGATGAAGATATGAATTTCCGAAGTTTTCAGCTGTTTTAGTGAATAGTAAATTCCAGAATTCTGAGTTTCATGCTTTGAGTGTATTTTCTGATTTCTAAATTCAAGGGCTACAATATAAAATTGATTTTCTGAATTTTAATTAAGTGTGTGAATCTGAGTTCTCCCCAAATTGCCTAGGGTTTTGAAGTATCAAATCAGGTTGCTAGGGTTTGGAGGACTAATTTCTGAGTTGCTGGTCTAATTTCAGAATTTTGTTGGTTGTTGAATTTGCATTTTCAGATTTCACAAAGAAGGTTTCACGAGAAATCCAAATTGTTCCTTTTTCCGCCCGAAAGGGACATTACACACTAGCCAACATCAAATCACATCCAAAATACACCACCACTCCTTTGAGGCGCCTCTTGGCCCACATGTGCCCTAAGTCCTCCACAATCAAATCTGGTCCACATAAATTTTGCATCTAGGCTTGAGTAATCTGCAGGTTGCCTATCGATTTATTAACCGACAACCCATGTGAGGGCACGCCAAACCCTCGTGAAATCTTTTGTAGTGAAAGTATTTTTTACTTCTTTGTCTGTGTAGCGGACAAATGAGCAATTGGTGCCCTGGTTATAATTGGAATCTAGAACCATCTAAATCAAGTAGGGTTTGAACTCTCTGATGCTGACGTAGGGCATCTGCAAAATCATGTCCACACCAACTCTATGCAATGCCCCTTTCAATTCATCATCCTCTGACTTACTGTCCCATCATGTGCGAGACTCCATGGCCAAAAGCCTTTACCACTAAGTGTTTTGGGAGTGTACAGCAACTTAGATTTAATCTTTGGTGAGAGCTACCCCTTTATTGAAGCTACCCACTACCAATGAAGTTTGTACCATCTTTGGAATTATGGTATGAGTTTTTTTAGGAACTATACGGCCTTTCCCAGCCATGTTAAAATTCTTAAATGTTGTGTCCAAGGCATTCTTCTACCACACCAATGGTAATGCTATGACCGAAGGAGGGTGATTTTTATTTTTATGTCACAACTGCTGCGGTAAAACCAAAATTTTCAGTAAAAGAAATTAGAATACCTAATAAAACCCTTTGTTTCAATCCTTGAATCTTTGAGACTTCTATAGAACCTATATTTAAGTTGCTATGTGGAGATACAGCCAACTTTGAATGCATCTTTGCCAAACTGTACTCTGCTTACAGAAGCAAAAAAATGAATTTTTCTACTACAATTTCCTTCGATGGCGAAGACAATTTACTATGCAACCAAGACAATAGAAATGAAGGGTACTGATGTAAATTTAAAGTTTTTATCTATTCGTTTAACAGAAAAGTAATTGAATGAGGTCTGTATGTTGTTATCAAGGAACCGTATGGTCAAGTGGCAGAGGAATATAATAGCTTGGTTTGCAAGGTGACCATATAGCAATAGGGTAGACACTAGGATGCAAAATGTACGACAGTGGTTGCAGCAGTCGGAAGGTCATACAGAGACACTAGAGGAACATATTGTGATGCCAAAGCAAGAGGGGGGCATACAACATTGTCAAAGGTTGAGAGAACATTCCATTAGGGACGTACAAGTCCAAGGTCAAGGGCTGAGCGTACGGTCCAGGTAAGACATATAGAGCATAAGATCTAACAGTTTCATGGTCTTATGGAGCTAAGCGCCCATAGTGGGCGTATGTGAGGATGTTTCTAGGGTGTACAAGGGGAAACTTTTTGGGAAGCACAGTAGAAAAGCAGGGTTGGACATACAACACAAGCTATACAATAGGAAAGAAGTTTTTGGGGCATATGGTGAGAAAGAAGGATTGTATGGACATGGGTTGCTTGACATATAATCTTCTTGGTCATCGTTTTGAGATCAACTTTTGTGCTTTATTTCATTTATTTTTATTTTGCTTTCTTTCAATTTAACAATATCTTTATCTTTTCCACCTATGGGTCCATCATCGATACGTAGAATTTTGATGTCAATCATATTTATAATTGTCATCCTTTGTCAATACAACTTCAATTAAGAACCATTCACTATCTTTGATCTGTTTCCCATCCAAGTTCTCCAGCTTGACTACCCCATTCTCCAAGATCTCTAAGATTTTAACTAGGCCGAAACACATTACCTTAAACTTAATTATATTAATTTATTGCATGTCATTATACATTTGGACTAAAACTCCTATTTTTAAATTCATCTGTCAGAAGTGTTTATCATGCAAATACTTCTGCCTTTTCTGCATGACTTTCGTCACCCATTGTGCCATTACCTGACGTTCATCCACTTTATTCAATTAAATGAGTTGTTTTGTGAAACTCTCCTCCTTGCCAAGTCAGTTCTCAACAACTATAAGCTTGGCACAAGATATTATATTAGAGTTGTTGCCTTCTAACCATACATTAACTGGAAGGGTGTAAGGATTGTAGTTACTTTGTCAGCCATACAATAGGCCCACAACACCATCAGTAAGTGTTCTTCCCAATCCGCACCCTCTATACCACATGACTTCTAGATCACTACTACTGAAATTTTATTAGTGGCCTTTGCTTGCCCAATTGCTCGTGGGTAATATGGACTCGAGAGTGAAAGGAAGATTTGAAACTCTAAAGTCGTCAACCGAATCACATGGTTGACAAAATGCCCACCTCAATCTATGCTGGAATTCTGAATCTAGTAACTACTTGCTCATAGATAAACTTTGTCGTACTTTGTGAATTGTCGTCAAGCAAGGCTCTAGCTTCTACTAACTTCAATAAATACTCGATGGCGACCACAAAGTACTTGCACCTATGGACATTCCTGACTTTCAAGGGTTCAATGAAATCCAAGCTCTAACGTTCAAAATTTTCCAGGAGCTACGATGGACCATTTTGAGTGGCTTCTCAGTCCTCTTGCAAGGATTACATCCCAACACCCATTCCTATGCATCATGGTGTAGTGCCGACCAAAATAGTCTTGCTAGAATAAATTTCCTTGTAGTAGCATTAGATCCAATGTGACCTCTAGCGGGCCCTTCATGCACTTCTAGGAGTACATCGTCGATCTCTTCCTCCATTACACAATGCCACATGACAAGGTCAAGTCCCATCTTGTATAAAAGGCCATTGCCCAACTGGAATGTTTGGGCCTTCAATGAAAGTTTCTTTCACTCAGCAAGCTACATGTCCTTTGGGAAGGAAACATTAGATAGATAATCCCCAATATTTGCATACCACGATGGCACAATCACAATCTGGAGTGTCAGGGAAATCTCCATTGACACCTTTACAAGTTTCACCTAACTTTATCCATGAAAGCTGGTCAGCAATCACATGGTTCATGCTAGGCCTAACAATGATCTTAAATGTAAACTCTTGCAACTACTTCAGCCACCTGCTTATATCAACTTTATCTCAGAAAATTTTCTGACAACCTCAGCCACCTGTTTATATCAACTTTATATCAGAAAACTTTCTGACAACCTCAGCCACCTGCTTATATTTTGACAACTTCAGCCCCCTCATATTTTGACAACTTCATGCAATTCATGGATGGGCTGATGAAGTAAACGGTTTGTCATAAAATTCATGCAACAAAGCTCTTGGTCTATATTGCTTTGAGTGGAAATGAAGGATTCAAGAATGATTACTCTAAGAAAGGCACCAGCATGTCGGCGGTACACTCGCCCCCGCGAAAGCATCATTAAGAACTTGCAAGGATGAAAGAGAAATAAATCTAAGAATAGCTTGTTTGAAACTAACTACTTCTAAATCAACGAACAAAGCAATTAAATTGAAAAGAACTACTCAACTTGTAATCAAATGACAAAAAATAATGGAAAGCACTATTTGCATAAACGTTTTAACAACTTCAAATAATAATTCTGATATAATGAAATTAGATGAACAGCTAAACAAACTAATCAATGTTTTTGTATTTCCTTGTGTTGGAAATATTGTCATTGATGTCAAAGGGTAATCGTGAATCTGATTAATGGCAAAAGTATTTCGATACAAGAATTAAATTAAATAAAGAATATTTAATTTGATTGAGGCAATTAATCGTGCAAATAACGGTCATATATTTGTGTGGAATCGAAGATAAATTGACTATGTCTAACAGGTTTAGTCAAAGAAAATTATGGCAAAGGTTTCAAGGCAGTTTTTAAGGCTAAAATGGTCCCCAACCTTGGCCGACCTGATTTGGAGGAGTTGTGACCATTTGCATGGACCTTTTCGTTTGAAGAGTCAACCTTAATTTGTAGTTTTTTGTGGGTTATAAATAAGTGTATAGCGAATGGCAAATTTGTAAGTTCGAAAGTGGAAGAAATAAAAGAAGAGCAAAAATATTTGAAAGCAAAATTTTGTGAGAATATTGAAAGGAAAAACCAGCAAGTATAACGCAGAGCATAGCAGCGAAAACACTCAAGTGTAGATCGAATCGAAAGAAGATAAAAGCAATGTTAATATCATCCATTGTGTTAGAAACAAATCAGAGATAGAAGAGTGATTCTTGTGAAAAGGTTGGTGCCTTCGTTTTGAAGAGATTGGTGTCTCTTGCTGAGTTGGTGCTCAACAAAAGGGGTTGGTGCTCCTGTAAGTTGATGCCTACAAAATTATTTTTTGGATCAGTGCTCCAGTAAATTGATGCCTATGAATATTTATATTGAGAAAGATTTCTTCGTGGTTTTCTCCTGAAAGGGTTTCCACGTATATCTGGTATCTCTTTGCATTGTGTTATCTTGTGTTGTGATTTAATTGCTTTCAATATCTTAATTGGAAAAAGTGATTAAGTGTTAGAAAAGCAAAGAATTTCTAATATTGATTCACCCTCCTCTCAGTATTAGCTTGTGTTCAACAATTGGTATCAGAGCAGGTTCCTTCAAATATAGCTTAACCGCTAGAACGTAGATTATACAAGCACACATAGCTGGATCACAAGTTCAAGTCGAATTTTCCACTAACAAGGCACCATTGTTTGATGGCACAAATTATGTCTTCTGGAGCATAAGTATGAAGACATATCTAATGGTTCTTGGATTCGATATTTGGCAAGCAGTAGTAACTGGATACCAAATGCCACAAACGCCACCAACAGACGCTTCTAGAAAGAAGGCTAGAGAGAACAATGCTAAAGCAATGAATGACATCCTATGCGGCCTTTCAAAATTGGAATTCGTAAAAGTCATGCAATGTGATTCTGCAAAAGAGATCTGGGAAAAACTTAAAACTGTCTATGAGGGTGATAGCAAGGTAAGACAAGCAAAACTCCAAACTCATAGGAGACAATTTGAGAGTTTAAATATGAAGGGAGAAGAGAACATTGCAGGATACCTTCTCCAGGTTGATGACATAGTCAATGTTATTCGAGGACTTGGAGAAACCATGGAAGAGTCTGCAATCGTCCAAAAGGTGTTGAGATCCTTACCGCTGAGGTTTGATGCAAAAGTCTTTGTTGTTGAAGAAATGAAAGATTTGGATAAATTAAAGATAGAAGAGTTGCACGGAATCATCACAACATATGAAATGAGGACTGAATCTGAAAGACCATCAAAAAGAAAAGCAACGTTCAAAGCATCAAAGAAGGAGAAAGTCAAGGAACCTAAGCCAAGAGTTAACTCAAGCAGCGAAAAAGATGAAAAGGAGGCTCTATTCATTCAAAAGCTGGAAAAAAGTTCGAGCAAATAGAAAGGTAAGTTACCATTCAAATGTTTTAATTGTGGTAAGATTGCTCATTTTGCAGCTAAGTGCTCGGATAAAGACAATAGTGATGAAGAGGAGAGCAAACCAAAATTCAAGAAGGGAATCAAGCAAAATAAAGACAAGAAGAGATTCGAGAAACAAAAGAAAAGCTTATACTCCAAGAGCAACTATAGCTCATCCAAGGAAAGCAGAGCCAGTGATTCTGACAATGACAATGAGGAAACATTGTTCATGACTATAGAAGACAATGCTTCCACAAGTAGAAAAAAATTGAAAGAAGGCGAGGTAAATCTCGAAGAAGAGCTTATATGTGCCTTAGGAGAGATAAAAGATCTTAAGAAAAAGAACATAAAACAAAAAAAATTTATTCAGAAATATGAAAAAGAGAGTCAGGACTCAGAAGCCAAAATATCACAAGGTCTTGAGGAATCAAAGAAGATACTTATTGATCTAAAAGTCCAAATCGAAGAGCCAAAGAAAATTGAAAAAGATCTAACGGATCAGCTAAAGAAGGAGAAGACTGTTAAAGGTATGAATCTGAGATTGTTGCTTTAAAAAGGGATCTAGAAAAGGCGAACGCTAAAATAGCAAGTGACTTGAAAACTGAGAAAAGCACCCAAGTTTTCAATAAGATTCTGGAGAGTCAAAGATCACCACCTAACAAGTCAGGGATTGGGTATGAGAAGGAAAAAGAGAAAGCTAAGAGCTATGCTGAAACTCTTAAGGAACCTGTGAAAAAGGAGATCAAGAAGAAAGGCCATAATACAAAACCAGCTCTATCAACAAAGAAAGGAAAGAAGAACAAAACTTCAAGGGACCACTTGCTCCAAAATATGCAAATAAAACCAGGTTTGATAATTATTTTGATGGATATTGTTATTATTGCAATCATTTTGGTCATAAGAAATTAGATTGTAGAAAGAGAGCCAAGGATATTGAAGTCAGGAGTAGAAACAAAGGAACTTATGGAGCTTCGAACAGAAGCCACAATCTGTTTGTTCCCCTATCAAACTTTGATGAAGAAGCTATAGTCTATTATAAGTGCAACAACTATGGACATATAACACGCTATTGTAGAAATGTTTTCGAATCTGTAAACCAAGATCAAAAGTTCAAAGCTCCAGTGATAAAGAAAAGGGAACCAACAAAGACCTAGAAGAAGAAGCATGAAAAATCCATGATCGTTCAAACAACATTCCATGCTAGAGATGGACAACAATGGTTCATTGATAGTGGATGTTCTAGACACATGACTAGAGATAAAAGCAAATTTATCTCATTAAAAAAGGTCAATGAAGGCACAGTGAAGTTCGGAGACAACACTACAGCCAGGATAACTGGAAAAAGTACGCTTACTCTCGATAATGGAAGAACCAAAACAAAGAATGTGTTATATGTGGAAGGGTCAAAGCATAATCTTCTTAGTGTGAGCCAAATGTGTGATCAAAGACACACACTCAAGTTCTTTGCTGAAGGTTGCGAGATCAGAAAAAGAGACATGGAAGAGCTAATTGCAGATACTCACAAGACAACAAAAATCCATACATGCTTACAAAAGTTAAAAGAGAGAAGTGTTGTCTGAGCCAAGTTGAAGAAAGTTGGCTATGGCACAAAAAAATGGGCCATATAAATTTTGATAACCTTGTGAATATTAGCAAGAAGCAAGCTATAAGGGGCATTCCAAAGATAACAAAGCCATCAAGCACGTTTTGTAAGCAATGCCAGTATGGTAAGCATACCAAGACAAGATTCAAAACAAAGGAATATTCCACCATGAAGAAATTAGAACTCATTCATACAGATCTGTGTGAACCCACCAGAATGCAAAGTATACAAGGTGAGAGGTATTTTATGCTGCTAATTGATGACTACACTAGAATGACATGAGTTGCATTTCTGAAAGAAAAGTCTGAGGCCTTTAGCATATTCAAAGCATTAATTGAAACTGAAACTGGTTTAAGGATCAAATGCTTAAGGACAAATAGAGGAGGTGAGTTCATGTCAAATGAATTCATTGAGTATTGTGAAGACCATGGAATAAAAAGACAATACTCAGCGGCAAGAACCCCACAGCAGAATGGAGTAGTAGAACGAAAGAACATTGTCCAAGAAATGGCTACGACAATGTTGAACGAATCCAAGTTATCAGACAAATATTGGAGAGAAGCAGTCCACACAGCTGTATATATCCTAAATAAAGCGTAGATCAGAGTCAACAATGACAAGACCCCATATGAGTTATGGACGGGAAGACCAGCCTCTGTCAGCGATTTTGAAGTATTTGGAAGTGCTTTATTAAGAGGACCGAAGATGACTTGGGAAAATTTGACTCGAGCCGACGAAGGAATTTTTTAGGATATTCCACCAAAAGCACGGCCTACAAATGCTACAACAAGAGAACGCAAACTATTGTAGAAAGTGCCAGTGTCAAAGTAGATGAAACTGGAACTCAGAAAGCAAGTGATCCATTAGACGAACCAAATATCACTGAAGATGTTGAAGTAGAGAAGATGGATGAAGATGAATGGCAAGACACCAAGGCACCATCTTGTTTCATTCAGAAGAACCATGATGAAAGCCAAATCATTAGTAATATAGACGTTGAAGTACAGACCAAAAGGATTGTAAGAAATTCTAAACAAGTAAATTTTTCTTTGTTATCTAAAATACAGCCTAAGAATTTTTCAGAAGTGAGCTATGATGAACATTGGGTAAAAGCAATGGAAGAAGAGCTAAACCAAATTGAAAAGAATGAGACATGGGAGCTGGTACCCAGACGAAGGATCAGAATGTGATTGGCACCAAATGGGTATACAAGAACAAACTAAATGAGGATGGTTAAGTGACGCAAAACAAGGCTCGATTGGTATGCAAAGGATATGCTCAAATCGAAGGTATTGACTTTGAAGAAACATTTGCTCCCGTGGCAAGATTAAAGGCAATCAGAAATGGATGTAAAATCTGCTTTTCTAAATGGTAAATTAGAAGAGGAAGTGTGCATCGAATAGCCAAAAGGATTCCTTCTATCAGAAGATAGCAAATATGTATGCAAATTGAAGAAAGCCTTGTATGAATTGAAACAAGCCCCCAAAGCTCGATATTCAAGACTTGACAAGTATCTACAAGACCAGGTATTCAATAGAGGATTTGCCGACAGCAATTTGTACATCAAAATTGAAAGTGAGCATCAGTTAATTGTTGTAATTTATATTGATGATATAATCTTTGGAGGAGATAGTGAGAAGCTATCCAAAGGATTCGCCGAAGACATGCAAAAGGAATTTGAGACATCCATGCTTGGTGAGCTATCATTCTTTCTTGGATTGAAAATATCTCAGTCCTGTAAAGGAATATTCATCTCCTAGATCAATTATGCTAAAGAAATGTTGAAAAATTTTGGAATGGAAAACTGTGCACCATTTGGTACGCCTATTAGAGCTACAGGAAACAAGTTGAGTAAGGATGATGAATCGTTGAATACAGATCAGTCCCTCTACAGATCAATGATTGGCAGTCTTTTGTACATAACAGCATGCAGGGCAAATATCATGCAAGCAGTAGGCATGGTAGCACGCTATCAGGGAGCTCCTAAAGAAATACATGTCCAAAAGCTGAAACAGATATTCAGATATCTAAAGGGGACCCTGGACTATGGATTGTGGTATCCTACAGGGAAGGGTTTCACTTTGGTTGCATATACAGACTAAGACTGGATAGGATGCCTAGATGACAAAAAAAGCACAAGCGGAGGTGCATTTTTCCTTGGAGATAGCCTAGTGTCTTGGCTAACTAAAAAGTAGAATTCAGTTTCCTTATCCACAACAGAGACAGAGTACATAGCAGCATTATTGTGTTGCACTCAGATTTTTTTGATGAAGCAGACCCTTAAGAGACATCAAGGTAGAATATGATCATCCAATTTCAATATATTGCGACAATACCAGTGCTATCAACATCTCAAAGAATCCAGTGATGCATTCCAAAACAAAGCACATTCCAATTAGATATTATTTCCTGAAAGAGCAAGTTGCAAAACAATAGGTAAAATTGGAATATATTGCCACCACAAAACAAAGAGTGGACATTTTTACCAAGCCACTTCCAAAGGACACATTTGAATACCTATGTGAGATGTTGGGAGTAATATCTTTTGCTTCTTACGACTAAAGGGAAGTATTGATTAAGGAGCTAAGCATTGCATTATCTAGCTCCTAGGTAGTCCCTTTGCCACTAATGTCAAAGGGGGAGAAGTGCGGAAAGAGGGAGTCAGAAGACACAGTAAAGCAAGGAGGAGCAAATTCAGTGCGTGGTTGCCATCAATGGCAAAGGAGATTGTTGGAAATATTGTCATTGATGTCAAAGGGTAATCTTGAATCTGATTAATGGCAAAAGTATTTCGATACAAAAATTAAATTAAATAAAGAATATTTAATTTGATTGAGGCAATTAATTGTGCAAATAACGGTCATATCTTTGCGTGGAATTGAAGATAAATTGACTATCTAACGAGCTTAAAGAGATAATTATGACAAAGGTTTCAAGGTAGTTTTTAAGGCTAAAATGGTCCCCAACCTTGCCCGACCTATGTTGGAGGAGTTGTGTCCATTCGAAGAGACCTTTTTGTTTGAAGAGTCATGACCTTAATTTATGGCTTTTCATGGGTTATAAATAAATGCATAGCGAGTGGCAAATTTGTAAGTTCGAAAATGAGAAATAAAATAAGAGCAAAAATATTTGAAAGCAGAATTTGTGAAAATATTGAAAGGAAAAACCAGCAAGTATAAAGCAGAGCATAGCAATGAAAACACTCAAGTGTAGATCAAATCGAAAGGAGATAAAAGCAATGTTCTATCATCCGTTGTGTTAGCAACAAATCAGAGATAGAAGAGTGATTCTTGTGAGAAGGTTGGTGCCTTCTTTTTTGAAGAGATTGGTGTCTCTTACTGAGTTGGTGCTCGGCGAAAAGGGTTGGTGCTCCTGTAGGTTGGTGCCTACAAAATTGTTTTTGGGGTTGATGCTCCAGTAGGTTGGTGCCTACGAATATTTATATTGAGAAAGATTTTTCCATGGTTTTCTCCCGAAAGGGTTTCCATGTATCTAGTGTCTCTTTGCATTGTGTTCTTGTGTTGTGGTTTGATTGCTTTGAATATCTTAATTGGAATAAGTGATTAAGTGTTAGAAAAACAAATAATATCTAATACTGATTCACCCCCCCCCTCTCAGTATTAGCCTATGCTCAACACCTTGATATATTGAATGTGAACTAGAATGATGATTAACTATATGCTGAAACAAATCACAAACACAAACAAACAGGTTGCTGGAAATGACTGCAAAGAGCGAAGGAGAGCAAACAAGGAACAAAACTTTGATTGGATAACAGTAAACAATGAAGGTACAAGTATTGGACTAATTGCACGCTTAATAGAAATCTGAATTGGCAAGTATTCTGGCTGGACATGACAATAAAACATAAAGAACAGAAAACTAGAAACAACGTTTGAAGGCAAAGTGCAAAAAAAAAGGCAAAAAACTAAAGGCGTAAAAGTTTTTTACCACTAAAAAATAAATCATTCTTCCACGAAGGTGAGAAAGTTGAGCTCTTGCCCACCATTGACGAAACTACGAGGAGAGACAGTTAATGGAGAGAGTGCAATGAGAGGATGGCAGAAGCACCACCTAAGGTAGACGAGCCCTGTTGACAACTAACCTCTCAAAACTAGGTTGCTTAAATTTTCTAAAAAATGCACCCTAGGTTAGCAAAAATGGAAACAAGGGTAGGCAACATGACCAGGATGGGAAGGGGAACACAAAAATATACTTTAATTTTGTTCATTTACGATAATTTTTAAGTTTTTGATGTTTTTACCCATTAGAATTGTGGTGAACGAAACCACCAATTGCAAGCAAAACTTCCACTATGGCTACATATCCACCACCAACATTAAACAATAGTTTCGCCACAAGCTAAGTGAAAAAGAGATTTTGAGGCCAGAAACTGATAAAAACCCCTTGTGCTTGTATATACAAGTGTCTTACATCCATCGAAGCCATGCTAGAGAGCAAGATTGACTGTCCAGAATCGTGGCATTACTAACCCCTGTGGAGATTGCCCAATTGCAACACGCTGGCATATGGAATATTGCACAAGTGCCACTGATTGCCCCTGCTAGTTGCCTTTTGATGGCATATGGGATGTAGACCCAAACACTTTCCTACACCCACAAGTGCAATCTATCACCCTACAGTATGTCTACAAGATCACCGGGATACTAGTGACAAGGAAGAGATTGACCATACAAGAGGCCACTGACATAGCAAAGACCTCAAATGGGCCACCTACTTTGGGGACAGAGCAATAGTTGATGAGTACCCCAAGAATGGCATTCGACAGGTAGGGGTTGAGAGGATAGTGATCCCCAGTATCCACAAGGTCATCATCAAAATGTTGGCCTCATGACTAGTATAGGACAAGGTAATAAACAAACTCGTATACTACTGAGCTCCCATCGTTAGAGAGATAGAGGAGCTTGGGAGGATGTTTAGCTAGAGGCTAGACATGCTAGCCGAGGCCTACCACAACATATACAGGGTCGTCCCACTTGGGGAACTATCACTTAACTACCCCACACTGGTGATGCGCTGGGTATATTGGAGGTTCATCACCTACCATAGGGGAATTAGGATAGCAAATGTAGGAGCAGTTAGGATTGCCAAATGGGCCAACATGGGCAAGCAAGGAGAGGATTCACATGTAGCGGCATCAATGACAGCGACAAATATTATACCAGAGCCTTATCGAGCTATGTTATAACCTTGGGAAGAGGAGGGAAGAGTATTGGTTGCATGTCGCGACACACAATAGATGTTGGATAGGAGCGTACATACAGAGATCTGTCCAGCAAACAAAGTTCCCCAGCAATTCGGGGAGCCCTATAGGGTAGACCTGCCCCCTGTAGCCATAGTCTACAAGGGTGAGGGAGATGTGAGACACAGCATTAGGCCATCTCAAGTGGAGGGTTGTTGTACCAAAAATATCCATCAGAGCTCCATGGATAGAACAAGCTAGGGGACAGCGTAGCAAAGGCAGACGGTAGCTCAAGGCGAAGGCGGCCAAGTATAGGCCATAGTAGAGGAGAACCAACAAGAGAGGAGAATGAGGGTTCAAAGAAGGAGGCCAAAGGAGGCAGTGGAGGGGGAGGCCCTCATGAGTTACAAATGACCTCTTCTCCTTCCTTTATTACTTAGCTTAGAAGTTCCTCCTATCTTTAATGTGAACTGACATTTGGTGTGTGCTAAATGTGAGTGCAGGTACGATCAAAGAGTGGAGGAGCTTTGTTTAAAACACATGCCTAGATATGTTCTTGATCCCCACTGGATAGACACAAGAGGCCATCCTAGTTGATCTAGGAGTTCATGCTCCAGCTGGGAGACACAATAACATCTTTGACCCTCCATGGTAGCAAACACAAGAGCAGTAGCTCAAGGATCGAGGATTACGCAACTAGACGCTAAGCTGAAGGCCGCACACAGAGATGTGGAAAACTACAAGGGCATGCTAAGAGATGGCACAACACGAACACCCTCCAGCAAACACATGTAGGCACCCTCAACACATTCCAATGGCAAATAATAGGCGGGCACCAACAAGAGTAGACACTGAAGTAGGAGCAGGAACCCATGACACTCGGTCTCACAAAGTGCACATAGATAGATGTACTAGGCTCTTTCTACTTTTTCGGACTAGATAGGGGAGACAAACTATTCATTGTCACACTTGCCCCCAAGTGTGATGACCCTATATTGAGATAAAACATGTATCAAGATGACTCTCTATATATATTCTTTTTGCCCGTGGCTAAAAAGTGTTTCTTTAACTTTGAGCAATTTTTCCTTTTGTTTATGCACATGGACAACTTAGTTTGATTTGTGATTATACAAAATGTAGTACGCAAATGGAACATGTATGGAAATAAATGATGTATGAAAATGTATGTATATGGATGCTTAACACTTTATTTTTAAAAGTAATAGTTAGGCAAAGATTTCACAAGGCAGAAAACGTTTTCTAATTTGCTTACATCTTGAAATGAAAATGGAGTGGAGAGTGGGAAAAATGAAAAGGAAGCAAGGGTGCCTCATTCCCATGTTTTTTTTCTCAATGCAACTAGTAAGATGCGAGGGCGCATCAGCAACGATAAAGGGTGGAAATGAGAGTTTTAGCAAGCAAAAAGCAAGTTGGGGAAGAGATCAATCTTGGTCCAAATTGAATGGAGGATAGAAGACTAAGGATTTTTAGATCAAGGTCTCAAATGCAAGTGAACGTTATAGGATTTGTCCAGACTTATATCAAATATGGCCAATTATGTCAACTCATGGGGAATGGAAAATTTTATTTTCCTTTGAAATAGTCTTTTTGAATGGAGGTGCTCAAGACTTATACCAATTCAGCTTTTTGATTGATTTATTTTCTCTCTTTTTTTTCTGTCTTTTTTTTTGCGACCCCCCAAATCTAAATCCATGTAATTGGTCAAATGCAAGGGGGCTCAACACCATGGCGTTAGACAAGGCAAGTAAAGGCACCTTGTTCCCAGGTTTTGGCTCCACACAACTAGTAAGATATGAGGGCTCATCACTGAGAGACAAGAAAAGCAAGCAAGACCTTTTAACTGATTGGTTTTCGAAAAGAGCCTCTTAAGACTTTGCCTATTGGGAACTAATAAGGGGGAGGTTTGCCTTATGCTAGTTTTTGGACTAGGCTGTGGGCTGAAAATGTTTTTGAGAAAATGGGATTTCAAAAATGGGGCAGCAGGGTTACACTTCACATTAGGGCCAAAATCAATCTCCAACTCAATGTGAGTTTTGAGAGCAAACTCTGTGGGAAAAAGAATGAATGTGAAAGAGGGTAGTTGTTTTTGAAAGATAAATATCTTTTCCAAGTGAAATAGTTGCCAAATAATCATCCAAAGACAACAAAGGAAACAAATGCAATGGAAATGAAACGACAAAATGGAAACACAAGGTGTATGCAATGGAGAGAGCAAATGTGGAATATGGTGCCACCATATGAAATAACACTTGAGGTGCAAAAAGTTTAACAGATTCATCAAACTCCTTTCCCTCCAACATACCCAAAAAAAATCCCCATTACCAAAGTCTCACGTGACCAAATAACGGCCTAGCCCCTTAGGTCTAAATTTTTTGCCTTGGTTGTATTCTCAATACGGCTATCTAATCTCAACACAAAGTTGCCCACTTCGATTGGATGAGCATGAACCTTTTTTTATATTGCTTTAAGCATACAACCTATGTAAGTCTCATGCACTTGGGTTGCAGCGAGCCTCTTTTCATCTAAATACCTTAACTCAACTAAACAAGCAGTTCTATACTCCTCGTGGTCCAGGAGACCCTAGAGAGACATTGGAGACTTGGCAACTCCACTTCCAAGGGAAGGACAACCTCAGAATCAAAGACTAAAGAGTATGGGGTTGCCCCTATGGTTGTGCAAATACTAGTTATCTTTTACAATTTTAACCACAATGGACTAAGGGGTTTTATTTGTTGCTTTTGCTTCTCCATTGGCTTGAGGGTAATATAAAGAGGCAGTATGATGTGAAATGTGGAACTTTTGGCAAAGCTCACGCACCTCAATGTATAATTCTTTTCATAGTCTAAAATAGTGCGACTAATAAAATAGATGGCCCATTCTCTTCCATCATCTAGACATTTGTCGCTCTAAGGTAAAGAACCAAAGGCTTGTGTGGTTTAGGTAGCATGAGCATTAGGGGGCATCAAAAACCTTGTAACATCATCAAAAGCCTCTTGGCAATGTTGATTCCAAGTTAGATCACTCTCATTTTTTAATAATTCATTAATAGGGTGGACAACATAGGTAAGGTCTAGAACAAACCTCTATCTAGACCCAAGCTTGCCAAGGAGAGAGCGAATGCCATGCTCATTTTCAGTGGGGTGCATTTCTAGAATGGCACAAATCTTAGTAGGATCAATATTGATCCCATGCCAGGGAACAATGTATTCAAGGAGCTTTCAAGCAGTATCTGCGAAGACATGCTTCTTAGGGGTAAGCTTGACTTTGTACTCCCTGAGGCATGTAAATATAGTGCACAAATCTCTAAGATGATGAGCTTGATTCCTAGATTTACCGAAGAGATTATCCACATAAGATTCTACAATAATGTGGATCAAATCATGAAAATTATAATTCATAGGCATTTGGTAAGTGTGACCACATGATTGCAAATGAGGTTAGTTTCTAATTATTGTCAAAATCAACCAAAACAATATGAAACATAACATCTTAGGCACATGTCTTCGGATTAGGCAAGGTCAAGAAAGCGCATAAACAAACTAAATGGAAGACAAATCAAACCATTATACCTTCCCTTTTGGATTTCTCCTCTTGTCGGAATTCAAGTGTGTATTGGCCCGGATATAGAGCTTGAGGTCTTTGGCAATGCCGTAATGATATTCCGATAGCATCTCCCCTTGCGCTATGCATGATTGATATCATGATGCTTGATGCTTAATCAATGATAGCCTTAGGATTTGGCAGAGCTTCACTACCCTATTTGGTTATGTTGGAATGAAGAGGAAGCCCTTCAATTTATAAACTTGGATGATGAATGAGGACTATTGGATCAAGATGAAAATCAATGGATGAAAATCAGTTCGACATCTCCTTAATGAGGAAAATGGAGTGTGTAAGAAGAAGGATGAAGTGTGTAAGAGGTGTAAAAAATCTACTTATGAGTTTGGAGTGTATAAGAGGTGTAAGAAATCTACTTATGAGTTTGGAGTGTGTAAGAGGGTGTAAGAGACCTTGTTTTCACACTTCCAACTTCGCATTGATGTACCTTGTGAAAGAAGAAGATGATGTCATGATCTTGAGATGGAAAACAGGATTAAATGATTTATAGAAAATATTAATTGTGCATTCCATAATTTTTCTCCATTAGAAGAAGATTGGCTAATTAATTGAGATTAATTAACAAATGCAATGTGATGTGAATTTGGTGGGATATGATGTGATAATGGAAGTAATTAATTGACTAGAGGTGAATAGTGGATAGAAGACTGATTAGATGAAGAAATTAGGATTTAGGACAATGTTGGTGTGGATAGTTAAAATCGACACGAAGTGTCCGATTTTAGGTGTCTACATTTTGTCCCTTGTTGAGAAAAACTTGAATAATTTGACAACCTCAAACCTTCAAATCTCCATGAAGCATGATTTGACAACTCATTTGACCCATTCAACCTATTAAGACGTCTCAGACCTCAACTCATAAGGCAAACCACTTTTCTAGCATAGCCCAAAACTCTAGAATCTCAAAAAAAACAGGGTCAACAAACCTCCTTCTGGTCAACACCCACCTCTAAAACTTCTTGCACACCTAGAGACAACCATCACACACTTTTGTACCAAGAATTGAGCCTCCATACTTTTAGGAACCCATACATCCTATAACCCATTTTAGGCCTGCTTGCCCTTAAGCCAAAAACTGAGAAAACCAAGAGCACTCAAAAAATCTTCAATTTCAATTCAACATACCTTCAGACCACAAAACCACCTGGAGCATGCTAAAATAAGGTCAACAAACCTTTCTATGCAAAAAGATCATCTTGACAACTCACAAATCCTCCTTTGCCACCTAGAAACCTTCAATCTGACCCTCCAAACTGAAAACACCCTTGCAAGACCACATGCTTCTTCAAACTGAGAAATGTCTTCATGAAGCACAACAGACATCTCTACTTCACAAGGACCTAGAACAAAGGCGCATACCAGTCCTCATCACAGAACTGAAAAACCTTCTTCGTCTTCTTCCTTTTCTTAACTGAAACAACTTGCTTGGCATCCATCTCTTCTTGGGCTTACTTGACAATGCATGATGAAAACACAAGTTCTTGGCATCTCTTCAACTAACACCTCTTTGAAAGCAGACAACAAGAATTCTTGGCAATCATGAAACTCCTTGCCTGAAAAATCTTCAACTACAGCAAATAAAACATCAGATTGAGATCCTTCTTTCAGATTCTCCTTGGCCTTGAATGGTATAACTGATTTGATTTTTGGATCATCCACCTTCTCCATTTGGACTGATATCAAGCTTCCTTGGCACTCTTGAAACACCTCCAAAACTAATTCATTTTCTACAATATCAGAAGTTTGATCCTTGAACTCAACAGGACTAGCCTTCACTATTTTAGGTCTCCACGTCATGTTTTGACTTTTGATATGCTTTCTAGGAGTCTCTCCCTTCTTCAGATGACTTGAGGGCTTATCAAATTTACTAGGGCAAAGTCTAGCAATATGACCTTTCTTATCACAAATGAAACAAATAACATCATTTGTACCTTTTGACAAATTTGAATTGTGATCAATCTTTGGCCAAAAACCCCTATCATAGCTCCATGAATGTCCATACTTGACTGACTTCTTTCTACAATCCTTAGCTATATGACCATACTTATTACATGTATAACAATAACCATGGAATAAACTAGCACACCTTGAAACATTTGGTTGTCTAACAGAGCTTGTTGCATTGCTTTCAAAGTTTGCATTCTTCTTAGCTTGCTCAGGGTTTACATGTTCCTTTTCCAGCTTGTCCAACTTGTCTATGAGTTGTTCATGCTCTACTCTTAAAGAATCAAGATTAGTCTTCAACTCATCATGCTCACCTTGATTTGAACTCACCTTGGTATTGGCTTCTTCTAATTGAGTCTTGAGATATCTACAGTCTTCTCTTGATTTTAGACTACCATTTGAAACCTCTAATTGACTTCTAAGATCTTTGGTGACCTCCTTATCCTCTTTGGCTTCTTTAGCCATGTCATCCTTCAATCTACATGTTTTCTCTTCAAGAGACTTGATTAGCTCTTGATACTTCTCATCTCTCTTGGTCTTGCCTAACAAACTTCCCTCAAGAGAACTAACTTGTGCTTCAAGACCTTTCATCACATACCTCATCTTGTGATTCCTCTTTATGAGTTCAACTTCTAGATCCGCTTCTTCTTCCTCGTTGTCATAGAACACTTCTCCACTGTCATGGCAAACTTCATCATACATGATGTCCTTTTCTTTTGAACAACTTTTCTCTTTTGAACTCAAACTTGCCTTGGCATCTTCTAGCTGAACCTTGAGATCATTGATAACTTTCTCATCCTCTTTGGCATCTTTCTTCAAAGTACATATCTGCTTTTCAAGTGCCTTGATCACAACCTTCCACTATTGATTCTCCTTCTTCAACTGCTTAGCCATCTTGTGCTACTTAGGATCTCCTTCACGTTGTTAAACTTCCTCCAAAGGGCCTGCTCTGATATCAATTGTTGGAGGTACAAGATGACTGAGAGGGGGGTGAATCAGTCAACCAATCTTTCACTTTCAGATCAATTATCATTCATTCATTGACATTCACAAATCAACACAAGAAGCATATGCAACTAGATTACCATCAAAAGCAAGAAGACCACATACAAAGCATGAATAAGAGAAGCACATCATAATACATCTAATGTGGGAAATCCTCATAAGGAATAAAACCCACTCTCAGGCTTGCAAACACATTGACTACTTGTCCTATAAGGTATTAAAAACATGAGACTTTAGTGGAACACCCATTCCACAAAGAGCACCTGCCCCTAGGATGGTCAAGTCCTGACCTGAATTTAGTGAAACCCCTGTTTCACAAGAAGCACTTACCCTTAGGATGGTCAAGTCCTTCTGACCTAGATGTTGAGCACCCTCCCAACACCTATGATATGAACATCTCTTGATCACTGATTTCCTACCAATCTGATGGAGACACCCTGCAAACACATCTGCCTTCACTTCTTCACACACACAAACATCCAAAACCACCTTTTGGATCACTCTACACTTCTCAGCAACTCTGTCACTCCTCAACAATATGACCAAATGGTCATACACACAGACCACACTTTGATCTGCCTCTCAAATCAACCACCAAGCTCACGCTGACATTATCCTTCGCTCACACTCAAGGCATCCAAAACATCCTTTTGGATCACTTTAGACCTCTTCGTTCATCTTCAATCTTCAAACCTGCAAGAATATTGTTCTGAGATCAAAAATATGACCTATAAGTCATACACACAGTCATCAACCTGCTCTTCTCTATAACCCATCCACTGGGCACACACCGTTTTTTCTTCTTTCCTTCGCTCCACAACACACACACACACACACCTCTTCTCTCAAGTCTAGAAATCACCACCTTTGATTTCACCTTTTATATAGCCTCCATGATTATTATCTTCTTAGTCGGCCATAATACTTGCCTTAACCCTTAAGACATCTAACATAGCTCAATACCACTCTCCCAGGTCAGCCATAGCAACTATGGGTCACACTTATGCAGTTGCACCTTTCAATTAGGCCTTAGTAGCCCTTATAGGTCTCATGGAGACCTATTCACTCCTTTAGCACTTCAACCAGCAAATTAAGAACAAAAGAACACTTTCACATACATAGACCCATGCCACATAACCTATAGCATAATTAGCCCAAACATCATTCTGTACATACAATCACCAAGAACGAACACAGTCAAATTCTAAGCCTTTGATCACACAAAATCTGGATTGGTCAAACCTCCATAATCCACACAAATGGTCCTCATGAAGTCTACAACACGCTCCAACACTTAGTTCATCTTAAAACATTGAAATACCATCAAGAATCAACTCAATTACCCTTCACAGAGTATTTGCAGAGCATGAACACATTCACAGTCAACTTTGGAGCTCAATAACTTTGACTATACAAACATTCAGACCTTCAACCAAATATTGTTGGATGTGCCTTGAAGTCCCCTACAACTTTGTTTTTTACAACATGGTCAAATTCTGCATATATCAAAAGTTATAGCACAAAAATTATAGACTGGTCTTCCCTCCCAAATTCGAATATTTGAATTCCAACGGTCACTGAGAAACTGTTAAACTTCGAACATGTTGACCTCATCTCATGCACCCTTGCAATATTTGACCAAATGCACCATTGATCTCCTTGGATCAGCCAGGTCTTTATCTTGCAATGTTCACCATTAGATCTTGATCAAAACTCCCGTGATTATGACATTGGCACCCTCGCGTGCCTTTTGAACACTTTGTTTTCAATCCATGCGCTTTTGCCACTTGATAGTCCCATGTGCTTTGTTGACTCTTTGACTTGTCCCACACCGTTGATCTTCATGTATGAACACCAGCTCACCATTGATCTCTATCTGACAGGTTTCACTCTCACCGTTAGATCTCCGACGAGTATAACACTCGCCGTTAGATACTTATCTGGTCAGATTAATTTCGCATCGTAGATTTGTGATGCGATTAAACGCGCACCGTTAGATCTCCTTTTGCAAAATTGGCTATGGGAACTTAGTGAACTTCTGTCTGAGAAGCCAACTTTGCACCTTAATAACTTTTGCTCCACTCAACCTCATGCCCTGAATTTTGAACCACATGATCACCTTTCATAAGGGAATCCATCCATATATAAAGTTACTCCTGGAACCTTCACACATGTGAAATATAACGTCGTCAATATGTCTACTCAAATTTTTCTGTCACAGAACCAACTATGCCTAGATGAACATAATGAAGAACCGGATGAGCACCATGCATTCCCATAAGCATATTAAGCACTCTTGACACCCCATAGGACCTCTACAACATGAGCTCATCATCTATAACATTCATAAACTTCCTATCCAAGCATATACTGAAGATCCATGTTCACATACTAGACTACCAAGCCTATGCCAACACACTGTTCACAAGCTTGTCTTCTCTCCTTGACCTGAAACCACATCAACATACTAGATACACGATGATAAGCCTCAAACAATACTTACCTTAGCTCATATGCATCCAAATCCTAGCCTGCACAACTTCAGGCTCAAACTCATCATCATGACATCATTACTTTGTCATTACCTTTGACATCAATGCACCCATGACATCAATGAAAACACTTGCCAACACTTATTGACATGCATATAGTCTAAGTTAAGGCACAACAGGTAAAGCAAACAAACAAGCAAGCAAGCAAACACACAAACTAACAAAAACAACATAAAGGATCTTGTCATTATTCAAGTCAATATTCCACGTGTAAAGGCTCAATGATACTAGTAGTTGGATGGTTCCTCCAAGCAAGGACATATGCAAGGGGACGGATTGAGAAAAACATCTTAAAATAAGTCGCACGCTTTGATTCGCCCCAAACAATGCGAAAGTTGCGAGCCGGAATTGGATTGATGATCTTGCCCCAAATAAGGCATATGTGGGAACGAAGTATGTCAAAAATATGGATCGATTGGATCAAGGTTTAATCAAGGATTACAGACTGAATTGAGGCCAGGACAAAAATTTTTGGATTTTGTGGCTTTATATCTCTTTCAAAGATTTTTGGTCTTTTTTTTATTTTTTATTTTTTTTAATTTTATGAATGTTTTTGAATTTTTGATAGATTATCTAATGTTTTTGAATTTTTTTGATAAGTATATCCAAGGGCTACTAGCAAAAGGAAAACATGTTCTAGCACCAGGATGGGATATGATAACGAATGAAACGGATTCAGGATTATGTTGGATGTTAATGGACGATGAGGGACAATGATTAGGAATGGAGTAGGGGTCTACCAGGACTATGTCACACGAGAACCAAGTGTCCAGTCATCAAAATATCGTTCAAATGATATATCAATATAGTTCCTAAAACAGGGCTCAAAACTACTTCTGCTTCCTTGTCAAGAACAAAACGAGAAGAGATAACGAGCATGATAGGATGGATAAAAGGATTGACAAGGAAATTCTTTGGATGAGGATTTGGATGGGATTGGGTGGCCAAAATGGCTTGAATGGGATGGACAGGGACTTGGATGGTTGAATATGAATTGGACAGGGCTGCCCCCAAGTGTTGAGGTATGTCAAAATAACAAATTATTTACGATGACACCAGAAACTTAGTTTTCATAATGGTACTTGTCCAAGGCACCATAAGCATACTTTTCACCATTGGACGAATTATTTTTCTTTCGATTTTTTTTATTTGTAATTTTTTTTATTTTTTTTGGCATCTCGACTCAATGAAGGATTGTGAGATGCATAATGCTGACCCATTTTGATCTCTAGTCCAAACCTATTCTCGAGAGCTTCTCTGTTAGGATCCTGTTGTTGATGTGGACTATGTTGATGTTGTGATCTTCGTTGGTTGTTCATTCTACTTCCTTCAAACCTCTAAACAACGTGTCTTCATAGCCTCTATGAAAGAGAGTGTTGTCAGAGAGGGTAAAGTAGGATAAGCATTGGATAAAAGATCTAATCTGACAAGGGGATACTGGATTTGGATTTGGATGTGATTGTGAAGGGATGTATAATTGTTGAAGGACCAAAAAAAATTGGGATTAACTATCACACACATCGTTGTTGAGTCAAGATGTTCCAATTGCGACATGATTTCTAATGTTGGGGGGTCAAATACCTCTAAACATTTTCTCAATAGGGCCACAAGATTTTTTGCTCCTGACGCCTGAGTGTTGTTGCAATCTGAATGATCTTTGGATTATCAATTTTTCTGATATTGACTTCAATGATGTATTCATCAAGAAATGAAGAATTGCTTTGTTCATCTATTGGCACCTCCAAAAGGTTTTTACCAACAAAGTCTTCTTGATTGTTCTAGTTTTAATTTCGATTGTCCCTTAATGCCTCAAACAAGGTTTTACTAAGGTATGTTCACTTTTGATTTTGATTGTCCCCTAACACCTCAATCAAGGTTTCACTACAGGATTTTTGTTCTAGGTTTCAGGAATTTTGATTTTGATTGTCCTTTAGTGCCTCAAACAAAGTTTCACTAAGGAGTGCTGATTTTTTCACTTTGATTGTCCCCTAACGCCTCAAACAAGGTTTCACTATAGAACTTTTTTTGACAATAAATGTTGTTGTGGATCCCCTAAATTCTCCAGCGAATATGTTGCCATAGAAGAAGGCCAACAATGTGTGATTTTGTCGCTCCCAATCAACAAGTGCGTGAAATTGGACGTTAGGATAAGGTATAGGATGGTTGATGTGAAAAGGATGGGTGATATCAATGGAAGGATTAAAGGTCGCACAATCCTTGTTGAGACTACTAGGTGAACTAGCGTTGATGACGAAGGAAGTGTTGTCAATCAGACCTGCACCATTGTGAAGGTAGTTTTAGGCCTTCACAGTCTGCTGAAACATGAAAACAATCCTAGATTGTGGGTGACCTAATCAGTGATTGAGTCTCTAGATTCTAAGGGTTAGCTCCCTTTGATGTATCAATTATAGGATCTTACTACTCTACGCTACAAACTTGAAATAATGGAGAAAGAAACTTGACAGAAAATCCTACTTAATGATGGTGATGCCCCTGAATGATTGGTTTATCCACTCAATTAGAGCTCCTCAAACACTGATTCAAACAAGGAAAACGCTAAACTTCAACTCCAATTGATCAATATGCATAATTATTTCGCGAAAGGGTTCTGTCTAATGATCTAAGCTTGAGGAAAATGGTAAAATAGCCCTGATTAAAGGCACTAACAGCGACTAACATCCACTGTAAACTCAGCCTAAAGAAGTTTAAACACAGAACATGACCTGCATAAAATGACCAGCAAGTAATTAGGTAAGGATCAAGAATTGACAAGGAAGAAATATTCTATCACGTGTGCAAATCAACGACAAAAATACACTAAACCAGCTCTTGATAATTGAAAAGTCTTATTAATTCTGAAAAATGTTACAGCACAATCTTTGACAGAAATTGTCTTGCCAAAAGAGGAATACATTTCAAAGCTGAAAAGTCAACTTATATAGAAAAAAATACTTCAACCAAGAGGTGGCGTTGAAAATAGAAGATCAACTTTTACATTAAACAAGTCCAACTCTTGTTATGCCAAGATAACAAAGTCTTCTAAATTTGTCTTTTCTTGTCCTTTGTCTTGCATTGAAAACCTCTTGCATTGAAAATAGACGGTGGGCTCAAGCTTGGACTAATCTTTCACATGCATGAAATCCACGTTAATGCCAAATTTAGAATTTCGTTTGAACTGCTGGAACGTTTGAAAGCTTTGGATTGCATGAACACCAAGGAGAAGCATGATTTCGGTCAAACAGTCAACAAAAGCTTTGACCAGTCCACTAAAAATAGCACATGCTTGCATGGATAAGGATCTTGATAAACGAGAGATGTATTCAAATTGCATCTATTTCCCGATTTTCTATTCTTGGTTTCTTTGATCTTGTGCATGCACATCTCTTGGCTTACTCTATTCATGGCTTTTCTGGCTCTATTTGCTCCTTGATTTGCTCAGACAAAAAGTCTCTGACTTTCTGTGTCTATTCCCTTGGTGATCTTCCTGTGGATTTTTCCTATGTATTTCAATTGAAGTCAGGTGTTTAACAGTTATTTTTGCACAGTCAATTTCCTGCGGACAAATTGTCCGCAAGAATTGTCTAAGACTTGTTTCTGTTTATTTTTATCGGGTCTTTTCCCCGCAAGAATTGCATCTCCCTTGGACTTTTCTCAGGATTATTCCCTTGATTTGTTCATCTTTTCGGACCTTACTGTCTTTTGCTCGGACTTTTATACTTTCCGCTTTCCCGAAAACAAAAACTCCGCAAGAATTATCTAAGACTCTCCCTTGTCTTACCTTTTCCAAAAGAATTCCTTCGGACTTTTTATCAAAACCATTTGCTTGTTCATTTCCTCTTCCTTCCGGCTTGTTCTTTCGACAATGTTGTAGAGTAAATTTCCCAAATGGTACATACCCTTCGGGAATGTTGTAAATGTACCTTCCCAAAGGGCACATAGGGCACATGCCCTTCGAGTTTCTTGCAAACGTCCCTTCCAATCTTGAAATGAGCCTTCCCAAAGGGCAAGTGCCCTTCGAGATTTTTGTCAATAACCCTTTCGAAGGGTACATGCCCTTTGGATTTTTTGAAAGTGTACTTTCCCGAAAGGCACATACCCTTCGAAAAAATTGTAATGGACCATTCCTTTGAAAAGAAACCCTTCGGATTATTTGACTTGGCCTTTCTATCTGTCGAGAAAAAAGGAAGTGTCCTTTGAACCTTCGAAGTGACCCTGCAGACTTGTCCTTTGAACTTTCCCGAAGAGCACCTACCCTTCAGGGTTTCTGTATGTCCCTTCGAAAAGTTTGGAAGAGACCCTTTGGGATTATGAAAAAGGTCCTTCCATTGCTTGAAAAAGTCCTTCGAAGCAATGAGATGCCGAAAACCTGAAATGCACTGAGAAGAGTAAATCGGGATTGGGAACCCGCATTACTTATGCTGATGAAACTTCATAAGTAAAATGAGTTGGAGAACCCGTTTTGCACTAGGAGTAAATCGGTGTTTTGGGCTTGACTTGCTTCCACTTGTTGAAATTTTATAAGTAAAGTCAGTTGAGAAACCAGATTTGCGCTAAGCCAGTAAAGCACTTCCCAAAACCCAATTTGCCCTAAGTAAAGCACTTTAAACGTTCAGCTTTTTCTACCTTGCAATTGCTCTAAACACCCTGGAAACCCTGTTTAGATCCTTCCACTGTAATGACATAAAAAGCTTCGAATAGTAGGGGTGACAATTTGACCTGTAGGATCAAAATTGTCAACAAGAAGCTTCCTCAAAAACCGTGGAAGGCTCACTGATGTATTCAAACGGATCTACCAAAAGTGTGTAACTGATGTCATAAGAACCTGATTCTGATTCTGATTCTGATTCTGATTCTGACGTTGATTCTGATGGTAAAGTTGATTTTGATTCTGACACTGATTCTGATGATAAAGTTGATTCTGATACTAATATGGACCCTGATTCTAATGTTGATTGTGATGTTGATGTTGAATCTGATTTGGATGTTGCCACAAGAAAGCCCTGTTGGATTGTGTTGTCTACGAGTACCTTTTTCACTTGTCGCTTGGAGATGATGGCTTTGGGACGAAGGGAAACCCTAAAATGGGGGATGTCTTTCAATGGACGAAAGACGGACTACTGGCCAATGATGGGTTCTTTGAAGATGGGCTCATCAAAGGAGGGTTCATCAAAGACTGGTGAATCGTCAAAAAAAGGCTCGTCAAAGTGAAGTTCATCAAAGATTGGAGGATGGTCAAAGGATGATCCATCAAAGATGGGTGATTCAACAAAAACATTGAAGATGGGTTGACTATCTTGATCTTGACTTGAAAGTGGATGAGTTTGATCATGATCTTTGAAGAAATCTTGGCATATCCATGTTTGGTGATCCTCAAATATGGATGGATTTGATTCTATTTCGATGTCTCCATGGTCAATCAAACCTTGGATATAAGCCCTGAATCTATCATATCAATTGAGAGAATTGCCTTGAATTTTGTGATACTCGCAATATCCATCTTCTTGGTACCACTCAAGTTTTAGTTTGTTTTCATTAAAATGCTTGGTGCGCGGATATACAATCATGTTTGTCGTGACCAACTGGTAAAATATTTCTTCCAAGGGTTCATTGAGAAGTTTGAAACCCTGTTTGGATGTGGATGGATTGGATTGTGGATGTTATTGTTGTGGTTCAAGGGCCAGATAAATATTGGATGAGGGTGACAATAAATTTCCCTTTGCTAGTGTGCTCATGATCAAGCTTGTGGCTAATAGACAGGATATTTGACTGATGTTGACATGAAAAAGTTCGACTTTGCCTACTTAGGATGGAGCTTAAGTTTTCGAGATCGAGATGCGCAGGTAATTAGGAACCTATTTCTAAGAGCCATAAAAAGATACCTTTGTTTTCAAATATGTAATGTTCAAATCGGACTCTATCTTGTTCTGTTTTAGATGCCATAGGACTGGATGAAATTTTAAGTAGGACGGATTGATATTTTCACTTGATTTCATGTGACATGATGTGATTTGCCCGAAGCAAGGCGGATTGATTTGATTTGATTGGAATGATTTAATTTGTTTGTTTGAATTTGATTTTGATTTGATTTGATGTTCGATTTAAGCTCAGATTGGATTTTGATTGTTTGAATTTGATTTTGATTTGATTTGATGTTCAAGCTTAGATTGGATTTCGATTGTTTGAATTTGATTTGAATTGGATGGAATAAAAAATGGATTTTGTAATTGCATCGTTTCCAATCGATAGATGTGGGAAATTGAATGGAAAGACAAGATGTGACTTGAATGATTGATGCTCAATTAAGTTGGGGTTGATGTGACTTGCTCAAAATAGACCGGATTTGACTTGTGATGGCTAACTTGATGTTTTGATTTAATTTGGTCAAAGTTGACCTTGAATGTTGACTTTTGCGCTTGATTTGACTTGGATTGGTTGATTGAATGTGATTAGGATTTCGGCCCTGACTTTTGATTGGACTTAGATTGGATTATGATGGCTAGATTTGATTTAAATGGGAGAAAAGATGGATGGTGTGACTACGTCGTTCCCAACCAACAAGTGTGGAAGATTGAATGAAAGGACAAGATTTAATTTGAATTTGGATTTGACATGACTTGATCAAAATAGACCTGCCTTGACTTTTGAATCTTGGACTAAGTTGGAATTGATGTGACTTGGTCAAAATAGGCCTAATTTGACTTTGTTTCAATGTTTGACTTTGGATTGAACTTGGTCAAAGTGTACCTAATTTGACTTGGTTTCAATGTTTGACTTTGGATTGTTTGGCTTTGTTTGTCTTTAACTTTGATTTGATTTGACTTTGACCTTGACTCTTTAAAATATTTGACTTTGGAAGAGTTGACTTAATTTCAATGTTTGACTTGATTTGATTTAAAAATTTTGATTGATTTCAAAAGCTTGACTAATTGGGAATGGTTGACTCGAAATACAAATGGTGTCAAAATAGACCTAATGTAGATGATTAATTTCAAATTGGACTTGGGTCAAAAAGGAACCCGATTTGGATTTGTTTTCAAACGGACAACATAACAGTACAAGATAGGGTATTGTTTCAATTGGACAACATGATGTTTAGAAGGGGATTAAAATGACTCAAGATTTGGGCAGAATAACGCCTTATAACACAAATTTATAATGGGATATGACAAAGTTTTGGGCTTGGAGTAATTTTAATTTGATTGTTGTGTAAGGTATAACACGTAACATGAGTATATGACAATAAATAATCAATGACATGCATACAAGACAAGCCCTCTCTAGTGGTAAAATGAGTGTGCAATAAAACTGTGGTCCATATATCTATCTCACAAAAAGCGGGACCAGGTTAATCTCTTAACCCTCACTTCAAATGGTATGTCATGAGATCTAAGAGGAGGTTGGTTTCACTTGCACTACAAATTGTTTGTGGCTGAAAGGTCTTAATTTAAGTTTTGACAAGGCTTTCTAAATGGTCCCCGATATACCTCGTCATACATGAGGCTCAAAATTCCGTGAAAAAATAACAAATAACAAGCAATTCGCAGGAGGGTTTAGCCTTGTCGCAACCACTTTAGCTGTGAGATCTCAGTGAAGTGCTACTAGAAATTTGAACTTCGAGGGTGATGTCTGGTAGCTTAACATCAAAGATAAACCCCTTGCTTTCACGAAACCCTTTATGGAAAATTTCACTATGCTTTAGCAACTACCCTCAATTTATCTCCCCCATTGGAGTACGAGGTTGGTACATATGTTGGGGGATAAAATCCCAGTCATTGCACCCTGCAGACTCGCGGATGGTAATGAAATCTACCTCGCATCGCCAAAAGAAAAAGGGAAGATTCAATATTTCTAATCCTCTAGATCCTACAAGTGGGCAAGAGGAGAGCATACTCTAGTTTCATTTTGGGAAAAGGCAATAGTAACCTATGTGCTTTTAATCACCCAGGGTCCCGCAAGTGGGCAAGGGGACAACGTACGCATGATAAGCCACCCACAAACAAACAAACAAAAACACTCAAGCAATAAAGACAATTATGTTTTATAACACCAAATTCAAGTGTTGGTTCGCTTTATGAAGCAAAAAGAGATGCCTCTGTAAAATGTGTTTGTTTTGGAAATGACCACTTCTTTGATAAGCGAAACATACGAAAAACATATTAGTGTTTGAGGTTTGGTCTTTGACTAGCAAGGAAAGTTGAAATGATGTTTGTTTTATCTCAAGAAATTGACAGAGCGATCCTGCCATTTAGCAAAGCGATCTCGCCATTTAGCAAAACAATCCAACCGATCTGCAGGCAGAAAACATAGAAAGCAGAGCGCTGACAATTATGTCGATTAGCAACGTGATATTGTTGTTATGGTTAGCAAATCTGATGTTACACAGAGCATTTTCGCTACTACAAAAAACTAGCAAACAAAAAGCAGAAAATCACAATATCGCCAATACCAATAGCGATTCCGCTACTAACTTTTGCAATTCCGCCACTATGCAGAGCAATCCCACCACAACCTTTTTGAAATGTCCCATTTTTGGGATATTTTCTGAATTCTGAAATTTATTGCAAACTCTAGATAAAAATCAGATTTCTGATTTTTCTAATAGCAAACCCTAGCTGAATTGAACCTTTTAATAATAGCACAAAATTAAGTTAAACCCAATGCACCAATTAGGGTTTTCAACAAACAAGTTTTGCCCTTCAATGCACCAAATTATTTTATGGCTGATTTATCATGCAACAATACTTCATGGAACCTTCATAAATTGCACCAAAATGACTAAATAAATATGCAAAATTTATAATGAATTTTTTGAATATATTTGAGGTCCAAAACCCTCACAAAATCAAAAATAAATTTAAGAATTACATAGAAAATTCCGAATATTATTTGGGCACAAAATAGCCCTCGAAACCCTAAAAGTTCAGCTTCAAACCAATTCACACTAGCTATAATAATTTAGCAATAAATTCACAAACCCTAGGAGAGGGTTATTCCCTTGAAGCGCAACCCATAACAGGGTCTTCAACATAAGTGGCCAAGTCACTACCCTATAGTGCTCTCCAAAAACCTATAAATAGCTTCCAATAGCAAGCCACACAACCACACTTGCCAAAGCAAGTCGCCACCCTAGGAAAGGGTCAAAGCACAGAATCACTAAATTTGAAATGCAATTACAACTCCTGAAAGTAGTGCTGCCCTAAATAGAAGTGGAGGTTTTTGTCCCCAAACCCTTGTGTCCTTGAAGGCTTTCGTCTTCAAGTCACCTAGTCAAGCGTTTCATGCTTTAGCCTCAAAATCAAATATCATAAATTCATGGTAACCTTTGAAAAGATCATCATACCACCTTTTATACCAAATCTTCCCACAAGTCCTCCCTAAAAAGGGGCACTCCACTTGGAAGGAGAGTTCAAATGATTTTAAAATATCTTTTCCCTTTTCTTCATTAAGGGTTAAGCTAACCCTTTCTCACAAGTTACCTTTTAAGTTATAACATAAAAAGATATATAAAGGAGGTATCTTTTATAACTTAAATCTTGAACCAATGTTTCCCTCCTTGTTTCCCCTTCGACCCTTAGTCTAGGGAACACACCAAAGAACTAGGCTAAAGGTCATGTTCGTGCTTGGGCCAAAAAAGGGGACATGAGACTTTTTTTATCGTTGCATGTGTCTTTTCAATACCTTCGTTTTGATGCAAACAGGAGGTCAAACTGGGCACCCGAGTCAAAAGTTAGTCTATAGAAGGTAGGCAATGCTAGGAAAGAATAACACTACATTGCGATTTTGCCAATATACAAAGCAATTCTCCTGTTACCAAAGCGATTATGTCGTTTTGAATAGTGATTATGTCATGAGAGCGATTATGCTGTTTTGCATAGCGATTTCATCGTTTTGAATAGCGATTCTATCATTTCTGTAAAACACAGTCTAAGTAAAACTTCAGAGCAAATCCATGTTTGCAATGTGTTTCCACCGATTTGTAGGTCAATTCTGCCATTTACATGGAAAGCACACAAAACAAACAAAACAAAAGAAGCAATATCGCCAATTACCGGATTGATATCGCCGTTTACGAGCGATCTCGTTGATTAGCAGAACGTTTCTACCACTAACCTAGGAACAGATATTTGATAAATTGAGAAGGGAAGAGAAATTGAGATCAATTTTGAACTAATTTTTTAATTAGAGGAATGTTGTGATGTTTCAAAGGAGAATGTGGGGTGCTACTCCCACTAGGCGTGCCATATGTGACCACACGATTGCTAAGGAGGTCAGTTTCTTGTTAGTGTGAAAATCAACCAAAACAATATGAAACATAACGTCCTAGGCACATGTCCTCGGATTGGGCAAGGTCAAGAAAGAGAATAAATAAGCATAATAGAAGACAAATAGCACAATTTTATTTCCTCTTTGGATCGCTCTGTTGTTGAAACTCAAGTGTAGATTGCCCCGGATATAAAGCTTGAGATCTTTGGCAATGTCACAAAGTTATTCCAACGACATCTCCCCTTGCGTTATGTGTGATTGATTTGATGATGCTTGATGCCTAATGAATGATGGCCTTAGAATTTGGCAGAGCTTCACTGCACTATTTGGTCATGTTGGAATGAGGAGGAAGCCCTCCAAATTATAGACTTGAATGATGAATGAGGACCATTGGATCAATATAAAGATCAATGGATGAAAATCAGTCCTACATCTCCATGAGGAAGATAGGGTGTGTATAAAGAAAGATGAAGTGCATAAGAGGATGTGTAAGAAATCCGTTTATGAGAATTTTAGAGTGTGTAAGTGGGTGTAAGAGACTTTGCTTGCACACCTCCAACTTTGCATTGACTTACCTTGTGGAAGAAGAGGATGATGTCATGATGCACGATGTCAATATCTTGAGATGGAAAATAGGATTAAATGATGCATAGAAAATATTAGTTGTGCATTCCATAATTTTCCATTAGAAGAAGATTAGCTAATTAATTGAGATAAATTAAATAATGCAATGTGATATGAATTTGGTGGGATAGGATGTGATAATGGAAGAAGTAATTAATTGACTAGGGGTGAATAGTGGATGGAAGACTGGTTAAATGAAGAAATTAGGATTTAGGACAATGTCAATGTGGATAGTTAAAATCAACACAAAGTGTCTGATTTTTAGATGTCTACACTATGTATGAATGAAACCAAGATATCCAATTAAATAATGGCAAAATGTGTTAATTGCATAAACAAGAATAAATTATTTTGCAATGACTATGCAGTTAAGTTCAGCACCTAAGATATTTTTACCGACAAAGTAAATAGCATAAGTGAGCTGACCATATGCCTGGTCAAGAACTGCTCCAATTGTTGTCTCAGAAGCATCTATGTGAATTTGAGATGGCAATTTCCAATCTAG
This sequence comes from Torreya grandis, assembly GCA_037957365.1. Taxonomy (NCBI): domain Eukaryota; kingdom Viridiplantae; phylum Streptophyta; class Pinopsida; order Cupressales; family Taxaceae; genus Torreya; species Torreya grandis. The sequence continues at coordinate 3,215,168 of JARHVA010001166.1, read as the reverse complement.
TCCTCAAATGGCAGGTTTGGAGATTAGCCTATCTTTGAGAGTTTCGAATGCTTTCTAGCATGCAAGTGTCCATTCAAAGTATGTATCTTTGGATAACAAGGTGAACAATAGGTCTACTATTTTACCGAAGCCTTGGATTTAGCATTTGTAGTACCCTACATTTTGCTAAAGCTTCTATCTATAGTTAAAATATGTTGTATAGGTATATTGTCATTCTCTTCCTATTCCAACCATAGGGATTGTTCAGTGTCAAGCGCGGGTTAAGGGTTAGTTTCTTGGTGTTGTCTCCTTTGGAGATCATCATGTTTCCTGATCAAAAACAAATGTATGCATTTGCAATAACTATCCATGGTCTTCCTAGACTAAGCGGATAACCTCCCAAGTTGGCCTTGGGTCTTAATAGGATATTCCCATGAATCCATAGAGATTAATACATCCTCAATTAGCCCCTCTGGTTGAACAGTAGATCTATCAGCGACCTGGCGGACTATAGAGGTTAGTCTCAACCCTTGTAGCTTGAGTTGGTCCAGGGTCGCTTTAGTCATTACATTGATAGAAGCTCCCAAATCAATTAGAGTGTTTTAATATCAAGAGGCCATCAATGTAGACATCTACAATAGAACTCCCTAGATCGGAATACTTAGGTGGTACTATCCTCCCAAGCATAAGATCTGTAAGTTGGCCAACTACTTGCACTATATGAGGATCCTTCCTTCTCCATCCAAGTTTCTTAAGGCATACCTCTCGCACAATCATGGTGTACATGGGAACATCTTTGATTGCTTAAAGTAGTGGAATTTTGACTCACTTTTTAAAGTTCTCTTGTGAAGTCAGATTCCAGCTGTTGTTCATCCTTATTTTGGTTTAATATTTATAAAAATGAGGTGGTAGTGGGAGGTAAAGCTTTTCTCGGCAATGAGCATGGATCCTCAAGTGGGGTGTCTTCTTGAGCAAAGCTACTAGCTAGAAGTTCTGGTTTTTCCTCTGGTTCAATGACTATTGGTGGTGTTGGATTTTAAAGAGTTTTACCTAAATGGAGATCAACCTCATTCAAGTCCATCAGATTTAGGGAGTACCTAGGATATCACACCATCGAATTATTATATACTTGTTGTGTCGACTTATTGTTGGGATTTGGTGCAAGTGAGGCGGGTACTTGTGATGCCCTTAGGGGTGATGCAATTGGATTGCTAGGTGGTTGCGGCAAGAGACTTTGTTGTTGGGGTTCAAAGCCAAGATTGTGTGATTGCTAATGTTGCAAGGGTTGTTGTCCTCTCTATAGTTGTTGCCATTGGTTTGGAGGTTGGTGCCATTGTTGGCCCTGATATCGTTGCCATTGGCCTTGGGGTTTTTGGAGTTAGTTTGGCCATTGTTGGTCTTGGAAAAGCATTAGCTGCCATCCGATACGTGGATACCAATTTGGGGGAGGGGCAGAGATGGATGATGCATGTAATTAGCCCAATAAGAATCGGAATGTTGTAAGTCATTAAGCATACCTAAATACTGTAGTCTTTGATGACATAGTCTTCGTTGGGTTGTGTAATAGAGTTGTTCTTCATCTTCCTCTGCTTCTCAATATATGGATTTCAGCTTTGGAGGTTGTGTCCTGCTTTCATTCCCAAATATGAGCAATCTTCGTCTTTGTGGATCGGCATGTACAATCAGAATTCTTTCTTCTTCAAACTGAGTAAAATACAACCAAGGCTTTGTCAAGATCCTCTTGTTTCCTTCGGGCTTGAAGAGTGCCTAATTGCATGGCCATTAAATTCAGACTGTCTATCTTCAAATCCTCAAACAAACTAATGATCTTGGCACTTGTAACTCCCCCTATAGTTTTGGTCAGGGATGAGCTCAGTGTTCTTTGGATTCTAGCTATCTTTGCAAAGGTCCTCGCGTAATTCTTGCAAATTGTGCAGATTTCATTGTAATCCAAATGAGAGATGTCTCCCCCACCTATCAAGCTTAGTGCCTCCATATAATCTTCCCAAATGTCGTGTAGGAATAGTGGTTTTAATGACAAAACATCCAATCTGCATTGTTGGGATTTTTGCAAGCTGAATTTGAACCACCCCATATAATCTTCCGATGGCTCATCTTCTTTCCAAGTCATTTGAAAGATGTCTTTTCCTTTTAAATCCCTTACCTTACAATTGCCATGATTCTCTTTCAAGAACTTTTCCTTCATCACTCTTCAACTATCCACGTTGTTTCGACCGAGTCCCATGAACAAGAAAAGCACAAAGTCTTTCATTCTTGCTAAGAACAGCTTTAATCATTGTGCATTGTTCTAGTAGTCATTGTTTATGCATAACACAGCAAACTCAAATAAGAAAGTATTTGAATCTTTGCTTGCTACTCCATGGAAGTTGGGCAATGCTAATAGCAGGGTGCTCTTCATGGGTGTTGTCCATGTTGGGGCACTGATTGAAAATGCAAAAGTAATAAGCTCTTTAGATAAGGCCTCTAATTCATTGTCCGCCATAACTTTGTCTTCAAGATTAACTGCCCACAATGTCTAATGGACTATAATGCGAGGTGTTGGTGGTCTAGGCCAAAGTGGCACCCTTTGAAAACTTATTGGAAAAGGTGTTCTTCGAGGAGTAACCGGTTCTTCTTGTTCCCTACTTCCTACACTCTCCATAAGACTTTCTAATTCTCTCTATATTCGTAGCTTCTAGTGTCTCTTCGTAGTGTGGTTCATCTTGTGCAGCTCCAACAATAGTTGTTTCTGCATTGTTTGGAGTTTCTTGTGAGGTTGTAGGTAGTTCCACCTCTAAACCTACATCAAAGTTAAGTCTTCTTGGAATAAATCTCTGTAAGTTACATCTTCTATGCTACATGCAATTAACACGAATTGGCTAATAACAAGAAAGCAAAAAGCATCACACAGAAGCAAGGTTAGAATGAATGTTGACCTTCTTCAAGTACAACCCCTATAATATTGACTCCTATCTAAAAGCTTTAAAAAATATATTGTACTTCCTTGACAACTATTCTCAACAATAGCGTGAAAACGTGATGGGTACCCTTATCTTGAGTCAATCCGGGAACTTAATTTTGAATAGATGACATGCAAAGCATATGCGGAACTACAAGCTCTTTGCACATTAAGGTTTTTAAATGCAAATGCAACTATGCATGGGGAGTTTAATAAGGGAATGATAAGATGAGACTAAGAAATAGAAGAATTGTTGTTGTAGCTAAAGATAGGGTTTGTAATCAACCATGCTAAGTGATTTAACCAAATGTTATTGAAAGTAAATTGAACAAATAAAGGAATCGCAGGAAAAAGAGTATTGAACTTAATCAAAGGAAGAACTTTGACCACTTAAACAAATAATTGAATCTACTAAAATGAAGAATTTCAACCACTTAAGCAAATTATTATTTTGTTGGTGAAATATTAGACTCTTTGACAAATCTTGTATTTCACAACAGTGAAGGAGACAAAAAGTCTCTCTATTCAGAGGCGAGGTTCCCTTTATTGAAAATAGGAAAAACAAAAATAAACCTAGTTACAATATTTACAGGTTGAATAGAGAATTGGGTTTTATTACTTTCAATAGAAAATAAAAATAAAAATGAAGGTGAAGAGTCACATATGAATGAGCAAATGCAGATTTCATCCTATGCATGACAAGAAGTAATCCTAGAAAGTAAAATGTTTGTTTAAAAATAAAATGAGTGTTTCTTGAATTGAGAAACATGTATTAACATAAAAAAAATTGCAATGTCCCCAAATGGGACAATTTCATGCAAAAAGGGTTTTCCCCTAAATCCACAATTTTGAAAATGAAATCAACAAACCCTAGATTGCAAAATAAGCTCACAAAACCTTGGATAAGCCTTAGAAACCCTAGACACCAAAATAGTAAGATTTTATGGATGAATTCCATCAAATAATTTGTCTCAAAATAACTAAAAAAATTGTAAAAAAAAAGCAAAAATTAAATTGCACAAAACAAGTACCTTTCTGTCCAATTTTTTAAACTCAAACGCCACTTTTTGATGGCAAAAAATTCTGATTTAATTCCAAATTTACAGCTGTTGTTCTGAATATTTTTCCTCTTCAAACACTTGCCAAAAATTGCCACAAGTACCAGAAAAATACAACGATCCTTTTTAGGCATCAAAATGGCCAAAATTGATCCTCCAAGCTAATCGCTTCACTTGCCAAGTGTAGAAAAAATAGACAGAAAATTAGGAGAGCAAAATCTTGTCTTCTGCAATTGGAAAAGTCTTCAAAACCGGTCAAAGTAATTAAATAATAATTCTGAAAATTATTATTTAATTTTCTTCTTCAAACCCTTCACGAACTCCTTCAATTCCTCAAACCAACACGAAGAAAATTAACAAATAAAATCAAAATATTTAATTTGCGTAAAATAGACCAAAAGAGGCCTCCAAACCCTAAATCCAAGTTCCCAAAGTGGTTCGCTTCACTATCAAAAATAGGGTAAATATTTAGCAAGGTTAATATGCAAGAAAAGAACCACAAACCCCTCACAAAAATCCACACAAACTCTCCAAAGCAAATCACCCCACTTCTAGGGAAAGAACAAGATTTTAGCAAAAGTGGTGTCAAAAGACACCTTTTTAGATTGATCAACACCAAAGGTAGCGAACTTCTATTGGACATACATCCCAATAGTTTTTTCAAACATGAAAAATAAATTATCAAAATTCAGCATATCTTCAATTGTGATATTCACCTTATATTTGTACCTTCCAAAGAGGGGTGAACCACCTTGGAGAGGTAAAATACCTCATAAGCCTCACTTGCCTTTTTTAGAATATCTTTTTCTTTTTTTACTTTATCTCCCAAGCCAACATCCTTTTAATTTCACTTTTAGTTTTTTTTTAATTAATTAAATAACTTATCTTAATAAATTAGTAATCAAAATTACTTTTTGGCAAATTAAATAATTAATTAAATTGCTCTAATATTTAAAGTGATAAAAATCACTTTTCAAACAATTTATTAATTATAAATCCCCTTTAAATAATAATTAAAATTACCTTAATTTTTCAAATGGTTAAAACCACTTTTCTGGTAATTCGAATAATCATCCAAGATAGTTCTATTTTAATAATTAATTAATTGTCTTATATTTTTAATTAATTAAAATCACTATTCAGACAATTTTATTAATTATGAAAAGGGGACATCACAGTCCTCCCTTCCCAAATTTGCTTGCCCTCAAGCAAATGCAAGCTCATATGCCCGATTGCCATGTCCAAATGGTAAAACCCACTGTAGAGCTCAAAGAGCCTTGCTCCTGTTAAGTGGAATAACTTTTGCCAAAAAGCATAGCATGACATTCCCCAAATGGATAATGAATGCCATTCCACTTTGCCAACACGTCCCACCATGCAAACCCCTCTTGTATAAGTTTTCAAAGGGAAAAAAATATCCAAATCAATTTTGAACTTATAATACTTGTATTTTGGGGAATGCCCCAATGTGTTCCAAATCATAGGAAAGCCATCCAATGGCTCACTGCACTTGTATGCCCCTATCTCACTCAAAACCGAGTGGGGTAGCAAGAGGTATCCAATCATGTTGCACCAACTATGTCTTCCAAAAACTATCCAGATCCATACTCCAATCCTCAAAGTAATCTCCCAAAGATGCAATGTAGGAAAAAGAACCATACCTTGGAAGCAACTTACCTTTCCATGAAGCCTACTAGAATAGATCATTCCCATGCAAAAATCATGATCAACTCAAAGCTACCCCTCCTTATGAATGTTGGGTGGGAAAATGACCTCAAAAACAACCCAAACATTCCAAAAAGAGCATGTAGAAAACTACTGTACCTGTACCTTAAAATCAGACATGTACTTGGAAAGAGGCCGTAAAAGTAAACACAAACCTGATTTTTCCTCATGCCATAGGGACTGCCTGAATGGTGCAATAAAATTAGTGAACAAATGCTCTTCAAAGGGCTGTATACAAGTCTTTTCCCACCTTTTTCATCCTTATAAAGTGGCTCAAAATTCTCTTTTGACGCAGAATTTTTGGAGGCAAAACTTTCATGTATTCCTACCAACTTTTCAATATTTGATGACAGTTGTATGCAATAGAAAAAATCAGACTTTCCATACCTATGAAAGCCCTATGGTATGCACTATTTTCTCTCCTCTTTGTCCTCAATCGGTGATTGGCAACATTCCCCATACTCAGAAATTTCTGAGGCAACAAATTCGGACCTTATCCGAAACATTTCAAAACTTTTACGACGCTGTCCCATGCCAAAAGAGTTGCCTTCTATGTAGGGTTTGAGCCATGAATGTAGCAAAACATCCTCAAAATTTTGACAAGAGAAACCAAAATTTGCTCAAAAACATACCTTCAAACCACTCTTTCCTTTTTCTCATGCTCACACAACCATTATCAAACATAATGTTAGATGAAGATGTAGGACCCTCTTCATCATTTAAGTCATGCCAAATGACTTTCTTGCTTGCCACCTTTACAAGGGATCTTCCAAATAAACCTACACGTGGAACAAACAAATTAGGAAAATCATTGGTGTTTAATAACACCCCTTCGATCCATTTGTCAAATTCTAGGATCCTTTCTTGATGTCTTGATCCTTCCTTTCTATCCATTTCACACAATGAATTGCTTTTTACATTCCACAATAAGTTGGAGTCTTGATCTTCTCCCATATCCATTTTGATTGTATGTAAGTCCATCATAGTGTTCTTTTCCTTCAAGCATTCCCTCATCTCATTGTGCATTGATCTATGAAGAAGTCCCTTTGTGGCCTCCAACCTTGTCAAGGATTGCACTACTTATTTATGATTAGGAATTGTTCCTTCCAAGCTCTTTCATCGAATCTAGAGTCATGCAACAATTTTGAACAATTATTAGATATCAAACAAAAATCATCATTCAACTCATACCTTTATATGAATATTTTGGTTTCCTTGGCTTCTTCAAAATCATATTTTCGAATACCAATGTATGGGCTACTTGGCTGCCCCAAAGCACCTAGTATTTTCTCATTTTCATCTATCATTTGCAGCCCTCTTTGCTTCTCCAAAAACTCAAATTTTTGGTCCTTACGATCTCTCACTCTAGGCTGCCCCAAAGTGTCATTTTTTTGTAGCTCGTCATCCTTCTTTAAATCTGATTTTTTTTGTTTCTTTGGCTCCTTCATAGAAACCCTCATGAAGGGCAGCCCCTTCATTCTTTCCTACCAACTCTCCATGTAGTTCAATCTTCTCTTCCTCTACATGCTCCGCTATCATATACGGCCTCAATTTTTCCTTACAATCGATTGCAACATTTTCAAACAGCATGTGTGCAATTGAAATTTTTTCCTTTTCTAGCCCCAAACCTATCAACAAAATAGATAATAATGGCTTGTAAATATCATCACTCTCATTGAGTGGCACAGTCAAGATTTTTTGCATAGAAGCTACAATATTTTTTGTAGGATTCTTAAAAGCAATTGCAAAGAAATGTTGAAACATCTTAACAATAAGTTTGTCACACTCATTATCAAAAATCAAAATACATGCCCTGGTTGAAACCATAGTTTCTAGGATGTTGACCCTCTTAGCAAAAGAACTTGTGATGTCACCAAGATCTTCAAAACTTTCCACCATCAACTAAAATATTTTCTTCATGATGTTGTCACTGTATGGCTGTTTCGGAGATGTTATCCTTGTAATTTCACTAATACAAGTGATAACTATAAGTCTCACATCCGAATTTGGATGTTTCAAAAACTTGGGTCTAGCCAAGTAAACCACCAAAGGGTTTATTTCCCAAAACATAGACTTAGAGTCTGATTGTCCTATCATGGACAAACAATTTGTCGCTTCCTCCAAAATATTCAGCAAAACATTTTTTAAATGATGTGGATGCTCAAGTTTTTTTCCCAATCTGTGAAGCTTTGTTCTTAATTCACCTTCACTCATTAACTCAATGATTCATAGATTATGCATCCAAATCTGCAAAAACAAAGCCTCACAGGCTAGGCAAGATCAGTGCTATGATACCACTATAATGTCCCTAAATGGGACGATTTCATGCAAAAGAAGTTTTCTCCTAAAGCCACAATTCTGAAAATAAAATCAGCAAATCTTAATTTGCAAAACAAGCTCACAAAACCCTTGGTAAGCTCTAGAAACCCTAGACACCAAAATAGTAAAGTTTTATGGATGAATTCCAGCCAATAACTTGTTCCAAAATAACTAAAAAATTGTAAAAAATAATCAGAAATTAAATTGCACAAAACAAACACCTTTCTGTCCAATTTTTGAAGCCCAAACGCCACTTTTTTATGGCAGAAAATTCTGATTTAATTCCAAATTTACAACTGTTGTTTTGAATGTTTTCCCTCTTCAAACCCTTGCCAAAAATTGCCACAAGTACCAGAAAAATACAGCAATCATTTTTGGGCATAGAAATGGCCAAAATTGATCCTCCAATCCAATCGCTCCACTTGCCAAGTGTAGGATAAATAGGCAGAAAATTAGGAGTGAAATCTTGTCTTCCGCAAGTGGAAAAATCTTTAAAACCTGTCAAAATAATTAAATAATAATTTTAAAAATTATTATTATATTTTCTTCTTCAAACCCTTCACGAACTTCTTCAATTCTTCACACCAACATGCAGAAAATTAGAAAATAAAATTAAAATATTTAATTTGCATAAAATAGACAAAAAGAGGCCTCCAAACTCTAGATCCAAGCTCCCAAAGTGGTTTGCTCCACTTGCAAAAATAGGATAAATATTTAGCAAGGTTAATATGCAAGAAAAAAACCACAGAAAATCCATACAAACTCTCCAAAGCAAATCGCCCCACTTCTAGGGCAAGAACAAGATCTCTTTAGCAAAGGTGGTGTCAAAAGACACCTTTTTAGATTGATCAACACCAAAGGTAGCGAACTTCTATTGGACATACATCCCAATAGTTTCTTCAAGCATGAAGAACAAATCATCAAAATTCAGCATATCTTCAATTGTGATCTTCACCTTATATTTGTACCTTCCAAAGCAAGGCGAACCACCTTGCGGAGGTAAAATACCTCATAAGCCTCACTTGCCCTTTTTAGAATATCTTTTCTTTTTTTTACTTTATCTCCCAAGCCGACATTCCTTTTTATTTCACTTTAAGCTTTTTTTTTTAATTAATTAAATAACTTGCCTTAATAAATTAGTAATGAAAATTATTTTTTGGCAAATTAAATAATTAAGTTCTTACTTAAATAATTAATTAAATTGCTCTAATAATTAAAGTGATAAAAATCACTTTTCAAACCACTATAAAGCCTCTTAAAATAATCATTAAAATTACCTTAATTTTTCAAATGGTTAAAACCACTTTTCCGATAATTCGAATAATTATCCAAGATAGTTCTATTTTAATAATTAACTAATTGCCTTATATTTTTGAGCGATTAAAATCACTATACAGGGCATTTTATTAATTATTAAAATTATATGAAAAGGGGACACCACAAAAACACACTCACAAAGAAAATGCTAGACACAAATTTTCAGAATTTCCCTTGTATTCGTCATTGGAAGAACAAACACAATTTCTTTCTCATTTTCTTTCAAGCAAAATTACAATGAGCATCAAACAACCCTTGTACAATTGTCATTTGTCCTACTTATAGAGATAAGAGGGAATGATCTGACCCTTCACATTCCATTGTGACTTTTGGCATTCAAAATTCTTGTCCTATAATATTCTTCATTAATGTTTAAATTTATACAAAATAAAAATGCTTCCCTGAAATAGAAAACAAACAAAATAAAAAAAGAAGTTGCAAGCATTCTAGGAAGCTTTTCCTAGAGTAGAAGTTGTTTTGGATGGATCTGAGCATGCAGGAGCTCCTGAACCAGTGGTTTTCCTCATCTCTAACTGTTTTGAATATTCTGAATTTCCTCACTCCTGCAATTGAATTTCCCTTAGGAACTATCACATGTTTGCAGTGTATCAACCATTTGTCAAATACTACCAACATGGTGTTTGGGACTTCCAAAAGCTCGGACCACTGGGAGTTAAGTTCCTCAAGTGAGGCATGGATTTCGCTGAGCACCGTCATAGAGGTAGCACCAAAAGGCACCCTCTTAAAATAACTCCTTGATTAACTTTCTGGATTGTTCTTTGATTTCATCTACAATATATTGATTGGACCCATCCTCTTGGAGAAAATCACAATGCAAGCTTCGCAAATTGGAACAGATTTTTGTTTTTCACTCCATTCCGATCTAAAGTTGTTCTTTAGTTCACCTAAGGCTTTGACCAAAATCTCATTTTTGTGGAGGATACATTCTAACCACTTACAAGAGATATCATTCTCTTTTTGTCAAAAATCCCACTTGTGACCAATGATTCTTCATCACTAGCAGTCATCTCAACATCTCCTTTTACACTTTCCCATAGCTTTAGTTCCCTTTCATGACACTAAATTTGCTGATCAATTTTGACATGCTATGAGTCAACTGTTTCATATAATTTTATCATCTCATAAATATATTTCAAGCCATCTAGGAGCAATTGCTCAATCCAAGCTTCAAGAGTCTTTCCATAGCTGTTATACTTGTTAATGATTGTTATCGCTTCCTTGTTAATACCGATAACTTGGGTTGGAACCTCCGCTTGGGGAACTGTTGGTCCTTCAGCTGAATTCAAGAGGTGGTCGACATATACTGCCAACTGTCGAACTTGATCTCTCAATTGCTCCTAAGTGAGCTCATCTTGTTTGGATCTTTTGATCGTTCGCTCAGTGGTTTCCCGAAGATTGTGGATATCACTCTCCCTAGTTTCCACTCCCAATGATACTCTTTTCATAGTGTAATCTGCCATGGTCATATCCTCTTCATTCTTCTCGACATTTGTTTAGCAATCTCTACAAATTAAGCTCCAGATGGATCCGAAACCAATCTTTATGTGGTTTTCACTTTCTTAGGAGGAGTCTCAAGTAGGCTAGCCACTGCATCAAAGTCAAATAACTCCACCTCAACCATCTTTTTCTTTTTGCTCAATAAAGGTTGCATCCATTGGAATGATGATTCTCTAAAACTCGTCGATTAGGAACTTGGAGATGGCGATGTAGGCTATCTTGGTGGCAGAGTAGAGGTGAAATTTGTGGGGTAGCTATGGAGCTTTGATTGTTGGAATGACCAACATCACTAGCAATTGCTTGTTGAGAGGGAGGCTCTGGAGCTTTGATTGTTGGAATGACCAACATCACTAGCAATTGCTTGTTGAGAGGGAGGCTCTAGAGCTTTGATTGTTGGAATGACCAACATCACTAGCAATTGCTTGTTGAGTTGTTCATTGAGCAAAGGCAAGCTATTGTTGTATAGCGTTGTCAATCAGTAGGGATGTGTCTCCAATAGGAGAAGATGATTGCAACAACACTAACTTTTTAGCTTGCAACTTCTTTTTAATAGCAGGCCCTTCTCCACAAGTCTTGTTTGGTGGTTTTGATTGTTTGGGATCTTCATCATCTCCATCACTCCCTAAAGTGGTTGATGGTTGAGCTGCAATACTGGCACTACTTTTTCCATGTGTTTTGGGAGTTATGGCAGAGGCTTGTTTTGATGGAGTCAAAGTCCTAAATTTCTTAGATGACCTGAATTTTGCAAGCTTGGCATTGAACCATCGCATGGATCGGTCCAATACTATATGGGTCCTTATGTACAAACTTGTCAATTCTCGAGCAAACCCATTGATTATTGGCAATGGTGCCGCCATAACTCTCTCAGTGTAAGTTGGATCAAGCAATTCGCTCCCGTCATCAACCATGCCATTCGAGACCCATGTATCTATGAAAGACTTGATTTGATTCAAACTCAATTTGCCCTAGTCACGTCTTAACACCTCATATTCATCAAAACAATCTAACCAATCGTCCTCTAGATGTAGCTTGTTTTCGTAAGAGGAACCAATTCTGAGGTGAGTCTACACAAAATCCTTGCTATCAAAAGAACCCTGACTCGTATGAGAATGCATTGTGAATTGAACAATTGAAGATTTAATGTTCTAGACATCTGTGGCATTCTTGCATGTGAAGTGGCTCGAGGAGATAGGAAAAGCGTCCCCTAAAACATGCTTTTGCCGGCAACACTTGTGCATTGCAGCCAATTGTCTACACAACTCAATCAATATTATTTTGTTATTTGCCAACCCTAGCAACCGCAAGGGGCAACCCTCGAATCCTCCTACTCTTGAATAGGAAAATTTCTAGAACTAAACGAAGTAGCTCCCATATTGTGACATCAGGTTGGATGCTTCATCGGAAATCCTCTTTCCCCAATCCTCCTCCAATTGCTTGTACCACCCTCATTGTGAAAGCATTGTTAACTCATCTAAAATGCTTGTTGCTCTGCTCTAGGGTCAATTGAAAATAAAATTCATGTACCTTGGTGGATGCATCAGCATTGGCCAATTGAGTGAGGCCAAAGTATACTCTTTGGGATGCCAAAGAATACACCAAGTAGGATGTCATGTAGAAAGACTTGGTTGCTTCCACGTTGACCAGTTGTCTGTGAAGAACATCATTGATCAAATCACCCCAATCTATGTATTGTTGCCTTTGTAGATGATGCTCATGGCCATGAACATCCATGGGTGGAAATCCATAGTGGTCCTCTACCTGATTGAGGAGGGTTATCATATCAGATAGCTCCTCTTTTAAATCTAATCTATAAAAATTCTTCAAGAGCTCAGAGATGCATTGTCTTTTGTGCCTCAAACATTCATCATTGATAGTATGGATGTCTTTATCTGGGTTTTTGTCCCAGTAGCGTTGTTCGACCTTCACACTCATTCTTGCATAGGTATCCATGACTGGGATCCATCGGGTCATGCCCATGGCCGTACCATCTAGTTTGGCCATTAAATAACATCCACTTGATTTTATCTCTCTAGTCTCATAATTGTAGTGCTTAGTCCAAGCAAACACTAGATTTGAACATTGCACTGAAATGGGAAAACCAGTTGCTTCAGACAGACCGCTTTCAGAAAGGTGAACAGTTGTAGAGCTTGGTTCATCCGCATTAATCCTTCTGTGAAATTCTTCCAAGCCCGCATGTCCAATTTGAGAATCACCAATTTCTAGAATATTGCTTTCAAGCACCAACAAGGGTTCATAACCCATGTATTTATACTTCATCTTTGTTGACTTGGTTATCTATTTGGCGACTTTGGCGACAGCTTGTAAATCCCCATGTGACTATAGAGGCAGAAAATGCTTGTGTGGTTGCAGAGAGTAGGTTGTAGTGGTCATGAAAATGCTCGTTATTTCTCTAATTCCCTTATCAAAGGACAATGGCAAATATCCAATACTTCGAAATGTCTATGGCACTAAATATCTTCCTATAAGAAAAAACTGTGAGAAAGGCTTGCTATAACTACTAAAAGTCACACCAATGTGGAGTACTAAGAGCTACAAATATTTTGACTATTGTTTGGTAAAAATCCATCTCTGTGGACAAAAATTGTGGAGGGTCAAAATTTTGCAGGTGTGTTAGAACTAAAGCAGAGTGGAAGTAATGAAGAAAATGAGTTGGCCATGGCCGTTTTAAATAGCCTTAGAGAGAAATCGACATGCTTTGGGTGCAGCTTTTTCCATCCCACATACGTGTGCATAGCGCACCCACACAGCAAGGTCTGGGTTAGAAGGAAGCATAGTTGCGTTTGTGTTTTACCATAGACAATGCTTCGCCTCCGTAGAGTAGGGTGAGCCCAACTGTGAGGGCACGGCCGGTGTGAAAGCATAGTCCGCAGCCTTTTTCGTGTCCCGCACGTCTCGGAGGTTGGGCAAGCCCGGCCTCCTGGACGTGCATGGCACGAAAATGCGGCATGCGTTTTACTAAAAGCCTTTTTTTTAAATTTGTACCTTAGACTTAAACTTTATCTGATTTTCCATCTATGACATCAAATTTTTGGGCTTAGATAACTTAGACAACTTCCACCTAACTTGATTTCTCGAGTGTTACCAAAAAAAAATTTAAATCGACTCGACGAATTTTAGAAATAACATCTAGCTCAGGCTGGGGGCATGGACTTGTGAAAAGTACATAAGATGGACTCTCAGAATCTCTAGTTTCAAGACTTCGTGCTTTGCCCACTAGGCTACGAGGTCAGCTCAAAACAACTGAAACGAGAAAAGAAACAAGAAAGACCAACAGAAAAGGAAACACACGACAAAAAGAAACACACGACACACAGCAAGAAAGGAAATGCGACACAAGCCTAAATCACCTACGGAGATTGATAGGTGACAATCTACCTTCACTATTTATAGTGCTTCAAATACTATCCATTGTAGGGTAGCAAAATGTGAGTTCCATCTTCTATACATCAAATAGTACGTGTTCTCACCGTAAATATGGCGGATCTTTAAAGGCCCCATCGATAGGGAGTTGAATTTTCCAAAACTTCTTCCAGGTTCTCTTCTTTTATCCCAAAGCAAAACCAAATCTCCAACTCGAAAATATCATTGTCTTGCCTTGCGATCAAACACTTATTTCACTTTCTCTTGATAAGTTGTGATACTATCAATCACCATCACTTGCTCTTCTTCCAATCTGGTCAGGTACATGATCCTCTTCTCCAATGCGTCCTTGAATTGATCATCCTCTACAGCTTGAGCTAAACATAGAGTGGGTAACTTTAGAGATATGGGAATCATCACATCTATGGCATATAGCATTTGGAAAGGAGACATTCCAATTGCTATTTTAGGATTTATACAGTCAGCCCATAGAGTGGCATACAATTTTTTGTGTCAATTCCTTTGATTCTCATCCCCTAGTTTGCGAACAATAGTTGTGATGTTCTTGTTGCTAGAATTTGCTTGGTTATTTCCCTAACGTTAATAGTCGAAAGAGTGTGCCACTGAGATGCCATATCCATAGCAGAAGCCAATCAATTCGACCGAAGAAAGATTCAAGGCATTGTCCATGACAATAATTGGTGGAAAACCTCAAACCCAACCAATATGTTTTCTTTGATGAAGTTGCAAACGACCTCAAAAGTGGTAGACTTTCTTGGAATTGCTTCTATCCACTTTGTGAAATAATCACTTGCCGTCAAAACATGAGTGTGTTTTGTGTTGGAATGTGGGCCTATGAAATCCAAACCCCGTTGTTGAAAAAGTTCTTCAATAACCACAAGGCAGAGGGGAAACGCTGCAAGTTTGAGTCGTCCAACAAAATATTAACAAGCCTCACATTTTGAAACCCGTTTTTGTGGATCTTTGAATACTGTTGACCAACAGTACTGAGCTTGCAAGATTTTGAAAGCTATAACAAAAAAATGAAAAAGGTCCACCACAGGCCTGATCATGGAAAGCCTCCAACAATATTTTTTGTTGTTCTTTGTCCACGCATCTCAAGAAGGTCCCATCAAGGGCTTTCTTGAAGAGAGTCTTGTCCCAGATTATATATTTGGCTGCCCTTAACTTGAGTGTCTATTTTTTCTTAACACTTAGGTGCCTCGAGCATTCTCCATATGATAGGAAGTATGAACTGTTAGAATACCATTCCTCGAGAGAATCAACAAATACCACAAGTGGTAGTTTTTATGTTTCTTCTTCGTGGATCACTTCTATTTGCGAATCAGCACTTTCGACAATCAACTGGGAAAGACCATGTTCTCTTACCAACTTGGTGGGCTTGATATCCAGATTGTATTCTTTCACTTTGGCAATCCATCCTCCTCTTTTTGAACCTAGTTCCTGTTGAGTCAAAATGGATTTGACGACAGGATATGGGACCATCACAATCATGTGTGAATTGAAGATATAAAACCTAATATGTTTACAACTTTGACCACAGCATATGCATGTTTTTCAATCAAAGTGTACTTAAGCTCATGATCTTTTAGCCCACAACTCATGAAAGCAATAGGGGACTCAATGCCTTCTTCATTTTTCTGCACAAGGATCGCTAACAATGTGTATTCAAAAGAGTAGCAATATGAAATGAAATCTTTCCGAAAATCTGGGCAAGTGAAGATTGTGCCTTGGCAATGACCTATTTGATTTCGTTGAAAGCTTTCTTTCCATCATCATTCCATTTGAAATAAATCTTTCCACGCATCATCTGAAAAATATACCTTGTTAGTTCCACAAAATCAAGAGCAAATCTTGTTAGAAAGTTTACCTTAGCAAAGAAAAAATGCATGCCAGGTTTGTTGGTAGGTAGAGACAACTGTTGAATTACTTTTACCCTTTCTGGATCAATTTTGGTACCTTCCTTGGAAACCAAGTGCCCCAAGAGTTTGCCAGTTGGACTTTTTTGGATTCAATGATATACCATGAGCAAGGCATCTTTCGAAAACCATCTTCAGATGTTCATAGCAATTGCCTCTCTTCTTTGAAAATACTGTGAGATCATCAAGATAGATTACTATGATTTTGTTTTTAGATCGCTAAAAGCCAAATCCATTGCTCTCTGGAAAGTGGCTCTGACATTGATAAGACCAAAAGACATCTTGTATGCAAATGTTCTCCAAGGGGTGGTGAATGTCGTTCTGTATTGATCTTTCGTGGCAACTTGAACTTGGTTATACCCAGAAAAATCGTCAAGCATGGACATCATTTCGGAACCTATGACAGCTTGCAAAATCTGATCCATGATCGGCAAGGGGTAATTATCTTTTAGCAAATCTGATTCAAATTGTAGAAATCCACACAGATTTTGACCTCACTATTCTTCTTCCTTAAAGGCACGATATTGGCTACCCAATAGAGTGATGAATTGGAAAGATGATCCTTGCATCTAGCATTTTCTTTATCTCTTCATAGATAGTCCCTGCAGTCTTGGGATCGTGATGCCATGATTTTTGTCTGAAAGGGTTGATACCTAACTTCAAAGTAATATTGTGCCACATACTTTTGGGTCTGAAAGATTTCAAATTTGCATAACACCATGCGAAAATGTCTCTATACAATATGAACAGAACTATGAACCTCATCTATTCTTCTTTGGAACAACATTTATCGATGTTTACATATCATAGCTCTTCCTCTATACCAATATCTATTTTTTCATAATCGGATGACCCTTGAGGTTCCTCTTGGATCTTCCTTTTTATGTACTTGTCATGTTTATCAAATATTTCCTCCAATGAAACCAAACCTCTTAGTATCTTGTTTCCTTTTAGCTGAATGAACTTACTCTCCGATTGATTGGCTTCGACATCAGGTGGTTCTTCAGCTCCAATGTCTTTCAGGGGATGAAAATTCCTTGTATGCCGATAGGCTTCCTTCAAAGTACTAATTTATCAAGTTGTGTGCATGTTCTAGGAAAGCAATAATCCGTTCATTCTTGAACACCTGCCAATGTTCTGAATTGTCCGGAACACTCGAGCGATATGCCATCTCGATAGTATATCTACCCTTGTCCAACTTTGGGTGAGGAATCAACAAGGATGCAGATACAAGTAGTGCATCAACTTTAGAATTTTATTATCTTGGAATGGCATTGATAGCAAAAGAATTGAATACCTCAGTACAGTCCCAAACCCTATTCCTATAATGCTTTAGTATGTCATTTTTTACTTGGTATTGACCTCATACCTATTTCACAATCAACTTAGCATCTACTTGAGCTTTGAGATTTTGAATCCCCATTTCCTCTACTACTTGCAATCCTAGCAATAGTGCCTCATATTCAGCTGTATTATTGGTGCATTCAAATTGGAGTTTATATGAGAAAAGAAATAATTCTCTCTGTGGTGAAATCAACATTACCCCAACCCCTGATCCTCCAGTCAAGCAACTTCCATCAAATTCTAGGGTCTATACGTAATTTGTATCACCTTCAATGAGTTCAAGAAGTTCTAAGTCTTTTTCATTCATTATCATGTAGGTACTAGGGCTTATTTCTTTATATAGAATATCTGTTTGATGATCATTTGACTTTGCGCCAAGTGTTTAGCTTTGGGTTCTAGCAGAAGCTTTTCATTGACTCCCTTTATAGAAATGATAGTTTGTGTCCAATTCAATCGAATCTTGCCTCCAAGATATTTACAAAAAGTCCTACTCATCAACATTCCATAACACGGAGAGATAGCCGCTACATGGATGGTCATTTTAACTTTTTTATGAGTGAATGTTGTGAGGGCCACTTGGGCGTCTTTTATATGTCCAATCAAAGGAACTTGTTTCAATTCCATGTTGAAACAAATAACTTCCCACCTTCTCAAGCTATTTATCCTTTGTAGAGTTTGGCAAAGGAGTACCTCTATTCAGGTGAAACTTAAGAGCTGCAGTGGCTTTAGGAGCCTCTTTGGCCTTCTGCGTGTTAGATTCTTTGTTATTTTTTGTTGATTTCAACTTCTCATTTTGAGCTCTGGCAAATTTGACATATGAGTGACCATATCCTCAATTGTGTCATCTTACTCATCGCAATTGAGTTCATATTCAAGATATCCCATAATGGAGTCACCATCGGGTTCCTAAATTTCAGGATCAGAGGTGCCCAATACACCTCCTTCTGGTGATTCTTCAACGGCGCATAATTGCAACATCCTCACCATTTCTGAGCAGTTAGAACCATCGTGATCATTAGTAGCATGAAAGATACAAGAAAAGTGAATTTGCGCAGAAGTTGCTTAGATGGTGAGTTGAGGAGTTGGAGCAGGGAGTTTGGGACGAACGTTGACATGATATGGAACAAATGGACTTCTAGGCATATCCGGAGTTGGAGTAGGGAGTCTGGGACGAACGTTGCCATGATATGGAACAAATGGACTTCTAGGCATATTCTTATATGGGGCAACCTGACAAGCCTGAGGGATTTGTTTCTTCAAGGCCAATATATCATTTACCAATTTTTGAATCAAAGAATCTGTTGAAGTTTGTTTTTTGTTTTTGAATTAATCATTTTTCAATTTTTTGGCCATAATCATATCATCTTCTATTTTTATAGCCTAAGTTTGTGCTATTTTTGGAGTCTATGGGCAATTTATTTGCAGAAAGAAGCTCGCTTTAGGTGCTTGTGCATTCAAGAACAAGCACTTTTGATTTTCTACAGTAGGCATAAAAGTTGTTGGAATCTTATGTATCATTTTGTTGGATTGGGCTATGAATTCTCTCATGGGTTCATGAGGTTCCTTTTTTATCTGATCCAATTGAGCTACTAAGAGGGAATGTTCATCTTACGTTGGTTTGAATCTTTCCTCAAATTTGTTTCTCATCATCTGTCAGTTTGGAATAGAAGTTGTTGGTAGACGATCAAACTATTTTGTTCCTCCTTCAGCGGAGATTTCCACGAATAATCTAACTAATAAATTTTCATTTTCTACACCCAAAATAGTGCAAGCATAAAATAAAGTTTTTGTGTTCATCAAGATGTTGTTTACCATCACCGGTAAAAATTAGGAAAAAAATTCATTGAGCCTTTGGGTAAACCGTGGAGTTGAGCACCTAGGACCAATGGCCCAATATGTGGACCCCATGGTACTAGTACAGTTACCATGACTTGGAATTTTTTTTATCATGGGACCAGGACATTAGGCAAGGACAATGACATGTTTAGAGGTTGGACCTTTCTTATCCACTCTGGAGAAACCCTGAAATTAGACCATTCTTGCAAGTCAAAGAATGGATCAAGAATACCCTTATTTCTATTAGACCTTGTGTATCCTCTTCCAACCAAGATGGCAAAGGACTTTCTCGTAGTTTAACAAGAGAAGTTTCTTCTATATCAACATTGAATTGCAAGTGGGCAGCACAAAAACACTCATAGGTGTCCCACAGTGGACACCAAAAATTGTTGATGAAATATAAGACACTTTGACAAATCTTCTATTTCACAACAGTAAAGGAGACAAAAAGTCTCTCCTCTATTCAAAGGGGAGGTTCCCTTTATTGAAAACATGATAAACAGAAATAAACCTATTTACAATATTTACAGGTTAAATGGAGTATTGAGTTTTACAACTTTCAACCAAAAATAAATATAAAAAGGAAGGTGAAGAGTCACGCATGAATGAGCAAATACAAATTTCATCCTTTGCATGACAAGAAGTAATCCTATAAAATAAAGCACTTGTTTGACAATAATACGAGTATTGCTTGAATTGAGAGATATATATTAACATAAAAAATATATACATCCACAAAGAAAATGCTAGACACAAAATTCTGGAATTTCCCTTGTGTTCCTCATTGGAAAAATGAACACAGTTTATTTATCCTTTTCTTTCACGCAAAATTACATTGAGCATCAAACAACCCTTGTACAATTGTCATTTCTCCTATTTATACAGATAGAAAGGAATGGTCTAAGCCTTCACCTTCTTTTTATTTTTATTTTCAGTTGAAAGTAGTAAAACCCAATACTCCATTCAACATGTAAATATTGTAAATAGGTTTATTTTTGTTTTTTCTATTTTCAATAAAAGGAACCTCCCCTTCAAATAGAGGAAAACTTTTTGTCTCCTTCACTATTGTGAAATACAAGATTTGTCAAAATGTTTAATATTTCACCAACACACTTCACACAAAACTGAAATACAAAGTTGCACACAACATAAGCAAATCTATTCTAATCAAAAGGAGCTTGCACTATCACCAATCCACACAAGCAAGCCATGTCTCAGGAGACTGATAAGTGACTTCCCTCCCTAACTAAACACGTTTACATAATCATAGCTTTTATTGCATCAATAGAATTATATACAACAAGAGTTGTAGCAATTAAAGATTGCTACATCTCAATTTGCTTGCTTCCTTGATTCAATTATGTAATTCCTCGATCAATTAATTCCTATTCTATCTTGGTCTCCCTTCTCTATACTATGCCCAATGCTTTTATAACCTTATAGTAAGATTCCTTCTAAACAACTTAAAAGATTGTTGTTAAGGAATTTTATTCTTAGTATAATAAAGTAACAATACTTAGCTGATATGTGCACAATAACAAACCTACAATTAACAATATATCCATGCTAATGTCATTGGGAAGTCGAACCAAATTGTTGTCTTCCAACAACATTCAACTGAAATTACAAACCTTGACCCAAACATTCACTGTCAACAACCAACAAAAGCTTCCACAGCAGAATAATTTGGAACAGCAAGTTCTGCAACACTTAGACACCAAACAATCCTCTCCATGTGAATTTCCTCAATAAGACGCATTCAGTAGCAATTACTCTAGCATGACACATTCCACAGTAATCATGATTCATTCCACAACAATAACTATTCCTCTCCAGAGTAATCATTCCACAACATGGTTATTTGACTTCAATTAAAAGTGTTCCACGTTTCGTAGCAGGAACATTAGTTTTCGCAACAAACACAATTGCTCCACAGTAGAAGAGTATCAAAGCGATAGTGAAGCTCTAGCAGCCTCTTCTCATTCTACAGCATATCGATCACTCCAAGGTCTTCCGCAACATACATATCCTGCAACAATCTTAGAACAAACAATGGAAAATCCTACAATAACAATTAACCTTGGAATAACCATTTGCATATACTCATGAATTTCATCCAATATATCTTAAATGTTGTTCATTTCTATTATGAACATTAGAACAAAATGCATAATATCTCTTCAACATAAATATGGACAAAATATTAAGTTTGGTCTATATATGAGGTTGTACGAAGCATCAAAACATGATGGGGGCTAACAAAAATACATACAAAAGTGATCGATTACAAACCACATCACTAGTCAAGTATTAAGGCACACTAACTGAAAATATCCATCGCATGCAATCTCTGATGGTGTGTGCCCATTCTCTAAGTGACAGCAGCATCTGAACTTTGCCATAGGGCACGAGTTGATTTTCGAAACTGCAACGATATTTGGTCTTCATCGTATTGCATGGATCCATTTCTCAAGTTGTTTAATATTTTAATATATTTGGTGGCCCTTCAAATTTTTCTCTCTCAATATTTATCCTCTACAATAGCCAAGCAAATAAACAAGCGATTATTGGGTATGCCCTTCAATCAATGTAGAAAGAACGGAAGAAATTATACGAATCTATATAAATAACAAAGTAGGTCAGCTGGACTCAAATATACCGTTACAATGGAAAGTTGGGAATGCTAAAAGGACTCCAACAACTAAAAAAATATATCTAAAACTAAATCTAGATTTAGATCTAGGAAACAAAAGAGCCTAATAAGTTAAGGGTAACCCAAACATGTAAAACTATATAAATCCATTTCAAAGAAAACAATCTTGTGAAAGGAAGGTCCCATGCTAAAAGGGAACTGTCAATCACCATGTGAGGAGAGTTGATGGAGAACAAAAAGGTAGTTTGTATTAGAGTTGAGCAGAAACAAGACCAGCGTCATCATTATACCATGAAAGGTCCTATATAAATTCTAATGATGTCTTCAGGAGAATAGTTTGGGCTTAGAGGGATCAATTGAATAATCCTACGAGGAAGTAAGATACTCCCATTTTCTCTCCAAACATCAACTATGAACGATCCTCCAGATGTAGAGAGAATTGGCAATGCATTCCTTCACCTGAAGTTTGGATTGCGAATAGTTGAGCAACCAACCCTTTAGGTTGGGAGAGAATATCAGATGTTTGAGGTAACCTGGTCTGTGCTCTTATAGAAGGACATTGCATCACATATATCAGCATCTACAATGGTAACTATTGAAGCTTATGGGTGCATGACACCTCTAGTGACTGAAATAGGCTAAACGAATGAAGTGATCAATTTGGTGGCTCTAGAAGTATGTTGAAGAGCTTGACATCTCAAAGTATTAGTTTCTCAAATGTAAAAGGCCAAACACCAATGATTGATAACATAAAAGCTAGTGAGCGGCCCCCTTGAGTCTATATAAATAGTAGAACTTCCCTTGTGTCTCATAATAGACAAGGCACATCAATATAAAGTACAATTCATCTCAATCTTCTGGTATTATGTACCTAGGAATGATACTATAAAGCATATGGATTGATGGAGATATCCACAAATGGCACACATCCCCCTTAGTTAGTTATATCGGCTCAAATATATGTGGATTTAGTTATATTGAGTAATGAATAGGCCTATGTTGGGATCAATGGTTTACCCCTTGATTATTAGTAATGGGAAGTCAACATATGGTGTGAATATCATTGTTATGGATAGGAAGTATGTGGAGAGTATTCTATTAGGTTGGAATCATATTGGAGGTTGTCCCCCTCAAAGTGGCATTCTCTCATTGGAACATCTTGTGTATTTAATCTTTCCTTTAGGAGTATTGCATGGTGTGGGTAATTATTCTATTTCCATGTATACTGGCTATTAAGGCATCTTTGCCAGAAAACATCGTGTTGTGGGATCTCTATTGTATTTTGTATTTTGTTATTATTTGGTATATTTATTTTATTATACCTATGGATCTTATCAACTGGTATCAAAGCTGCAATTTGGGCAAAGTGGTAGAATGTCTTTTGAGCAGATTTTTTTTCCAAGGAGAAATGGTTTATCTTGCAAAGGGTCATTCTCCTCACACAAATCCCTGATTGAGGTGATTTTTGCATTGTTGGAAATATATTTTTGTGAGCATTCTAAAAAGTGGTCACAGTAAAGATTTTGAGCAAATTGAGGGAAATATAGTCATGTAAATATGACTATGTGAATTTGCTTTTTGAAAAAATATGGTGCATAATTAGGAAAAAAAGCAATCAACTTCAAAATTTCATTCTACCTACTAGATTGTTGATTCCCACACCATCAGAAAGAAAATTGACAGCTTTTGTAATGCCCCCTTTTTCAAATTAATTAAATCACAGACCTGAAGCTTATTTTGCTTCCCGTAGGCTAAGGGGAAATTAATAAAGGGAAAAAATTTAATAATAATGCTTTAAGTTGTCTCCCCATGTCACCTAAGATTTATACCTTAAAAGGGAACACCTAGACATTATTATTATGTGGGGCCAAAAAGGTGCATTAATTAGAAGGCTAGGTGGGGAAAAGAAAATAAAAAATAATTATTAATTATTTTGAGGAGCAAAAAAAAAATATTAAATAAAAGTAGTTAAAAATTACTTTTAGGGTTTTGAAGAGAAAAGGTAATTATTAAAAAGTTGGAAGGAAAAAGACATCATTATCATTCAATCAATTTCAAACACTTTTCAAGCTTGAACATCCATTGTTCAACTTTCATCACAGAAGACGAAAACCAGTAATGTCCACAAATGAGACAATTAGACCTAGTTGGAGTTTTCCAACAAACCCTTGAATAAAAATTGCCAATTAACTGAAAATATGCTCCACAAACCAACAAACCCTAGCTAAAAAATTTATAGAATTTTCAAGCAGCACATGCTAAAAATAGCTTCACAAATAGTTGAAAATAAATTGAAAGCAAGGTACCTTTTTTTTACCAAGATAATTAGGCAAAATGGTTGAAACTACCCCTACAAATACCCTGATTTTTATGTGAAAGTACAGCAGCGTTTTCCACTCACAAAACACCCCCAAAACATCCACAAGTGAGTCGCCACACTTAAAAAATAGGGAAATAAATCTGATATTTATTTTTTGAAATTTGCCCTTCTAAACACCTCTCGGATCTCTCCAATCAAGTCACCCAAGTTGCCAAAAAAATATATTAATTTTTATAATATTCCTAGGGCATAGATTGACCTTCCAACCTGCAATTTGATTCCCAACAACTCGTCAATAGCTGGAATAAATTATGAAAATTACCTTGACACTAGAAGAGGGTTCCATAGACAAATTTGCCCTCTTAAGAGGGGTCGCCACCCTCCCAAAGCAAGTCACCACCCTTGGGATGGCCTCCAAACTCAACAAGTTCCTCAACCAAGTTCGCCCACCTCTTTGACCTGCAAATTATGAATTTTCAGCTCTCCAAAGAGTTTGTAATACTTCCTTGATGAAGGTGGTGTCAAAAAACACCTTTGTAGATCCACTTACATACAACTATGCAAAATTGAAGCGCAATTACAGCCCTTGAATAGTGCTGCCCTATGTAGAAGATTGGAAGTTTTCGTTCCCAAACTCCTTTGTGAACTTGAAATTTTTCATCCTCAAATCACTTGTTCAAGCTTGACATACTTGCACAAGAATTTCAATATCAAAAATGCATAATCCTTTCAAATGAGACTTTCCTTTCCTTTTATATCTCTCCTCCAAGTGTGGCACCCAAAACAAGGAGGGAGAGTTCACCTTTTTATTTAAAAAAGATATTATATAAAGCTTCCTTATAAAATTCATTTTTAGGCCTTAAGTGCCCATGACCTTAAAAAGGTCCCAACTTAAGTGAAAATTAGATAAAAAACACCTTTTACACAACTCAACTGAAAATTAGAATACTTAAGTACTTTTCATGTATTTGTTCTTTGAATAGTCCCCTCATAGTTCCTTTCTCTTTCTTTCCCTTAGCCTTGTGGGGACAAAACCAAGCTAAGGGTCCATAAACAAGTTACGCCAAAAAGGGGGACATTACAGTCATCCCCACCCAAAATTGCTTGTCCTCAAGCAATTGCAAAATCCATGGAGTTGTCCCCACATTCTTCATGATGCACTTACCAACTGAAATGGCTTCCCACTAAAAAGAAGCTCCAATCTGAATTCCCAACTTGCTAAACCTGTATCTTATAGGCTGCCCCCATGAATTCAAGGTGTCATTACAACCTTTCAGGGACTCCTCCCAAAGATAGACATACAAATTTGATGGCAAGGATCCGCTGAATTGGATCTATCAAATGGAACACTTTTTTTGAGTTACACCAAGTCCCTTGCATGCAAGAGGTCGCAATGGCATACCTAAATTTGAACCCTGATCAATAAATTTGGTATTGTTGGCTTTGTAGGCAAAATAAAAAGAACTCTACCATCACATGGTCGATTTTTGTGGAGGAACTGACAGCACACTATAGTAATAGCTTAGGCAATAACTACTTCAGCCAATTGGCCATGCTAAGAAAAGCAGGTACAGACACGGATTATATTCAGTACTTTCAGACCCTATCCTTGAAAGTTGAGAATGTTACGAAGAAATTGAAGGACCAATTTCAGGGTGGGTTGAAGGAAAATATTCAACATGAGATACACTTGTTTGATCCTCCTTCATTGTCTGAGTCTACTACTAGGTAAGAAGGGTAGAGGAAAAGGCTTCAGTTGTTGGAAGACATGCATCAAAGAGCGCAGCACCCCGACATAGAGTTTCCCTTAGCCGACCAAATTTATGCCTCAACAAATTGAAGAAAAAAGGGTAAAAGTTATGTTTTAATTGTGATAGCAAATATAGTAGGGGGCATAAATGTGGAGAAGAAACTTTTTTACATTGAAAGAACAATCGAAGAGGAGAAAGAATAATTTGAGGCTGAAGAGGAACCAAATGAAGCATCATAGGATCCACAACCGACCATCTCTTGCCATGACTGTCAACGATTAGTACCCACAAAGCTTCAAAGTATTTGGATTTCTAAAGAAACAAAGAGTGAGTGTTGATTGATTCGGGAAGTAATCAAAATTTCATCATCAAAAAATTGGCATGCGTTTGAATTGCTTTGTCTTTCCATCTCCAAAATTTCAAGTCATGATTGCCAATGGTGGTAGTCAATTGTTCAGGAAAATCTCACAATATAAAACTAGTAATGGGGGGCTACCTGTTAACTAGCCCTCTGTTTTCCATCCCCATGGGTGGAATGGATATAGTGTTGGGACTACATTTTGCACAATCAAGATGAACTTTCAAGAGCTCTTCATGTGCTTTCATTCAAAGGGCAAAACATTCAAATTGAGAGGATTGAAAGCAAAGTCTCCATGGATGGTGAGTTCTCATCAAATGCAAAAGTTGCTCAAAAATTATTTATTGGATTTGTGACAAATATTTTCACTCAAAGCCCAACCCCAACCGTCACAAGCATTGACTCCACCAAATCTTCAATCTATCATTGACAAACACACAGTAGTATTTAAAGAGATGTCAAAAGGACTTCCACCCTAGAGAGATCATGATCATGTCATTCAGGTAGTAGCGAGAAGCCAACTGCCCAACATCAGACTTTACAAGTAGCCATATGTGCAAAAAAGTGAGATTGAGCGAATGGTACAAGGGATGTTGGAAGCAAGTATTATTTGTCATAGTCAAAGGGCATATTCTTCTCCAATGAAGATGGTGCATAAGAAAGATGACACTTAGAGCATGTGCCCAGACTAGAAAGAGCTAAATAATTTCACCATCAAAGATAAGTTTTTTATTCTTGTAATTGATGGTTTGCTAGATAAGTTACATGGAGCTATTTTTTATTTATTTTTATACCAAACTAGATCTTAGATCTAGATATCATCAAATCAAAGTCAAGGAGGAAGATATTCCCAAAATAACGTTCAAAACACATGAAGACCATTCTAAGTTTCAAGTTATGCCATTCAGTCTTGCAAATGCCCCATGTATATTTCAAAGATTGATAAATTCCATACTCAACCTATTTCTTAGGAAATTTGCCTTGGTTTTATTTGATGATATACTTGCCTACAACAAAACATTGGAAGACCATCTACACCATGTTGATTAGGTCCTACAAACTCTCAAGCAGCATCAGCTTTATGGAAAACTATTTAGGTGTGCTTTTGGAATCAAGGAGGTGAATTGCTTGAGTCACAATGTCTCTCATGGAGGAGTAAAGGTGGATCCTAACAAGATCAAGGTCATGGTTGAGTGAAAAGCCCATAAACCCTAAAATGCCTATAGGAATTCATAGGTCTTACTAGATACTACCACAACTTTGTCAAGAATTATGGCAACAAAGCAACACCACTCACAACTCTCTTGAAATAGGATTCCTTCCATTACAATGAGAAAGCAACCAAAGCATTCAAGATGCTTAAAGAGGCCATGTACACTACTCCAATTTTATCCACTCCAAACTTTGCCAAAACTTCCATTGTGAAGTGCAATGTTAAGGCATGGTATGGGGGCAGTACTAATGCAAGTAGGAAAGCCCATTACTTTTGAAAGTCGCCAAATAAAAGGTAAGAATTGACTTAAGCACATTTATGAGAAAAACACGTAGGCTATTCTTCATGTGGTCAAGCAAAGGAGGCCTTATCTAATGGGAAGGCACTTCAAAGTTTAGATGGATCACGATAATCTGAAATACTTCTTGCAACAAAGCTATCATCAAAAGAGCAGTAGAAATGGGTTACTAAGACGTTGGGGTACGACTTCGAGATCATCTACAAGAAAGGGAATGAGAATGTAGTGGTAGATGCACTCTCTAAAAGAGATGAAAACACAGAGGCGTTGGTGTGTGCCATGTCCATACTATAGGCAAATTGGGTGGATGTGGCAAAAGAAATTTGAAGGTGGCATCTCATTCAACAACTTCAAAAAGATCCAAGCACTTCAAATAAATTTGTGTGGAAGGGTGACTCCCTTTGGAACAAGGACCTCGAGCCTCAAATATAAGGTTCTAGAGTAACTTAATGCCTCCTCAATTAGAGGACAATCAAGATTCTTGGAGACTCATCATAGGGTCAAACAAGATTTTTTTGGGAACGCCTCCAAGGTGATGTGCAAAAAATTGTGGCAAAATGTTTGGTGTCTCAACGAAACAAAGGTGGGACAATAAAGACCCAAAGTTTGGTGAAGCCTTTATCTATTATAAGCTAGCAATGGGAAGAGGTTCATATGGATTTCATCATGGAGTTTCCAAAATTAGAAGGGGAAAATGTCATCATGGTAGTGGCAAATAGACTCACAAAATATGCCCATTTTTGCACCTTGTTGCATCCATTTGTAGCAAGCACGGTGGCAACAACATTTATGGATACAATTCAAAAACCACGTGGTACCCCAAAGATTATAGTAAGTGATCATGATCCTATATTTATTAGTAATTTTTTTACTATTTTATTCTCTTGTTTGGGTACTCAATTGACTCATAGCTCTTTTAATCACCCCCGGTCTAATGAGCAAATTGAGGTAGTCAACAAGTGTTTAGAGGGTCATCTGTGTTGTTTTACTTATAAAAAACAGTCCCAATGAGCTATGGAGTGTCCCTTTTTGGGCAAAAAGCAACAATTTTGGATTTTTCTGCACCCTTTCAAAATAAACAGCAAAAGCAACAATGCTCAACAATGTCAATAAATTAAACTAGAATTCTTCTTGCATAATAAATGTATTACAGCCAAATCTAGTGATGTTTCATCAACAAACAATGTCTATTGGAAACCCTTACAGCCAAGATAAACCCCGATTTGTTGATCCACAAATCCTCAAAAAATTCTGAAAATTGATAGCTCCAAACAACCAGCTGAAATCTGTAATAACTTGACTTGTCTACACAATTATATCCCTGTATGGAATCACCACGAAGGATAGGAGGGTTTTCGTCCTTAGAACGTGAATTACGAAAGATGGAGGTTTTCATCCCCACAACAGTGTTCAACCAATACGGGTTTTCATCCTTATGCTGAAAACTTGAAGTATGAAGCTCAACAAATTGGGAGGATATATTTTTTCAAAAACGTGGATGATTTTGGTTGTGTACAAGAAGGTATATTTATAGCCTTTGAGAGGAGGGAGGGACCAAGGAGGGTGGGCCGTACCACATGGAAGCACTCCATTACACAAGGAGTCCACATGGTCAATGAAAAATGTAGTCCAATAAAGAAATCACATTTCTAACATAAGGGGCCATAAAAGTGGTGCAATAGTGAAGTCCACTAGCAAAAGCTTGCAATAATAAACTCCACTAAAAATGTGCACACACGTGTAATAGTAAATTCCACTAACAAAAGTATGCAATATTGAAACCTACTAAGTGCAACACAAAAGGTCCACTTTTCACTTTTACCCTTTTCTTTTATTTTTTATTTTTCTCACCCTTTTCCTATTATTTCTAATAATAATAAAGTAATATTAAGTTGTCACTTAAAAGTAAGTTACTTAGACAACTTAAAATAGTACTATACTATTTTTACATTGTTTGAAAAAGGGGACATGACAAGTTAACTAGTTGATACTAACAAAATGATGGTATAGCACTTCTTTACATGCTTCTTCAAACATGTATCCATTTAAGGCACTATATGGATATCATCCTCCATTCGTCATGTCATCCTTTAAAGTAAAACCAAGGGTTAAAGTGCTTGAAGAGCACATTCAGCACCAACAAGTACTTTATAGTCTTAGAGAGAACCTGACCATGGCACAAAACAGAATAAAGCAATAGGCTGACCATCACAAGAGTAAAAGGTATTTTAAAGTAGGAGATTAGGTGGTTCTAAAGGTTGCAAACGTATAAGCAAATGTTGTTGAAGCAACAAAAGAAGGATAACAAACTTTCTCCAAGTATTATGGCCCTTATCGAACCCTGCACTGGATTGGTAGCATGGAGTACAAATTAAAGTTACCTCCATAAGCAAAAATATATCCAATCTTCTATGTTTCCTATTTCATTGGCAAGAAGATTCCAGCGCAAAGTTACCATAGCTAGATGATGAAGGAAGAATCACCTTGGACCTTGATATGAGTCTCCAAATACGAATGAAGAAGTTGAGGACTTGGGTGATGATGAAGCATCTCATCAAGTGGAAGAACCTTCCCAGGGAACAAGTGACATGGGAAGATGAAGCCTTATGCAAAAGCATCTATTGTTGGTCAACGTTAAGGACAACACTTGTTTTAAGGGAAGGGGCATGCTATGCCCTTAACCTATGAGTGTCTAGTGATATGGATGGGTCGTTAATCATTTGATAATTTCTATATTTTATAATAGTATGACTATTTGGCCTCATTGGAGTATGGAATCCACATAACCTAATTAGGGTATATATAGGAGGAAGAGTTGGAGTAATCGATCATCATATTACAAATTTTGTTCTTATTGTAAGGATTGTGGAGGTTACACCCTCAAATTCGTTCAATCATATATTTCAATATTTTGCTCTTCATTTTACATATAATGTGTGGATTTGCTCTATTATGTTGTTATTTGCCAGTTATTGTTATTTTGCTCATGCCATATGTTAAATTGCGATATATTGGTGTGAACCTACTCTTGTCATATAGTAAGTTCAATACAAGTGTTATCAGAGCACCTAATTATAAACAGTAGAACCTCCCTTGTGTCTCTTAATAGACAAGGCACCTTCAATCTTCTAGAGAGAGCAAAGACAATAAATTCTATTATGTTGCAGAATATGGCAATTTGTCTCAACTAGTATAACTAGTGAGAGTATGCCCTCAACTAGCCAATGGATATACTTAGGCTACATGACCAACATAATGAAGGTAGTTGGATCGAACAATGGTGCCATCAACAATCTCCAGGAAATACTCAACATAAAAAAACACAAAGGTTGAAAAGCTAAACGAGATCCAAGTGAATTGAGTATGTTGTCGATATATATGCTCTCTAACAGGTGAATTGATTTACCACTTCATGGGAAGAAAGTTAGGGTGCATCCAAGGAGTATTTTGAAAGTGTGTTGGTCTATAGAGATGTCGGTCAACTGAAGAAACAAACTTGTCTCAAAGTGATCCGAAATTGTATCATGTACATCATCAAATTCAGTTGGTTGAGTTATTCAATTGTTAAGAAGATTCAAGAAGTGGTTGTGATATTTTATGACCTAATAAATATAGGTTTTGGTATAGAGACTAAAACATTATGGGGAAAGTGGCTTTAGATTGCATATTTGCATTCTCCTCAAAAAATTATGCACTTTCAAATAATCAGCACCTAATTTTGGGTTTATATGCAAAATTTATAGCCTCTAGAAGTTACAGGTCTTTCGATGGTGACAAAACCACTAGTTAAAGCAAGTGGCAATTACGTAATTGCCAGTTAAAGCAAGTGGAGGTTACATAACCATCGCTCTGCACATAGTGGCAGTTTTGCAAACTTATGCAGCGATTTCACAACAACTGGGTCAATGTTACAAGTGTCGGGCAGTTTTGCAATTGTCCGCCTATCTAAAGCGAATATTTCACCCAAACAATTTGCATAAGAAGAGTAAACGATAAACGGTTTATCTTTAACTTCATGACTTTTGAGCTCCCGATTCGAGCTTAAGGATTTTTATGAGTGTATAAATGAGAACCCCTAGAGGTTAAAAAAGGCAATGGAGGAGAATGGGGGTCAATGGAATCCATTCCAGTTCATCCAATTCATGGAAAATGGATGCAATCACTGCTTAGCATGATTGTGAGATTGCAGAAGGCTATGCAGCTGAGATGGTGGAGTGCAAAACTTGAGTTTGCATGAAGAAGCAAGTAAATCCACAAAAGGTTGCAGGGAACATTTGCTAGTGTACGATGTTGTTGATTGATATCGGAGTCCTTGTAGGCCTCAAGAAGGCAGCAAGCTGGTAAAAATGTATGAAGATAGTGGATAAGAGGAAGCACGGCTTGAGTCATTAAAAGTTTTCCCACATTGGGTTTCTCTAGGGTAATTCCTTGTGTATGTCTCTTTTTTGTTGTTGTGTTTAATTCATTGTTTGCATACTTATAATTCATGCAACTAATCTATTATCTCAAACACTTAAGAGAGCATAGGAATCAATTGAATGCATGAGCACAAGCATAACACTTGTTTATGACAGAAAAGGAATAAGATTGATTCTCCCATAAAGTAAATAACAACATATTCTTTGTGCAATATTGCTTTGCAGAAATCATATAGTTTTAGTCGTAGCATGGCTAGAATGTAGAACAGGACATGCAATGAATGTAACATGTAGGAGAGCATGTGAAGAATTGCATAATGAAATTTATGTTGTATAAGGCAACAAGTATGAGCAGTTTAGTGTTGTTTCAATGGTATAGAACTTGGGAACAACACATTGAAAAAGTAAATCCATGTCCATGAATCGTCCAATGGAATGTCCATGTCAATTATGGACCAAATAGTATCAGAGCAATTTTTTCTTATGCCCTAAAGGGGTTTGCTAACACATTTTCTTATTTCTGTTGTATTTGCTTCTATATTTGTTCATATACAAGGAGGTGCATGGTTTTGGGTGCATAGTCCAATCACGGGCAAAGCTTTGAAGAGAGAGAGCGAGCTCCAAGCAATGGTTGAAGGGCAAGGCATCACAAAGGTGACAGCATGTTGGTTTTCTTGTTTCTCCATGCAATTCAAATCACATCATTGGTAGCACGTCTATTTGTTTTTCAGTGCTGTAGCATGCACATGGGAAATAAAACGATTGTGCATGAAGGTATAAGTCTGTCTTCATAATCAGAATGACTATAACATGCTTATGATGGTTGTGATATGCACTTGGGAAGATGAAACAGCTGTAGCAGTTTGTAACATGCATTTTGAATTGTTGTATGCACATGGAATAAGGTTGCAGCAGGTTTTCCAAAATAGTTTTTGGTATGACAGCCGTTGGTAAAGCACATTGATGGGAATCTAGAAGTATTCTCATGAACCCAAGTGTTCTTCCTTGGTGGGAAAAGAAGTGCACCCATAGCAAGCAGCACTCCACAAGAAGACTCCTAGTTTAATAAATGCATGATTTGGCATCCATGTTCCTTCACTGAATACATTTCATTCAATTTGTGATGCATTTGTTTTAATGCAAACTTCGAGTTGAGAAATAGGGCAGCTTTGTAAATCGAATTGTGTTTCAATCCATGTATGTTGCATTTGTTGTTAATGCAAACATTGAATTGAAGACCCAAGATAAAGACAAATCTGTAAAAGTAGTGATTTGTTGTAAACCAATTACATGATACATGTATTCTTCACTTCTAAGAATGTGAAGAAGCTGTAGAAAGCATCTCTCAAGAGAGAACCAAGAGAGAGCTTCACCCTAGACTACAAGCATGTGTATTGCAGCACAAGGGCAAAGAGGAATAGCCACAAGCATAAGGCAAGGAAACAAGTAGTGCTAAGAGCAAGCCAAGAGGAAGAGCGGTAAACCCAAGAATACAAGGTCAGTTGGCAGAAATTTGAAGGATTCGTGGACTCTTAATCAATATGGTTTCACAAGTTGCACTTTGGGGTGAGTCTTCAAGAGAGAGGAGCAATATTCTCCAAAGTATAAACATTGCCAATCCAAGAGAGATGAAGAATACTCACGTTAAGAAGATAGAAGGCAAATCCTTATCCTTTCATCATAGAGATTTTTTGGGGCCAAATGCCTTAAAATTGGGCAGGTGTGATCCAAAATTGGATCATGTGCATCATTAAATTCAGTTCGTTGAGTTAATCGATTCTTAACAAGATTCAGGAAGTAATTGCTACACTTTATGAACTAATAAAGGTAGCTTTTGGGTCTGAGGCTAAACCATGATGATGAAAACACTCAAAGCATGTTTTAAATAACATATTTGGATTCTCCTCAAAAAGTTATGCACTTTCCAAAAAACACAACACCTGATTTCAAGACCATATGCAAAAATTATGGTCTCCGGAAGTTGCAGGATTTTGTATGGTGACAAAACCACCGGTTTAAGCAAGTGTGGTTAAGTAACCGCAGGTCTGCATATAGCGGCGGTTATGCAACCTTACAGATTTTATGTTTTCACGATCCATTCAAATTAGATCTAAAGCTTTTGGAAATATTGTGTGCCTGTTTTTAGCTCGATGTTTTGGAACACCAACCATGATCCATCATCAGGAGAAAGTCTAAGGTTTCTAAACTACCGCTATATGCAGACTTGCAGTTACGTAACCACACTTGCTTAAACTGGCAGTTTTGTCACCATACAAAATCCTGCAACTTCCGGAGACTGTAACTTTTGCTTATAGTCTTGAAATCAGGTGTTGTGTTTTTTGGAAAGTGCATAACTTTTCGAGGAGAATCCAAACATGTAATATAAAACACATAAAGATTGGTGATCCGAAACATCGATCTAAAAACAGGCACATGGTATTTCCAAAAGCTTTAGATCTAAAGTTTTGCAACTATCAAGTGGCTTTGCAAGTGTCAAGGGCGGTTTTGCAATCAGCAATCTATTTAAAACAATAGTTTTGCCTGAACAATTTGCACAAGAGTAAACAACATAGAGATAATTTCTCTTCATCTTCCTGACTTTTGCCCTCCCAGTTCGAGCCAAAGGGTTCTTAGGACTGAATAAATGAACCAATTGAGGTTCAAGGGAGACAGGAGAATGGGGTCGATGGAATCCATTGCACCTCATCCAATTCATGGAGAATAGATGCAATCATTATTTAGTGTGATTGTGAGATTGCAAAAGGCTACACAGCTATGATGGCTAAAGGTAGTAGTCTCAATTTTGCATGAAGAAGAAATTGAATCCACAAAAGTTTGCAGAGTACATTTGCAAGTGTAGGATGTTGTTAATTGATTTTGGTGTCCTTGAAGGCCTCAAGAGGCCAATAAGCTTGTAAAAATGCATGAAGATAATATATAAAAGGAAGCATGGCTTCACTCTTTTGAATTTTTCCCACACAAGGTTTCTCCAAGGTAATTTCTTGTGTCTGCCTCTCTTTTGTTGTTTTGTTTGATTCATTGTTTGCAGACTTTTAATTCCTACAACTAATCTACTATCTCAAACACTCAAGAGAGCATAGGAATCAATTGAATGCATGAGCACAAGCATAACACTTGTTCGCGACAACAAATAGAAATAGGATTGTCTCTACCATTGAAATATCCCTTTTAGGGCTAAAAACTAAACAAAGGGGTTTTCCAACAAACCCTAACACAACAAAAGAAATTTTTGATATTTTATCAAACCCTAACTAAAATTAAGAATTTTGGAAATATGAAACTAAGGCACAAATTGTAATTTTTTACCATTAAATAATTGCCCAAAAATCTAGAATAATTATAGCCACCAAAACCTCTTCAAATCTAATTTTTAACATGCAAGTACATGCTGGAAAATTCCAAATAAAATAGCAGAATTTTATTCAAACCCTTATACAACAAATTAGGTATGAATTAGCCCTCCCAAATACAAAATTAGACTCAACAGGTGGGTCACCCAACTCTAAACACGCAGAACTGCCACTAAAAAATAGCACAACCCTCACAAGTCTTCAACAGCCCTTCACCCCAATCACTGCCCTATTTTCTACCTCCAACCCTAGTCGCTACCATCCAAATGGAAGTCGCCACAATTCCCAACCAAGCGTTGCCCTTGTACCCTGCTCAAACCCTTGTGAATGGCTCCCAACAACAAGCCAAAGCACCACAACCGATAGTCACACTTGCCAATGCAAATCACTTCCCTAGAAGAGGGTCAAATCACTGAATCACTAAATCTAAAATGCAATTATAGCACCTGATAGTAGTGCTGCCCTAAATAAGAGTGGAGGTTTTCGTCTCCAAACCCTTGTGTCCTTGAAGGTTTTCGTCTTCAAGTCACTTAGCCAAGCGTTTCGTGCTTTAGCTTAAAAATAAAATATCATAAAATCATGGTAACCTTTCAACTAATCATCACCCCACCTTTTATACTATATTTTCCACAAATTCTCCCCTAAAAGGGGCGCTCCACTTGGAGGGAGGGTTAAAGTGGTTTTAAAAGATCTTTTCCCTTCTCTTCATTAAGGGTTAAAATAACCCTTACAAGTTACCGTTTTTAGTTATAAAATAAAAAGATATATCAAAAAGGTATCATTTATAACTTAAAATTAGAACCACAGTTTCCCTTTCTTCCCTTAGCCTAGGGAAAGCACCAAAAGAACTAGGCTAAAGGTCATGTCCGTGCTTAGGCCAAAAAGGAGGACATGGCAATCCTCCCTACCCAAAATTGTTTGTCCTCAATCAATAGCAACATCCATGGAGTTGTCCCAACACTTTTCTTCATGCAAAGTCCATCTATAGTTGTTTCCCATGAAAGAAAACCCTCATTATGTACCCTTTTGCTGTTGTACCTACCAAATGATGTATGTGTTATCACTCTGGAGTGCACCCTGCTTGAAGATGTGCAAAGCAAACTCTCACTCCAGCTAATACAATTGGAACTTCTCCGAGCGTGGGTGACTCTTTGATGAGAAGAACCTCCAGAGAGAGCTGGTTCCCTTTAGACTTTTCAATAAACTTGACTATCGTGATTTTTATGATTTTTAGAGTGAAAAGGGAGAAGGAAATTGAAAAGGAAACTATAATTAAAAGGGAGTGATACACCTGAATTTGTCAAAACCCTCTAAAGTTACTGAAATCAATGCACACATAATCAAATGAAATCTATAATTTTGTCCTTGAGCATAAATATTTCAGATGAAGGGTTGGAAACCTCTTCAAATGACCTGCAAAAGGATGAGAAAGGGAGAGATAGGTAAGGAAGGGACCTGCAAAAAGAGATAAATCTCACTTATACGCTGATGCACAATCAAATTACACACTATCTTTTGTCAAAATTCAAATTCAGAACAATAACTTCTTTATTGATGAATGGTCCAGCTTACAATTTCTTTCTTCAAACTTCAGGGCCCCTTTCAATGGCTTGATTAAGCCCTTAAATAAGCTTTCTCCAAAAATCTAAATAGCCTATGTGGAGTTTCTAAAAAGGGAAAGGGTTAATCTTGGTTAACTAACTCAAAACTTAACCTCTTTTTACAATATTCAGAATATAAAATCTTTCCTTTACAAAATCTACATGTATCTCCAAACTTTGGCGTAGAAAAAGAGTGACAGAGCCAAGTTTGAAAGATTAATCTTAAAATAAACAATACATTCTTCAAAATCTTCAAACATGCATAAATCCAAGGTGGCGTGGAAGTGTGGATGGTGGGCCCTTTGAAAGTCAACTTCTCCTTTGCATGGAAGATTACACCAAATTTTTAAATAAGGAACTCCATTTGATTCATTTGAAAGTTGAGCTGGAGAAAGATATTCCTGTTTGCATGAAAAACAAGGAAGATATACAACAAATTTGTCCGATCAAATCCAAATTAAGCCCAGTCAAACCCTAATGGTCTCCACTTGCATGAGAAGCTACGCCACCTCATATACTCTGCTAGAATGGCCTAGAACGTTTGATAGCTTTGGATTGAATGAAAATCAAGGAAATGTGTGATTTAGGTCAAACAGTGAACTGAAACCTTGACCAGTCTACTGAAAATAGCCTATGCTTGCATGATCAAGAATCTTGTTGTGTGAGAGACACGTTCAGATTGAACCTTGTTATTTGTCAGCTTCCTATTCTCGATTTTCTCACTTTTGTGCATGCATTTTCTTGGCCTTATCTGTTTATGGCCTTTGTAATTATCCACTCGACCTATCCGGACAATTATCTGTGATTTTCCTGTGTGTATTTTCCTTTCGGGCTTGTCTTTTGCATGTATATTGCCTTCTTCCCTCGGATTTTTTCCCTCGGACAAATTGTCCGTGGGAATTATTTCAGGGTTGTTCATTTGGACGTCTCTCAGATTTTTTGACTTTCCACTTTCCCACGAACAAAATGTCCACGAGAATTGTCTAAGACTTTCCCTTGGTTGTGTCCTTTCCTTTTCCAAAGGAATTCTTTCAGACATATTTGTTCGAAGGAATTCCTTCGGACTTTTTGTCTGAGTCTTTATTTGCCTATTCATTCCCTTGTTCCTTCAACAGCATTGTAGAGTAATTTTCCCAAAGGGTTACATACCCTTTGGGAATTTTGAAAATGTCTTTCCCGAAGGGCACATGCCCTTCGGGCTTTTGTAAAAGCCCTTAAAACTCATGAGATGAACCTTCCCGAAGGGCACATGCCCTTCAGGTTTCTTGCAAACGTCCCTTCCAATCTTGAAGTGAGCCTTCCCGAAGGGCAGGTACCCTTTGGGATTCTTGCAAACGTCCCTTCCGAAGGGCACATGCCCTTTCGATTTTCTGAAAGTGTACTTTTCTGCGTTCGAAACTGTCCCATTGAACTTTCTCGAAGGGTAAAAACCCTTCGCGATTTTTGGAAAGGACCTTCCCGAAGGACACATACCCTTCGGGTTTCTTGTAAGAGTCTTTTTCTTCACCAAAGAACTACCCCTTTGTAATTCTTTTGGACTTATTGTAAAGTCCTTGAACATGCATTCCCTCGGACAAATTGTCCCAGGAAATTGATCCGACACTTAACCATTTGAGACATGAAAAGACAACACTTTGAGGAAGAAAATACTAAGGAAAAAGTCTTCTTGGGAGAAACACTCGATGAAATAAGGTCTGAAAGTTATAAACCTGTATTCTATTGGTGTTGCTTTCATCGTGAGTGAAATTACAAGCCTGTAAGCTAATGTTAAAACTATATGTGATGCTTTGAAGGAGATGTGCTTTTTTTTTTTTTTTTTAAACCTGTTGTAGGTGTCTTATTCTTGAATGGATTGTAGCTCGTAAATGACCCCAAAGGAGGCTCCAAAACAGATTTGACCTTCATTCTTCAAAAAGATTGCTTGATCAATCCATTTGTAGATATGAACCATATGAAAAACCTCACTGTCACCTTAAACTTCATCTTCATGCCTGTATTCTACTTATAATCACAAGCACTTGTCACTAAATCTTGATAAAGACCGTTCTTACTTGATTGTGAAACGTTTATTGTAGATCCTCATCATGACTGTATTTGATACTTTGGCTGTCCACATATCACCTTGTTCATGTCTTTAGACTATAGATCACCAGTTTGGCCAGCTGTATAGGGGATAAACTTTCCCTAGAAAAGTACTTTATATTATTTCACTTAAGTAGGGGACATTGTGAGTCTTAACCTTTAAAACTTAAGTTGATTTTTGAAATTAACCCTCTCTTTCTCATGTGGAGCGCTACACTTGGAGAAGCTATTTAAAGAGCATGAAGGGCTCAATTGAAGATTATGTGTGTGTATGCTATTTTAGAGAGAAGTCAAATATGTCAAGCTTGATCATCTTTGGCATAGTTTCTTGGAGAATGTTATACTCCAAGAGCTATGAAGCCCACTAAAACAGTGTCTATCAATACCACCTATTGAAGGAAATATTGTGAATCTATTTGAAGAATCAATTAAATTTTCTTGCTAATATTGCAACTGTAGCGAATCAATTTGGAGGACAAAAATCAAGCAAAGGGGAAGGGTTTGTGGTCTCCAAGAGTAGCGAATGAGAGAAGGGTCAAAGGAGGGTTGTCTATGCATAGAGCAAACCACTCAAGGGCTGGGAAAGTCTACAATTTGGAAGATTTAGTGGATTACAACCCTCTCCTAGGGTTTTAGTATTTTATCTAATTTTTCCAAGTGAAGCAATCCATTGGGAGTGATTGATCCATGTGTCTAGAGAGTAATTAGTGCTGGGAAAATATTTCTATATTTTTCTTTAGGGTGGCAAACCAGCTGAAGGAGTTTTCTAAGATATTTGAAGGATTTTGAAGGGTTTCAGATTTAAAGAAAATATTTCTTTCATCTCTTGGCATTAGCGATTTCCTTTTGTGAAGTTGAAAGTCATTCTAGGCATTGAATATAATTTTATTATATTCTGATCTAAATCTATATTTTTTCCAAGAGGGTAAGCTGATATACAAGGGTTTGAAGACATTTTTGTTGAATAAATTCAGTGATATTGTTTTTAGAATTTATCTCTATATTTTCCTTGAAGAAGAACAATTTAAGTGAAGGTTTGATCAAGTGTTGAGTAGCTGGAATTTAATCTTGCAAAAGGTGGCCACTATTGACGGTTTTTTGACCTCTTGTGGAGAAGATCTTGAAATTAATGCCCAGAACTGAACCTGTTGTACCTACGCTCCTATAATCAGATATTTGTCATCTATTTCCAGCATGTACATTCGCCATATTGCCCACAAAAAGGTACATAAGTTAGCTATTCTTTGATTAAATATTTATTGCATTTTTGGAAGCTAATTGGCAAGGGTTTGGTCAAGATCTATTGGTTGTGTTTTCTGAGTTTTTGGAACAGCAACCAACTAATTTCATTACTTATTTGGGGGCTCTTACAAATCAACACCAAATCTACGAACACCGATTGGGCATGCATCCCAATAGCTTCTTCAAGCATGAAAAAATAATTATCAAATTCAACATATCTTCTCTTGTGATCTTCACCTTGTATTTGTACCTTTCAAAAGGGGGCGAACCACCTTGGAGAGGTAAAATACATCATAATCCTCACTTTCCCTTTTTAATATATCTTTTCCTTTCTTTGCTTTAGCTCCCAAGCCAACATTCTTTTTAATTTCACTTTAAGCCTTTTTGAATTAATTAAATAACTTCCCTTAATAAATTAATAATTAAAATTACTTTTTGACAAATTAAATAATTATTTTATATTATGTCCTTACTTAAATAACTAATTAAATTGTTCTAATAATTAGAGTGTTAAAAATCACTTTTCAAGCAATTTATTAATTATAAAGGCTCTTAGAATAATCATTAAAATTACTTAAATTTTCAAATGGCTAAAACTATTTTTCTAGTAAATCGAATAATTATCCAAAATAGTTCTATTTTAATAATTAACTAAATTGTCTTATATTTTTTAATGACTAATGTCACCATTCGGGCTATTTTATTAATTATTAAAATTATATGAAGATAGGACATGATAGGATAGCAAGTTTTTTGTAGTCTTCATGCAAAGCAGTGATAGAAAGATAAAGGCAACAATGGAAGCCATGGAAAAGATGTTGCAAGCTATGCAAAAATATCATAGGGAACTAAGGGCAATGGGTCCCAAAGAATGGATAAAGTTTGTAGAGTTAAACTCTCGACCTCTAGAGCCTCTCTTAGAAGAAGAAAAAGGACCAACAAAAGTGATGAATACTTCATCACCACAAGAGATCAAGCTGCCCATAGAGGAATTCACCATGCAAATTGAAAACGAAGAGCCCTCCAAAAGAAAATATATGGATTCTAATGTACAAAGTGTTTGGGAGGAAGAAAAGAAAACAAAAAATTCAAGGTTTGAATTCCCAAACCCTACAAAGGAGCAAAGGAATGAGAAAGCCAAGGACGAAATACTGAAAAAGGAATCGCCATTGGCTAATTGCCCTAAGAGTTTATCAGAAAAGAAGGGCAATAAATGTATATGTGAGGTAGAGTTTAATCAACCTAGGGTTGAAAGGAAACCAACTACCTTGCAAACAAGCATTGAAGATGTGATAAGGACCCAAAGGAGGTGTGATGATTGGCTAAAAATAGCAAAAGAGGCAAAGTTGATAGCCATTCAAGCAAGACAACACCTAAAGAAATTTAAAGAGAAGGGTAAACAATTTGATTATCTTCATGGCAAGGATTTATTGTATCACCATCATACTACGTCCTTACAATATTATAATCATCATGAGAATCATTCTAACAAAAAGGATAAAATGAAGGGTACCAAATCGAAAGAAGATCTTTTTCAAAAAGCCCCTACCCATCTTTCGAGCATTCCAAGGATTGAGCCATTGCCAAATAAGACAGATTTTTAGGGCAGCTATGGGAAGGTACTTGACAAGATTAATAGTATGGAAACAAATCTATCAAAGGCCCCTACTTCAGCCAAAAGAGATGAGCATTCTAATTGCAGCCCAAGGAATGATGGTCATGTGCCATATTCAGTGCTCCATACTAAGACAGTTTCAGAGTGTTGTCTAGAGGGTCAGGACCCTTATAATTTCAGTTCAAGTTATGGTGGGGACAGCAAAGAACTATTTCAACTTTGCCATCATTCAGGGAATGGAAAAAGAATGAAGGAGACTTCTCATAGAAGGCAAGTCCCATGGGCGGCTCATGATGAGGTAAATCCTACAAGTTTATTTTCAGAACAACAATCATGTTATAAGAATTATCAGCTCCTAATTGATAAGCACACTCTTGGGAAAGGTCTTTCCTTGAAGACAGGTAGTGAGTTCATAATCTCTGCCACTAAGGGTAAGCAAAATATATATTACATTGTTGTTCAAGATGTTATAGACCAACATAGCATGGTAGCTATGAACTTGGGCAATAAGAATTATGATGCACGATTCTTAATGAGTGTTGTCATGAGCTTTTGGACTGCTATTTTCCACATTTCCAGCCTTGCCCCTATACCTTTTGTGGCAATAGAAGAAATTTTTGTCACCGGAAAGATGCACACTCCATCCACAGACATTGGTGAGGCTTTGGCTGCTGATACAAGATAGTTTCTAGCCACCACAACCCTAAGATTGAATGAGAGAATACAATGTTACAGCCATGGTATGTTGTTCTTTCTAAATTCATGTTTTGGAATAATAGTACTCTCCTTGGACAGCTGTAGATTGACAAGTATGATGAAGTTTTTGATGTGTGAAAGAAGCCACTTGTTGAGAACATCATGGACAAAGGTTCCAACACACTTAACGTTGTTCTAGACGATAGTAAAAACAAGGAGTGATGACCTTCTACCTTCCAAGGAAAAGGAGTACATGATGGGGACAATTGTGCTCCAAACCTTCAGCTTGAAGGCCAAAATCATCACCATTTCCCATTATCACAAGACAACATTTGCAGCCATACAAATGCTTCCATTGAATGATCTTCAGTTTGTTGCTACTAATGAAGCACTTCCAATCATTGTTTGGTTGTTTCCAGTTATTTCACTAACATCAATAATCTTTACAGAAATATTTTCAGTCATTACAATGGTCACATTTCCTATTTTTGCAAGGAGGTTTCAATTGTACAGCTATTATTCCATTTTCACGTTGCTAACTTTGAAAAATCAGATAATTCATGACCGTTATAGTTTGTTTTCAGCTTGCATATACGCTGATTTATGTCATTTCTGGAAAGGAACAACTTACAATATCATCAATGAAGGTCATCTCAAGAAGGTATGTGTTGTGGATTATGCACACTTGATGATCGAATTATTTTCTGAGCTACCAAGAGACATCATTGTTAACGGGGCTGAGAGCTACATTTGTTGGTCCAAATGGTTTCACATGTCAAGTAAGAAAATTGAACTTGAAGGTTGCATGGAAATTTTCAGACCTTGGAAAGAGGTCATCATTGCATTTCAAGTCAAGAAGGAATATATGAAATGTTTGCTTATATTTTCAGTTCCAAGATGGGAAGCTTGTACTTGTGGTATGGTGAGACATATAAATCATTTTGCTTTCAATCCATATGAGAACAACTTGTTTTTCAGAAAGATGGACAAAGTTCAAGGGCAATTAGATGGATTTGGATGTCGTGATAACTTCAAAAGTGTTGGAC
Source organism: Torreya grandis (assembly GCA_037957365.1). Taxonomy (NCBI): domain Eukaryota; kingdom Viridiplantae; phylum Streptophyta; class Pinopsida; order Cupressales; family Taxaceae; genus Torreya; species Torreya grandis. The sequence goes on along the minus strand of JARHVA010001166.1, from coordinate 3,171,128 downwards.
CTGTGGAAGTTCATCATATAAATGGAAATTATGAAGAAGATGCAAGCATTGGAGGAAAGTTGAACAACATTCCTATGAGGCATGATGAAGCAGTTGAAGAAGTGATAATGGGAACCCTTGTTTTCCTTAATGAGTTTGTTCCATGTGCAAGTACAGGTATAAAAAGGGAGGAGCAGCTGAGTTTGCTTCCCACCCAAGCAAATGGTGGAGCATATGGGATTGCAATTGAAGAGGGAGAGAACACAATGAAGATTGATAAGTTCGCGATTGCAAATTGTCTCATTTTGCATAAGAAGAGTCTTTCCAATGTTTGTATCTAAGATGAAACAAAAAAAATTGAAGGCATTGGCGATAAGTGGACAGCCAAGGACAGCAGCAAGTGGGCAGCCTAAAGCACCTTTCGAACAGCCTCAAACAGTAATTTTTGGGCAGCTAAAGAGGCCATTACAGAAAGGTAACTCTCTTGAGTGTTTTACTTTGGGTTAGTTGTGCATGGTGTTAAAGTTTGCATTTCTGAGTTTGCTCTTGGGTGAAGAGTGCTATCACAAAAATCGTGTAGGATACATCATTCATATTGAGGAAGTTATGAGCACCATAAGAAGATCTCAAGGGGCAGTCCACATGGATATTTATGCAAGGAATCCCCAACAAAGCATGGAGGGAATGCGTGATGATGTGTTACTTTCGCCAAATGATAGAGGAAGTATATACATGACAGCCATGAGCCAAATTGCCATCATTAATGTTGTTGTCATCACCATCAGCAGCCACCACCATATTTCAATTACATTCATATTTGTGGATAAGGGGTGTCCTTCCCCCATACTTGACAAGGTTGGAATGAAGAGTGAGGTTGCCAAATTGGAATATATATTAGCTTGTCAAAAGCTGGTTATTCATCCTTTCTTTGCTCTTGGATAGTAATTGCAGCTGTTTGCAAGGCATTTATTACAGCTGAGTTTGCAAAGAAAGAACTTATTATTATCATAAAAGGTGCAAGTGAAGAAGGCAAGAACAAGGTAGTGGCTGATCTCTTTTTCAAGAAAGATTTAAAATTTCATGGGTTGCCTAGGAACATCATTAGTGAAAGGGACAGCAAGTGTATGAGTTTGTTTTGGCAAAATCTCTTTCATTTGACAAGTACATGATCCAGATTATTAGAGCATTACAAATGTATTTCTGCACTTTGGCATGATGATACTTGGGCATGAAAGCTTGCATTTGCTTGAAGGCAAACAAATTTGGAAAGGGAGGACTGTCATGTTCCCTTTTCAAGGCTAGCTCACTAAGGAGACCTTTGGCCCTATTTGACTTCCCAGGTGCTAAAAGAGAATACAAGGAAAACTTGGTTCTTTGTTCAAGTTGCTAAAAAGGTAACTTGTTGGCAACTTCTTTTTAAATGAAGTTATAATAAAAAAAAGGACTTATCTAATTTGATATAAATCGGTCCTTAATTTAAAAATATATTGGAGGAAAGGATATAAATGGGAAAAAGGAGGTTCATTTGAAGGCTAGTGTTATGTTTATGAATTGAAATCACAAGTTTATGCACAATTTGCTTGAGACATCGTCCATTAAAGACGGAAACCTTCATTGGAAGGCTGAAGTAAGGACAAAAACCCTTACCTTTCAGTTGGGCAGCATTATTTTCAGAGGTTGCATAGGGCATCAGTGATCCGTTGAGGTGTTTTGAACACCATTTCCAGGTTCATATGGCAGTCTAGGGCATCAAGGAGTGGCACAGCATTTTAGAGGGCAGCGACTGGGTTTAAAAACCCTAGAAGGCAGCGAATTGATTTGTGTGGGCAGCAACCCCTCTTGGGATTTGAATGTGCTATTTGTGAGGCAAAATAAATCCAAATTTGTTGTTTAAGGGCTTGGACATTAAGCTGGTATTTTTGTTGAATTTTCCAGCCATTCACTTGATCAATAAATTCAGTTGAGGATACTTCATTGAGCTGTAATATTCTTGAATTGTGGCAAGTATTTTTAATAATAAAATATGGAATTTGTGCCCTAAAATTGAATTTTCAGAATTCTGAATTTTTTAGTTGCTTAGGGTGTTTATCAGAAAATCAGAATTGTGTATGTTTATGTTTAGGTCTGTTGGCAAACCCTTTTGGTTCTAATTATGCCCTAAAAGGGACATTACGCTCCATCTGAACTAAGTTCAACTCCTTCCTTTTTATAAGGCAGAATTTGAGATCACACATATTAAGCTGGTTCAATAACATTTAGGTATTGCTACTAAGTAAAAATACAGGTATCAAACCTTAAAGACGACTGTGATCAGATCTGCATAACCAATCCATATTCCAAAAACAAATACCTTAATCCTTAAATACAGAGCTTAACAATAAGTAGCATCTTCTTGTTACAACCATGACTTCTCAATACATAGAAAGCATATAACCTTTATTCTATTTCTTGTGCGCAATCACAGGGCTCAAATAATGTAACACAGCCCTTGCTTTTATCAACAAGGCACTTCATGAAACATCTGGTGCAGTTTCTAGGGGTTAAAAAAGGCCAATATTACAACAGAGATGGAAATGTCTACTGCAACAGAAAAATCCAGTGCCAAAAACCCTGGATATAGGAGATACTCCATTGACTCCAAAGACATGTAAGTATGAAAACTACTCCAACCTCTATTTCCATTTCAAGAATGCTCGACAAATTGATGATGACCCAGAGAATGTAAATCTGGTGGGAGATATAGATGCCCTCATTAGGTCTTTCTTCCACTAGGCTGCTGCAAGAAGTAAGGTGTTTCCCTGTGCTGAAATGCTAAAATATCTCTTAAAGGTCAAATTCATAAAAGAAATATCTTTTCACGTTCCAAAAAGCTCAGAGCAGATTCACAAGGCGAAGCTTGCATGTGATATACAGATTTCCTAGCCTTAAGAAAGCGTACACAAAGGAATGGGTAGATTCTTGGGCTTCTGAAAAAAAGATTGAAGATGCCCTGAAGAATTGGTTTGATCCTATGGATACATTTAAAACAGTGAAAGCCCTAAAACTATATACAACAAGGAGCTTCCAATCAAATGTAAGAAATACAATGAAGTTCATGTGTACGTTAACTAGAGCCTGAGACATTGTGCACGTGGGTGAAGGTTGGATACCCTTACTACATGAAATATGGGAAAATGGTACACTCTTCAAATGGGCTGTGGTCATTTCCTTGTACCTAGAAAAGCGGATACAAGAGTATAGAGCATGGGCCTCAGGGTTTTATATGGCTTCCTATATTATTGACTGCATCTGTGGGATTCTCAACTTCAGTTGTGAATTATTCCATCCTTAGACACCAAATATCACAGAACCTATCCATTCCCACTGCTACATGTTGTACAAACATGCATATCACATTCATTACGGGAGGATACATAACTTATTCTTGGAACATGTATACCAAATGTTTTGTGATCACGAGTGTCCAAGAATTTCAACAGAGATGCAGGTACGGTTAAAAGCATTGGAAGATTGGTTCCTCTTCCCTGATTATAAAATTCTAATATTATATGGAACATGGATGCCACCACATAGGTTGCCAAGGCATGTTCCCAGTGGATTGATTTTAGAAGAGGCAGCAAATCCAATTGTGCAAGGAGTCACTGGTGAGTTGAAGAGGGTGCATGCTACCATGATTCAAAACTTCAAAACTTCACTTGTGCACAACTCAGATGCAAGGATATTCACAAACACTTTCACAAAGGCAAATTTTACACAATATGATAGTAAAAAAAAAAGTGGCAGCCCATTTGTTAACAAAGGCAAAAGCTCACTACAATATCAACATGGGTATTTTACATAGGAGGAGATATATATAAAAATACAGAATCTTATACAAACATGCAGAGGAGAATAAACCAAAGGAACATGCTACAAGGAACAGCACCTTCGGTTCCGGGAGCTAGCATGAGCAATTTAAGTCAAAAGCAATCAACCACTTAGAACTCCGCCCCTTATCAAGTGCCTCCATGATTTGCAACATTTGCGCAAACAAAGAGAACTTCACAAATTCCACTGGAGGGGTGCCAACTCAGGGGTAAAAGATCCCTTTGAGTTAACTGAACCTAACACAATTCCTTTTCCTTACATGCCTACCTTTCTTTTCTTTTTCTGCTCCCTCATATTATGCAACCAATACAAATAGTTTGTGATTCCCACAGCATTCCAAGCACAAGCTATACTTGCTAGACATGTCTTGCATGCTAACCAAAATCTATCAGAATTCCCTTAGAAATCGAGCCTATTCTGTCGAACAAAAAAACCATTTTTTGCAGTCTCACAGAATTCTAACAGAGACTTGATGAAATACAGCATTTTTTTATGCCACCAGGTCTCCGCTAGCTAACAGGCACCTGATGGAATTCTGACAGCATCCTGACGGAATATCTGATGAGGTCCTGACAGAATATCATACGGAGTCCTAACGGAATGTCCTACAAAGTCCTGATGGAAGGTCTTACAGAGTCTTGACGGAATCTGTGACAGACTCCTGACGGAATCTCTGACAGAACTGCCAACGGAATTTTGAGGAACTATGATTACCTTGCAAGTACAATAGTCTTAGTGAATATATGTTTTCCTGATTTACTAATTCTCTAAATTTAGTGAAACGTTACAAAATATTTTTATATCTGATGCTTTTATGTATTCGAAGAATTTTTTCTGATGAAATAAAACTATTTAGTAGAACTGGAAAATTTGGGGAAAATATCAAAATAAACAAAACTTAGCCACTAATTTTTCCTTGCATTCGAACTTTGAGCACTTAAAGGCATCTGTATTTAATATAGAAATAAAATCTGATTACAAACAGGCAAACAATTCTTACCATGAAATGTGCCGATGGCCCATCTTCGATTGCTCCATTTCATTTACTTTCTTTGTCACCACTGACTTCAAATCATTAACAGACGCAGAATTTGGCACTGCAACATCTACAGAGACATCGACAAAAAATTGACAACCTTTCCACATCCTAGATTCATGTATCTCTACGGGTCTGCATCTTACATTAAGAATGCACTTACATTTAAATAGATCATACATCTCCCAAAGAAAAATGACACAAATAACTAAATTTGTCTTTCTATCTGGCACATGAAATGAGTCTACAATGTGCAATCAAAGTTATATTGGTTACACATATTTGACAACCAATAGCTCCAGGTAGATCACAATAATACACTTTGTTTCTCTGCATGAACAGTTATCAAGTAAGAGATAGAAAAAATTAGAACAAATTGCTATGAATTTATTTAATGCATTCTCCAAATATATCCTCCTAAGAGATCCGTGCAACATTCAATCAAGTAGTAATCACCTTAAGTAGGACATTTCCATCAAACTGCTTGTCAATAATTCTAAATAAGGTGGTGTTGTTCTTTCTTAAGGTTGCTGGATTTGTATAGCTACAATATACAACATAGATAGTCATGACTCCAAACTTAAAGGACCTGTGACTGGCAATAAGTTGAGAAGTCAGGAAAGCCCAAAACCAAGACAATACTAACTAAAACTTAATTTTGACAACAGATGATTTCCAAATGTTGAATTTTCCCCCAATGACATGAGCAATATGAGAGGGTGGTCACACTTTTCTGTAATGAACCAGAAGGATAACCTGACTCTGTCCTTGTCAGTTCTCAAATTTGCACACCTGAACAGGCACATTTTGCCTGCTATACATGGTTGAACAAAAACCCTTTACTTATAACCCTTAATACAATGCCATAAATGGGCATGGAATTTTACATTTCAGTAGATGACTTGAATCTTTTAACACAGTGCCACCTGAGAAAGATGCTTCCCTCATACCAAATTCTGATTTTGCAACCCAAAGGTTTGTGTAGACATATTTCAACCCTTACCATCCTTTAAAGCAATAGATGAGAAGTAAAGATCCAATTTTAAAAATCTGAGCAGCAAATTATTTTGCCCAAGTATCTTTGGCCTCTGCGATTGACTAAGTAAAATGTAGGTACCCTAGAGTTAGGCTATCTCTTTCACTTATATGCAAGGAGTTCTTTTGCAATTAAATTGGGCAGTGCAGAATAACGTACAAAATGAAGGTGCTACAAGAAGGACCCTGGTTGGAAGAAAGCAGCCATATGCCTGAAAGTTGAAACCATGGCAAGAAGAGGCAATACAGCAAAAAAAGGGTTTAAATTGATTCCAGATTAAAAGAATCTTCCTAACCTACCTGTCTTTTTTGGCAGCTATGATGTTTTTAATAGCACTGGACATCATCAAGCAAATACATTGCCACGCATCCTTTGCACAATGTCTTAAAATACTTTGCAAAAATGCTTGGGTAATTTAATATTCAAAAGGGCCTTCTGATACCAATCAATTTAGAATTTAAGGCACCTGCAGGAAAGAGATGCTGGAATGTGGAAATGTAGCATTATGATGCCCAGGTTGCTACGAGTATGGCCAGTTGGTGATCTGTAATCGTGTGGAGATTCCACTACAAATTCATCAATACGAATCCTTTACTATGTCTAACAGACTTGGTTGCTAATGCTTGTTGTTTTGTTACCCAAAACATATAATTATGGTGCTATAAACTGAATTGAAAGAATGCTGGACTGTAAAAGAACTAACGCACATATGAAAGATAAAACTGAAGTCACACACAAAAGAACAGAGACACAGGTTAGCCTGAAGAAATTCAAGACGAGAAATCTCTAGAAGTGTGTGGTGATTCCTCCTCTTGCCACTATCTCTTTATTAGACAAGGTACTGCCATTAATGGTCTTCGTGAACAACATTCCAATACAACTTCTTCAAAACACATATTGAATGCTAGTTTCTTGCGTACACACTTCCTTGTGCACACAGCTCAATCCAAAACACCAAACCAATCTAGAACATTGATAGGAGACCATCAACTGAGTACATGGAGAACCACTTGCTTGATTCATGCCCAAACACTACTCAATCACTCAATATCACTTTTGCCTCCTACAGAAGCCCATACATATGCAACAAGAAGAGACCCACCAAAGGCATTGAAACGAACAAGTTCTGGAAGAGGAAACATTTGCAACCATTCCTCTGCCTGTCTCTTGTCCACAAGGAAACCGCCGCTTTCTGCAGGTTGAAACCGCCACCTACATAAACCAACGGTTGTGGAACTACCGCCTATGGAAAGTGGTAGTTTCAAAACCCCTACCTGCATGAACCAGCGGTTTCATTACCTTTAATGAAACACTTATTTATGCTAACAGGGACTTGCTGGCATTTTCTCATCTAAGATGTCCGGATCAACCCTAACCTGATTCAGTCTATGCAAACCCCCCCTCCCCCCTCTGATTCAGTCTATGCAAACCGCTCCCCGCTCCTCCGCCCCACCCCGATACTTTTCTACTCAACCTCTTGACTTGTGACTATGCGGGAAACAACTGTTTAGGAAGTGTTACAAGTAATCCAAATGACATATTTATATATTAGAGAAAAGTGGAAGTTGTTAGGTGACATAACTTACTAAATCTAAAATCTGGATCATGCCTCCCCATTTAAAGGCTTTCGGTCCCCAAAAGCTTCAGGAACTCTGTAAATGAGGAAATGTCTTTCCCACTTTCCTACCCTCTTGGAGGTGTAGTTGTTGGTTAAATTTTCCCATCCTTCTGAACTCTAGCGTTTACCTTTGCATTCTCCTTGAATGGCTCCTTGCCTTACGTCAACAAAGGCTGAAGAACACTAAAAACTGAAAGAGGACAACCCGGTAGTAACTTATGCGCTTTGTTAGTAGCTTAGTCACAAGGTTCGCCGATTTTTCGGCACAAAAACCAAAATTCATCGATTTTTTCGGCGAGCAATAAAAATCACCCAAAATCGTCTTAAATCTGAATTTTGTATCTGTTTGTAGCAAGTTGCAACTAGAGGAAGAGGCATCTCTGTGTATCGTGATTGTTCATTAACCCTAGCATCCTCAGCAAGTGGAAGAAGACGGTTTGTTGTTTGGCGTGATGTGGTGGAGGATATTCAAATGGAAACCCGAACTGGCCACGACGGCAAAGGCTTGGACGACGTAGCTGTGTGGCACAAGTGTGTCTGTGAAGCTTGGAGTTGGACGACGCAGCTGTGGCGTGAGGTAGGTTTGAAGAAGCACAGTAGAGGATCGACGACGAAAATATAGACAGGTCTTGTTTTCGTTTTAGATTTTATTTGTTTTAAAACTTATTAAATATGTTTTGTTTTGTTTATTTTGTTGTAAACTAAACTAAACAGAAAATAGGTTTTGTTTTGATTTTTATTTTTCTACGTTTTCATTTTTTATTTTGTTTTTAAATTTATAATTTTAATTTTGTTTATATTTTTGTTTTTAATTTTGTTTATATTTTAATATTTTATTTTAAATATTTTTAATTTTGATTGTTTCGAATTTAATGGTGATTTTTTTTTTTTTTTATTCGAACTTAAACTCGAACTCGAATTCGAACTGAATTTGATCCTCGTCGAACTCGAACTTAAACTTTGTGACTTAAGTTAATAGATATGCCATGTGAATTAGTGCATACATATATCCTTTTATCTTTCAAAAGGAGAAAAGAAAATTGACACTAGCAAACAACCTTTTACCTTGAGTAGTACTTACCAAGGAGAACTAAGATTTCCTTTCATAGGATTTGATAATGTAGCTTTCCCCATCCTTGTCCAACCAATATTGATTCACCCTTCTCATGAGGATAGCATCACGCACATACATGTAGGGTCTGCCAAAGACTATGCCACAAACATCAAGAGGTACAACATCCACAACAACTTCGTCAATGAAATGTTCACTTATTGCAACCATGTCTTACATTGCTTGGAAACCTTTATCTCTACTACCTGTTTCACCCATCCTAGAGCATAAGGATTAGGATGATTATACACTTCCAACCCAAGTTTATCTACCAACGCTTTGCTTATGAAATTTTCTTGAGAGCAAGAATCAAAGAGGGCATCTAACATTTTCTTATTAATTAAAACTTTGATATGGAAAAGTTTAAAAGGTTCACTTTTTTCTTGAGCACCATGGTTACCCAATCATAACTTCTCGTGAAGGGAGGTACGACAGAGTCTTTCATCCACATCAGAGCTGCACCCATCCTCTTTTCCCTAAACAAAGGTCATGGCTTTCTTCTTCCTCCTATTCTTGTAAGGATGTTTCTCGGGATGCAACTTCGAACAAGTCTCCTCTGTATGACCATCAACATCATAGTTCCCACAATGATTTATACATTCCTTGTTAGCAACAAAGTAGTATTCAACCCACCTTTCTTTTTAGAAACATTTGAAGGGGAAGACCAACCCTCGCCTTCGTCCATCTCAAGATGGTGGGCTTGGTAACAAGCCTCACCTACATCTTTGGGCTTGGCAAGTAGCACAGGGCTCCTCAAGTGACTATGCAAGCCTCCAACATACTTCATTAAGATGTCTCGATCAAATGTATCTTCACCCATTTGGACCACCATCTTGCGAAACTCATTGGTATACTCCTGCACACTTTGTCCTTGTTGTTACTCAAATATTGCCAAACAATAGACCTTTCCTCTTCATAGCAAATAGGTTATGTCTTTTTATCAAAACTTTAAACTCATCCCACTTACTAATTGGTGGTAGCTTCTTCACAATTAAGGAATGAACATAACTTTCAAACCAAGTTAAAGCATGATTGGATAATTTTAACCCTGCAAAAGAAACCTATAGACTATAACTAATTTTATGTAAACTGATGTATACCTCAAGTTGAGCTAGCCAATGGTCTAGCTCCTCAGCATTCACCTCTCCTTCATACGGCTGAAGTTCAATCTTTGCTTCAGCTTTGAATGGAGGTGGAGTTTAGATGGTATGTGCTTCTCCTCATATCGAAGATTCCAACTCTTCACCTGCCTTCAAAGCTTCTGTAGAAACACCTAGCATTGCCATGAGAACCCTCATAATGGATTCCAGCTTATTAAGCTTGCCATGGAAAGAGAAATGTAGGCAACATCCTCTTCTAACTTGCAGAACCAGTCCTCCATTGTACAAACAAGATTTTTATTCACCAAAATGGGCCATGCCTCTAACTTCTTTATTCCACTTCTTTGTGGAAACCTCTTGCTGCAAAGGTATTAAGTCACCTTCTCCACTAGCACTTGCCACTTGGGTGATGGGCATAAAACTGCAAACAAGTCACACACAATGGAACCAATTTAACACAATTATGGAAAGATGTTATCAAACCTTTTACGGCAAAAGGGAAAACTTGCTCTAATAACAATCTGATCTGTAATCGTTCGGAGATTCCACTACAATTTCTTTACTATGTCTAACAATCTTGGTTGCGAGTTCTTGTTGTTTTGTTGCCCAAAATATACAATCATGGTGCTATAAACTGAACTGAAAGAATGTTGGACTGTAAACGAACTAACACAGGCATGCAAGATAAAATCGAAGTCACACACATTAGAAGAGAGACACAAATTAACCTGGAGAAATTCAAGACAAGAAAACTCTGAAAGAGTTTGGTGATTCCTCCTCTTGCCACTATCTCTTTATCAGTTGCAGGGTACTGCCATTAATGGTCTTCATGAACAACATTCCAATACAACTTGTTTAAAACCCATACTGAATACTACTTGCTTGCATACACACTTCCTTTTACACACAACTCAACCCAAAACACCAATCCAATCAAAAACACCGGTAGGAGAACATCAACTGAATACATGGAGAACCACTTCCTTGATTCGTGCCCAAACACTACTCAATCACTCAATGTTCCCCTTTTCCTCCTTCTATAGAAGCCCATACATATGCAACAATGAAGAGACCCGCCAAAGGAGCTGAAATGAACAAGTTATGGAAGTGGGAACGTTTGCAACCATTCCTTTGTCTATCTCTTGTCCACAAGCAAACCCAACGCTTTGGGCAGGTTGAGCAGTTTCAAAAACTGCCACATCGGTTTCAAAACCGCTGCTTGCATTAACCGGCAGTTTTGCAAACGTCAAGGCGGTTATGGAATTGCCGCCTATGGGAACCAACGGTTTTGAACCAGCCGCCTGAATGAACTGGTGGTTTCGTTACCTTAAATGAAACATTTCTTTATGCTAATAGGGACCTATTGGCATCTTCTCATCTAAGATGTCCAAATCATCCCAAACCTGATTTTGTCTTTGCAAATCCCCCTCTACTTTTCTGATCAACCGCTTGACTTGTGACTATGCGGGAAACAGCTGTTTAGGAAGCGTTACAAGTAATCCAAGTGGCATATTTACAAATTAGAGAATATTGGAAGTAGTTAGCTAACATAACTAACATACTAGATCCAAAATTTGGATCACTTGGTATATGTTTGTAGGAAGGATAGCCTGTAAACCAACAGCTAAGGTGCCTCAAGAAGATAAACAAGAACATTTTCAAAAAATCAAAAATTCTGAAAAAAGAAAAACATGGGTGAGAAACCCTGAGAAGAAGTTGGGGTGGTGGAAGAAAAGACAAGGGAAAAGGAAGCAATGAAAAAGGAAACTTAGGTATGGCAAATCTAAAAATAAAGATGAGGGAAAATAGGGGAGAGGGGAGGAGGGCGACACTTTCACTTAGATAATCAATCATCGGTGCAGGCGTGCACCATAGGGAGGGGAGTCTAGGTTCGATATGGGATGAGAGCCGCCTAACTCCATCTACCGATCCCCTATCTAGATAGAGGGATCCTCATCTGATAGATAGATGATAGGACACTCCGATAGATAGACGATAGATGGGATGAATAGGACCGCAGATAGACTCGCACCCTTCTTCTCCATTCACACCGCCGCCCTCCCTACCTAGCCATTTTAGACAGGGGACCTTTACCCTCCTCTCCCCCGACCTCCCCCCCTCGCCCTCATATAGAAAGAAATAGAAAGGCTTTATCGAGGAGAGATCCCCCGAGCCGCCCTACCTTCTCTATACAGGCCACCTTCCTTTCTAGTCTATACACACCCCCTACCTAGAGAGACAGGACAGCCCAATCCCTATGATTGAAGAAGATAAAAAGAACATTTTCAAAAAATCAAAAATTCTGAAAAAAAAGAGAAAAATGGGTGAGAAACCCTAAGAAGAAGTTGAGGCAGTGAAAGAAAAGACGAGGGAAAAGGAAGCAAAGAAAAAAGAAATTTAGGTATAACAAATCTCGAAATAAAGATGAAGGAAAATGCAATGCCAGTGATTGAAGAAAAGCTTCAGCCTATAACCATGGAAACAGATACTCGGCCTTTGGAGGTTTGTTATTTGTAGCAAGAGAAGTCTCGAGTGGAGTATAGTGGAATAAGGGATCAACAAGAAGCTGACCATGACAAAGAAAACGATTCTTTATGTGATCTGTTAATCCGATGTTAATTACCAAAATCAGAATAAATAAGAGAACAAAGCTTAGGCCCAGAAAGAAGTGTGTTAGCCTCTGTTTTTGGAAAGAGTGCTTTCAACCCTCGACAGCCCCACTCAGAAAATAAAAATAGAATGACATGGAAAGGGAAGCCATGTGTGGTACCGGTCAAAGGAAGCAAAGAACATATAAGAACTGCAATAGAAAGCAAAGAAACCATTGAAGCCAATTTCTGTAATATAAGATTGTAGATTAAAAAATATCCCCAACATTTTATTCATAGGTGATCTTCATACTAGAAAGATGTAATATCTTTGATGCTGGGTTTCACTTTTCTAAATACTAGTAAAATCCCAGTTTGTGTTTGAAAAATGTGCAACATCTTAACATACAAAAATTTAGTTGAGATCACTGTTTGAATTTAAAAAGTTGTGGTCCTGAAACATGGTTAGACAAATTATGAGTTTGCAAATGCATTCCTTGAACAAGCTTTCAGAAATACAATTCATCACACATTAAAGATCTTAATGATTACATCAGTTACAATTCGGTCTTTCTTGAGACCCAACTCCTTGCAAACTGAAGAAATCAAAACATTCTGAACATATAAGACAATAAATCCTTAAAATAAAGAACAAATAGATGATATCTCGAAAAAGGTAAAAATACTAGGGCATAACCTGATAACATATGAACTGTAAGATGCATGTCCCCAGTATAAAGGAAGAAAATCGAATAATAAAATGTTACCACCTTCTCATTATCTTTAACCATGATATTTTGCATACATATGGCTCATGTTACTGAAATCAAATGCAATCTTCTCATTGCATACCATACAAAGATAAGAAAGAACAAGAGATTATATTAATGTCCACGAATAACCAAAATAGGTTAATGGGACTCAGAAAGTACAATCGATTATAAAAAGATAAGAACTAAGGCAAAACAACCTTAGGTCATGAAAAGCAACTAAACCCTGAGTACAAAAGAATGGTGAACAAAGCAATAGGTGGTAAACCTAAAGTGGTTAAACCCCAAGCCAAGAACAAAGAGCAACAACCAACTCATGCTAAAACCTCAATACAATGAAGTTTATTAGGCAAGAATCAAGTACCAAACATGGTGTTGTCCATCCTAAGAACAGAAAGCTTCATGGCACTGCCCAAGTCTAAGCTGATTAGGGTATCAACATCAGCAACAGTTGGATTCTTGGGCACATCTTTAAGTACAGGATCATCAAGAAGAGTGGAAAGCAATGATTGCAACCGAGCCTTCTTCACATTGCTGTTTTTGTATCCCCCAACATCTTCCATCTTTTGAGGTCATATCTTATCAAAATTATACCTCATCTATTTTGTCCCTCTGCAGAATTCCAACTATTACACAAATGACTAATAGAATTGAAGAATTGAAACAAACGTTGTAATAATATATCCAAAACCTTCTACATTGCACATCAAATTGCCATTCATTCTATCACACACCATAACTTTATTTGATTTTGATAATTAACAAAAACAGATAAGGAAAATGAAGGATCACAATCAGAAAGACAGAGAGGTAATATCACAAAAAAACTGCAAAACAAAAGGATTCTAGAACTATCCATCCAATAAACTCACACACACCTACAGACTAGTTACAATTTACAGCAGCCGATAGATAATGATCCTACCGAAGGTAAGGGTCACATTAACATGCTTAAGGGGAGTTATGCTTCTACAAATAGGAAGCGGATATTGGACGGTTTTAATGAAAACAATAGAAATAGAAACCCGCTCCTCTATGTTGAAGTTCTATTGCAAACTTTGGAGATTTGTCTGATTTTCCTGACTATTCATTGTAAAAAAAAAATGGAACCAATCATTCTATCCAACCCTAACATCTGCTTGGCTCAAAAATCTTACAGCAGTGGGAGTTGAAAAAATACAGAAGCCACCACCTGAAAAAAACTTGATATGACCAGGCCCCTGTGTGATGCGTGGACACGCTCAGAGACCTATACTGGAAGCAAAATGCATGCTTGGTTAGAGAATGTTACACAGCCCACTTCCCCTCCCAAAATTTGCTTCAATGCAACCATACAGCTGCTATGCTCTGATACCATTCTGATGCAGCCATACAATTTCTCTGGCCATGATACCCACTAGAAGTAAACCCAAAAAACATATATAATTCAAAATTCCAGATGATGACCCTATGGGACAAACATGCATTTATTTTTAAGACAAAAAGAACACTTGAAACAAAAACTCTATGGGTATTTGCTACGTTACCGGATACGCCATCTGCAGGTCCTGGGAGCACGGGTGATACGGTGACGGGAACGGGAGCATGGGAGGAGTGTGGGGAGATGCCCAAGAAGCATGCATGGGCTATGGATACGCCCGGGTACATCTGGGTGACGTACCCAGGTGTATCCACAGCCCAGGCACGCTTCCTAGGCGTATCCCCACGCTCCCGAGCGCAAAACACAATTTTTTTAATTTTTTTTTCAATTTCGCCTTTGAAAAAGTCAAATGTGGACTTCAAAATACAATTAAAAACAAAATAAAGTGGATTCCCAACCCTAAAAGAAGCATTCATACTCATTTTATAACAAGGTAACAACACATTGCTCTTTCATTGCATTTTTCACTCTCATTGCACATTTGTTCACTCTTGTTAATTTTTTTAGTTGCACAAGCTTGAAACTCCTTCCTTGTGCTAAACCTACACCATTGCTTCAACCTATTTGGTGCCAAGGAGCTTGAGGAGCTTGCAAGGAAAAAGATTTGCTGATTTAAGTTAAGATTTTTAGATTTGTGGTTTTGTTTTTGTTTTTTTGTTTGTAACTAGTTTTTATTTTAATTTTTATTTGTTTGTAACTAGTTTTTATTTTTATTTTTTTTTGTTATTCTTTTAAATTTTAACCGTTATTTCCACAAATAATAAGTACAATGATTATGTTTTTAATTTTAATAGCAATTGTTTTTTTTTAGTTTTTACCATTAAATTTTAATAGCAATTTTTTATTTTTTACCAAGGGCTATAGGGATTTGTCAAAAATTAGAATGTCTAGGGGTGCAAGTGCTAGTTCGGTGAGGCAAGGGATAACCCCCAAATTTGATCCACAAACACCCCTTTGGAAGTATGTGACAGTATTAGAACAGATGCCTGTGGAGGGTGTTTTTATTGGCTTTGCTCAGAGTGTAACTGTAAATACAAGAGCTTGTATAGTCGAGTGAAAGCTCATTAGTGTGTGATTCTGGCACTAGAATCAAATTTTGTGGTGGGCCAAGCATAAATGGAGGCCAAGAAAGGGCTTGCCACAGGCAAAGATCCTTGCATACATCAAAGATCAAGAAGAGGCAGATGCCATTGTGGGGCAAAGATCGAAGCATCCTTTGAGAAAGCAAGCATCACCACCTGTTGATCCATCTCGTGCTAATGTGGTGACACCATCACACCTTTTTCTTGCTACACCCATTGCGGCCGAAGAGGAAGAGGATTCACCTTTTGGTCGCAAGAGAACAAAAGATGTAGGCCCATTGGATAGGGCATTCCAAAATGAATCCAGGGAGATAGCGGAGCAGAGCATCGCGCGTTGTCTTTACGCATGTAGGCTATCATTTAATGTTGTTAGATCACCATACTAGCAGGAAATTGTGAGATCTATCAATGCTGCCCCTAAAGGGTTTGTCACCCCAGGTTATGAAAGGGGCACACCACCTTATTGACAAAATAAAGAAAATGCATTGAAGATGCATTGAAGCCTATCAAGGATTCATGAATCGAAATAGGGGTGTCCATTTCCGATGGATGGAAAGATACGACAAATAGGCCATTGATTAATGTGATTGCAGTGAGCCCTAAAGGGGCAATATTTTTGAAGGTTGTTGGTTGTGAGGAACAAGTGAAGGATGCACAATTCATTGTTGAAATCCTGATAGAGTCCATTGAAGCAGTAGGGCCTCAAAACATTGTCCAAGTTGTAACGGACAACGCTAAAATTTGCAAAGTTGCGGGCATGTTGGTTGAGGCAAAGTATGGGCATATATTTTGGACACTTTGTGCCGTTCATTCCCTCAACCTTATGTTGCAAAAATTGGGGACAAAAATTGACTGGATCAAACAAGTATATGAGGAGGCGAGTGAAATCCAAATGTTCATAACCAACCATCACATGTCCCAAGGCATTTTCAGGACCTTCTCAAAATTGTAGCTGTTGAAGGTAACTCTTGATTTAATTTAATTTTATAAGTTTGTAATTTGTAATGTTTTTATCTTTGAACATTTTTTAAGTTTATTAATTATTTGTTTTAATTTTGTATTAGTTGTTGAGACTCAATTTGCCTCACACACCCTTATCTCGAAACGACTTGTTAAGGTGCGTGAGGCATTGAATAGCATGGTCATCAACAACCTTTGGGGTGTATGGAGGCAGGCAAATAGTGAGAGGGCCACAAAGATGAAAGGGTAGATTCTTGATGATGCGTGGTGGGAACGTGTGGAGTATTTGTTGACTTTTACTGAGCCCATCATCGTGTTGAGATATGTGGACATGGACATGTTTGGGTGAGATTTATGATGCAATTGACTCAATGATTGAGAACATTAAATCTATCATAAATGCCAAAGAGCAAGATCCCACGAAGAGGTTCTTCAAGGAAGTGCAGTCGCATCTCATTGAAAGGTGGAACAAAATGACCACCCCATTGCATCTTCTTGTTTTTTCCTTGACACCCAAATACTACAGTGCAGAGATTCTTTCTTTGCCCAGGGGGATCGCACCATATAGGGATGTTGAGATTGTCGAGGGATATAAGGCAACATTCTCTAGAATCTTTCCCGATCTAGAAGTAGAAGACCAAGTCAAAGAAGAGTTTGTGTGTTTCATATACTCGGTGGGTCACTCCCTTTGTGCTATCCGTGACAAGTACAAGATGGACGCTCACTTTTGGTGGTACCTCCATGGGCAAGCATCCACCCACCTTCAACCACTTGCAATAAAAAATTTATCACAAGTAAGATTTTAATTTTTTTCTCTACCCTTCTTTTGACCTTTTCAATGTTTTGTTTTAAGTTTTAACTTTTAGTCTTTTAATTTTTATAAATTGTAATTCACTTTGAGGCTTCAATAGGTTGCAAGTTCCTCTTCAGCGGAGCGGTGTTGGGGCACTTATGACTTTATCCACTCAGTTAAACGCAACAAGTTGGCTGCAAAAAAGGCAGAGGATTTGGTTTATGTGCATTTCTAACTTACGTCTTCTCTCACATAAACAACCTCAATACAAGGGCCAACAAAGTTGTGGGATGTGAACCCAGAGGCTGTTGATTTAGATGTCTCCATTGCCTACCTTTCTTTACTTGACACGGAGCTAGACAGTGCTTCACACGACTTGCATAGTGGAGCTAGTGGGAGTGGCACTGTTGCTGCTTGTGGTTCTAATGAACCACATGATGATGAAGACATTGCAGCCGAAGACGAATATAGTGAACAATGAGAATGTTGATTTGTCTTTATTTTTGTCCATACATTGTAACATTTGCACCATGTACCTGTTATAAAACTAATATAAGTTCGACTATTGAATATTATGATATTTGGCATTGAATTATAAGTATATATTTTGAGGTTATTTAACTTATTTAAAGTTATTTTGTTTCCTCTATGCATATTATGTGGTTAATTTTGCTTATATGGCTATATTTTTATATTTTTAATTTTTTATATATATTTTTGTACGGTCGTACCCAGCCATATCCAAACCCCAAATAAAAAAATAGTTGTATTCCCATATCCGATACTTGTATCTGTATTCGTACCCGTATCCGTATCAGCAATGTAGGGTATTTGGTATTTGTTTCTAATGGTGGATATCAAGGGTATACTAGTTGTGTGGTTGCATCAGAATGGTATCAGAACATAGCAGTTGTATTGCAACATCATACTTCAACACTAACCTGCCTTCTACATCCAGATGTCTATTCAAAGCCTATTTAGCTGGTGAAAGTCTCTCTCTTTCCTTTATTACTTGATTAAGCACTTGTAGGTCAAACTCTAGGCAAGTTTTTCTCCATCACTTCCAAATACAACTTTGGACTAAACCCTAAAATTAGAAAAGGAAAAATGATTGGAAAACATTATTATCAATACAATTTACACTTCAGAAAGAGTATTTATTTATTTCCTAATTTTGGTTGGTAAATGAAAGTTTACAGTAGATCCCTCAACCTTGGGAAATATATGGGGGCACAATCCCTAGGCATTTTCTATTACCTACGCATGATTTTTGGCCCGAATTAACATAGCCGCCCAAAAGCGAGGAGCAAACCTAGGGTTCCTGGGCAAAAATTTGAACTCGTCTCATCATAGTGGCAATGCTCTATGTTTACCATTGTCATGCCCACTGGACTCACTTCAAAAAGATTATTATTATGACCGTAACAAAGGGTTGATCTAGCAATCTCAGAAAGTTTTCATCAAGAGGTAATCTTGTCAAAATCGACCCACAATATTTCCACATTGCAACTTATTTTTGGGCACTAATTGAAAATTTTCCATCCAATCAAATCGTCACTGAGGCACAGTCTTCTTACATTATAATTTACTTTCTTGCAAGTTGTGCAGAATTTCTAGTAATGTTCAGAAAACATAGTTTGTAGTCATTAAACTTTTCCATGTTAAACTGAAAACTATTTTTAAGTATATGTCATTGGAACGTGAATGTTTTTGGAACTTATTGATAAAAATTCCTAGCCAGAATTTCATCTTCAAAAGGAAAATGACACTTCATTGCAGCTAGACTACAACTTATGCAGTCTGTCCTTCAAGTATTACTGGTATACTTACTGTCAGTATTCAAAATAATAGCTGAGATTAGGATCAAATTTCTCCTACAATGAGGACAGATCTATGGCACGGAACTTTGCATGGAAAAAGACTCCCCCTCATGATGTCTGCTTTCTTAGGCTGTGGGGATGGGGATGAGGATAACAGGGACCTGGAATCACTTAATTGCACCCTGGGTTCCAAGCTTATGTAAAGCACTTACGCTGAAGTAGACAGGCCACAGAGCATAATTATTCAAATAAAGCACTATAATGTCACCAAATTGGACAAATTATCTGAAAAACTGATTTTTATGTCAAACCCTAGCA
The DNA here is from genome assembly GCA_037957365.1 of Torreya grandis. NCBI lineage: Eukaryota > Viridiplantae > Streptophyta > Pinopsida > Cupressales > Taxaceae > Torreya > Torreya grandis. Next base: position 3,151,630 of record JARHVA010001166.1, on the reverse strand, counting down.
AAAGAAGGAATCCTAATTTTTAGAACAGCAAACCCTAGCTGATCTAATATGCCCAAAAATAACATAAAATATGCTAACACAATTGCAATGCTTAGGCAACTCAAACTTGCCAAAATAGCCCTTCAAAGGGTGAATTGAAACTCCAAATGTCATGTCCCTCTTTTGATAGGGACATCATTGAAGACCCTTAGACTTAACTAATTCCTAGGGGCTAAGGCACAAGTAAGAAGGGAAAGTGAATTAAATGATTCTGATTGAATATATGTAAAAGGTACATTTTTTAAAGTTACTTTATGTTTTCTTATTTCACTTAAAGAAGGGACCTTTAAGGGTCATGGATGTTTAAGTTATTTTAAAAAGATCATAAGGAAAAGGTCTTTTAAATATTTGAGTTACTCTCCCTTCCCCTTTTGGGTGCCACACTTGGAAGGCTATAAAGGCAACAGAGAAATCATTTAGAGAGGTTTATACTATGTTTGATATTCAAATCTTGGTCTTTTAGCACAAAAACAATTAAGCCATTTGCTTTGAAGACAAAACCCTTCAAGCAAAGAATTAAAGGACGCAAACCCTCTTTCTTCATTGGGGTAGCTTCACTTAGACGCTGCCATTGACTTATCAATTCCTACAAGGGTGTTTTAAACACCGCATTCTTGCTATTTCCAGGTGGGTGACTTGCTTTTGGAAGTAGGTGACTTGCTTGGTGGATGAATTCCTATATTTTTGGGTGATTTTATGCCCTAAAAACATTTTTGAAATTTATTCTAATATTTTACATATTGGTGACTTGCCTTGGAGGAAGTTTGGACCTTCTTTGAGGCTCAATTTTGTCTTGGAATAATTCTGTAATTTTTCTATAATATTCCAGCTTGGGCAATTTGGTTTGGGGGGCTTTTTTGAATCAAACACATTCAAAAAATTCATAAAAACTCTGACTTTCAATTCAATAATATTTGTGCAATTTAGTAATGGTTTTGTGAAGTTTGTTGCATGGTAGAACAACTGCAATTTTCAATTCATTATTTCAATTTGGGGTGCCTAGGGTTTGGAGGATTAATTCCTCTTTTGAAGGGTCACAATTGCTTGTTTGGATCAACCAATTGTTGCTTAGGGTTTAACATTTTTTTGAGCTATTTTTGGAAGTCTATGGCAGCTGGGGTTTGTTGCTATAAAAATTAAAATTTTACATATTTGGCTAAGGTTTTCAAATAAATCCAGAATTCAAAAAATTGTCCTATTTAGGGACATTACAGTGGTATCAGAGCCATATCTTAGCTAGTTGTGGGTTTTCAAGGTGATACATGCAAGAGGGTGACAAAGAGGTGATATATTATTTACAGTGAGAAATTCTACAAACAGAAACTGTCTCACTTGGATCAGCAAAGGGATGAGGTTGAAAATAGAGAAGAACAAAAGTTTAACAGGTACACATAGGCCCAAGAACAACTGATTGCTATGATAGCGGAATTTGTCCACACTATGAAGGAGATGAGGGGTGACAAACCATCCAATGGGGATGGTAGTGTTTCTGGAACCACAACCTCATGGATTAGCCTTCTAAAGGGGTTGGAGGAGCTACACGTAAGCCTAACCAGCGCATTTTTTGGCAAGAAGAAGTTGTCATTCCGAATGGGGAAGTGCAACCCACATTGAGGGACAATTTGTTGAGAAATTATGATGAATACATGACATATTCAGCTTCTTTTAGGGATCAAATAGATTTTTCAGCTTTCACTTCATGGAAGCATGGCCAAATGGGTGGCAATAGGGCTGGCCAAAAGCACAAGGGCAGCCAAGGAGGACTCCACCATGCATTGGGAAAGCTCTCACTTTGAAATTTTGATGGTTCCCCCAAGAGTTTAGCTAGGGCTTGGATTCAAAAGGTGGTGTTGGCCATTTTTGGCCCACATATGAAGCTCTTGCATGGTTTGACGAAACATTGGGTCAAAGGCTTAGAAATGGATCTGGCAACAATGTTCGAAAGCAAACTTGCAAGCCAAAGGGCTAAGTGCAAAGTTTGTGCAAAGTTCGTTTATTCGGCTAAGTCCTTGTTCATTCTTCAGGGCTTTGAAAGAACTAAGTGTGTTTCTTCCTCTCGAGCTTTTCTTTGGTTTAAACTTCATGGTTTTCCTTAGGAAAAATTGTCTACACAATTTCCCGAAGGAATGTTTTTCTTTTCGGCCAAGTGTTCTTTTCGGGATTTTCGTTTCCAGCTAAGTAATGAAATTCTTTCGGACAATTTGTCCGAAAGAAAGGTTTCGAAGAAATAAACTTGTCAAGCAGGTTGCCTTATACAACTTTCCCGAAGGGTTCTTTTCTCGAGAAAGTGGACCAAAACAATATTTCTGAAGGGTTACTTTTCTCTCCGCAAAAGCCAAACACTTTTCCGAAAGACCATTTGGGAGGCTCCGAGAGTAGCTTTCAAAGATTCCAAAGGGTATGTTCCTTTTGGAAGGACCATTGCAATATTTCGGAAGGTCTCAAGCGAAAAGTCCGAAGGGTATGTTACCCTTTAGGCCATTTAACAAAGCCCGAAGGTCTCTTGCCCTTCGAGAAAGTCCTTTTCAAGAAACCTGAAAAGCTCTTTCCCTTTGGGAAGGGTCATTTCCAAAAATCCGAGGGGTGCCTTACAAAAGCCAGTAGAGAAAGGGCCGAGAAGAAAAAGTTCAAAGATTTAAGACTCCAAAAACCCGAAGACTTAAGGTGTGGAGAGCCCGAAGCAAGTTGAGCAGCCACGAAAGCCCGAAGTCATGATTAGACGTATGAGAGGTTGCCACGTGGCATATGCTAGAGCAGAAAAAGCCAATCAATAGAAGACAAGTGGCACAAGGACAACCAATCAGAGCACGGGGGGGAGTCCAAGCGACTGGCTTAAACTGGTAGCTGAAAATTTATGAAGGTTTATGTCATTCGACATGGCCATCATCTCTGACCAACAGCTGACAAATGTAGAAGCAGCATGGCTCAGTCAGGTCTACAGGTGTAAGATTTTTGTCCTCATACGTAAGCAAACAAGTGGAGGATGGCGTGGAGATGAAAGATAAAGATCAAGCGATTAGAAAAGATAGCTCAGGCATTTAAGACGTTCTTGGACTTTTCCTTCTTAGTAGACCATGACATCGTCATCCTTAGCAAGTTGTCTTCTAGTGTGTTTCTTGACCAATGAGAGGGTTGGAAGATTTTGGAGCTAATGGCAGTTATTTCGTTGAAGAAGGATTAGTTCAAATTAACCCCAAGTGTGGGTGAGATTTCATAGAGGGTGGTTGGAGCTCATTTATTGATTTTTGTTTGCTCGCCTCTTCTCTTTGGGTCTTCCCCTTGTTTATATATGTCTCAATTCTTTTCAAAAGAAGATATCCTCATTTTGACAAGGATGAACCCTGTCAAAAATTTGTAAGAAAGACCTTTTGAAGCAATAAAGATTATTTTTACCTATCTCTTGTCTGAAAATCGTGTTTAACAAGCTTGTGCATGATGGCCTTGTGAAGAAGTGTTATTCCATGTCCCTTGCCCTCTCTTCTTACCTATTTTCAGGTATTTTCTGGTTAATTGCAGGTTTGAAATTGAGTTTTTCTACCATTAATGGATGTTTGGTGTGAATTTCAAAATTCCTCTCTGCTTCATATATGGCTTAGTGAGCCTAGTTTATGAAACTGATGCAAATTAACCAATTATGAGGTTGTGTAAGCAGAATTATCTTATGCTGAATTAGTGTTCATTTCATGCTCATGTGGGTCACTCTCTATTTGGTGCATCACCTTTCTTAGTTCAGTTTTCCCTTTTTATGTTACCTTTCTCTCCCTTTTCCTTGGTTAAAAATAGGTTTTAGTGTGTGGGAACAACTAAAGTGAAGCATTTGAGGAGCTAGTCTCATTAAAAATTCTAGAGGTTCAACCTTACTATAAGATACCCACAGCCTGAGGTTGCTCTAATTTTGTAGCTGGGAGTAATAGAGCCTGAAAAACTCTCCCATAAGGGTGCAATTCCACACTACAACAGGTGGATACATACTTTTCTCTTAGGCTTGTGATGGAAAAAGAGGCCATTCAGTTTGCTACCTTGCACTTGGAAGGGGCTGCCCATGAATGGTGATATCACGGTTTGGTCACTCAAAGGCACCAACTCATTTCATCTTATGAAAAATTCAGTAAGAGGATTATTGAAAGATTTGATAGCGCTGATCCAGAGCTACATTTTAGAGAGTTGGCACAATTAAAACAAAATGATACCATAGAGAAGTATGTGACTGAATTTCAAAGGCTTTCAATCATGGTAACAGATGTTTCAGAAAGAAAGTTGGTGGTTCTTTTCATGAAAGGCTTGGCTGACTCTGTTAGAGGTTTGGTCAAGGCTTTTGACCCTTCTACTCTCCAAGGAGCCATTCAAAAGGGCCCTTGATCTTGAGTCCTTGGCACCACAAGGTAAAATTTTGTCATTTAATTCACAAAAAACTAATTCTTTCAAGCCTTTTGGACAGCCAAAAGACAATAAGTGGGGACAGCCAAGGGGCAGCACTTTTGGACCACCAAGATCAGCTCCTCTGGGACAATTTGGTAGGTCAAACCAATATGGTTTGGGGCAGTTTGGTAGGCCAAACCAGCAAAGTTTGGAGCAGCAAAGAGAGTTGCCAAGAGGGAATTATGAAACAAGAAACGAATTAAGGAAGAAGTTGTGCTTCGATTGTAAAGACCCTTGGACACCGAGTCACCATTGCCGTGAGAAGGGTCAAGTGCACTACATTGAGGTGCATTCGGAAAAAGAAGATTAAGGTCAAGAAGAAAGGGCAGCCACCTATGAAGAAGAGCACTTGGAGATCCTTGGAAGAGAAAAGTTGGATGGCACCTTTGCTTCCTTATCAGGGACTCCTAGATACTATCCCTTTCGTGTGAAAGGTAATTTGAAAGGTAAAGATGTCACTATTCTCATTGATAGTGGAGCTACTCATAATTTCATTGATAAGAAATTGGTTGCTTTGTGTGGGTTGCAATCTATTGAGTTTAATGGTTTTCGGGTGACCATGGCGGATGGCTTCACCATCCTTTGTACCACTAAAGTCCCCAAGTTGAGCATCATGATAGGAACACATCTCATTGAGGATGATCTCTATGTGGTTGGTATTGGGGAGACTAACCTAGTGCTTGGTATACAATGGTTGCCCTCTCTTGGGGAGTACACACAAAATTACCAAACAATGGAACTCAAGTTTGATGCAAATGGTAAAGAAGTGATTCTCCATGGTTTGCATGATAAGGCACCCAAGGTGGCAATATCCAAGAGGATGGAGAGCATGATTCATGAAGGGATTCCGGTAGGGGCAGCAAGACAAGTTTTTTCTGAGTTGGAACAGCCAACTCTCATTGAGGAAATGGGTCACATACTTGGCTTGTTGAGTGGAGAAAAAATGGAAAAAGGTTACCCTTACAAAAAATTCAAAAAATTGGTCATAGGACAGCTTTTAGAATATGTAAAAAACTTTCAAATTCCTTTTTGCATGAGTTGGGTTCTAAGGCATGTTAGAGTGATCAAGCATTTGTTGAAAGGAGAGCATGTTAGTTTGCTACCAAAGTATGAAGGAAATTATTTAATCTTTTCTTCTCTAAGTCCTAGCAATTTTGAAAATAAATGCTTGAAATTAGTGTTGAGAAGGATTGAATTTCCATATGTAAGGAGGATAAGAAATTCTGAAATTTGCATTGGAAAGAGGTTGCAAATGCACTCAGAAAACTGAGGTTTTTATGTCAAATGAGCTAAGTATATATTCTGAAAATGTGATGAACAAGGTGCTAAACCAGCTAGATAAATGCACCCCAAGGTCTGAAATCAAGGGGACACTTGGTGTTGGTATTAGTGAAGGGACAAACGGGCAACTTCAGCTGAGTATATATAAATGGAACAAGGTGAAAAGGAATGATGTACAGCACCTTATAAAGTCTGAATTCGCAAGGAAGTTTGGGTCTTTCCTTGGTGTCAAAGATCCAGGTGATGCACCACTCCCCCAAGGCATGCAATTCCAATGTTTGTAGGACTCAACATGTGTTCCTAGGATCATCAATATGTGTATAAGGGGCAGCTCTTTGACATTCCTCAGTTCTGATTTCTTTGATAACTATCATCCCTTTGGCTTATTGCTTGGATCCATAATGTTTTCCTTATGGAGTTTAGACGTGAAGGGTTTGTTGAAGGCCAAATTGGTGATGGATTGGTTGGCCCCATTGAAGATTTGCAGGGTTGTTGGAGGCCAACGCAGCCCACATAACAATTGGTTCAAGTTTCTTAAAGAGTTGATTCGCTCTAAGGCGAGAAGGCAAATGAGTATATGGACCAAGGATGGAGTTACCACACACATGTGAGTTTCCAGCCCTTGGAAGGTTCAATATTGAGAATTTGAGGGGTGGAATCAAGGATACATGCAACGGTTATGAGTTGCATAAGGCAGAACACACTTGGGGAAGAAGTTGTTAGGAAGAAAAATCAGTTTGAGGGCTGATAAGGAGGATGCTAGGGGTTGTACCATGCCTAGAAATGGTGAATTTGCAGCCATCCCTAATGAAGAAGGCATTGCCAAAGATACAAACGTGAAATGGAATAATTTTTTTGGACTAATGTGTTTGCTTCTTGTGCAGGGGCCTATATAAGGGAAATCAAGGCCCCAAAACTTGGAGATCACCTTGCTGGAACACATTTTCTCCAACCACCTTTGTGATGCCAATTCTAAAGTTTTTCTTGTTTTCATCATCTTATTGCATTTTTGAAGTACATGGACTCAACGGCAAGAGTAAAAAGGATATGGTACTACTGTTTTTTCATTTTCAACCTACATGAACAGCAAAGACGCTTCATCTACAGCAGTACAAGGCTTCATCTAGAGGGCTCTCTTCATTGGAAAGGACATAGGTTCAAGTTTTGCACAAGGCCTATGGTGGAGATAGCACTATGGTTACTTCTACTACTTGAGGACAAGCAATTTTGAGCAGAGAGGATATTGTCATATCCCTCTTTTGATAGAGACATCATTGAAGACCCTTAGCCTTAACTAATGTTTGGGGGCTAAAAGACAAGTAAGAAGGGAAAGTAAATTAAGTGATTTTGATTGAATATATGTAAAAGGTACCTTTTTGAAAGTTGTTTTATGTTTTCTTATTTCACTTAAAGAGGGGACCTTTAAGGGTCATGGATGTTTAAGTGATTTAAATAAAATAAGGAAAAGGTCTTTTAAATATTTGAGTTACTCTCCCTTCCCCTTTTTGGTGCCACGCTTGGAAGGCTATAAAGACAAAAGAGGAATCATTTGGAGAGGTTCGTGCTATGTTTGATATTCAAATCTTGGTCTTTTAGCACGAAAACCTTAAGCCATTTGCTTTGAAGACGAAACCCTTCAAGCAAAGAGTTAGAGGATGCAAACCCTCTTTCTTCATTGGGGTAGCTTCACTTAGAGGCTGTCATTGAATTATCAATTCTTACAAGGGTATTTTAAACACCATTCTTGCTATTTTCAGGTGGGCGACTTGCTTTTGGAAGTGGGCAACTTGTTTGGTGGATGAATTCTCATGATTTTGGGTGATTTTATGCCCTAAAGACATTTTTGAAATTCATTCTAATATTTTGCATATTGGCGACTTGCCTTGGAGGAGGTTTGGACCTTGTTTAAGGGTCAATTTTGTCTTGAAATAATTCTGTAATTTTCTATAATATTCCAACTTATACGATTTGGTTTGGAGGGTTTTTTGGCCTCAAATACATTCAAAAAATTCATAAAAAATCTGTCTTTCATTTCAATAATATTTGTACAATTTATTGAGGGTTTTGTGAAAATTTTTGTATGGTAGAACAACTGCAATTTTTAATTCATTATTTCAGTTTGGGACGCCTAGGGTTTGGAGGATTAGTTCCTCTTTTGAAGGGCCACAATTGCTTGTTTGGATCAGCCAATTGTTGTTTAGGGTTTAACATATTTTTGAGTTATTTTTGTAAGTGTTTGGTAGCTACGATTTTTAAATAAATCTAGAATACAGAAAATTGTCCTATTTAGGGACATTACACCAAACCCTAGGAGTCCCCCCAATAAAAAATCAGATTTATTCCCTGTTGTTATAATCACCTTTAGAATGATGTACTTATTCCAAATTGACCTAAAATATTATTCAAATAATCACAAAATATTATAGAAAATTCAGAATCATCTATGGGCATGAAAAGACCCTCAAACCCTACCAGACAAGCTCCAAACCAACTCGCCACATACTGAAAAAATAAATAAAATATTTCAGAATATTTAGGGCAAGAGATGACTTCAAAACATGTCAAAAAACCTTCCAATACAAGTCGCCCAAGTGCAAAAATATTACAATTAATTCAAAATATTATTTATGGCACAAAATCACCCAAAAATGGTGCAAACCAATCGCCAACCTTCCTAGGTAGTTTGCTGCCCTATGAGAGCTTTCCCACTGAAAATATGAATATTAGGCGCAAATACAGCCCTTGGATAGAGCTGCTCTATATAGAAAGATGGATGTTTTCGTCCCCAACTCCTTTGTGCACTTGAAGGGTTTCGTCCTTAATTCACAAATTCAAACTTGACATACTTGAGCATAAAATTCAATATCAAATTCCTTATCAAATGATCCTTCACTTCCTTTTTATACACCTCCTCAAGGGTGGCGTCCAAGTTGGAGGGAAGGATTTAATTCAAATTTATAAAAAACGTAACACTTATAAATTCCACTTAAGTCCTTAGGGTTCCATGACCCTAAAAAAAAACACAATTTAAGTGAGAATTAGAATAATGAAGTGCTTTTTACAATTACTCTTAGAAACCAAGTTGTTCCCCTTTCTTTTTCTCTTTTCCCTTGTAATGGTCCCCAAATGGGACAATTAGGCAAAATAGGGGTTTTTCAACAAACGCTTATGAAAACTGAAAGCAATCTGAAATCTAAACCCCCAAAACCAGCAAACACTAACTAGAAGGAATGACCAAATCCCAAGCAACACTCCAAAATAACCCTGAAAATGATGAATATAAAACTAAAATAAATACCTCTTTTATGGCAAGGTGGGAATGGCGATGAGGCTGAATTTACCCTTGCAATAATTCATATTTTTATAGCTGCATTTTCTCCCTCAAATCTGCCTTGAAACCCTTGCGAAAACTCTCAAATATTTATGCAAAAATCATATAAAATATTGGGGCTTCCAATGAACACATTAAGGCTACAATTTATCAAATTAACGCTTCCAATGAAGTTGGCACACTTGGAAAAATATATAGAACAAAATCTGAATATTAAACCCTTCAACAAGCCCTCCAAGTTTCCCAAATCAAGTCACCAATATTGGGAAATTATTATAATAATTTTCAAAATAAAAATATATATGTTTATTTTCTCCAATTTTATAGCTTCAAAAACACCCTAAAACCCTTCTAGGTGAATCACTCCACTAGGAAAAATAAAAGAAATAATTTTGAATTATTTACCTTGTAACCAGCCCTCAAAATCATTCAAATTCAGCATACAAAATGATTAGAAAAATATAATAATATTATTAAAAATATTATTAGCAACCTTTGACCTTTTTCTCACCACCAGAGCAAGCCCAAGCATGCCCTAAGGCACTCGCACAGCCCTCAAGGGAAGTTGTCAATGCTTAGGGAGCCTCCTTGCTGCCCTAGGGTATTTTGCCCCTCTTCTTTGACCTGCAAATTGTATTTTCCAGCTTTCCAATGAGTCCGATCAATCCTTGTATGAAGATGGTGTTCCAAAACACCTTTATAAGACCAATTGCATGCGACCATGCAAATCTGAAGCACAATTAGAGCCTTTGAATAGAGTTGTCTTGAATGAAGGAATAGAGGTTTTTGTCCCCAAACCCTTGCCACACTTGAAGGTTTTCATCCTCAAGTTGTGGTGAACAAGCTTGACCTACTTGATCAACAATTCAATATTCCAAACATTCATAACATTCAAATGAACCTTCAATTTCTTCTTATAACCATCCCCAAGGGTGGCGCCCGAATTGGAAGGTGACTTTTTGAATCATAAGCAATTTTACTTTTTGAATTGCCTTTTTGAGGGGTTGGGCTCCCATGACCTTTAACGGTCCCCTACTTTAACTGAAAAATAGACCAAAAGCACTTTTGCACAACTCAACTGAAAAATAGAATACTTAAGTACCTTTCCACCTTTTTGCTCTTTGAATGATCCCCTCATCGTTCCCATTTCTTTCTTTCCCTTAGCCTTGTGGGAACAAAACCAAGCTAAAGGTCTATAAACAAGCTATGCCAAAAAGGGAGACATTACAGTCCTCTCTACCCAAAATTGTCCGTCCTCAAGCAACTACAAAAGCCATGGGGCTGTCCCCACGTTCTTTATAAGACAATCACCAATTGAAATTGCTTCCCATTGAAAAGAAGCTCCAATTTGAATTCTCAACTTGCTAAACTTGTACTTTGGAGGCTACCCCCATGAGCTAAAGGTGTCATGACCACCTTTCAAAGACTCCTCATGTCCCCAAAGAAATAACATATGCCATATTGATTTGCCTTTGATGAAGCCTTTCATGTTTGAGCCTCCAATGGGTATCAATGTGCCTTAAAAGGTATTTCCAAAACTTGAAAAGAAATAACAATAAGCTCACCTTGAAACATACTTTGAATGAGAGTAGCACATAGATGCAATCTCCCTTGAGCGTGTCTCAAACATGTGGCATGCAACCTCTCCTTGACTTCCCTATATCCAAACCTTCATACATAGGAGGAACATCATAGTAATCAAATAAAAGCCTCAACCTGCATACAAAATAGGGTTGTACTTTCCTCATGCCTTCCCATTCTTTGTCAAGCCAAACGTGTGCCTTATCATGAATATTTTCAGAACATTCTGTAGGCTGGAATTTAATGAAATAAATAGACTTTTTACCTTCATAATGCAGTTGTACCTGCCCCTTTTATTCAGAATTTACCTTAGCATAGATACTCCCTATCATGGGTTGTAGTGTGCCCCGAAAGTGCAATTTTTTTTATCGTCTTCGGTGGATGGAATTGTCTTGTTTCAGAAATTTCTGAGCAACAAAATTCAGACTTCAAGCCCATTTTTCCAGCTCTTCCCCTTGGCTGCCATGTGTAACTTAAGTTACCTTTGATGCCAAAAAAAGCCCATAAATAAGCCCAACTGATTCTAACATTTCTTGAAAAGTAAGAGGACCATTTTTTCTTGAATTTTAGACCTTGTGAACAGTTGCTTGCAACTTTAGCCCTCTCCAAAATGAAGAGGGGTCTCATGCCCTTCATAACACCCTCAAAATTATTCTTGCAAAATGGAATAGGGTGTTGTCCAAGGCAATTTTGGAACTGCCCCTAGAAATCAAGTTTCCTTTCAACCCTTCCAAAACATATATGACCAAAAATCAGAATTTATCATGCTTACCAATTGCCTTGTAGAGTGTTCTATCTTGGAATTAAGGGGCTGCATTTGATGTCTAGTGGCAGCCTTATCTTCAATCCCCCTCATGCTCATGAAACATTCTCCTATCATGCTATTTGATGAAGAAGAAGGGGGCTCTTTATCACTCAAACCATGCAAAATGATCTCATTACCAAACATTTTAAATTTCAACTCCATGGCTTGATAGTTTTGAGTGTACTCACCAAGTGAGTGCAACCATTGAATACCAAGGACCATATTGGTCTCCCCAATGCCAACCACATAAAAATCATCCTCTACCACATGCCTTTCCAAAGTGAGACTAAGCTTTGGAACCTTGGTAGTACAAGGGATGGTGAATCCATCTACTACTGTGACTCTAAACCATTTGAACTCTACGGGTTGTAGGCCACATGATGCCACAAGCCCTCTGTCAATGAAGTTGTGGGTTACCCCATTATCAATGAGTATAGTGACCGGTATACCCTTCAATGATCCCTTCACTCTAAAGGGATCGTACCTAAGAGCTCCCGAAAGTGATGCCAAAGTGCCACTCAACTCCTCTTCTCCTTCTATCTCCAATTTTCTCTCTTCAAAGGCAGCTATCACAAATTCTTCCTCATTCTCTTCTTCGGGAAGTACCTCAATGTAGTGTACTTGCCCCCTTCCACGGCAATTGTATCCCTTTTCCCAAGGATCCTTACATTTGAAGCAAAGACCCTTCCTTCTCAATTCCTTTCTTACATCAAAGCTACGACGTGGTAGCTCCTTTTGTTGCCCCAAACCCGGTAGGTTTAGTCTAGTCAAAGGACCCTCCTAATTGGCCTTTGGAGGCCCTACGTAGTTGCCCCTTGGCTGGCCCAAACCACCACCTCTATGCTGCCCTGTAAGTGGAAAAAAAGTACCCTTTGGCTACCCAAAGGTGTGAATCTACCCCTTGGATAGAAGACTCCAAATCATAGGCCTTCTGGATGGCCTCTTTCAAAGAAAGTGGATCAAATGCCTTGACCAACCCCCGCAAGGAATCAACCAAGCCCTTAATGAACAACGCCACCAATTTCCTATCCGATATGTCAGTCACCATTACTGAAAGTCTCCAAAACTCTGTAACATAATCATCTACTGAGACCTTCTGCCTCAATTGAGCTAAATCACAGAAATGAAGTTCTGGATCTGCCCTATCAAATCTCTCTATCAATCTCCTATTGAACTCCTCATAGGAGTGTATGTGTTGGTGTCCCTATGTGATCAAACCATGGTACCACCAACCGTGGGTTGCTCCCTCTAAATGCAATGTGGCAAACTGAATAGCCTCCTCATCTGCCATAGGTTAAAGTGAAAATGTGTCTACCCAAGCTCTCAACGAGCTCCTTTGTGACCCATCAAAAGTGGAAAAGGATAACTTCCCCAACGCATGTTGGAGATCTCCCTGGCTACCCCTATGCCTCTAACTGATCCTGGGCCCACTTTGTCCCCATTTTCAAGTTGAAAACTCGTAAAAAGTCATAGCCCCTCTCAGTGTAGCGGATAAAGTAGCATACTCATCCATCTCCTCCAACTCACATGGGTTAGGTAACCCCTCCCTCACTAGCGCAGGCTCCTCCTTCTGAACAAATGTAGGCTAGATGAACCTACATGTGGATGCTCCATTCCCCGAGGGGGGTGTATGTGTATTTGGCCTACTCCCTGAAGCACCACTCTCTTCATTGAGTGGCTTTAATCCACTCATATCACTGAGGGTGCGAAAAAACCCCTCCACAACTGTCATTCGCTCCTGAGACTGAGAATATCTCTCAACCCTCTTCTCAACTATCTTATCTCTCATCTCCCTCTCTGTCTCCCGGTGATCCATATCACCCATTACCTATTCCTGCTCTGGTGGGCCAACTGGTGGAAGTCCTACTTCCCTCATATTACTCCTCAAGTAATACTTAACCTCTTTACTGCCACATATGTATCAACAACCCTCACACCACATTATAACCAAGGTATGGCTCAGATACCATTGTAATGTCCCCAAATGGGACAATTAGGCAAAATAGGGATTTTCCAACAAACCCTTATGAAAATTGAAAGCAATTTGAAATCTAAACCCCCGAAACCAGCAAACCCTAGCTAGAAGGAATGACCAAATCCTAAGTAACAAACACTCCAAAATAACCCTGAAAATGCTAAATATAAAACTGAAATAAATATATTTTTTATGGCAAAGTGGGAATGGCGATGAGACTGAATTTACCCTTACAATAATTCATATTTTTACAACTGCATTTTCTCCCTCAAATTTGCCTTGAAACCTTTGCAAAAACTATCAAATATTTATGCAAAAATCATATAAAATAGTAAGGCTTCCAATGAACACATTAGGGCTGCAATTTATCAAATTAACCCTTCCAATGAAGTTGCCACACTTGAAAAAATATATAGAACTAAATCTGAATATTAAACCCTTCAACTTGCCCTTCAACAAGCCCTCCAAGTTTTCCAAATCAAGTCGCCAATATTGGGAAATTATTATAATAATTTCCACAATATAAATCAGAAAATATGTGTTTATTTTCTCCAATTTTATAGCCCCAAAAACACCCTAAAAACCCTCCTAGATGAATCGCTCCACTAGGAAAAATAATATAAATAATTCTGAATTATTTACCTTGTAACTAGCCCTCAAATCATTTAAATTCAGCATACAAAATGATTAGAAAAATATAATAATATTATTATCAACTTTTGACCTGTTTCTCACCACCAGAGCAAGCCCAAGCATGCCCTAAAGCACTCACCCAGCCCTCAAGGGAAGTCATCAATGCTTAGGGAGCCTCCTTGTTGCCCTAGGGTATTTTGCCCCTCTTCTTTGACCTGCAAATTGTATTTTTCAGTTTTCCAATGAGTCTGGTCAATCCTTGTATGAAGATGGTGTTCCAAAACACCTTTGTAAAACAAATTGCATGCAACCATGTAAATCTGAAGCACAATTAGAGCCTTTGAATAGAGTTGTCCTGAATAAAGGAATGAAAGTTTTCGTCCCCAAACCTTTGGCACACTTGAAGGTTTTCATCCTCAAGTTGTGGTGAACAAGCTTGACATACTTGATCAACAATTCAATAATCCAGACATTTATAACATTCAAATGAACCTTCAATTTCTTCTTATAATCATCCCCAAGGGTGGCGCCCAAATTGGAAGGAGGTGACTTTTTGAATCATAAGCAATTTTACTTTTTGAATTACCTTTTTGAGGGGTTGGGCTCCCATGACCTTTAAAGGTCCCCTATTTTAAGTGAAAAATAGACCAAAAACACTTTTGCACAACTCAACTAAAAAATAGAATACTTAAGTACCTTTTCACCTGTTTGCTCTTTGAATGGCCCTTTCATAGTTCCCGTTTCTTTCTTTCACTTAGCCTTGTGGGAACAAAACCAAGCTAAGGGTCTATAAGCAAGCTATGCCAAAAAAAAGGACATTATATCCCTTAGCCCTTGGGAAACAAATGAGGCTAAGGGTCTTTAATTGCTTCATGTCTAAAAGGGGGTCATGACAATCCTCCCCACCCAAAATTGCTTGTCCTCAAGCAATCGTAGTAACCAAATGGCTGTCCCCACCATGAGCCTCATGCAACATTTGATCCATGGTCCTTCCCAATAAAGAAACCCCTCATGACGAAGGCTTCTACTGTTGTAGATGAAGATTTTTTGCTTCTGAT
This sequence comes from Torreya grandis, assembly GCA_037957365.1. Lineage (NCBI taxonomy): Eukaryota > Viridiplantae > Streptophyta > Pinopsida > Cupressales > Taxaceae > Torreya > Torreya grandis. The sequence continues at coordinate 3,136,508 of JARHVA010001166.1, read as the reverse complement.
ACACGCTGAAAACGAAAAAATGGCAGCTCCTAGTCTTCTCTCTTTGTCCCCTTGAGGCCTCATTCCGGGAAAAGACAATGCCTTTGAAAATGAAGTATGGCAGTGGCTGGAAAAGGATATTCTAGCAAGGTAGTCTTCAACAATTTGGGCCTTGATTGCCCCTAAATCAACTCTTGCACATGACACAAACACATTAGTCCAAAAAAAACACCTCTTCTTCCTTTTCACTTGTGAAGTGGTTGAAAGCAAAGGTGGAAATGCCCTTGAGAGCATGTAAGATGTGTTAAGGTTGCCCCCACTCTCCATAGTGACTCTAGTACTCAGAAATTTTTCAATCCGAGGAGCTGGTAGTGTCCTCAACCTTGTCCTTTCAAGCTTCACATGGGCTGGAAACTTCCTCCACATGCAAACCTTGGCCCTCATGCCCTTACACCTTCCTTCCTTGGATAGCAAAACTTCACAAAGAGACCTGTACTTGCTGATTAGAAGGCTGTATATGTGATGTACAGGCATGCAATTACCTCCAAAAGTCAACCAATTCACTGCTAAGTTGACCTCCCATGTGCTCTCCATATCCACATACTTCGACAATGCCAATATGAACACAAACATCATACAAAAAGAGCTAGAGCTACCAAAATAAAAACATTCGGAAAGTGATACCTTGCTGCCCCAAATGGAAAGATCCATTTGATCTTCATTCTTCGTATGCATACTAATGTGGCCACACTTCAACAACTCCTTGGTAGCTCCTACATGCCATGGTAGACTTCCCCAATCTTGTAACAAAAAATAACAATTTTTTTCTTAGAAAACATACCTTGGAGACATACAATGGTCCTTAACTCAGAATATTCTGAGTAACAAAGTTCTGATTTGATTTTGCGCACTTCTCCGTCTTGTGAGGGGTTGTAGTTTGCTCAAAATTTCAACCCTTTTGACCTTAATAGGTGGCTGGACTTGCTTCACCAACTCAGAAATTTCTAAGTAAGAAAATTCAGACTTTGCATATGCATTTTCAGAACTTACCATGGACTGTAGCATGCCTAAAATATTAATATTTTTGTCCTCAATAGGTAGCTGGACTTGTTTCACCAACTCAGAAATTTATGAGTAAGGAAAATCAGACTTTGCATATACATTTCCAGAACTTACCATGGGTTGTAGCACGCCTAAAATATCAAAAAAATTGTCCTCAATAGGTGGCTGGACTTGCTTCACCAACTCAGAAATTTCTGTGTAAGAAAAATCAAACTTTGCATATACATTTCCAGAATTTAGTGGGGGTTGTACTGTACCTTTTTCTCTTGCTTTTTCTGAGTATGACACCTTCGGATTTTGCAAAAACAACCCAGAATTTTCTGAATGTGAACTTGGTCTACCTTTTATCAAAATTTCAGTCCTTCCTCTCTTTCCTACAAGTTGATTTTCCACCTCCTTGAACTCTTGACTCAAATCATTATTTCCAGCATTCATTGGGTTCAGTAAACAAGGAAACAAATGGTGCTTTTCATACCTTGAAGGCTGTTCCAGCTTAGGAAAGACATGGTTTTTCGCTGCCCTTATCAAATTCTCCTTGGAAAAGACTCTTTCTATGGCTTTTGATGTCACCTCCAATGGCATCTTATCATTTAAACCATGTAAGACAACTTTTTTCCCATTCTTTTCGAATTTAAGCTCCATGGTTTGGTAATTCTGAATGGACTCACCAAGTGAGTGCAACCATTGGATGCCTAGAACAAGATTGGTTTCTCCAATGCCACCCACATAAAAATCATCCTCTATGGAGTCTGTCTCTAACATAATGCTAAGCTTGGGAATCTTATTGGTGCAAGGGATGGTGAAGCCATGTGCCACAGTCACACAAAAAACCTTTGAATTCAATGGGATGAAGTCCACATGCAACAATAAAACTTTTATCAATAAAATTGTGGGTGGCCCTTGTGACATCCATACCTTTCAAATTTTCTTTCACACGAAAGGGGTAGTATGGAGTCCCCGATAGTGAAGCAAAGGTGTCACTCATATCCTCTCCTCCAAGGATCTCCAAGTGCTCTTCCTCATAGGTGGTTGCCCTTTCCTCTTTTTCATCTTCTTCTTCATCCAAATGCACCTCAGTGTACTGCACTTGACCCTTTCCACGACAATGATGACCTGGTGTCCAAGGGTCTCTACAAACAAAACAAAGCTTCTTCCTTAGCTCATTCCTCGTTTCATTGTTCCATCTTGGTAGCTCTCTTTGCTGCCCAAACCCTGCTGGTTTGGCTTACCAAACTGCCCCAAACCTTGTTGGTTTGGCCTATCAAATTGCCCCAAAGGAGCTGGTCTTTGTGGCCCAAAAGTGTTGCCCCTTGGCTGCCCTCAATTATTGTTTTTTGGTTATCCCAAAAGGTCTAAAAGAGTTAGTTTTTTGTAAAATAAAGGGCAGAATTTTACGTTGTGGTGCTAAAGACTCCAGATCAAGGGTCATTTGAATGGCTCCTTGAAGAGAGGATGTGTCAAAAGCCTTGACCAAACCCCTTGTAGAATCAGCCAAACCCTCCATGAATAGAACCACCAATATTCTTTCCGAAACATCCATTACCATGACTGAAAGCCTCTGAAATTCAATCACAGACTCCTCTACTTTACCCTTTTGTTTTATTTGAGCCAACTCTCTAAAGTGTAGTTCTAGATCAGCCCTATCAAACCTCTCAATGATCATTTTACTGAATTTTTCATATGATTGAATAAGTTGATGTCCTTTGGTGACCAATCCATGATACCACCATTCATGGGCAGCCACTTCCAAATGTAAATTATCAAACTGAATAGCCTCTTTTTCCATCATAGGTTTAAGTGAAAAGTATGTGTCTACCTTTTGAATCCAAGTCCTAGCTGAACTCCTGGGAGAACCATCAAAATTAGAAAGTGAAAGCTTTCCCAATGTATAGTGAAGTCCTCCTTGGCTGCCCTTGTGCCTTTGGCCAGCCCTATTGCCACCTAGTTGACCATGCTTCCATGATGTGAAAGCTGAAAAATGCATTTGATCCCTAAAAGGAGTTAGATAGGTCATGTACTCATCATAGTCCTTCAATAACTTATCTCTCAATGAGGGTTGTTCTTCCCTTTCTGGAATGGCAACTTCTTGCAAAAAAGTAGGTCGATTAGGCATACGTGTAGCTCCTCCATTACCTTTAGATGGTTGATCCGTGAGGTTGTGACTTCCAGAAGCACTACCATCTCCATTAGATGATTTGTCACCCCTTATTTATTTTATAGTGCGAACAAACTCCGTCATCATAGCTATCATTTGTTCTTGGGCTTATATGTACCTATCAAACCTTTGTTCTTTTCTATTTTCAACCTCATCCCTTAGCTGATCCAAGTGAGACATTGTTTCCATTTGTTGATTTTCTTCAACTTTTTTCTTGCTTCTAAGGTAATACCTTAGTCCTTTGTCACCTTTTGCATGAATCACCTTGAAAACCCACGGCTAGCCAAGATATGGCTCTGATACCACTAAAATGTCCCTAAATTGGACAGATTACTTGAAAAACTGATTTTTATGTCAAACCCTAGCAAAAAAATGAATTTTGATTTTAGAACAATAAATCCTAGCTGATCGAATATGCCAAAAAATAGCATAAAATACGCTAACACAATTGTAATACTTAGGCAACTCAAACTTGCCAAAATAGCCCTTCAAATGGTGAATTGAAACTCCAAACCCTAGGCATCCCCCTTAAGAAAAATCAGATTTATTCCCTGTTGTTATAATCACCTTCAGAATTATGTACTTGACCTAAAATATAATTCAAATAAAAACAAAATGTTATAGAAAATTCAGAATCATGTATGGGCATGAAAAGACCCTCAAACCCTACCAGACAAGCTCCAAACCAATTCGCCGCGTGCTGAAAAAATAAATAAAATATTGCAGAATATTTAGGGCAAGAGATGACCCTCAAAACATGTCAAAAATCCTTCCAATACAAGTCGTCCAAGTGCAGAAATATTACAATTAATTCAGAATATTATTTAGGGCACAAAATCACCCAAAAATGGTGCAAACCAATCACCAACCAAATCACCAACCTTCCTAGGTAGTTCGCTGCACTAGGAGAGAGCTTTCCCACTGAAAAACTAAGTATTAGGCACAAATACAGCCCTTGGATAAAGCTGCCCTATGTAGAAAGATGGAGGTTTTCGTCCCCAGCTCCTTTGTGCCCCTAAAGGGTTTCGTCCTCAAGTCATGAATTGAAACTTGACATACTTGAGCATAAAATTCAATATCAAATTCAGCATCCTTATCAAATGATCCTTCACTTTATTTTTATACACCTCCTCAAGGGTGGCGTCCAAGTTGGAGGGAATGATTTAATTCAAAATTCTAAAAAAAGTAACTCTTATAAATTCCACTTAAGTCCTTGGGGTTCCATGACCCTCAAAAAGAACACAACTTAAGTGAAAATTAGAATAATAAAGTGCTTTTTACAATTACTCTTAGAAACCAAGGTGTTCCCCTTTCTTTTTCTCTTTTCCCTTAGCCCTTGTGGAAACAAGTGAGGTTAAGAGTCTTCAATCGCTTCATGTCCAAAAGGGGGACATGACAAGTACTTAGCTAACCTGGCCCGGGAGAGAATCTTTACTCCAGCCCGAATCGGAGGATCTGACATCTAGAATTTTCCAGGACGGTTTAGGGAAAAGGCTCTCTCCTGGCAGGATCCATGGACATGACAAGTACTTAGCTAACCTGGCCCGGGAGAGAATCTTTACTCCAGCCCGAATCGGAGGTTCTGACATCTAGAATTTTCCAGGACGGTTTAGGGAAAAGGCTCTCTCCTGGCAGGATCCATGGACCCCTGTTGGGCCGCTCATTAACCACTATGTCTTAGGGAAGCTTTCCCCGTCCTTCATAAGAAGTTGAGGCAACAGTCTTTGATGGAGTCAACAGAGGTCTGAGGCCTAGAGAGGAAGCTCTGAGCAAGTTTTGATCCATCACTTTGGAATAAGTTTTGGACTAATCCCTAAGATTATAAAGGTAAAATGATTATAAAACAACATTATCATTACAATTTACACTTCAGAAAGAGCATTATTCTGATTACTAATATTATAACAAAGGGTTGATTTAGCGATCTAAGAAAGTTCTCATCGAGAGGTAATCTCTTATCAAAATTGACCCACAATATTTCCACATTGCAACTTATTTTTGGGCACCAATTGGAAATTTTCCAGGCAGTCAAATTGTTGAATTATCACTGAGGCGCAATCTTCTTACATTATAATTTGCTTTGTTGCATGTTCAGAAAACATGGTCTGTACTCTATTAAATGTTTCCATGTTACTCCAAAAACTATATTTCAAGTATTTGTCAAAATTGGAATGTGAATCTTTATGGAACTCACTGTAAATTCCAAGCAAGACTCTCATCTTCAAATGGGAAATGGCCCTCCCTTGCATAAAGACTACAGCTTATACAGTCTGTCCTTCGGGCATTACCACTATACTTGCTGTCAGTAATCCCAGCTGAGATTAAGAACAGAATTTCTTTTATAATGAGACAGATATATGGCATGAAACTTTGGAATAAGATATCGAGATCATGTTAGCGGATTTATGAGATCTTTGGAACAGGGAAGGAAGATTGTTGTTAATTCCAAGTCATCATATCATATCTTATGAAGAGGCCTGTTTTGATGGCATGCTATTAATGAATTTAGCTACTGTTAAGTGTGATATCAAGGCCTCTTGTGGTGTGGGAAGGTAACCAATCTTACAGCTTTCGAACAGGTTTTGTATATCCATCAATAGTCAATTGAAAGGGGATCATCTACATGCACATTTTGAAAAAGCCTTGCGGACTTTTTAAGTTGAGTCAACTAGCAGGTGTAAAGCCAGGTGTTGCCGTCTTTGCAGGCATCCTCCCAGCGTGTGTTCAAATGAGAACTTTGGAATAGGATATCAAGATCTTGTTAGTGGATTTGTGAGATCTTTGGAATAAGGCAGAGAGATTGTTGTTAATTTCGAGTCATAACATATATGAAAAGGCCTTTAATGATGGCGTGCTATTTATGAATTTAGCTCCTGTCAATTGTGATCTCAAGGCCTCTTGTGGTGTGGGAAGGTAACCAATGTTAGAGCGTTGTACAGGTTTTGGATATCCACCAATAGTCAATTGATTTGGATCATCTACAGTATGCACATTTTGAAAAAAGCCTAGCAGCCATTTAAGTTAAATCAACTAGCAGGTGCAAAGGCAAGCGTTGCCGTCTTTGCAAGCATCCTCCCAGCGTGTGTTGAAATGAGAACTTTGGAATAGGATCTCAAGATAATGTTAGCGGATTTGTGAGATCTTTGGAATAGGGTGGTGAGATCATGTTGGTGAACTGTTAGCGGATTTATGAGATCTATGGATTAGGGTAGGGAGATCCTGTTGGTGAACTTTTGCAAGTTATTGTAGTTGTGACTTCTCAGATGTGGATATATTCAGACCATGCATTAAGGCAGAATAACTCATCGTAATTTGTGATCTTTTGGAATGAAATGACTAGTGCCGGTGGATATACAAATAATGAGATTTTTCAGCTAATGCAATTAGCAAGTGTAAAACCAAACTCAGCAACGTATGAATACTTTCCACGGGAGCTTTGGAACAGGGTATAAAGTTCATTCAAAAAAAAATTGAAAGTGGTTTACTAAGATGCGGTTGTTGAGTCTGCTCGGAATGCAAAATGTGGATTCACACACGGATTGTCTTGAAGAAAAAATGTGGTAATTGTCTTTGATGTGAGATGGGTAGATGGAAGATCCCAAAAGAAAAGTGGGAAGAGAGAATATGTCCTATGTGCACAACAGGTATGGTTGAGACAGAATGGCATTATCTCATGGAATGCTCCACATATGATGACATCCGAGCTAAATACCTAGACAGTCTATAGGGTGAGAACATTGATAGAAACGGATAATTCTTTATCAAGATCTACAGTAGGAGAGTGAACCTTCAAAGGCAGAACAGCCGCAGACTGGGGAACTAGAGTCCGAAAAGCTCAATGCCACTCTCTTTTTCTTGTGATTTCTTCACTTCTTTGGGTTATGTTTTTGGGTTTGGGGTCCTATAGACTGTTTTTGGTCTCATGGACATTGTTGAAATATCTATCTATCCATCATTGAATGTGAATGTGATAACGGTAGGTGCTGGCGGAAAAAGCCCTGAAGATTTTAGAGCGAATGCAGCTGGCAGCCATACAGACAAACTCAATATCCATCATTACCATAGTGTGGGGCGAGTGTGGGGGCGGCGAAGGGGAGAGGGGAAAGGGGTTTGCGCTCGGGGTCCTGTACCCAATAAAACTCATCTTCCCAAAACTCTGACAATGTCTACAGTGTTAGTGTTCACGTTGCATCTTCGTTTTCCTTCATGCATAGACAATATCTTGATAACCCAGAATCCGACACAAGTCGGCTGTGACAAACATTGCAGAAATGAAAGAACATCCGAATGGACTAGTGCAATCACAATTGGTGTATCCAAAATAAAGGCAAAGGCGCAGCCAACACCACTAAATTTAGCCATCAAATAAGAATAATATGATTGTCTATACAGGAACAAGTTATTTTTGAAGTGGCAGGAAAGGTTACCAGGAAAGCCCGTCCCCGCCCGAACCCCGCGGCTGTCCAATTTTGTATCGTGTTCAGAGACGAGGGTAGGGATTGTTTTTCAATAGTGTATATTGAGAGATCTTAGTTTATTTTCGTTTACATACCTTTGATTTGTTTCGAATTATAATTTGCAGTTTTAGTCCTTCCCCATCGGTTATTAAAATTGAACAGCTTAAGCTGAATTTATGTTTTTGAAAGGGGTTATAAGTTTGAATTTATGTTTTTGCAAGTGAAGGATATTTGAAGTATGCTTAGGTGTCTTTTTATATTAAGAGTATAAAGAGTTTTATATGGTGTAAGTTATGTTACAAATATTTGAAATATAGTTACGTGTTTAATGAATCTAAATAATAAATAGGTATAATATTTGTGAAACAATATTTTTTATTGATTGTATTGAATGAATAAAATAATTATATACATATATATAAATAATTTTTAATTTAGAATTGGAGTTGATATGTAAAATTTGTAACTTTAAAAAATAAAAAATCGATTTGTTATGTTTAGTAGTTGTTATTTAAAATAAGTTTCGTATGTAAGCATGTATAGTCTTAGAAATCTTCAAAAATATTCTAAACACTAAAATTAATTCATTGAATGAATTTCAATTGAAGTTTACATTCGGTTACAAAAATATACAATTTTTAAAAATAGAAAAATATTGATAAAATATTAAAATGCATTTTCAGATCTTCAGATGGTCACGTATGGCCTCCAAAAAATATCAAAAATGTCTATAATTGGGGAGGGCAAGTTATGGTTGCATCAAACTTTTTGAGATAATTGTTTTGGCATGAAAGAGAGCTCAAACGGAGTTACGGATCAAAATTATGGCCTTCAGATGTTTTGACTTATTTTTCGCATCATTTTTCTCTAGTTGAAAACAACTCAGCCCCTGCGAGTTGCTCTGATTTTACTACTGCCATTTGTTCTTGTCAATCTTCTTCAGCTCTTATGTTGAAATCCAAGTATTATCTTTTTGTTGTAATCCTTCTCACTGTACCAAATACTTGTTATACTTTCTTTGCCTCGTGTTGAATGTTTTATATCTAAAACTTACACTATTTTTTTCTTCTTCTTTGATGTTTGTTGTTGCCAATCTACTTCTTCATCTTCACTGTCTTCTTCATAAAAATCATATAAATCTAAAACATTAAACACTTGAGAAATATCAAAATTATGTGGTAAACTCACCTTATAAACATTGTCATTGATTTTCTTCACAATTCTACATAGTCCAATTTTCTTGTACTTCAACTTATTGTATGAGTCTTTTAGAAACATTTATCATATAAACCATCACCAAATCTCCATTTTCAAATAACTTTGACCTTCTTCTGACATATGTTGTTGATTTATACTTCTCATTACTATCTTACATAGTTCTTCTTACTTCTTATAATTGTTATATATGTTTTGCAAATACTTCTACGTCTCATTAACTCGTTATACAATTGGTAACTATACCAAATCTAAAATGCCTATAGGATTTCTCCCTTAAATAATCTAAAATGTTGATTTTCCTATTGATCTATTCACCAAACTATTATATGCAAACTCAGCTTGTGGTAAAGCCAAGTCTCATTGTTTGAGTTTCTCTCCGACTGTGCATCTTAATAAATTACTCAAGTTCTTGTTTACTACTTCTGTCTATCCATCTGTTTGTGTCAGGATCTTGCTCCTCAATTAGAGCACATATGATTACTTCTTGTATTAGCAACTAAACACGGAATTATACCAGAATCAATAAGTAACTAGAAATATGAAACAACACAGGATTTGAGAGAAACTACACAATTTTATTAAATACTTAGAAGAAAATACAATAAAAAAGATGCCACTTCTTCTTCCACCTCAAAGGTTCGCCACACCTCAAGACCTTCTTCCTCTCTCTCTCGGTCCCAACAATCAACTCAAATATAGAATTGATGTTCACCTCTCCAACCAGTCAGTAACACGCTGCCAGTACACCAAGTACACCACCATACTCCAAGTAGATCTCTTGCTCTCTGTTGCTACCTGCAAATCACTAGACCTTACTCACCATTGTAGATCTCCAAAAGAAGCCATGCTCACCTGCTGACCAAGATCATACAAACACGAAGAACCCCTCTGATTCTCCAAACCAGTACCCACACTTGGTACTGTGGCACTAGGAGGAACACACCATTGCTCACCTCTCTCTGAAGGAGCTTATTTTTGCTCTCTTACTCTCTAGCTACAGTTTACAATACAACCAATGAGTCTCTTAAATAGATCTCATGCAAACAATAATTAGACACCTAATTACAATAATTAGATCCGCAGCTTCTAGTCTAAATTTGGCTCTTGACATGCAAACACTTGGTTCATTAGCTAACTGCCTGTAAAATACTCAGTCCGAACCACACAGGTGACCGACGTCGGTCCCTGTTTGCCTGGGGGTGCCGATGCCGGCCGACTCCTAACCGACGTCGATTGACTTTTGTCTGTACCCTGCCGACGTCAGTTGTCCTGACCAATGCCGGTGACTGTAACACTCAGCAAACACTCTGCAACCTCCCTAACTCCTCTTGTTTGCATCCTGGTGAAGCTTTTAGCTCCACAACCTAACAATCTCCTACTTGGAGATAAACAGTTGCACTTGTACCTGTATCTGTACCCTGTCTAATCTGTTTCCTAGCTTGTATCCCTCTCCAAGCTCAACCCTGAAGACCAACCATTACACACCCTGTGATGCCTTTCCTGTCATCCAAGTAACCTGCCACATCTGAACCTACATATCCATGTAGTGAAGTCCTTGACCCTGCATAGCATGTTAACCTGCTGCTGATCCCTCTCAAGTACCTAAGAATCCACTGAACTGCCCTCTAGTACTCCTTCCCCGAATTGGCTCCATATTTTCTGACAACTCCCACTGCTTGGGAAAACTCAGGTCTACACTAAACCTCATGTGATTTCGAACCCTGTTCTAAGCTCTGCTTGAACTGTCCAGCCCTTGGTGTGCTTACCGATTCTACATCCTGCGTAATGAACCTCGCCAACACCTGATTCACATCAGCTCCCATTGGAGACCAAATCTCCATGTCTCTTATGCCAAAGAATTTTGCTACTCCAAATTCTTCATGACATACCTCTGAACTAACCTTACCTTTTAGCTCAGCAAAACCCTGTATGTGCAAAACCTGGTAGCAAACCATCCACATACAGTAACTGGATAATGTCGCGACTCATCATCCACCTGGTAAGAACAAACACAATATTTACACTGACATTGACTAAAGCCATGCTTTGTCATCCTCCTGTCAAAACATGTACCACTGTCTTGCAGCTTCCTCAAGACCATATACCTTGGCCTTTCGTCTCACGTATCCATCCACTCTCTTCTTTAACTATGCGAATCCATCCGTCTCTCAGTGCTTTCTTCCAGCTAACAACTCTACCAACAAACACCTGTTTGGTTCTTCTCCAAGGACTCACACTCCTCATCCATGGCGAGCTCCCACTGTATCTGAATTCTACCTGCATTGCCTCTTCACATCTTCCTGGTTCTCGACCATCAGTAAGCAATATAAAGAAGGTGAACAATGAATATGAGGTTCACTTACCCTTTCTGACCTCCATATGAGCGTTTGAGACTTGTTGACAGCTTGTTGTCCACTCACTATCTGTTCTAGTGACCGATCTCGGCCATCTCCCAATCTGCTCCCGACCGACGTCGGTTCCCTGCGACTGACCCTGTCTGTCGACGTCGATCCCATTACCGATGCCAGTGTACCTGTTGCTGACATCGGTCACTGTATGACCGATGTCAGTTCTTGATGCCCGACACCACCGACTCTGCTGATCTGCACATGACCGATGTCGGTGCCTGTCTGTTCGACGTTGGTTCCTCCTGATCGATGCCGGTATCTGTGTTTGCCTGTGAGTGATGACTTTTTACTCGCGAGCTCTCCATGGATCAAAACCCTGTTCAAATTAGCACAGCCCTGCTCAGAATAATTTAGTCCACTCCGCTGATCTCTGTCTGTTATCTCTTCCATGAACACCAAGGCTTTCCAGTTCTTTAGCTTGTCAAAAACATCTGTCTTCTGCTTTAGAACATGCATTCCCCTCCTACATATGTAATCAAGCCTACAAAGCCATATCTCTGTAACAAAAGGTGAATCAGTAATATAAGTAGATAGATAAATGATACCTACTTTCTTACCACCGTCTAATTTAAGTACATCCGCTGTGAGAGTTACTGTGCATCTCCCATCACCTAACTTTCCTGAAGAAATTAGACTCATCTCCAAGACTGGTACCTGCATAACCTCATTCAACACCTGTGTGTTATCCGTCTGCAATTTCAGCTTCACTTCCCCTTTGCCAATTATTTGACAAGGCTCTCCAGCTCCTAAATAAATCTCTCCAAAGTCTCCAAAGACATACCCATGACAAGATGCTCTATTTCAAGCTGCATAGAAAGAGGCAAAAGAATCTGTAAACCAAGATTCTATTTTATCCAAAACATCCTGTGCAACATCCCCTGCAACATCTGCTCCTCCCTGTTGATTTGCTACCAACCAACAATCTCTTTTTCCCTGCTCTTTCTTTCCATCAATCAGACCATTCGTGCTATTCAGTTTCTCCATTCGTAGCTTACTTTCTTCTGCCATTGCTATACTCCCACTCAATCAGAAACCCCTGTGAGTAACTTGTAATCAACACACACTATCCAGATCTGAAACCACCTGTTAGTAATCCAACCAAAAGCTCTGATACCAACTTGTCAGGATCTTGCTCCTCAATTAGAGCACATATGATTACTTCTTCTATTAGCAACTAAATACGGAATTATACCAGAATCAATAAGTAACTAGAAATATGAAACAACACAGGATTTGAGAGACAATACACAATTGTATTAAATACTTAGAAGAAAATACAATAAAAAAGATGCCACTTCTTCTTCCACCTCAAAGGCTCGCCACACCTCAAGACCTTTTTCCTCTCTCTCTCGGTCCCAACAATCAACTCAAATATAGAATTGATGTTCACCTCTCCAACCAGTAAGTAACACGCTGCCAGTACACCAAGTACACCATCGTACTCCAAGTAGATCTCCTGTTCTCTACTGCTACCTGCAAATCACTAGACCTTACTCACCATTGTAGATCTCCAAAAGAAGCCATGCTCACCTGCTGACCAAGATCATACAAACATGAAGAACCCCTCTGATTCTCCAAACCAGTACCCACACTTGGTACTGTGGCACTAGGAGGAACACACCATTGCTCACCTCTCTCTGAAGGAGCTTATTTTTGCTCTGTTACTCTCTAGCTACAATTTACAATACAACCAATGAGTCTCTTAAATAGATCTCATGCAAACAATAATTAGACACCTAATTACAATAATTAGATCTGCAGCTTCTAGTCTAAATTTGGCTCTTGACATGCAAACACTTGGTTCGTTAGCTAACTGCCCGTAAAATACTCAGTCCGAACCACACAGGTGACCGATGTTGGTCCCTGTTTGCCTGGGGGTGCCGACGCCGGCCGACTCCTGACCAATGTCGGTTGATTTCTGTCTGTACCCTACTGACGTCGGTTGTCCTGACCGACGCTGGTGACTGTAACACTCAGCAAACACTCTGCAACCTCCCTAACTCCTCCTGTTTGCATCTCGGTGAAACTTTTAGCTCCACAACCTAACAGTTTGGGGGTGGTATGCACTACTAAATTGTAGCTTAGTCTCCATCTTCTTCCATAAAGTCATCCAAAAATGACTTAGAAATTTTGTGTATTTATCTGATGTAATAATTTTTGGAACACCATGCAATCTCACAATATTCTTAAAAAACAACTTTGCAACTCTAGTGGCATCATTAGTTTTCTTACATGCAATAAAATGAACTATCTTAGAAAACTTTTTTACAATAATAAAAATTGAATCATTACCTCTTTGTGTGTTTCATAATTTCAACATAAAATCCATACTCAAATCTGTCCATGGTCCTCTTGGAATAGGTAATGGCATATACAGCCCTGTATTTTGTGCATGTCCTTTAGCCTCCTGACATAGCCTGCACCTAGAAATATATTTTGTCACATCCCTCTTCATCTTTGGTCAAAAATACTTCTCCACCAAATTTATTGTTTTTGTCTTACCGAAATGTCCAACTAAACCACCACTATGCAATTATCTTATAATATTATGTCTTAGAGACCCAATTGCAATACATAATTATTCTCTTTGAAGAGATAACCATCATGTCACTTGTTAATAGATTTATACATTGCTCAATTATCTTTCCAAAATCTAGATCAATATCAAATAATTCTTTAACAATTTCAAATCCAACTACTTCACTTACCATAGTAGTTAACACCACTCTTCTACTCAAAGCATCAGCTACCGAATTTTGTTTTCATGATTTAAGTTTCAACACAAAAGTATATCCTTGTAAGAAAGACATTGACTTTGCATGCTTACTATTTAAATATTTTATGTATTCACGTACTTCAAAGCCTCATGGTCTGTAAATAGAATAAACTCTTTAGGCACTAGGTAATGCCTCCAATATCTTAATACTTGTAAAATAATATAAAATTTAATATCATACGTAGAATACTTTGTTCTTACCTCATTCAATTTATCACTAAAATATATTATTGGTTTTCCTTCTTGACTCAACACAACATCAATTCTCACAAATAAAACATCACTATCAACCTCAGACACTTTGTTAAATTCTGATAATGCTAAAACAAACTTTTTTATAATCTTCTTTAATAACTCATAGAAATATGTTGTTTCTCTTGTCCATGCAAATTATTTTTCTCCCATACAATTTATTATTGGTGCAACAAGATTACTAAAATTCTTAATTAATTTTTTGTAAAAGGTTGTTAAACCATGGAAACTTCTTACTTCTATGATGCTCTTTGAAATACATCATTTAACAATTGCCTTTACTTTGTCTTCATTCATTCTTACACCATCTACTGAAACTACAAATCTTAAAAATACCAAATTGTTATGCATAAACCTGCACTTTTTGAAATTTGCATAGAGCTTGTCCTTTCTTAACAACTCCAATACCATCATCAAATGTTGTAAGTTTTCTTCTTTAATCTTAATGAATATCAAAATACCATCAAAATAAATCACCACAAACTTACTAATATGTTATCATAACACTATGTTCATCACTTTCATAAATGTGTTGGGTGCATTAGATAATCCAAATAACATCACCATCCACTCATATAAACCATCCATAGTCTTGAATGTTAGTTACCACTCGTCTCCTTCATGAATTGAATTTGATAGTAACCACTCCTTAGATCAATCTTGGTAAAATATTTTACTCTTTCAAGAACATTCATCATATCATATAAGCGAGGTATAGAAAATATGTACTTAATTGTAATTTAATTGATTGTTCTACTATATACACACATCCTCCACCCTCCATCTTTATTTGGAGTTAACAATGGTGGTGTTGCACATGGACTCGTGCTCTCCCTTACTACACCTTTCCTCACAAATTTAGTAAGATGTTTATTTGATTGTGCATGTTCTATTAGACTCATCTTATAAGTTGCCTGATTGGGTAGAGTTGATCCTAGAATCAAATCAATATGATGTTGAATATCTCTTTTTAGTGGTAAACCATCTAGTAACTCATATGGTATTACATCTACATATTTTTTCAACACTACTACTACTTCTCATGGTATTTACACCACTTATGTGTCTTCTTTCTTCTCTATCAATGTATAGCAATAACTTGTCATCTTCATGTCTTTGATAAATTCTTTTGCAGACATCATGCTTCCAACCTACCCTTCTTCTTTAAGAGGTAACAAAATTACGTTCATGCCACCTTTATAAAAAGTATATGTGTTCTTTGCTCCATCATGAATTGTTTTCTATCAAACTGTCATGTCCTTCCCAATAACACATGACATACATCCATTGGTATAACATCGCACCATATATCATCCTTGTAAGTTTTTTCTATATAAAACTTGATTAGACATATTTTATCTACTATAACTCCATTCCCTTTCTTAAACCATAAAATTCAACAAGGATTAGAATGTTTTTCACACTATAAACCTAGTTTCTCAATCATGTATTTAGAAACCATATTTTTACAACTACCACCATCTATAATTAATTTGCATATCTTACCTCAATTAGTACACCTTGTTCAAAAAATATTTATTTATATCCATGCATCACACCTTCTTTATTATGCACATGTTCTTTTCTTGGAGCAATCATTGTTCTTCTCATCATGAGATTTTCTCCAATATTTGTTGTTGCAACTTTAGTATTTTGTTGTTATGTCTCATCCTCAACTGAATTCACTCTTGAGTGATCTTTTTGCCTCCTTTCTTGATCTTAGTAGTGCAGACACTCAAATGCTCTATGTCCTTCTCCACATCTGTAACAAACATAAGATCTTTATTGATTTGAAAACCATCCTCTACCACCACCATCACTTCGTCCTCTCTAAAATCCTCTTCCTCTTTGATGATATTGAAACTTTTGTCTATTATCTTCTTGTCTTTCTGTACCACGTGATGATTTTTTCTAGTGGTATTAAATCCACCTCTATTTGAATTGAATCCATCTCATCCCCTTATTGGAGGGCATTATTCTCTTATTGGACCAATAGATGTTCTTATGAAATTTTATCTATTTTCTTTTTTTTTTGTCTTCAAAGTTAATTGATAAACATCCTCCATGCAAAGTATTTTATGCATGCTTAATTTATTTTGAATATAAAACTTCAAACTATTTATATATCTTGCAACCATATGTTCTTTTGTTTCATCATGTTCCACTCATATAGAAAAATTGTAAAACTCATTTGTATACTCTTGTATATTGTGATCCTTTTGTTTTAAATTCTGGAATCTTCTCTATAGAGTTTGTGCATAATCCATAAGAAGAAATTTCTCCCCCATCTTCTTCTTCAACTTTTTCTACGAGTTGATCTTCTCTTTACCTTTTCTCCATCTTTCTTTTTATAGTTGATCGTACCAAATCATTGCATGACCCTTCAATTTTTTACATGTAAACTTTACCTTCTTATATTCTCTCAGAGTTCTTCATTCGAAAAAATTATCCATGTTATACATCCAGTATATCAACTCCTTTGGTTTTAAACTTCCTCTATAATTTAGAATGTCAACCTTGATTCCTTCGTTCTTACCCTATAAATCTATAACCATCCTCTCTTCCATTTATGGTGGTTGTCTATATTGTTCCTCCTCTTGCATAATTTATTTTTCATGATCTATGTCTTCCTCTGAGTCATATTTTGCTTTCCTTTGTCTTTGATTTGTAACAATTTCAATTAATTATTCTACTTGCCTCTACAACTCTTTCATAGTCTTGTTCATCTAAATAATTGCTCCTCATCCTTTCACCATCTATTACACCTTCAAAATTTGAACTTGCTCTGATACCAAATAATGAACCTGAATACTATCAAGACAAAGAAATCAATAGGCATAGTACTTTTGAAGTAATACTCTGTATTGATCGTATTGAATGAATAAAATAATTACACACACATGCATAAATAACCCTCAACTCAGAATTGGAGTTGACATGTAAAATTTAAATCTCTAAAAAATAAAAAAACTCGACCTGTTATTTTTGGGTGCCTTTGTATATTGAGAGTAAAAGGGGTCTTATATGATATAAGCTACCTTGAAAATATTTAAAGTATAGTTTGGTGCCTTTGTGTATTAAGAGTACAAGGGTTCTTATATATGTAAGCTACCTTACAAATTTAAAGCAAGGCACTTAGCCTCGTGGACCTTAAGAATTCGTAAGTTTTCCTTTTGAAACAAAGTTAGATGCCTCTTATATATTGGAAGCATGATGTGTTCTCGTATGTTTTAATCTACTTTGAAGACCCAAAGCAAAGCTTCTAACATTATAGACCTTAAAAATACTTTTTATTTCCTTTTGAATCACATTTAGGTGCCTCCTACATATTTGAAGTACAAGGTGGTCTCATATATTATAAGCTACCATACACACCTTAAACAAGACATCTAGTAACATGGATGCTAAAAAGGCCTTTCCTTTCTGTTCATTTCCCCTATCATAAATACAATTAAAAATATTCAATTACCAAAGAAAAAATTAAATCTAAATTTTAAGTGGTACAATTAGAAGTATAGATAATTATTAAAAAAATGTTAAATTTTGACTATTTTAATAAATGTATTTCAAATACAAGTGGTCAATAATATTAAAATGGCATTAATGATGTTAAATGTGGCTAGCGAGAACTATGGATGGCAGAGTACTTTTTCATTGGCATATATTGAATGTCTTCCTCATTTATTTCTTTAGGATTTATTACCCAAATTCCTTTCATTTTGTCTCATTTTTCAGTCAAGGTCTCATGGAGCAAAGTCTCTATCTCTCTAAACAAGAATTTTCTTGCATTTTTCAATATCTTATATCAGTTGAGGTGATGATCAACTTTTTCAATCTATAATGCATGGATTTTTTATGAGTTTTGATCGTAAGAGAGATTGTATTTCCACAATCCATTAACTTCAAGGAGAGATTATGGGTTGAAGGTTTAAGAAGGACTTCAAGGTGTTTATTTTATATTTCAATCTTGTTGGCCTTGCTCATTTTCCACAAATTTAAGATAAGTATCTAACATCTCTTAGAAAATAGAGAAATGATTTTTATTAGGATATTTTTTTGGCTTGAAAATATAGTTTTTTCTTGTGGCATTTGAGTTGATTCACTTGCTCTCTTTCACCTTTGTGTCCCATTGAATCATTTATTGCTATAAAACTATTTGTTTCATAATACATGTGCAATGCCTTAAGTTTGTTATGATATATTATTTGGTTTTATTATCAATGCTTCGAAATTTAAGAATTTTTATAAGTCATGAAGATCAAGGAGACTAAATGATTGCATTTTATTGGGAAAACAAATATAATGGAAGTGATTAATGCTCTAGATAAAAGGTTCACATAGTTACCTATTTTTAATGTTGCTAAGTTTTTTAGTCCTTATAATTATCATAAGGAGATGAATGATAGAGACCGTCAAACAAGAAGATGGTTAGCATGTTCTTGTAAAAAAAATGTGTTGGGGTGGATACTACTAAATTTTTGTGTAAAGAGGATGCATTTTTTTGTACTAATTATAAATCTTACCTAAAAAACATATGTTTGGAGTATAGGATCTATGTGGAGATACACCTTGTTACATCTCGATTTCACCCTATGATTTATAACCTTTGAATCTGTGGATTAGTATGATTATTATCTTATTATTATTGCCTTGATTCGAGCTTTATGACATATATTGGTTATGGTATAGTGATGTGCTGATTATATTTTATGATGTGATAGTTGTACTTTCTTATTATGTACATTGTGGATGCATACTTGTTAAATTTGCATCATTGGTGTATATATATATATATATATATATATATATATATATATATATATATATATATATATGATGACTCAAACTAATTACATACTTGTTGTGAGGTGGATGCATGATTGGTTCTACCCTCAGAGCATGATGAGGGAGAGCATCATTGGAGAGGATGGAGTAGATGGGATGATTAGGGGATGACAGAAAGGACTGTTAGTGACCCAACCTCACACACTATAGTAGAAATGACTTGTTAACTCTTTTTGTTTGATTTGGTTAGCTAATTGTATGGTTGTGAGTGCTTGAGAATTTTGCAATGATCATGTTTTAGTTTATGCATTAAAAATGAATGAATTAATTATTCTATAGCATTAGATAGATTATATATGTTTGTTGTGATTATTGTGTTTGTAAGATGCTATTCTTAGTAATCTAGTAAATCGTGTTAATGCATCTTGTAAAGATAATCAAAGATAATGAACTAAATTCTATAGTTGACTCGACAAATAATTAGTGAATATAACATATATTGTTTGAATATATATTTGACAATTATTGTTTATTAGTGTTGACATATTATCTACGCTAGAAACCTATGTGAACTATCCTAATTAAACACTACGATGTTTATAGAACCTATTAACTAGATGACTTACCTAGTGTTAGCAAAGTTGACTTTGTTATTTGGCATGATTATTTAGTTACATGAAATTAACTTTGAATGGATTGGGTTTTGAAAAGTGATAATGGTGGAAGCTTCAAAGAAAAGGTTATGTTAAACTTGTTTTAACTTGAGTAACCCTTGAGTACGAGTTCGAGCTAAATTAGGGACTGTATGAATATGATATTTTGACAGTGGAACTCAACTTACAACAAGGATCAACTTCAGTTCCATTGTTAATGGCATGCAAAGAATTTTGATGGAGAATAGAAGGAAATGGGGGTTTTAAGAAGGATGTGAGGAGAAGTTTAGAAAGAGATATATGGAGGAGATCAGACTATTTTTTGAAAACACAGAGGATTTGGAGCTAGCTAAAGGAGTCAGTTTCAGTGGTAAAGCAAGTTTATTTAGGTTGGTCCTGTATTAAAATTCATTGTGATATGTGAATAGAAAATTAAAATTGTTGAGTTTTCTATACTATGTGGTTTGTTTTTAAAAAAAGGGTATGTGTACAGGGTTCTATGAATGGTTTGGCCATCTACAGACCCCTCCACCCAAACCCACTAAACCTCAACAGACTCAATAAACCCTGTAGCCAAATGTATACATGGCCATGACTGAATTTTTGAAACCCTCTTTCCATTTTTAAAAGTTTGTGATATTTTGCTAAGTGTTTCCTTAGACTGGGCTTAAGGTTTAATGTGTGAAATTTTGTCTTGAAACTAAACCCTCAAATTAGACTTGAGCTTGAAGGACCTACGTCTAGGGCAAAATGATGTGCTAAAGTTATGGAAATATAAAAACTCAAGATTAGGAGATTTTAATGATTCGTTAGTATGCGAAGGCAAGATTGGTAGTAACAATTGGGTTTGTGTACTTTGGGACCTACGAGATGGTTGTGCTTATTAGAGATGTTTTTATTTGCAAAGATTAAACATTTCAAACTCTCTAAAATAGGGTTATATATATATATATATATATATATATATATATATATATATATATATATATATACACACATACATACACACACACATGTATGTCTATATGTATGTATGTATGTATATATAGACATACATGTGTGTGTGTATGTATGTGTATATATATATGTCATACATATATGTATGTATGTATACAGTAGAATCTACATACATATATGTGTGTGTGTGTGTATACAGTAGAATCTATATATATATATATATATATATATATATATATACATATACACACACACACACACACACACACACACACACACACACATATACATACAATAGAATAAACATTACAAGTTTTGTAAAAACAAAGTATATATGTATGTATGTATGTATATATTTGCATGTGTGTGTGTGTGTGTACAATGGATTTACATAATTCATATTTTGTGAGAACAGAGTTAGATATATATGTGTTAGGGTTATATACACACACACACACACACACACACACATGTATGTGTATATATATATATATATATATATATATGTATGTATGTATGACATATATGTGTGTGTGTGTGTGTGTGTGTGTGTATATATGTCATACATATATATATGTATGTATGTATACAATAGAATCTACATACATACATATATATATATATATATATATATATATATGTGTGTGTGTGTGTGTGTGTATACAGTAGAATCTACATATATATATATATATATATATATATATATATATATATATATATATATATATATATATATATACGCACGCACACACACACATATACATACAATAGAATAAACATTACAAGTTTTGTAAAAATAAAGGTATATATGTATGTATGTATGTATATATTTGCATATGTGTGTGTGTGTGTACAGTGGATTTACATAATTCATATTTTGTGAGAACAAAGTTAGATATATATGTGTTAATATATGTATGTATGTATGTATTTATATATATATATATATATATATATATATATGTATGTATATATATGTATATATATATATATATATATATATGTATATATATATATATATATATAGTGAAAAGAATCACTTCTTATTTGGTGAATATATAAATATATATGCATATTTATATATATACACACAGTGGATCAAACATCTAGAATTTGATGGAAATAAAAGAGAGAGAGAGTGTGTGTGTACAACAAATTAAACATTGTAAATTTCTTTGAAATGGATTCCTTATCTCACTCATAAGTAAATGTGATCTCCCCATAATGAGTGAAAATGTTTATGGGAGCAAGGAAGTTTTAATGTCAACATTATGTATGAATACAAAAATGTCATGTAACTTAGACTAGTTGTATTCATTGGAGTTATTATTTTAATTCATATTGTTGAGTTGGTTAGTATATATACATGTTCGTAAGTAAGTATATCAATGATTGGAGAATAATAGAAATTAATTTGGGGTTGGAGAACCTAGTTATCTCGGTTGGGTACATAAGTTGGTAATAGTTTTTTGGAAATATGAAGCTTAGGACTGAGTTTTTATACGATGGAAAGTGAGAATTTCCTTGTGAAGAAAGAACATGGATTCTCTAAAATTTTCATGGGATTAAGAATCCCATTTTCAGTTAAATGAAATGAATGGTAGAGATTGCATTTGAGTATGGAATTACTTTTCTAAAAATGTGTTTAACAGTTTATATATTATCAAATAATGTGTGTGTGTGTGTGTGTGTGTATTTTAGAATGTGTGCATGTGATTACTCTTTTAGATCCTAAAATAAACCCAGTTGGACTATAGAATGTCTATGTAAAAATTATAACCAAAAATACAAATAAATGCTTAGGTTGTTGTAATCTTGGTAAGAGCAGTTTGTTAGGCTTACTGGATTCTAATATAAGGTGAATACATGTATATACTTGGCTATAATTTAGAATCAAAATAATTATTATTAAAATAGTATGTTATATATAAATAAGTAATTAAGGTCCTTTTGTTTAGCATACTCAGATGGTATGATCTTGTTTGGACTATACTTATTTATATATGTTATTTGTATATATATGTAATTATGGTCCTTGTGTATAGCATACCTGGATGGTATGATCTTGTTTGGACTATATTTTGCTATATATATGTGTGTATATATATATATATATATATATATATATATATATATGCTTTTAGATTCATTAAATGCATTTGGTGGACAAAATATAAATGATTATTTCCATACTTAACATGTTCACATTTTTGCTATTAGGAATAATCTAAATGAATCATTTAAGTTTTGTAATATATATATATATATATATATATATATATATATATATATATATAATGGGTCCCACATTGATGATACTAAATAGGCAGTGAGATGGACTTCACTAGCCTAGATAACATCACCAATGTTGGATGTGGATAATCTACTCAAGTGGTGTGTTATGAAATTGACCGATCTGGGTGATCGTATGATATTTAAAAACTTTAGCCAAAGTAATGTTAGATTGGCATTGTTATTTCATATGTTTGATTTACATGTTGTGCAATATCATGTTAAAAATGCAATTTTTTATGATACACGTCATGTAGTAGAAATCTTACAACACACAGGGTACTAGCATGTCTCTCTAGATTACTACACCATTCTATCTACCTATCCATGAAGGGAGGACCATTTCCCTGATAGAGGATTATGCAGGGGATAGATGGTCCATGGTTGGTGTGGAAAAGTGCTCTATAATTCTCTCCCTCCCCACTACAGTATCCACTTGGAGAGTACACTCGAGATTATCAAAGATACATGAGTTGGTTCAACTCGAGCTCCAGAGAGCTCGATATCTAATTATTGTATAAAGGATAAATGCCTACTAAAAATGTAAATATAATATTTTATTTTAAATGAGCAATAGTTGTTGTATTATTAGACCAGTCCTAGTTGATTCACAGTGTATTTACTTTCCATGTAGTTGTAATATGTTATATTGCATTCATAATTAAAATTAGATTTTTATTTTTATAAGTTGTAATAATATAATTTGATTTATATTACTGTGATTTTAAGTGAATGCTTGTCAAGTAAGTTTTAAAAAAAAATACTGCATTATTCTAAGAACAACTGGGAAGGTTGTAACAAGGTTCACATAGTTATCTATTTTTAATGTTGTTAAGTTTTTCAATCCTTGTAATTATTATAGGGAGATAAATGATAGAGACTGTCAAACAAGAAGATGGTTATCATGTTCTTGTAAAAAAAATTGTGATGGGTGGATACTACTAAATTTTTGTGTAAGGAGAGTTTATTTGTTTGTACTATTTATAAATCTTACATTAAAAAACATATGTTTGGAGTACATGATCTATGTGGAGGTGCACCTAAATGGTTTGAATAATTTCCATGTTTGACATCGTGATTTAATTTTTTTTAAGAATTAATGTACAACCCTAAGTATATAAAAGAGCTTAGTATCTAAATCAAGGAATAAAATACTATGGTATTAACATCCACTAATTTATACAATAATTGATTTGTTTACTTAGCTTAAAAAGAATAATGAATTATAAAGGGGGTACTTAGCTAAAAAATATGACTGAAATAGACAAAAGACAGGTTGGAAAGTGATATAAAAGTAGGGTAGAATGTTGTCAGTAGAAAATAGGTGTCAAAACCCTCTTTGAACAATAGAGTGACCCTCTTTACCAATAATGTACTATGCTAATGACCTTTTTTGTAGCACTATTGAACCTATGTAGATAAAATAGTGAAACTTAGGGTAGACCTTCACTCTATTCTGGGAAGCATGTGCCTATGTGATCGAAACTTGGATCATTGTCTGTGTTTCATTTTGACTGATTTCACTATGGAACCCTAAGCCTTTATGCTTGTTAGGGTTTTTACAAACACAAGTGTAAGAAGAGTGGCATTAGTAGGGTAGGCTAGATGTGACCTCAACACCCCATGTGTTGAGCATTGCTTACATACCAATACCTTGAAAGGGGTTAAGTCCAATGTAGTTCTTGCAATCTAAGTGCTAGTGCAAGTGAGAGTGATGATACTATGCCTGAATATGAATGTCAATTTGAATGTGTTGAGTGTGACTCAAAATTAAAAATTTGAGTAAAACTTAGATATAAGCTATTATAAATGGATGTATGTAGAAATAAGGATCAATAACCTTAATTTGCATAACTATTTTTGAGCTTGTTTGTGATAATTTCCATCTAAGGGATAAATGAATGAGAGTGGTCTTTGTATAGTGTTTTGATGCTAATCAAGACATGAAATGAGTATAGGCCAACCCTAAGAAACTTTAAGGAGTGGAAATATATTTTTTGGGGTGAAAGAAGCTAAGGGTCACTAGCATTTCCCCCTTTGCCAATAACACTGCACTATAGGCCAAAGGGGCAACACTATTATCTAGGTGATTGACACATGTGAAAAAGGATTTGGGATGCCTAGGTGATGGCTTAATGTAACTTTTGGTATATTTGGGCATGGGTTATATGCACATATAAGATGGAAAAGAATCATAAGAGGCCTTAAAATAGGTCTAGGGCTAAGCTAAAGATGGGTGGTCTCAAGTGACACTCATTGCATAAAATGACATTTTAGATGACTACATTCCTCCCCCCCCCAACTTTTATTCTAGAAATGCAACAAAGTGAAATGACTAGGATAAAAGAAAGAGAGACATACCTAGACTTAATTAAGAGGTGAAGCCCATGAATGTGGGTCTGAGTCTACAAACTATGCTCCATTGCATGTCCTATAAATGAAACATGTATGAATCGGTCCTTACTTAAGAAATATCAAAAGCAAAGACAAAATTGAGTAAAGATATGTGAGAGAGAGGAAAAGGAATGAATACACCTCACTAAGTATATGAACCAATGCAAAAACTCGATGATAACCTGTGTGACCATATAAATGGTGATCAAATAGTAAATATCTTGGATTACATTGATGGATTGCCTAATCCCCATGTGTGGGTGGGTCTAAAACTCAAGCTGGCATTGTCTCCATCATTGCTTATCCCTATTTAGTGGATCATAATATGTGAATAACCTAGATTAGACTGATGACTTGTCCACCCTCTTATGTAGGTGGTTTAAGAACTCAAGTAGGTTATGAATCCATCATTGCCTACCCATGTGTAGTAGATGCATCTGAAACTAAAACTGCACAATGTCATGAAATTGTATAAGATGGATTTGGGCCACTCAAAAAGTTTGAAATGTAAAATGGCTTAGGGTCCACTCAAGAATGTAAAACTGATATAGGCCACATACAAACACCAATTGTTACAAATGGATCGAGTCATCAATCTAGTGTGATCCTAGTGCAATACTAGTACATATGGTGTCTAGAGTATACAATGTGGAGAATGACATGGAGTTGTCATTCCATCTGAGAGAAATAGTATAAAACTAAACATATGGGAACAATGTGTCATGCACATTCCCGCAATTTTGATATATGTGCATATAGATTCTAAACTAAGTCATATTAATTTGTGTCTATTAATATTTGAAACTGAAATGGAAGTGATCATACCACACATGATGCCCCTAATATCAGCAAACTTGTGTAATTCTATGTAAAAAATGAGTATATATTGAGCATATATAATAATTTGTGACTGAGATTATGAAAATCTAAACTATAGATATTGTACTTTTTTACCATTCCAAAATCTCTTAATTTTAAGGTTACTGGTCAATAGAGTGGTGGGTGGACTATAAGGCACTGCACTTCTATAAGTGTACTCCAATATTGTCCAAAAGTGTTGTTTCTGAGAGAAATTGAGATTGATCTATATGTTATTGTATTTTCTTGACTCTGAGCTCTGTAATTTGTGTCTACGTGCTAAACATTATGTTTTGAGTGCACTAGGATGGCCTGATCTTTGTGACAAACCCATGTTTATGCCCCCTATTTTGATGGGAATTATTGAACTTTGAAATAACTATCCTCAAAATAAAATCTATGCATCATGTGTGTTAGGCTAAAAGTATATGATATATGAGTGATAAACCAATATAATGTGTACACATGACATCATAATGTAAAAGAGTTTGAGCATAAGTTGACAATGTACTATGTATGTTGGATCTAGCATTCACGAGGTTTTCAATATAGCTATAACAATGTAAACATGCATATGAATATAATCTAAGTGAACTACTTAGGAGGTTGGGGCATGATGTCCATCAAGGCACCCAAGGAGGAAGGGGATATGCATGAGGTCCCTCATGGCATCACAAACTATATGTGAAAGCAACAAGTAAGAGACAAGTGTCATGGCCATGACACATACATAAAAACATACATACAAACACATGAGGCACCCAAAGTAGGCCAAAGGGCCACAATACAAGGGACATGGGCACATGTCACTAACTTAGAGAAAGGCATACATACAAGGGCATGTTCAAATGTCCACATATGCAAAGAATAAAAAAGGTTGGATTAGAGCCACATGAAAGGATATGTTCGAATGTCCACGTACATGATTAAGAAACACATATAAAAGGACATGGACACATGTCAAAAACATACACATAATGAAAGGAATTGGATTAGAGCTATATAATAATTACATATTCAAATGCCCTCGATTAGATGTAGAAGCAAAAAGACACAATCAAATATAAACTAGTAAAGCTAGAAAAGAAAGTATGCATAAGTATGTGGTACAAATATGTATAAGAGCAAAGATGTGCATAAGCTAAGTCTATAGTATTAGTAGTAAAAAAAAAATCAATGTAGTATAGCATGATCAATATCAAGATATAATCAAGGCTAAATCTGTGATATGGAGTATAGAAAGATATAACCTGGAAAACTAGAAACTGTGTGTATGATGCCCGCAATGGGCTAATATGTCAATGTGGAATCTGTGTATATATGTACGTGCCCCTGATGGTCGAGTAGTAGCAAATTTGGATATAGGTGGAGGACCTAAGTATCATAATAATCTACAAACACTTGAAAGGAACAAGTGAAGCATGTATGTATGATAAAAATGACTACACTAACATATATAACATATGCAGTACCTAACGAATAAAGGAATGTAAACATGGAAATGCATGCCATATGAGAGTTGTATTTTCTAAGAAAATATTTGAATTTTTTTAATTTCTGAACATATTACATTTTTTTATGTTTTCTGAGTATAAGCTATGTACAAAAAATATGAAAATGAAACTATATACAAGGAGTAAGATAAGAGAAACTATGTACAAGTAAATTTGAAATAATAAAACTATGCATAAGTAAACTATGATTTGTTTAGATATAGAATATTCATAGATGCATTATATTCATTGGATTATTCATTACCTTACCATTGAGTGAATTTAGATGGTATATCTTGGTGCTAAGCTTTTCTAAAATTAAATAAGGGCCAAGCCAATTTGGTCTGAACTTTCCTTTTGTCTTTTCTTTGGCATTGATGTTTCTGAGGTTCTCTTTTAAAATGAGATCATTAGCTTTGAATTTTTTTATGTACATGTCTATTATACGCCCGATGGATTCATTTTTGGTATGCTTTGAGGTGCTTTGCAACTTAGATGCATGTGTGATCCAATTGTTCTAAGTCATGAAGATGTTTTTCTCCATATTGGTTGTCTGTGATAAGCCCTTTAAGGGATACTTGTAAGGATGTGATTTTTAATTCTAACTAGATCAGTGCTTCAGTTCCATAAACTAGCGAATAAGGAGTAACTCTTATCAGTGTGCAAATACTAGTTTGGTAAGCCCATAATACATAGATGAGTTGATTATGCCAATCATTATCAAATTTGGTAATTTATTTGCTTAGGATACTATTAATTATCTTTTTTGTATCTTTTTATTGACCATTACCCTGTGTGTAGTATGGATTAGAAAACATGTGTCAAATCTTATAGTTAGCACAAAAACTCTTCATTGTTTTGTTCTTAAAAGAGGTTTCGTTATCTATAATGATGGCCACTGGTAGGCCAAAATGGGAAATGATATTCGTCATGAGAAAGTGGCATATATATTATCTTTTTATGGATTGTAATGGTATGGATTCTACCCACTTAGTAAATTATTTAGTATCTGTAATGATGAATTTGTGACCCCCTATTGATTCTAGGTTGATTTTACCAATTAGATCAAAACCCCATAGCATGAATGGCCATGGGGATACAATAGGTTGCAATTATTGCGAAGGAACATGGTGTAGATTGTTATGTCATTGACATTTATCACATAATTTAACATATTTTTTACATTTTGGTTCCATGGTGGGCCAATAATACCCTTGCCAAAGTTATTAGTGTGACATTGTTTTCTCGCTAAAATGGCCACCACATTCATTGTCATGTACTTGGATGATGGCCAACTTAGCTTCATTGAATGTCAAACATTGAAATAAGTGTCCATCAAAATATCATTTAGATATGTCCCTACCAATGATAACATAACCGAGGGCATTTATCTATAATTTATGCTTATCATTCTTGGTGAAAGTATCTGGCATGATAGATTTGTGTAGAAAATTGTAAATATTAGAATACCATTTTGAGGCTTTTGTACTAGTGTGGTGGCTAAAACTAATAGAGTTATGAAATTGGCATGGGATACCAATGTTAACTTTAATCATTTAATAGTGAAGATAGCTCACTCATCATTGATGTCATTAGGGATCAATAATGTCACACTTGCCAATATATCGACTTGATGATTGTCTTTTCTAGGAATATTTTTGATAAAGAAGTATTCAAATGGAGCACGTAGACATTGAACCTATTATTGTATGGAATTAAGTGCTCTTCCTTGATTTAGTAGACATCTATGAATTGATTAACAACTAACTATGAATCCCCATAGACCTTAATATATTTTACTTGGAGAACTTGAGTTATTAGGAAAATTAGTGTTCACATGTAATTAGTGAGTTTACTGTATGGTAAAATTTTACTTATGGTTATATTATTTTTTGGGTTAGTTGTCATATTGTTGTGGTTACAACAATATTACGTAGATAGTTCTATTGTTAGTTTAATATACTACAATCTATATATTTGTAATATATTATGGTTTGTAATGGGTCCAACAACCACATGATTCTTGGAGAGAATCATGGGATGTTGACTCCTTAATTATAGGGTATCTCTTGTCTATTTATTTGTATCTATACCTATATCTATGTTTATAGTGTGTGGAATATAATATATCAATTATATTATAGTTATGTGTGTTTTATTTATGTATTTGACTTTACCATTATTTGTATGAGATAAATATTTGCATAAAGCTCATCCAAAAATTAACATGCGCTTCATAGAGGCCAAAAATAAGTGCCTCGTATTCTATTATATTATTTGTACATGAGAAACTTAATTGATATACAAGTAAAACTATTTAACCTAGTGGAGTGATAAAGATAATTCTATCTCCAATGCCTAATGCACATCTATAACTGTCAAAGAACATTGTCCATGTGTCATAACTAATGTTGTAAACTGTGAAATCATCTCCAAAGTTATTTTTGATATGATCAATATCTATTAGTGGTGTTGCTACCAATTAGTTTGAGATTATTTGGCCCTTCATTGATTTTTGTAATAGGATTTTTAGATTGAACTATATGAGTAACATTACCCATTTGGCTATACAGTCAAATAAGTGTGGTTTTGACATAAGAAATTTTAAAGGATTTGCTTTTGTAATAACATGTGTCTCATTGTTGATCATATAGTGTCGAAGCTTTTGTGTAACAAATATGAGTGCTAAACAAAGTTTTTCCATTACAAAATAATTTTGTTCATAATCAACAAGTGTGAGACTGATGTATTAAAAAGCTTGCTCTTTATTTTGGTCACAAAAATGTAAAGGAGAAGTGGCCTATGGGGTATGTGTGGTACCAAGATAGGCATATTCAGTAAGTATTATTTGAGTGTATTAAAACTTTCTTGACATGCAATATCCCATTCAAATTTTGTATATTTCTTAAGTAATCTTGTGATGACCGAGTCTTATATGCTAGTTGTGACATAAAGCAAAATATTGCATGAATTTTTCCCTATAAATATTGAAGTTGTTTTAAGTTTGTAGAAGGAGACATATCCATTATAGCTTTGATTTTCTTTGAATCTACCTTGATGACACTTTGGGATATTATAAAGCCTAATAATTTACTAAAAGTGACACCAAAGATGTAATTCTTGGGATTTAGTCATACATTGTATTCTCTCAACCTTTCAAAAATATGTCATAAATCCATTGCATGAAATTATTACTCTTTTGATTTAGATAATAAATCATCAATGTAGTATTCAAATATTTTATGAATTAGATCATGAAAAATATGGGTTATAGTTTGTTGGTATGTTTCTCTAGTGTTTTTTAATCCAAAAGGCATGACTGCATAGCAAATGGTGCCCCATGTTATGATAAAAGAAGTTTTTTCTTGATCCTCATCAACCATCTTGATTTGATTATAACTAATGAAACCATCCATGAAAGATAGTATCTCATATCCTAATGTGGAGTCTACTATCATATCGATCTTAGGTATAGGAAATTCATCCTTAAGACATGCTTTATTTATATCTCTAGAATTGGAGCAACATCGAATTCAATCATTAAGCTTAACAACTAGTACAATGTTGGATACCCATTCGGGGTAAGTAACTAGTTGAATGAAGCTTGCATAAAGGAGACATTGGATCTAATCTTTGACTAACAAATCCATGTTAGGATGCATTTAATGAATCTTTTGTCTAACTAGCTTTACATCTAGATAAAGTGTAATCTTGTGTATTATAATTAAAGGATCGATGCCTAGAGTATCTAAATAGGACCAAGTGAAAATTTTAGGGAAGTCCTTTAAAATCTGTCAAATATATGTATCCTCTTCATTACATAGGGTGATAACTAATAATATTATGTGAGGATTGGTGTCTGTTCCATAATCAAGTTCAATTATTTCTTCATTAAGTAATGTAGATCGATCAACAATGTAAGGTGTTGTAGTTAGGGTGCCATTTGTGTCAGTTGGGATATCATATGAAATGTTATAACTCTAACCAAATTATGTCTATTCATTTATGGAATGAGTAAACCTATTATTATGATAAAAGGAAGGGAGATCCTTATATGCCCCTAAGAATTATATGAGAGCTTCATCGTTGGCAAATTCATCAAAAGTGAGTAGATCTGGAGAAATAATATCATTAATAAGGCCAAGGTACACAACTAAGAGTACAAAGATATGATTTACTATATTTTCTATCCATGTAATAGGTGGAAAAAGAACTATATACTGAGAATCATTATGGGAAGACTTAACATTAGATGTGTTATCCTTTCATTCGAATCCTTACCTACCTTTGTGATCAAATACCTCAATAGGATTAAGAATTCTTTGTTCATGTTTTCTGAGGCTTATGCTATGTAGCCCATTTTTTTTAAATATTTTATTGCAAACAGAGAAGTAAATTTATTATCTTTATACACCTAAGGTGTTTGTGGGAGTCATATGTGAACTCTGAAGAGTAAATTTTATAGATTTTGTAGAAAAATCCATGCAAAGAATATAGTTGTTTATAGGCTCTACATTTTGATAGTATTTGAATGGTCCCTTATCCATAGGGCATGTGCATATATGCCCTTTGTAGCTGAACTTTATACATGCATGTAAAGTTAAGGGGACTACGTGCATATCATGATTCCAAGGTCTCCAAAGCAAAATATTATAATTAATATCATTGGGCATAACTTGACATGTTTTAGGTAGTGTTGTAGGTACCAATGTAAAATTTAGTGTTATGTGACCCAAAATTTTGCATGGAATGTTATCAAAACCTCAGATGTTCATATCATAATGAACCAAATCCTTAACATGCATATTAAGAAGTCAGAGAAAAGAGACATTACAAATGTTTAACCTTGATCCATTATCAACTAGCACTTGTTTTACACCCACATTGTTAATTCGTAATTGGAAGTAAAGAGATATATGTTGATCAATGATGTGTTGAGGTGGAAGATCCCTTTTTCTAAGGAAATATGCTCTTCGGTCCATTTCATAGTATTGATTATAGAAGCAACATAAGTTGGCTCTATTGTGATTGGTACCTTAGTGTCACAGAGTGTGGCATACAAGACATATTTATATGTGTCAGAATGTTGTAGAAGCTCTAAAATGGAAACTTTGGTGGGAGGGACACTGATTTGATTGATAAGGCTATAGCCAAAAGTTTTACTAACCCACCATTCTTTGTGACCCCTTATGGACATCATAGCATAGACCGCAGGGTCTACTATGAATATAGAGCTGGTAGTAGGATCAGGATAGTAGCTAGATGGGTAGGGTTGGGAATTAGGAGGGATAATTAAAACCATTGATGTTTTCTTACGTCTAGTAGTGATAAGTAAGGAATCAAAGTGAACCAAAGAGCAAATGGCATCTAAAGGAGATTTGTTAATTTTAAGTGATGTGTTTTTTATCTTATGCATTATATCTTCTATATGTGTAATGATATATGGCTTGATTGAATTCTGCATAAGAAAAAAATAACATATTAGAGAGATTATGAAACTTTGCATAAGAAAGTAATAAATAACACATGTCATTATTATCATGTTTAGACAAATAAAAATGAGAAGATTTAGGGATCTAAAATATGAGTACATGTTTTGTTTTTAAAAGGCTAGAAGCATAGACCCTAATGATAGGCTAGGGTTAGGGTAGTATTTGAAGTAAGTCAATTCACATCAGGTTTACCAAATGATTTAACTATTTTGGGAATTAATGTAAAACCTTAAGTAGATAAAAGAGCTGAGTATGTAAATCAGGGAATAAAATACTATATTATTGACATCCACTAATTTGTACAGTAATTGATTTATTTTCTTAGCCTAAAAATAGTAATGAATTAAAAATGGGGTACTTAGCTCAAAAATATGATTGAAACATACAAGTGGTAGGGTGGAAAGTGATGTAGAAGTAGGGCAGAGTGTCATCAGTAAAAAATAGGTGTCAAAACCCTCTTTGAATAGTAGTGTGACCCTCTTTTTCAATAATGAATTATGTTATTGACCTTCTACACAATGTTATTCACCCTATGAAAATAAAATAATGAAACTTAAGGCAAACCTTTACTCTATTATACAAAGCCTATGCATGTGTGATCAAGCCCTAGATCATCGTATGTTCTTTGTTTTGACTAATTTGACTATGAAACCCTAAGCCTCCATGCTTTCTAGGGTTTTGATGAACTCAAGTGTAAGAAGAGTGGCATTAGTAGGGTAGGCTAGACATGACCTCAATACCCCATGTGATGAGCATTGCATATATACTAATACCTCAAAAGGGGATAAATCCCAATGTAGTTATCCCAATCTAAGTCTTGGTGAAAGTAAGAGTGATTCTAGTATGCCTAAGTATGAATGCCAATTTGATTGTTTTAAGTGTGACTTGAAACTGTAAATCTAAATAAAACTAAGATATGGGTTGTTTTATATGGATGTATTTAGAAATAGGGGTAAATAGGTAGCAATAACCTTAATTTTCATAATTATTTATAAGTTTATTCATGAGAATTTCCATCTAAGGTATAAATGAATAAGAGTGGTTTTTATATAGTGTTTTGATGCTAGTTGAGACATGAAATGAATCTAGGCCAACCTTAAAACACTTTAGGGAGCAGAAATATATTCATTGGGGAAAAAGAAGCTAATCAATAATGCTACCCCCTTTTCTAATAGTGCACTACATTATAGACCAAAGGGGTCGTGTTATTGTCTAGGTGGTTGGCACGTGTGAAAAATCATCTAGGATGCCAAGGTAATGGCTTAAAATATGACTTTTGGTATATCTAGGCATGGGTTATATGTGCATATAAGCTAGAAAAGGATCAAAAGAGGCCATCAGATAGGTCTATGGCTAAGCTAAGGATAGGGTGGTCTCAAGTGACACCCATTGCATAAAATGACATTTTAGATGATTGCACATTGATATGACATTAATATCATTATTAATCCAATAAACATAATAGTATGTGAATGAGGTTTATTAAAGTTAAACAAGATAAAGAATAATGATAGATATAGATTTTCTTTGGAACACTAGATATGTTAATTTTTCTCTCTTTGTGCATTATAATATAGATAAGTGGATTTCAATAAAATTAAAATACATATATCCATAATATTTAGTTATGCCTAAAATAAATTAAAAATAGTAAATTATACATAATTAATTATCCTAAATTATAATAATGAAGATGAAAAGAGGGATTCCAAATTTATCTTGAATATAAGGAGATATAGAGACAACCATCAAAGTTTGATAGGGGAAATTAGGGTTATATGGCAAGACTATGTAAACCCTAAAAAATCATGATGAACTTGTCCAAATTGTTGAGACCACATTTTTGGAAACCAAAACCATCAAGTAATAGTTATAGAAAACTTCATGCAGATGAGAATTTTTTTATAAATGTGTATCACATCTAGGAGTCCAAAAACCTCACACTTTTCTAAAAAACTTCACTCCAATCATTCAGAAAATGCACTTCTTATTTTTTCCCTAATTATGAAACTAAATATATAAAATATATATATGGTTTTAGGATTTCATTACATCATAGAATAATTGAGATACCTTAATATTTGGTAGGCCCCTCAATGGTATACAATATAAAAAATAACTCTCCAATTATTGTAGTAACTCATCAGCTAGGAAAACCACTACAATGAAATGTGTCTCTAGCATGAACTTCAATGCTATAATAAATGCTCTAGTGAATGCTTGAATTCTTTATGTGTTTTTAAATGCTCAATAGACTCATGTGAATAATATAATTTTAGGTGTATTTTTTAGATGATATCTAGATGCCTAATTGCATTAAGATGCATATGTATTTATAAATGAATTGATTTCAAATCAACGTCAAATAGTGAAAAATATAGTTTCACAACAGGTTCATCCTAACTGACCAGAACCATAAAAAACACTAGAAACATACAATCCAAATTTATGGGTGCCATAAAATTGAAGTGTATGGTTATATCAATATCACTACATGACCATGAAATTAGGAGGCAAGAAAAAGGGATGATAGAGAAGAAGGGGGATGTGATAATAAACCACAAAATGCACCAATATGCCTAATTTAGACCAATAACCGAAAAATACACATGTACCTTAGAATTTACAATTTAAAAACTAATAAATGCATAAGGGCCATTTTTAGGTATCTACATTTTCCCCTTGATTTGATGTGTGTGCACATATATATCAAAGTAAAACATATATGATATCAATAAAATATTGTGCCCTGATAGTTCCTGAAGAAAACTCTAATGTACCTATGAATCCTATAAAAATAATCTTTATTTTTTTACACACGTATGTGATAGTTCCAACAATAATAATATTTTGAAACCTATAAAATTAAAAATGATACACCTAATTGGACTGAAGGTGTGTACAATACCTTTGTGATATCACATGCCTATGAATTTGTGCTCAATCTTACATACATTTATGTTTATATTTTTTAGTGATAAAAATCAAGTTGAACCTTAATTTTAGATATTAAAAAAATCAACGATAAATAAATTTGATGCAATATCATTATGAACTAGAGTTAGAAACCCTTATTAAATATGGACATTAACATTTGAATAAAATATTAAGTAGTAGAAATTAAAATTAGGCACTCTACTAGTCACGAGCCTCCAAATCCATCATGTTGAAAGTGGTAATGTACATGCCCAATAACATGTATTTAACTATGAAAAGTGAAAAATATTCCCACCTTTTGATATTTAGGATGAATATGTGAAGCACATATCTAAAAAAAATGAGTGAAGTGTACCATTTGTAAGATAATATATAAAACCAATGATGTTGAATATACAAATATATAATATTATAAGCCTACATGATATGAATAATATCCTCTATGTGAACCTATGATATAATCAATGTAAGTGCAGGAATAATGTGTCCCATATAGGAAAAATGTAAGAAAAGTGGGATTAAAGAGATGCCTCAAGTGGGCATAATATTTAATCAATGTAATAATGGTGTCATGACATTACGATGATGTAAATCAAAATATGTTCTTTCCCCTAATAGATGTAAGATATGAATCATGGAAATATAGTTAAGTAATAAAATCACTATGAATATATAGTTCATGGCACCAAACACAACATTAACTAGAACAAGGAACATGTCACACATATGACAAAGCATTGAGAAAACATTTTTGACATTGTGAGCATATTAAGCACATAGAATATCCATAAGACAATAAAATCACATCAAACACACATTAAACATATAAGGTGCACTAAATATGTTGAAGACATGTAAGACACTGAAGAATCACATAATGCATTCGAGATAAATCGAGCATGATGCAAACAAGTCAAATATGTGAACAAGTGCAAGGAAAACAATTGAGACATTAATATAAATAACATAACAAGCACATTAATATATATGAAGACATCAAGGTTAAAAGGACACATAGAATAGACAAGGTACATTAGAGAACATACATCATGTATATATAACATAAAATTGAACAAAATGTTTGTATGATAAAAAAATATTAATGAAGATAGAACTTGTATTCTGGTATATTAAGATGCATAATATCACCCCTAGAATTATCTTGGAGAGAATGTGTGATGTGACCCTAACATATTGTGAAGGTAAAATAAACAACCTATAACATGTTGAATGTAATTCTTACATTTATCTCAACAACCTCATTAATAGCATACATATAAACCATTGTGAAGTATAACCACTATTTATAAGGACATAATCATGAACATACAATGTTTGCTTTAGCATTGATGGTGTACTATTTTTTTTAACTAATTTGATGAATTATAAAAGTTGTCATAAAATATAATGAAACATGGATCTATCACACATAATGAATACATATAAAAATCACAAGACAAGTAATGAAATCTATAACAAACCACATATAAGGTCCTAAAATCATAATTAATGTGATGAATCATATAAAGAGAGAGTGCTCAACATCCATCATAAGGGATTGTATTTGTATACTTTAATTAGTAATATTAAGTTATCCATGATAGTCATCATAAGAATATGTAATGAGGCACTGCAATAATTTGAGGCATGTACAAGGTGTTGAGAGACCCAGGAATCTAGAGATAGTAAATCATCATACGAGTGTTCATTCTTATGATTAATATATTTCATATATTGATTTGTTTTATGCTTTTTTGATTATCTAGGAGTCATAGGATGTAAAAAATGCAACCTTTTGGGGTAGGTTTATGTAGTTGCATCTAATTTGTTATTTCCCTATGTATAGATCTTGGTATTTCCTTTGGTGTTTCTTTTCATAGAAATTCCTCACAATTTTATTGTTTTGGGAAACCAATGCCTTTTTTAATTGTACCCAGTTGACCTTGATGTCTAAATTTTAAAAATTAACGTATAATAGAGGGAATTGCTTTCATTTGATATATCCATGGTCTACCAAATAAAATATTATATGATCCATTATTCAGTACCACATGAAATAAACTTTGAATTATATTTGGACCCATTCTAATAGGAAAGATAATACACCCAAGGGTCCCTCTACTAATATCATCCTACCTTGCAATAAATGTTAGTGTATGGTAAATCACCAATATTAATTCCAAGGTTATAGATAAATTATTCATTACATATGTTTAAGCTTTCACCATTATCAATCATTATGCCACCCTTTTTCATGACCATATATGAATGCTATTATAAATAATGACTCATCATATGAACTATCAAATGACATATCATTAAATGCTAGACCTCATTAAGCAATGGAAGCCACCTTGGAAGTTGTCAACCTTAGCCTTCTTATGACACCTAGCCTTACCCCATTTCTTATGGGGAATATGTAAGGCAAGGAATGAAGGCATTTTTGAAGATAAGGAAATATGTTAGAGGTCCACAACTCAAAGGATAATAACATCTATTAAGGAAATCTAGAAGACTTTCACTTTAAAAGGTAAACATCCCATCTTTGTTGTTGATTACACCATATTTAGTAGATGGGAAATCACTCCTTTAGTGAATGATAAGCCTCCGAAAACTGACACAGGTTAGGTTAAATGGAAAAAACCATTGAGGTTGTGGCGTAAGTTGAACTTAGATGGCATTACTAAAGACAATCTTGGTCTTGCAGAAGGGGGGAGTGATCATGGACTCTGAGGGTATAGTGGTGGTTGCTTATGTTGGAATTATGGGGTTTCAAACTAGTCATATGGTGGAGGCCAAAGCTATCATTTAGGTCAGTCAATTGGCATCAAACCTAAACATTCCTAAGACTGTAGTCGAAGGGGATTCCTTGAATATTATAAATCTCCTATCTGGTAAATATAAACCCACCTGGACATTCAAAGGGAAATTGACGATACAAAAACCCTCTTATAATAGTTTGAGCAGGTTACCATATCCCATGTTTGTATGGAAGGAAATAAGGGGGCATAAGGTATGTCCAACTTAGGATTTGGTATCCATTTTTATAATGATTAGCATAAGGTAGAGGATATACATAGTCAACTTTTACAAATTATTACGTTTCATGTGTATAAAGTCCCAAGTCCCCAAGTGGGAGCACACAATAATGATTATCCCTAATTAGTGTTGAGATACAACCATTGTAAACTACCCCACAATGATGTTATTATTCATTTTGAGGACTAAACATTAATATTAGAGCAGGTGACACAAAAACTACCCAAATAAACATTTGATATTGATGTCATTCTGAGTATTGTAACTGCAAGTGAAAATTTTTACCTTGGTTTCAATCATAAAATGGAGGAAAAATCCATAGTCATGAGAGGTGATCGAGACAAAATTGAACCAATTTCATGCATAAAAGTGAAAGATGATCCATTTATTTGGCATATTCTAATGAGGGGGGTTTGGTGAATTTCATGTTGAAGATAGTGGGATTCAACCCTAATATTTTGAGAGACTTCATTATGAGTTAGGATGAGAGGGTGGTTCAAATGAAGGGCATAATCATAAAAATCACTGAATCAGTTATAGGTGAAGTAACTAGCATGGATTTCGATGGTATAAATGCCTTCAAAGATAAGAGGTACAAGAGTGAGTTAATGAAAAAATTATTCTATGATGATGAGGATATCTAGATTGAGAAGAAAATATATCTAATAATGGGTTTGCCAATGCCCTCACTTACCATTTACTTACAAATTATAAAGTAATTGACCCTTTATGACAAGTATATGATTATGTATTCAAACCATTTATTTTTGATGAATCACTTCAAAGGAGAAAAATGGAAAGTTAACCTACCCTACTTTTTCCTAAGGTCACTGGAGAGCTCTGTAATTGCCTATAAGTCAAATAAGGTTGATGATATCATTCATCAGGGTGGTCTTATTTTTATTATAATCAAGAAGGAAGAACCCATATAAGGGAAATAATTGCTCAACCCATGGAGGTGGAAATTAGGGAAAAGTCA
This sequence comes from Torreya grandis, assembly GCA_037957365.1. Classification (NCBI taxonomy): domain Eukaryota; kingdom Viridiplantae; phylum Streptophyta; class Pinopsida; order Cupressales; family Taxaceae; genus Torreya; species Torreya grandis. The sequence goes on along the minus strand of JARHVA010001166.1, from coordinate 3,096,322 downwards.
TAGGGGAGTTCTGAGGAATCCTCAGAGACCTAGGAAGAAGACCCTCTGATGAGACCATATCCATTCAACATTCAATAGAGAATAAGAAGAAAAGTAAATGTAAGGAGATAATGTTGGAAACACCTGTGGATAAATTTAAGTAGGGTAAGGTTGAACTAAATAAAACTCTATACCACCCATAGTGAAGAGGAAAAGAGAAATGGAAAGATAAGAGGAAAATAAAAAAGGATGAGAGGACTGAGAAAACTATGGATTTTCCCATGATAAGAAACATCAAAGTGCTAGAGATGAAGATGAAGATTGAAAACCTAGAACTCTAAATTTCCAATCAATTATAAATTTAGATTGAAATGAAGAATGAAATTAAAGACTTTAGGGATGAGTTGTCTAGTAGTCATGAAGAGGGTGGCAGAAAATAGAGTGGTAGTATAAACCCCAAAAGACTCCTCGATCTGACTCTAGAGAAATCTATAGAAATTGAAATAGCTATGATCATTGAGGAAAATAAGAGAAAGCAAGAAAATTTGACCTAAAGGCTATGAATAATTCCATGAAATTAAAGTTACCCTTGTTAAGAAGAAAGATACGGAAGTGACCACCAAAGGACCCAACAAATACATCCCTTCCAAGAAGAGAGATCAAGAAGACAACTCTGAAAGACTAAGTAAACGCACAAGGGGACATCTGAACAAAGTGAGTAAAAAGACTACAAAAAACACCATGGGACAAGAAAATACTAAGGAGAATTCAAAGGCTGTAGTAGATTACTTAGATTTTCAGGAATCTTCCCTTTAGCCCTTTAATTTTGTGTTAGGCTTGTTCCTTCCATATACTAGGTAGCAGGTTTTTGTTGATGTGTAATGAAATACTAGTATTATTTTGGGGGTTTTAGTGGATGCTTAATGGATGTTTGGTGTAACCTTTGTGTCCTTTGTCTTTTATTTATCATGTGTTTGATCAATCTTGTTTAGCTTTTGATTTCTGTTATGGTTATGGGAGCCATTAAAACCCATTTATTTACCTTAAAAAAATGTGAGATATCATTATTTTTGAACATAATCAAAATAAATGTCTTGTGTTTTTATATTTAATTAAATACTCCGATAAAACCATAAAGTGGTTTTTTTACATAGTCCATTGACACATCGTTATACTTTGGTTTGTCTACCATATGGAGATTATCATTTCTATTTTATTGATATTTATGACTTTGTGGATCTAATGATGCATTTGAATTGTCACTTTTTATACTCAGTTTTGGTTATTATCAATGAAACCTTGGATTTGATGCTTCAAATCCATGAAAGTATTTGTAGAATGTCCTTTAAATTTATGTTTGTTACAAAATTCACTAGAATAATAATATCAAGGCAATGATCTTAAAGGAACCAACTCCCTTCCTAGAGGTAAGATTATCATATTACATTCAAGTAATTTCTCCAAGATTTTTTATGGGTAGTCATTAAGCTTAAAAAACTATCTATGCTCCCTTTACTGAGTAAAGATGAACCAATGAGATAGTTTTTCCATAACATTGACTTCATTTCTATGACCATTCTTGGTTATAACACTACCATCATTACTTATATTCTTAAAGCTTCACTTGTTTTGAAATGTAGAAGCATTGGGAGAATATTTTACGATGTCTACATCTAAGATTTTTATTCAACATTCTCTAACATCAAGATAAATCTCTTCAAAACAAGTTTAAGGGTTGAACATGACCTTTTATTTAATAATTGGAAGTAAACTATCAATAAATATGTTTTCAATATCATAATTGGGTGGCTCATAACTCATGTTAGTAACCACAATCTTAAATGTAAGCACATAATCTTTGTTCTACTTAGTGTACACATGACTAAGTTGAGTTAATTTCAAAAATTCAATCTTATGAGCAATATTGATTTGGAAATGAGCCAAGAAATAGTCAACTAGAGTTGTATGAGAATGTATGAATCTTTTTTACCTTAATTTGGATTATACAACCCAAATAGGATATAAAATTTAAATGTAATTCAATTATTAATATATAGCAATCAAACATACATTTTATTATAAAATATTGAAACTAATTGTAATGATTTGACAAGTGGCATATGTTAAATATAGTAAGTACAACTAAAGGATGAATATTTAGCTTTTTTTGGTTGACTATCTAATTGTGACTATATTCTAGAGGTGGATGTAAAATAAAATCATGTATGTGATTTGTTTGGATTAGGAATTGTACTTCTATTTGTGCAAGCTCAATTCTATCAATTTGGGTAAGTATCATCGATCGATTTTGACATGTGCAAAAATAAGGGACTATGACCATATAGTCGACTTTTCCTATATTTATATGCTTTATATAGTGTTAGGTTGTGGAGCTAAAAGCTTCACTGATGCAGACATGGAGGAGGTTTCAGAAGAGTTGCAGAGTGTCACAGACACCGGCATCGGTCAGGCCAACCGATGTCAGCAGGTAGGAGACAGAAGGCAACCAACGTCAGTCTTAGATCGGCCAGCGTCAGTACCCCCAAGCAAACAGGGACCGACATCGGTCACCTGTGGTTCGAGCTGCGAGTATATTACGGGCAGTTGGTTGACGAACCAAGTGTTTGCATGTTTAGAGCTATTCTTAGATTGAGAGCTGCAGATTTAATTATTGTATTATATGTCTAATTATTATTTGGATGAGATCTATATATAGACTCATGATTGTATTGTAAAAAGTGTGCTAGAAAGCCATAGAGCTTTTAGAGAGAGCTAGTGTAGCTCCTCCTAGTTCCAAAGGGGTGCTGAGTGTGTATGATCAGGGAGAGTTGCAAGGTCTACAAGGTCAAGGAGCTGATCCACCAGGGTACTGGTTGAAGAATCATAAGGACTTGGTGAGTTAAGGACAAGGGTTCTTCAGGGGTGTAGAGAGATCTACATAGTGAGTAAGGTCTAGTGATTTGCAGGTAGCAGCAGAGAGCAGGAGATCTACTTGGAGTACGGTTGTGTACTTGGTGAACTGGCAGCGTGTTACTGACTGGTTGGAGAGGTGAACATCAATTCTGTATTGGAGTTGATTGTTGGGACAGAGAGAGAGAGGGAAGAAGGTCTTGAGGCGTGGCGAACCTTTGAGGTGGAGGAAGAAGTGGCATCTTCCTTATTGTATATTCTTCTGAGTGATTATTAATACAATTGTGTATTGTCTCTCAATTCCTGTGTTGTTTCATATTTCTAGTTACTTATTGATTCTGGTATAATTCCGTGTTTAGTTGCTAATACAAGAAGTAATCATATGTGCTCTAATTGGTAGAGCAAGATCCTGACTCAGTAGGGATCGGAGCATGTTTATTGTTCTAGGTTCCCTGACACATGGTATCAGAGCTTTTGGTTGGGTTACTAACAGGTGGTTTCAGATCTAGTAGTGTTTTTTGATTACAGGTTACTCACAGGGGTTTCTGATTGAGTGGGAGTATAGCAATGGCAGAAGGAAGTAAGCTACGAATGGAGAAACTGAATAGCATGAATGGTCTGATTGATGGAAAGAAAGAGCAGGTAAAAGGATATTGTTGATTGGCAGGAGATCAACATGAAGGAACTGAAGATGTAGATGTTATAGGTGTTGTTGCATAGGATGCTTTGGGAGGTTTCTTGGATGAAGTTGAATCTTGGATAACAGATTATGTTGCCTCTTTCCATGTAGCCCTAGGGAGAGGAGCTGGAGAGCCTTGTCAGATTATTGATGAAGGGGAAGTGAAGCTAAAATTGTAGATGGACGACACACAGTGGTTGAAGGAAGTCATGCAGGTACCGGTCTTGGAGATGAGTCTAATTTCTTCAAGAAATTTGGGTGATGGGAGATGTACTGTAACTCTCACAGTGGATACACTTGAATTAGATGGTGGTAAGAAAGTAGGTATCCTTTATCTATCTACTTATATTATTGATTCACCTTCTGTTGCAGAGATGTGGCTTCATGGGCTTAGTCACATATGTAGAAGGAGAATGCAGGTTTTGAAGCGGAAGACAGATGTTTTTGACAAGCTAAAGAACTGGAAAGCCTTGGTGTTCATGGAGGAGATGATGGATAGAGATTAGGTGAGGGAACTAAATTATTCTGAGCAGGGCTATGTTGATTTGATTAGGATTTTGATCCACGGAGAGCTCGCGGGTAAAAAGTTATCACTCACAGATGAACACAGGTACCGGCGTCAGTTATTCAGTAATCGACGTCAGCAACAGGAAGACCGATGTCAGTCATGAAGTAATCGACGTCAGCAAAAAGGATACCAGCGTCGGCCAGGGACACGACGTCGGTAGTCAGGGTCAGTGCAGGGAACCGACATCGGTCGGGAGCAGACTGGGAGATGGCCGAGATCGGTCAATGGAATGGATATTGGGCGGACAGCAAGCTGTCAACAAGTCTCAAACACTCATGTTGAGGTCAGAAAGGGTAAGTGAACCTCATATTCATTGTTCACCTTCTTTATATTGCTTACTGATGGTCAAGAACTAGGAAGATGTGAAGAGGCAATGCAGGTAGAATCCAGATACAGTGGGAGCTTGGCATGGATGAGGAGTGTGAGTCCTTGGAGAAGAACCAAACAGGTATTTGTTGGTAGAGTTGTCAGCTGGAAGAAAGCACTGAGAGATGGAATGGATTCCCGTTTTAAAGAAGAGAGTGGATGGACACAAGAGACGGAAGGCCAAGGCATATGGTCTTGAAGAAGCTGCAGGACAGTGGTACAGGTTTTGACAGGTGGATGACTAAGCATGGCTTCAGTCAATGTCAGTGTAACTATTGTGATTTTATTCTTACCAGGTGGATGATGAGTCGCGACATTATCCAGTTACTATATGTGGATGGTTTGCTAGCAGGTTTTGTACATACAGGGATTTGTTGAGCTAAAAGGTAAGGTTAGTTCAGAGGTATGTCAGGAAGAATTTGGAGCAACGAAATTCTTTGGCATAAGAGTCATGGAGATTTTATCTCCAGTGGGAGATGATGTGAAGACGGAGTTGGTGAGGTTCATTACGTAGGATGCAGAATCAGAAAGCACACCAATGGCTGGACAGTTCAAGCTTAGCTTGAAACAGGGTTCGAAATCACATGAGGTCTATTGTAGGCCTGAGTTTTCCCAATCAGTGGGGGTTGTCAGAAAGTATGGAGCCAATTCATGGAAGGAGTACTGGAGGGCAGTTCAGTGGGACTAGCAGTAGGGATTCTTGTTATGCAGGGTCAAGTTCTTCACTACATGGATGTGTAGGTTCGAATGTGGCAGGTTACTTGAATGACAGGTATAGCATCATAGGTTGTGTGGTGGTTGGTCTTCAGGATTGATATTGAAGAGGGATATAAGCTAGGAAATAGATTAGATGGGCTATAGATACAGATACAGGTGCATTTGTTTATCTCCAAGTGGGAGATTGTTAGGTTGTGGAGCTAAAAGCTTCACTGATGCAGACATGGAGGAGGTTGTAGAAGAGTTGCAGAGTGTCACAGACACCGGCGTCAGTCAGGCCAACCGACGTTGGCAGGTAGGAGATAGAAGGCAACCGATGTTGGTCTTAGATCGGCCGGCGTCAGCACCCCCAGGCAGACAGGGACTGACGTCGGTCACTTGTGGTTCGAGCTGCGAGTATATTATGGGCAGTTGGTTAATGAACTAAGTGTTTGCATGTTTAGAGCTATTCTTAGACTGAGAGCTGTGGATTTAATTATTGTATTATATGTCTAATTATTGTTTGGATGAGATCTATATATAGACTCATGATTGTATTGTAAAAAGTGTGCTAGAAAGCCATAGAGCTTTTAGAGAGAGCTAGTGTAGCTCCTCCTAGTTCCAAAGGGGTGCTGAGTGTGTATGATCAGGGAGAGTTGCAAGGTCTGCAAGGTCAAGGAGCTGATCCACTGGGGTACTGGTTAAAGAATCATAAGGACTTGGTGAGGCAAGGACAAAGGTTCTTCAGGGGTGTAGAGAGATCTACATGGTGAGTAAGGTCTAGTGATTTGCAGGTAGCAGTAGAGAGCAGGAGATCTACTTGGAGTACGGTTGTGTACTTGGTGAACTGGCAGCGTGTTACTCATTGGTTGGAGAGGTGAACATCAATTCTATATTGGAGTTGATTGTTGGGACTGAGAGAGAGAGGGAAGAAGGTCTTGAGGCGTGGCGAACCTTTGAGGTGGAGGAAGAAGTGGCATCTTCCTTATTGTATATTCTTCTGAGTGATTATTAATACAATTGTGTATTGTCTCTCAATTCCTGTGTTGTTTCATATTTCTAGTTACTTATTGATTCTGGTATAATTCTATGTTTAGTTGCTAATACAAGAAGTAATCATATGTGCTCTAATTGGTAGAGCAAGATCCTGACTCAGTAGGGATCGGAGCATGTTTATTGTTCTAGGTTCCCTGACATATAGGCGATCCTAAACCCTGATGATGTGTGAAAATCCATAAATCAACCTCCTTCACCTTCAAAGACTATGTGTGCTTATGAAGGCTAAAAACCTACAAAAATTGGTAAAGTGTAATGGGTTGGGCTAACCCCAATCACCGTCATTTGATGGTTGATTTCTACCTACATATTTGATACTTTGAGGGAAATAACATCACACTAATATGTTTTTCCTAAATTTTCAAAAATATAACACATAATAAACTTTTCACATTTGCCTGATAATTGTTTTTTTTTTAAATTCATAGAGGATGATCCGTATAATGATAGAGATTACATTTTATAGGTGTTTGTACTCCTATATTCCTAGAGTAAAAATTCATCTTGAATCCCTTATATTTCTCATCCCTATTTCCTAATATCTCACTAGCATCCCTTTATTTTATCATCTTAAGATATTTCTAGTGAGTTGTTAAATCATGTACAATAATCCTAATAAAACTCAATATGAGATTGTATTATTCATTATTATCACACACATATTAATATTTATCTATCCATACAAATAATAATGTGAGAACTAAGCGTAAATTCCTAACATTCACCCCTTTAGTGGTAACATGGTAGAACACATCTCATTCTCAAACTATAGCATGTTGCCTTTGTGTGCTCATGATCTTGATCTACATTTACCACCACACAACTCTCCAAAAATATATTCTCACAAGTGGCTTTCATGGATGTATACAAAAACCACCCATGTATGAACAAGAATCCACACTTTTTTTCATCCTCCACACTTTTATATTGATGGTTTTATGTAGGATTTGACCAACAACCTACACAGATGGTTTTATATACGTTAACCAACAACATCTACAAATGGTTTTATATAGGATCACCAACAACCCTTACAAATGGTTTACACAGGATCACCAATAACCCTTATAGATGGTTTTATAGGATCATAAATAACTCTTATAGATGGTTTTACATGATCACCAATAACCCTTACAAGCATCATGATTGTTACAGTAATTTTTTATCATCACTCTACTATATTATTACATCATGGGATTACATTTGGAATTTCTCACTTATTACATACGTGAACATGAATGTACTTCTATTATTATTATTATTATACCACATAAAATGTTGAAAAAATAAAAAAAATGGAACCAAATCATATTGTGCGGCCCTATCATTGGTAACTGGTGAGAGGAGATAATTTGTCCTCTTTCCTCTATTGCTCCTTCCTCATGCAGATGGTACTTACATAGTATAGAAAATCTTTAAAATTATAACCAATGTCATCATTCATTGGTTATTATTTATCACTCTCTTTTTCTTCATCAATAGCCATGGAATCATCTTGTAGTTTGCCATCAAGCAAGTCTTGAGCTCTCTTTTTATAGTTTACAACCATATGACTAGGTTGTTTACAATAGTAATAGATAAGTTGTTTTTTGGAAGTTGATCCCTATTTAAAATAATATTTAGACCTTATTTTAACATATGACTTGTATTCTTTGTTTTTACCATACAATGCACTTTCATCTGGATCAATATTCTTTTTTTATTCATCTATCAATGAAGAAATTAGATCTTTTAAGCTAGGATTTATTTTGCTTAGTGTAAAAATCATGTTAGAATAACTAGTTGGCATGTTATTTAGTAATATAAATTTTGCATCATCATAAGTAACATCTAATTTTATTCCTACTAACTAATTTTAAATGGAGCAAAACTTACTTATGTGTTGCACCATGTTGTAACCTTCCTCCATCTTGAATCCAGACAACTTCTATTTGAGGGTCACTATTGCACTTCCTATTTGGGATATAAATAGCCTTTTCAGTGTAGTCTAGATGACATTTGAAAATTTTGATAGGTCAATATGATATAACTAAGTATCAAATAACCTAGGTCAATAATTATCATCACTTTTTATCCTTTCTTTCCCATTTGGTGGCTTCATCTGTATCAGTTGGTTTTGGTACTTTACCATCAACAATTTCCCATAAATTATTGTTAATTAACAATAATTGGGTTTGAACCTACCAAGTATGGAAATATTTGCCTTCAATTTTTTTCAATATAGCTCAACTTGTCCATTATAACCCCCCCCACCATAATCTATGTTTTGGGATTTGATAATGGTAAACTAAAATAACTTCAATGCATGATAGAAAGAAATGACCTCACCTCTCTTCAATTTCTTTGGCATGGTGGCAAGAGAACATTTGGGCTGAACTATAGAAGTCAACAAAATAACAATGCACAAAAAATTACGTTGGAGAAAAAAACTCATCCAAGTATAGAACACTCCAACCACTTGATAATGGCACCTTCAACAATCTTTCTAATAACTCTAAAGTCATCCTTTTGGAACCTAATACAAGAACTCAGGGGACTCACATCATAGTGATTTGATACCAGATATATATTTTTCCCAAATTTGCAAAAAAATGACACATAATTTTTTTTTCACATTTGACTGATAATTGTCTCTTTTTTTTATTCATATGGGATGATCCATACAATGATAGATATTACATTTTATAGGTATTTATACTCATATATTCATGGAGTAAAACTTTGTCTTAAATCCCTTAGATATCTTATCCCTATCTCCTAATATCTCTCTATCATTCATTTATTCTCTCATCCTAAGATTTCTCTAGTGATTTGTTAACTCATGTACAACAATCCTAATACAGGTCAATATGAGCTTGTACTATTAATTATTGTCACACACATATTAATATTCATCTATCCATACAAATAATAATGTGAGCACTAAGCCTAAATTCATAACATACACATAATTATCCCACTTAGTGTGATTGTGCAATTGTGCTTGTTCACTATACATATGCATCTAATGATTTGGATTTGTACATGATAGTGCTTATTTTGACTTGGCTTTAGAGTGACTCAAACTTGGCTTATGACTACTCCTAGTGATAGGTTCACAAATTTGAAAGAATAGGGCATATTTACTTAATGTGAAATAGTCTATATATGTGTACCAGATAAATGCCTAGTACCTTTTGAATGATACCTTGATTTCTTTATATATGAATCTAATTAGCTAATTTATCACACCATCGACACATAAGGAAAATGGGTTGACCCCAAAGAAATGTTTAATTTTAAAAAGTGATTATTAAAGGGAGAGGGCCAATTTAGACCATATTTGGTTAGTATCAATTGGTGATACTAACCAAGACATGTATATGTTGATTGAACTAAAGGTCTTGAAATGTCTATGTAGGATATTTATCAGGTTTGAAATAGATAGTGAGGTTCATGTAGATGTGTAAAAGTATTATAACATGGTCAACTCATAAGATAACATATAAGTGTGAGAGAATGATTGATTAGGACCTTGTTTATGAGCTCAATTCATGCATGGTAAATGTGTATCAATCTTGTCATTGTCAAGTATCAACTACTATATTTAAATATCTAAAAATAAACCCTTTTTATTATAGTGATGTAATTGCTAGAGTAAAAGGATAAAATGTACCTGAGTGTGTACAACACACTTTCAATTTTTTATGAAGCTCCAATTGTGTAGGTCACTCAATAGCAAAACCTACAATCATGTGTAGTGTATATATATATATAATTTTACTTTAAAATTAAATTTTTGAAAACTTAAGATCAAGGAAAGTGTATACTTGTGTGTTGGTGAAAACCATGTTGCCCTTGAAACTTGTTGGAGATGATGCTTCTTTATTGAAGCATTGGATAAAATTATGCTTCTTTGGTGAAGCATATAGATATTTAGGGTGATTATGCCTCAAATTTATGTAACTATATAGGCTCATTGGTTCAAAAAACAACATGTCCCGACCCTCATGATTGTGATGATAATTACACAATGTACTAACCCAAATAACTACGCAGGTAAAGAGGAAATCATTAGGATATATTCACTCAAAGAAATTGAATCAACCACTACAAATAGATTATAGAGTCAATTGTATAGTTTTGCATAAGTTCATTCCAGTTAAACAAATTATATACGATCAAAAGGGAATGAAAAATGTTCATGCCCTCATCATGAATGCATCTTTGATTGTATAGTTTCACTCAAGTTCTCTCAATTTATAATAAAATGCATGATCAAAAGAAAATGAATAATGTTTATGCCCCCATCATAACCAAAAATCTGATAAGTGTGAAGTAGAATGACAACCATTTTTCATTCAATTTTAAATTATGGTATTGTATATGTGCATGAACCAATATCATGCCTCATGAATCTGAAAATATGTATATGTGCATGAAGCATTATCTTTCCTCCTGAATATGTACCAACCAATATAGAATGGTATGCATCTATATGTTAAATTTTAATACATGCATTTTCAAATGTATGTGTATGTAGAAGCTTGTAATTCATGTTCCTATAAATTGTGTGCATATGCACCCAAGTGTGTAAGGATATATGCTCAATTTTTTTAGAGTGAGTGCATATGCATGGAAGGTTCCCCCATAATATGTATTGATGTGCCAATGTTTATCACATAATTGAATTGTATGATGTCTGAACCATTCTAAATCTCTAAAATTTATACTTTGATTTGATTTTTTATTTATGAAGGCTTATGTCTCTATGACAATCTAACTGTATTTACCCTCTTTTGAGATGAGGGGTGTGTCTTGTAAGTCCCTCATCTCAAAATAAGAGTTAACTACATCATGTCATTTATAAAGATAACATCATGTGTAATGCCCTGCCTTATGATACAAGGCTTTTATGGGATATCATCCCTATCCTCAACTTGTTTGGATTTGTGTGTGCATGCATGTTGAAGAATCTACCTAGTAGACTTGACTATGGAATAGTAGAAGGGCTAGTGCAATATATATTTTTGATCAAGAAATCATGCTTAACAACTTATGGTTTGTATGGTATTTTTCTAGGAGGGTCAATGACATAGTTTCAAACTTCACTTTTGATAAATAAAAAGATTTTATCTTTTATACCACCCTTCGAAATAATCATGGTCATGAGAGAGTATATGCTTGATAATTAAGGCCTATTATTTGAAAGACAAAAAATATTAGTTCATGATGATCTAATCTTGTATAACTTCCTCATCTTCAACTTAGGATTTAATGTGTGGGATTATTTATACGATGAAATAAAATAGTGTTGTCATGATTTAATAATAATCTTACGTAGTGAATAATAATAATAATAATAATAATAATAATAACAATAATAATAATAATAATAATTAAAAAAATAATAGTAAAATAATGAGGAAATTTTCTTGGTAAATCTTGTGGAGCATACATTTTTTAATTAATTTTGTTATTGGCTTTGATGGGCACATTTATTGAGAAGAGAGGGAGTTGAGGTAAAAATATAATATTTTAATGGGTTTAAATAAGTTATCTTAGGCGTAGAAAAAAATTATGGGTAGAGCGCATCTTCAGGGGAGGTTAATTAATACTGTCTGTTTTTATCATGTCTCGATTAAAATAATTAGAAAATAGTAATTTAATATTTTTTTATGCCTTGAGAGAGGATAATTTTGATTTAGTTTTGAGGGAGAGTACCATTCTCTTGGTATTCAAAATTTTGCAATAAAAAAAAATATAAATTTATTTAAAACCTCTAGATGGGTGCAATTATTAGGTTTTGGCCCAATGAAACACTTTCTTTTATAATTATTCCTCCCCTTTTTGATAAGTGCAATAGGGATATATAGATTTTATTTACAGACAAGAGCAAAGTGGGGATAAAATAGTTTAGACCTGGATCTGCAAAAGGAAGCCATGACATAGAGGAGGAGGAGTTGTGAAGGAGGATGCCCTACCTAGGGGAAGAAGGGAGGCCAAGCAAGGATAATGGTAAGTTGTAGAAGTATTTAGGCATGTTATCCTTGTCATTTGAAAACTCCTTATGTTCAAATCATTTTATTTACCCTGATAATTTTGTGTGACCCATGTTAATGCATAAACAATGTTGGTAAGGGATTATGTTATCTATTGTTAATATATATATATATATATATATATATATATATATATATATATATATATAGAATAATAAAATAATATAATATATATAAATAGGGTTATTCAAATGTAGTCTATATGTATTTTACTACAACATTGACATGAATAATTAAAAATAAATAAAAAATCCCTTATATGGCTAAGGTTAGCCCTGGCTCTGTGTAAAATAGTCAGTTTATGAGGCCACACTTGGTGCATTGGCAATTATGGAAGATCTATTATTTTAACATATTTTACAAGTCCTATGGCGCTTTACTGTAAGAATTTTATGGCTTTTTTGTAAGAATTTTTTAAAATAACTTTCTTGATATTGTTAAATATAAAATATCTTATCAAATTTATTTACATTATTTTTTCTAAATAAATAATAGTTACACTAGTAAATAGTGTTTGGTTATAGGTTGCCTTGGAAATTCATAACCCTTATCAACCATGGAGATAGAGAGTCTTTTAAATTTTGATTTTTACTAGAGTGGAAGTATGAACGGTTAGGTAGTGTAAAATGGGTAGCACCTAATACTAATATAACTATCTCATCTGATAGTTTTAGTAAAAATAAAATAAATCTTTAAATCTTATTACTCTTTATTGCGCTGTTTCATGCCTTGATAATCTTCTTTATAAGTAGTGTCTTCATGGATGTATGTAGGTTAATTACAACATGTAAATATTGTTTTTGATGTGTGAATGTATCTTCCTTGTTTTAAAAGGGCTTTAATATCTTGTGATGTATGTGTCGATTTTCTTCAGCCATAGTGTTAATTCTTTCCCATGGGTAAAAGTTAGTTCTTAGTCATTTAGCTATTTTAAATGATAATTATTTAGTTATTTTAAATGTTGGAAGTATTATTATATTTTTTAGTGGGCTGTAATAAATATTGATACTTGTGATTTATATTGGAAAAAAATTTCTATATAAGTTGAAGATTATGTATAATTGATGCGTGAATTATAATTTTGGTTGTGATAATTTTATTTATTTTTAAATAAAAGAATTTATTTATTTAATTACCATGCTAGAATAGTTGATTAGTGAATTATAATTTTAGTTGTAATAATTTTATTTATTTTAAAATAAAAGAATTTAGTTACCATGTTGGAATATTTGGCTGGTGAATTATAAGTTTATTGTGGTAATATTATTCACCTTTAAGAATTTAGTTATTTAATTATAATATTCGGTGGGTGAATTGTAAGCTTGTTGTGATAGTCTTATTTATGTTTAAATAAAATAATATATTTATTTAATTACCATGTTAGAACATTTGGTGGGTGAATTATAATTTTGGTTGTGATAATTATTGTAGGCTCAATTTTCATCCTTGGAGAGAGTTCTTCAGGCTCCCTCCAATTGAGCTACATAATGGAAACAACCCTAGGTTATGGGTCACCTATAATGGGGTTGGACCTCCGAAGAAGGTTGACTTCCTCTTTGTGTTCACCTAAACTAATGTTTCATAGGAAAAAGGGTTAGAAAGAGGATAAGGGCTCCTAAGAAGGTTAAAAGGTTGATGCACCGAAGTTAAATGGAGACTCATATAAGCTTGAACACACACTAGATTAACAAAATATAACTATGGCTTACTCAATCTCACAATATCACTAGTTGCGTAAATATTTCATAGAAGAGGTTCCAAGTAGAACACTAATCTAGACTTGTAAGTTATCTTGAAAACACCTTCAAAAAGGAAAGTAGAAGGATAGTAAACTAGGAATAATCTCCTCACAAATTCACCATACATAATCATACTAAACACTGATTAAAGATAAGAGATAGGCAAAGAGTTTATCCTATTACTTCAAAAGGTAGTTCTTATAATAATTTGATAGGGTTTAACCATATCAAAAAAGCACACTTTTACAAGAGTCTCAAACAGTATCCTTGTCCCAGAAAATAATGATAAATTATAAGAGCTAAGAACCCCTTGAATGGGAATGAGACTGGGATATATAGGAGAAGAAATAGAGATAAAGAATGTAGGAGCATGTCATCAGAGAAGGAACACACTATACTAGGTGATTAATTGAACCTGAGATTCCACCTTTTGCTCCTTAGCCAATGAAAGCCTTCACACCTTTTTGATCAATCAGGGCACTACTTGTGGCTTATTAAGTGAGAAAGTCCTCGAAGGTTCTAAGGATGCATTGAATGCCCCTAGTTTTAGTTTCCAACACTAGACCTTTTTTTGATCTTTCATGCCATCTCTCACTTGAGGACAAAACTTCAAGCTCATGGATCTAACAGAAACATGGCCTTGTGCATTTTAGGTGGCTATTTGTCAAAAATTTGGCCATAATGAAGGACAAAGAGGTTCTTCAATAATCATAGACAACTACCTTTGATCAAATTTGGATTAGATCCTTTCTATAGATGGAAAACCAATCTCCTTTATTAGTTTTCCTGTAGTCACTTATATCGATGTAGACTTAGAGACTGCATAACCTTTTTGATCTCCTTTAGGTTCAAAAGACCTATTTTTACTTTTGAGCATTTATAGAAATTAAGGGCTCATTATGTATAGGTTTCCTTTAAAGAATGGTAGACACAGTCACAAAATGGACCCTGTATGCTACAAACATTTAAACTAGAGGTCTATATTGAACTTAATGGTGTCCCTTTATAATATTTATACCAAACTGCATAGATATGGCCTTTTAATGGTGCTCTAATGAGCTTTACTAGTGGTAGAATGACCCTTCAAGACCTATGTTTTCCTCCATCATAAACTAGTTCTCAGGTTTAACATTTGTTTTAATTGGCTATCTATCATGACTCAAACTATTGACATATTAACCTTCACTCACTCCATTGATTTTGATCTATATGATTGAGTGAGATCCATCGATCCTACCCTTGACTTATCAAATTTATCTGAGCTAGTGCCACTTGGTAGTCTCACATTTGCACTAAAGATCCTATTGTTAGTCTACCTTTTTACATGCTTATGCCACATAGTGGCTATTAAATCTCATTAAAATTTTGACTCATCTCACTCCATTGATCTTCCTTGGTACAAACAAACTCCAATCATTAGATCTACTTTAGTTTGAAAATAAATGATTATTTACCAGGTCTTAAATTTGACGTTCTATAGACCATAATTTGACATCCGTGCAGATGTATTTGACGTCTTATAGATCATTAAATTAAAGCTCAAATATATTTTTGCAGTTGATTAAAGTTGACGTCTACTTGAACGTATCCCATTATTTGACCAACTTTTAAGATTCATATTCTTAAGCACAAAAATCATGAAGGGACCAAATTTGTTGGAGATGTTTTTAAGACCAAAAACATTGTGCCCACTTGATCCATTGGCTCCAAGAGATTTCTAAGTGTGTTTAAAAAATGTTCAAGTGAGATTACCTATGTGTTTTTGCATGACGTCTGCATGCATATCATGGTCTAAAATGGCTAAGTATATAAACTTAGTGAATTCTATCTGAGGAGCCAACTTTGAACATGCATAAATTTTATCATGCTTAGATGAATGGCCTAAAACCTAGTATCTAGTAACTAGGGACTAAGCTAAATAAACACATATGATCATTTTCTCTTGATAATACCACACATGTGAGATATGATGTCATAAATATGCTCACTAAACTCTATTTGAGTTCCTTTGCAAATTGGCTAAGTATGGAAACTTAGTGAATTTTGTGTAAAAGGCCAACTTTGAATCTTCATATCTCTTGTTGCACTTCATTGCATGTCCTAAAACTTGGCACATATGTTCTAGGGACTAACATGAATAGATCCATATACCCAGTTCTTATTGACTCATCCACATGTGGTAATGATGATGTCAACACACTGCCTACTCAAAATTTTTACTAGTAGATCCAAAATGTCTAGATGAACACAATGAAGAACTAAATGAATTTGATGCACTTCCATACTCATTCAATCACTCTTGACATCTCATAGGGTATCTACAACACTTTAGACCTATCCCTTAAAAATTAGCAAATTACACCTTAAGTGAAATTAAAGTGTTTCAAAAGATTTGTGAACAAAATGAGATACTTGGATCACTCATTCCATCCAGATCTTTTGTTGATCTGCTCATCCTTAAGTTATTAATTACGATGTTGGATTACTTGGTAAGTGAATTATAAGTTTGTTTTGGTAATTTTATTTACCTTTAAATAAAATAATTTAGTAATTTAATTACCATGCTTGAATATTTAGTGGATGAATTATAATTTTGGTTGTGATAATTTTATTTACTTTTAAAGAAAATAATTTAGTTATTTAATTACCATGGAATATTTGATCCAATGAATTATAATTTATTGTGGTAATCTTATTTACTTCTAGATAAAAGAATTTAGTTATTGGATGAATTATATTTTGTGTGGTGGTAATTTTATTCACTTATGAAGTTAATTATTTTTTTTGTTTTTTTTTAAAATAAAAATTAATTAATTATTCTATGGGGAGTGGAATTTAATTAATTTAAACCTTCCTATAATAAGTTTAAAATTTATGAATTTATATTGAGAATATAAATTGGACTTTTTGAATAATTAGATGTATGTAATTATTGACAAGTTTTTCCTTTGGATTAGTTGAACTTGCAATGAACTTTAATTTTATTTCAAAAATCTTGTTAACAATTAGCTTTAGGGTAGGTTGAATGAGTTTGACAATCTACCTGCTTGTCTACTTTAGTAATGATTTAATCATGTTGAATGAGTTTGACAATCTGCCCACTTGTCTACCTTAGAAATGATTTAAACATTAGGAGGTTGTCTATGACAGGTATAACATGCCAGATATATGCTAACCCTATTTCTATTGAGATTTTAATGTAGGATTCAACATGAGGCCTGATCATTTGATAAATAAAATTAGGATTTACCTATGATTTTGTTGAAAAAGTCTTTGTGCCTATTTGTATTGTTTATATGATTGAATTAAATTGTATAGAGCAATGTAAATGACATAAGTTACCTTGGAATACCATGTAGTAATTATGTTGAAATTAAATCATGATGCTGGGTTGTAACATGCTCTTTTTGCATTTTAAATACAAATGATATAAAATGAGGGTAAAATTTATTATTGTGTTCACCTTAAGTATGTTTTAGTGGGAAGTGTGGCATCAATAGTAAATAATCTATAGAAAAATAGTATGAGAGAATAAATATTAATGTTTAGTGAATTATTAGGATTGGTGAGAGAAAGGATTGTAATGTTATAGCATTATATGGTTAAAATGTAGTGTAAAATGGATGCAAATAATAGATGTGGTGAAAAGTTAGATAATATGGGCACATGTTAAATATATATAAGGCTTATATATAATTTATTTAACAAATAAATGACGTGTAATTGGTATTATGAAATAGTAGTATAAGAGTACAATTATTTAATGAATAATTCTACATATGTATCTTTAAGAGATTTACTTTGACCATTTTGATAAAGACTTAAGGGGTTGTAGGAGGACTTGATTAACTTAAGACGTTCGATATGGAACAAAACCTATGTTGTTCCATCTCTTTGAGAAAACATGTATTATTTCTTGACCAAGAGTCTTAAATTAATGATTAATGCCTTTATTCTTGCTTATCAATAATTGAGATCTATTATTTAACTATGATTGGAAAGAAGCCCATGAAAGGGAGTTAAAATGATAAACTTGTCTTAAGAGTGTCAAACATATTATTATCTTGATAAGCTTGGACCTCTTAAATTTAATTATAATGATATATTCAATGCCTTATTCTATGGAAGAACATAACCTTATTGAGGTCTATAAGCATGCTTGGACTAGTGAATAGGTTGTGCTAGAAGAATAATCCTTGAAAGGAAATATAATATTAAAGATTTGGTCTTATTAAATGCGTAAGAATTATATTAGTTGAATGCCTTACTTTTTCCATTTCAAAAATAATTGGTGGCCTTATAACTAAAGGTGTAAGCTACATCTCTATGATTAGACTGAACCTTCATACGATCTTGGATTAACTATGATCATGCTTAGAAAATATTATGAATTTTACAATCTATCCTCTATTACATTATCTTACAAAGGAGGGAAATAATTATCTTTATGACTCTCTCATCTTTGGACCATGCTATAATGTGATGGTGATAGGTCTGAACCTTGTCTCTAGTAGAAATCTCATATACCCTTGAGTTATTACTATTCATTGTTGATAAGGACCGTGGAATTATAAAATCAAATTATTCACAAACTAACCCTTATCTGGTAATTTTATGATGACTTGTCACCTTTTTATCATGATGAGATAGTTTCATCATTCTACATTAGTACTCTACATGAAGAGCTATGTTGTCTATCCAACTTTGATAGCAAATAAATCAAAATAAAGTGAGGAATTGAGTATTATTTTAGTTGAATATTGTACGGAGGATTGAATCCTTAAGTTGTTAATATTCCATGTGGTTTAGGAATAGAGGAATGTAAAAATAATTTAATCGTGGTTGAAACTAACCTAACAAAAATTCTTAAGATCCTTCTCTTGTCTAAAGTTCTTGAACATATCCATCTTGTTGATGGCTTGTGCTATCGAGTACTTACCATTCATTGGTTATTGTCAATATTTAGGAACTATCCCTTACTACATGATATGACATAAAGTAACCATGATATCTATTCTTGACAATAATAAAATTTTAATATTTGTCAAGGGGATCCATTTCCTTGTTATCATATTATTTTGAGATGTATGTGGATATTAATAATTAAAAAAAAAGTTGGTCATGTCTTTTTGGGTAGTGGTGAGGATGTGTGTTACACTTGATATCAGAGCATGCTTGCAACACCAGGAGCTCTAGGATGAATTATTATATTGGTTCATTCACTTCTATGGTAAACAAAATCTTTATGCATGTGGTACCATAATGATTGAGAAAATAATTGTGATAAAAATCTACATGTTAATGAATGATAGTTGCTATGCATATTTTGTGCCTTGAGTGTTGTGGATTAAGGGGGAGTTGAGTAAACAAATATTATTTTCCTTGAATGTTATTGGAATAGGTTTTGCATATAAAGGATTGATATTTTTTGATGAGTTTGGTTGTCATAGAGTTTGGATGAATTATTTTTTAACAATCATTTTGACAATGCATGATTGAATTTATTCTTGTTTGTTATTATATGAGAAATATTGGCATTAAGAGATGCATTTATTATTCTAATTTGAGAACATTAGCTATGATCACAAACTATTACTAAATAAAAAATAAATAAATAAAAAATAAAAAAAATAGATCATTCCATTGTGCTAAAATGCAAGCTATATTTTTTATTGGATGGTTGTAATGGAGAATGTGTACTAACATGATGACATGAAAGAGGAACTTGGGGACTTGGAGGCTGCATGCTAGTTCCCTTCTTATTATTATGATATATATACACACTATTGGATGAACATAAACATGGGAAAAGTGAGTTTATTAATAATTTTATACTTCAATACCATTATTATTTGATTATGATTATGAAATCTATTGGCATGAATATGAGATTGTATGGGTCTAATTATCTTGCATGCCAAATTTATTTTGTGGTCCTATGGATTTTTTTTCCATGATTATTATGATGAATCATTGTGTGTGTAATCTAACCAATATTGGCTAATGAGGTATCTATTGAGTTGTCTTGAGGATATATATAGGACTACCATGGTAGGTGACACTGTCACATCTATATGCGTTATTGGTCATAAATCTAATGACATGTGTATGGGTGATGGTCAAAAGGTACATTACCATGAGACTTAGAAGTGGAACTTGGAGCCATGATTGGCTACTTGTTGTTTCGCTTCTTATCATCATTTTATACATGCACATTATTATGAGCTCACTAAGGAGAAGTTTGGGGCCTAATAGGTTTCTTTCTGGCTTCCCTTCTTTTATATATTCGATGAGGAACTTGGGGCTATGATTGGATGCTTGGTAGTTCCCCTTCATATTATTATTATGTTATATGTATATTATTGATGGACTCAAAAGAGGAACTTGGGGCCATTATTGGTTGCTTGTTGGTTCCCCTCATCTTAATAGTATGTTATATACACACCGTTGATGTATTTGGAGGAGGAACTTGGGGCCATGATTGGCTACTTTCTATTTCCCCTCACTTATATATGTCTATAATCTACATTCATGAATGGATTTTGTAATATGGAGGCATCAAACTTGTATGCATGGCCATGACGAGGGTCATGGATGGGTAAGACCTTATTTAGTGCATATATTTTGATTATTTATGTTATATACTCATAAACACATTAACATATACCTTGGAATGCAGGTGGTAAGAGTCAAGGTGGAAGGTAAACAAGGGACATCAATGTTATATTTCATTTAAAAAAAAATTGTGATTATAATATGATTTGGGTGAATGCATAGATGAATATTTGCATTATAATCAATAGAATCATCGTATGGGTAGGCATTTATAGTGTTGAATGCCTATGGTTGCAATTATGTTTATATATAAGTCTTATTTCTTTGAGGGAATTTGGGAAAATCCTCGTAATATTCCATAATGGTTTGTTGTGAATCACTTCTTTCTAGCTCGTACCCTATTATTAGTACTTATACTCTTAGTGAGACATTATGATTGACCTCTTATGCATGTTTAAAATTGTTAATTTGGATAAGTGTATTTTACACCTTGATAATAACTCCTTTTAACTTGAAAAAACATGAGTTGATTTCACACAACTAGGTGTTAATATTTTATCATGATAATATCTCCTTTAGCCCATGATATCTCATGGAACATACTACCATGGGAATATGCTTTGAAAAACCTTATTGTGAGCATTCATGTTAGGCTTATGTTGATAAGAGTAAACCTATTGAGAAATAAGAAGTGGTTATCATGAGAAAACTTCTTGTAAAAGCTACCTTTCTTCTAAAATCATCGAGTTAGTTGGAAAGGGATCACCAAAATTAAGACAAAATCAAGTAGAGTTACCTCACAAGGAAAAATTCACCATTATCTAGAGGAATTTTCATCCCTATTTGAAGAATTTAATGTTATTCTATGAGTTAGTTCTATTATCATTCTTTTTTGATGAATCACTACTTTACGTAGTGATCTTAAGCTAAGAGTCAAGGATAGAGGGGTATCGATTCTGCCAAAGTCATCCAGGGCACGATCTCAGTCTTATCCCTTTTCCCATGTCAAGTTTTGATAAAAGCAAGAATTGATCCCTGGTGGGCTCTTGGTGAGCCAAGAAACTTCACTAGTTGTACCAACAACCGTTCACAATTCTATTGTAATTTTTGAGAAAGGAAATAAATGTGTATTACTACCTTGAAATGTTATGAATATGTTGTTCACATTGAGTAAAATGCCTTTATAAGGGAAGGATATGTAATGCCCTACCTTATGATACAAGGCTTTTATGGGATAACATCCTTATCCTCAACTTGTTTAGATTTGTGTGTGTGTGCATGTTGAAGAATCTACCTTGTAGACCTGACTATGGCATAGCAAAAGGGCTAGTGTGATATATATTTTTGATCGTGAAAGCATGCTTAACAACTTGTGGTTTGTGTGGTGTTTTTATAGGAGGGTTAATGACATGAGTTTCAAACTTCACTTTCAATAAATAAAAATATTTTTTTTCTCCCACCTTTCAAAATAATCATGGTCATGAGAGACTATATGCTTGATAATTAAGCCCTATTATTTGAAAGACAAAAATATTAATTCATGATGATCTAACCTTGCATAACTTCCTCATCTCCAACTTAAGATTTAATGTGTGGGATTATTTATATGGTGAAATAAAATAGTGTTGTCATTATTTAATAATAATCTTACTTAGTAAATAATAATAATAATTAAAAAAAAAAAATTGGAAATTTTCTTGGTAAATCTTGTGGAGCGCACATTTTTTTAATTAATTTTGTTTGTTGGCTTTGATGGGCACATTTATTGAGAAGAGAGGGAGTGCGGGTATAAATATAATATTTAAATGGGTTTAAATAAGTTATCTCAAGCATAGAAAAAAATTATGGGTAGAGTGCATCTTCAGGGGAGGTTAATTAATACTTCCTTTTATCATGCATTGGTTAGAATAATTAGAAAATAGTAATTTAATATTTTTCTAGGCTTTGAGAGAGGATCATTTTGATTCAATTATGGGGGAAAGTACCATTCTCTTGGTATATATATACATATATATATATATATATATATATATATACATATATATATATATACATATACATATACATATATATATATATATATATATATATATATATATATACACACACACACATATACATACATATATATATATATATATATATATATATATATATATATATATATATATATATATATATATACATATATATACTTAAAAACTCCAGATGGGTTCAATTATTAGGTTTTGGCCTAAGGAAATACTTTCTTTAATAATTATTCCTCCCCTTTCTGATAAGTGCAATAGGGATATATAGATTTTATTTACAAACAAGAGCAAAGTTGGGATAAAATAATTTAGACCTGGATCTACAAAAGACAGTCATGGTTTGGAGAAGGAGGAGCTCTGAAGGAGGATGCCCTACTTGGGGGAAGAAGGGAGGCCAAGTAAGGATAATGACTATCTGTAGAAGTATTCAGGGATGATATCCTTGTGATTTACAACCTCTTTATGTTCAAATCATTTATTTACCTTGGTAATTTTATGTGGCCCATGTTAATGCATAGGTAGTGGATAATAAAATAATATAATATATAAATGGGGTTAGTCAAATGTAGCCTATATGAATTTTAATACAACATTGACATGATTAATTTAAAAAAAAAAAAATTTTATATGGTTGAGGTTAGCCCTGGCTCTGTGTAAAATAGTCAATTTAGAAGGCCACACTTGTGCATTGGTAATTATGGAAAATCTATTATTTTAACATATTTTACAAGTGTTGTGGGGCTTTACTGTAAGAATTTTATTAAATAACTTTCTTGATATTGTTGAATATAAAATATGTAAAATATATTGTCAAATTTATTTACATGATTGTAAATAGTGTTTGGTTATAGGCTACCTTGGAAATTCATAACCCTTATCAACCATGGAGATAGAGAGTCTTTTAAATTTTGATTTTTACTAGAGTGGAAGCATGAACGGTTAGGTAGTGTAAAATGGGCAACACCTAATACTAATATAACTATTTAAAAATAAAATAAATCTTTAATTCTTATTACTCTTTATTGGGTTGTTTCATGTCTCGATAATCTTCTTTAGAAGTAGTGTCTTCATGGATGTGTGTAGGTTAATTATAACACCTAAATATTGTTTTTGATGTGTGAATGTATCTTCCTTATTTTAGAAGGGCTTTTATATCTTGTGATGTATGTGTCAATTTTATTCAGCCATAGTGTTAATTCTTTCCCATGGGTAAATGCTAATTATTTAGTTATTCAATTACCATGTTGAATAATTGATAGGTGAGTTATAATTTTAGTTGTAATAATTTTATTTATTTTTAAATAAAAGAATTTAGTTACCACGTTGGAATATTTGGCGGGTAAATTATAAGCTTGTTGTGGTAGTCTTATTTATCTTTAAATAAAAGAATTTAGTTATTTAATTACCATGCTAGAACATTTGGTGGGTGAATTATAATTTTGGTTGTGATAATTTTATTTATTTTTAAATAAAATAATTTAGTTATTTAATTATCATTTTGGAATATTTGACCTAGTAAAAATTATTATAGTGATCTTATTTACTTTTAGATAAAAGAATTTAGTTATTGGGTGAATTATATTTCCTGTTGTGGTAATTTTATTCACTTGTAAAGTTAATTTTTTTTGTTTTTTTTGAAAGTTTAAATTAATTAATTATTCTACAGGGGAGTGGAATTCAATTAATTTAAACCTTCCTATAATAAATTTAAAATTTATGAATTTGCATTAAGAATATAAATTAGACCTTTTGAATAATTAGATGTATATAATTATTTACAAGTTTGTCCTTGGGATTAGTTGAATTTGCAATGAGCTTTAATTTTACTTCAAGAAATCTTGTTAACAATTAGATTCAAGGTAAGTTGAATGAGTTTGACAATCTGTGCACTTGTCTACCTTAGTAATGATCCTTAGTAATGATTTAAGCATTAGGAGGTTGTTTATGACAGGTATAACATGCCATACTGACATTTTAATGGAGGGTTCAACATGATCAGTTGAAAAGTCTTTATGCCTATTTGTATTATTTATATAATTGAACTAAATTGTATGGATCAATGTAAATGACATAAGTTACCTTAGAATACCATGTAGTCATTATGTTGAAATTAGATCATGATGCTGGATTGTAACATGCTCTTTCTAGCTTTTAAATATGAATGATATATAATAAAGGTAAAAGTTATTATTATGTTCATCTTAAGTATGTTTTAATGGGAAGTGTGGCATCAATTGTAAATAATCTAGAGAAAAATAGTATGAGAGAATAAATATTAATGTTTAGTAAATTAGTAGGATTGGTGAGAGAAAGGATTGTATTGTTATAGCATTATATGGTTAAAATGTAGTGTACATAGGATGCAATTAATAGATGTGGTGAAAAAGTTAGATAATATGGGAACATGTTAAATATATATAAGGCTTATATATAATTTATTTAACAAATAAATGACGTGTAATTGGTATTATGAAATGGTAGTATAAGAGTAAAGTTATTTAATGAATAATTCTTCATATGGATCTTCAAGAGATTTACTTTTACCATTTTGATAAAGACTTAAGGGGTTGTAGGAGGACTTGATTAACTTAAGACGTTCGATATATAACAAAACCTATGTTGTCCCATCTCTTTGAGAAAACCTGTATTATTTCTTGACCAAGAGTTTTAAATTAATGATCAATGCCTTTATTCTTGATTATCAATAATTGAGATATATTGTTTAATTATGATTGGGAATAAGCCCATGAAAGGGAGTTAAAATGATAAACTTGTCTCAGAGTGTCAAACATATTATTATCTTGATAAGCTTGGACCTCTTAAATTTAATTATAATGATATATTCAATGCCTTATTCTGTAAAAGAACATAACCCTTCTTGAGGTCTATAAGTATTCTTAGTGTAGTAGATAAGTTGTGCTAGAAGAATAATCCTTAAAAGGAAATATAATATCAAGGATTTGGTCTTATTAAATGCGTAAGAATTATATCAGTTGAATGCCCTACTTTGTCCATTTCAAAAAGAATTGGTGGCCTTATAACTAAATATGCAAGTTCCATCTCTATGATTAGACTTAACCTTCATACTATCAGATTAAGTAAGATCATGCTTAAAAAATATCATGAATTTTAGAATCTATCCTCTATTACATTATATTACAAAGGATGGGAAACAATCATCTTTATGCCTCTCTCATCTTTGGACCATGCTACAATGTGATGGTCATAGGTCTGAACCTTATTTCCAATAGAAATCTCATATACCCTTGAGTTATTACTATTTATTGTTGATAAGGACCGTGGAATTATAAAATCAAATTATTTGCAAACTAACCCTTATCTGGTACTTTTATGAGGACTTATCACCTTTTTATCATGATGAGATAGTTTCATCATTCTATGTTATTACTCTTCATGAAGAGCTATGTTGCCTATCCAAATTTGATAGGAAACAAATCAAAATGAAGTGAGGAATTGAGTATTCTTTTAGTTGAATATTTTATAGAGGATTGAATCCTTGAGGTGTTAATCTTAAATGTGGCTGAAACCAACCTAACAAAATATATTAAGATGCTTCTCATGTCTAAAGTTCTTGAACGTATCCATCTTGTTGATGGCTTGTGATACCAAATACTCACCATTCATTGGTTATGGTCAATATTTAGGAACTATCCCTTAATACATTATAAGACATAAAGTAACCATGATATTTATTCTTGATAATAAGTAAATTGTAATATTTGTCAAGGGGATTCATTTCCTTGTTATCATATTATTTTGAGATGTATGTGGATATTAATAATTAAAAAAAAAAAGTTGGTCATGTTTTTTATGGGCATGTGGTGAGGACGTGTGTCACATCATGCATAATCATGTGAGCACGTGGAGAGTATGCCATCATAGTAATGTATATGTTAATCATGGAATGCATGTAATATATGTAATTTAAGGCATATAAGTGTCATGTCTAGATAGATGTAACAATGAAACATGTAGTATTAGGATCACTGAATAAGACTACGGAATAAAATTTCATGATATATATCATGGCACCACTCAATGTCAATAAGCTTGACAAATGCAACAAGCTTAAGTGTTAATGCCAAACATAAGTCCAAGGGCTACATGATCAGAAATTTGGTTCTAAAAAAAAGTTTCAAGTTAGAATTTTAGTGGTGTCACACTGAAGAGCTCGTCAAGATATTTTTGACACTTTTCATGGTTTGCAAAACGGACACCATATGCAAAATAAATAGGCTGTTGAAGTTTTGGTTTGACAGGTAAAAATTTGGTGTCATAAAGTGACGTGGCATTATTTACATGCGACAAGTGGACCAATCAGATGTTGACATGTGGCATGATTAAGCTCAAAGATAAGCTTGTTAACTGAGCCATGTGGTAAGTAAGGTGGCGAGTTTAAAAAAAAGACCAAGTTCAAAGGCATCCATAAGATGAAGATTGAGCAAGGTGGCGTGAGCAAGGGAGAATGATTCATGGGAAAGACTGAATCCACAAGCCTGGCCGCATCTAAGGAATTGTGTGGCTAAATCCACGTGATAAGTGGGTGGCCAGAAGACTTTTCAAACCTTCCCCATATCCAAAGCGCAGCCATGTGGGACAAAACTTAAGTCTAAGCGCCTAAAATGGAGGGAAGAAAATTCAAACTGCATGCTTGGCGCCTAGGGAGGAGAGCATGAGTGCGCCCAACAAGGAGAGGCCAAGTCAAAGCACCTAGAAAGGAGAGCCTAAGAACCTAGAATGGAAGAAGGAATTTTTGAACCCTTGACCTCCCGTGTAAAAGGGATAGGCCTTGACCACTTCAGCCACGGGTCTTGAAGTGTTATATAAGGCACTAATTTTTACTTGAATTTATCAAGTTTTGGACTGTGTTTTTAATTTTAAGAGGCCGAGACTTTGTAAAAGCTTTGAGAAAGCTTATGTAATGGATTTTAATCCATTTTCCAGCCATAATACTCAGTCTTAATACTCTTTTTATCCAATTTGCATATTGGAAGAGTATTATTAAGCCCATAGAGGAGATTTTTAGGACTTTTGAAGCAACTTTGTAGGTGTGAAGACTCATGGAATTCGAAGGTGTCGGGCTTGATTATCAGTCATGGTGAAGGTGAATTTTTGCATCAAGAGATCAACTTACAGGAAAGTTGTTTATTGTTTCCAAGTGTTTGAAGTGCCCTTAATGGAAACGGTCCACGCCTTTGGAGAACCCGGAGATGTAGGCATCATTTGTTGAGCCGACTCCGTTATCAATGTCGGATGGTAATTTGTCATTTTCTTGCATGTTTTAATTCAATTTTTTGATTTTTTAATTATGAAATCATGCAAAGATTAAATTTTGACAATTTACGACATTTGATGTAAAAAAACAAAAACCAGTTTAATAATCGAGAACGTTTTATGCCAAAACATTGAGATGCAAGTTCTTTTGAGTTTTTTGAGAATTTGTTAAGTTTTGAGAAATTCAGTATTCGTAATTAAAACTTCACTTTGAGTTGATTTAGTGTAGTTTATGGATCACTACATAACAGGGATATAAATATGTCACAATAAACAAGGCTAAGGGACACACACAAGGGACATAAATATTTTGAAAATAAGAGACATCAAAGATGTCACATCAAATGAGGTCAAGGACCACCCTTAAGGGACATACATATTTCGTAAATAAGGCCGAAAGGCCACACAAAATATACAATCACAAAGTAGTTTATCATGTAAGAGAGTAACAACATAAATGGAGAAAAAATAAGTAAATACTAGCCTACACTATCCATATGTATCAATGTGATATCATATCCATGTCGTACTATTTAAGATATGAATAACTAGCAAGACATGTGTTAGCAATCTAGGTAGCTCAACATGATAGAAAATCATAGAAGGTTGTATGTCCTACATTATACTCAAACGCCATGGAATGCATGTATTTATAAAAAGAATATGTCATCTACTAAACATATGATAAAATAACATATGTAAAAAGGGTAATCTAGTAACCATGTCATGCTTAGATATTGATTTTGATTTTTTTATTTTTTGAATGTTTTTATTTTTTCTAAATTATTTTTTTGTATTTTTGGAATATTTGATCATAGTTCTCATGAATCAGATAATACATCATCCTTGTTGAGATTGAAGCTAATATAAATCTGCATGTATTTGAGGTTATGTAACCATATTACTTCTTCCTTTTTTATTTCTCATTGTTTAAATTATGTACTTTCTTCCATCTTAGAAGATTGTGCTTTTTGATGGTAAGCATTCATCATGTTAGATTGTGATCACTCATTTTGCATGTGAAAAGGTGAGATACTGGTTGGTTAGATCCATTATAGCTTGCATTTATTGTAACTATTTTTATCCTAATGTGAACGTTACCCTATAATTAAAAGGCATGACCCATATATGTTTATCAACCACTTTTATCCCATAAGCTATTAGTGAAATGATGTATCCAAGGGGTTATTTCTAATGTGTGTTATGATTTAATTCCTTAGTGTCATATCCCAACTATCATAACCCTCTAACACTACATATAGATTCATGTTTGTCACCATAAATCTTAATGTTTTAATGATAAGAATCTTCCATGTACATTATAATGGTCAACAACTCCTATCGAGGACCTTTTTCTTATCATTATCATTGAAGATGGTGTTGTTATAGGCTAGAATTTCATACTTATGGGAGAGTTTTCTAGGCTCTCTCACTTCCAGCTACAATATTGGAAGAACCTCAAGCTGTGGGTATCCTATAATGAGGTTGAACCTCTAATATTTTTAATGAGGCTAGCTCCTCAGATGCTTCACTTCAACTTGTTTCCCACACTAAAATCTACTACTAACTAATAAAAATGGAGAGAAAGATAACATGAAAGGAAAATCTAAGCTAAGGATGGTGATACAACAAAATATGAAATGATCCACTTTCAACCTAGAAACCTTAATAATTACTAATGAACCTAACCAAAACATAGACTACTCTGATCCTATTTCAAGGCCACAAGCATAAGTATTTTGTGTGGAGGTCGAAGGGAGACCTTGCAATTTAAAGGATAGAAAGAAATAGGTCTGTATGAGACACTATAAACTTGTGACACTTCAAGAAAGGGACCAATGTCTCACACTTCACACAACCTATAAGGAACAAAAATAACTAAAGCAAGATACGTAGAGAATCTAAAAATGATGAGAATGGACATACATCTGCAAGTTAAACTCCAATAATGTATACTTGACTTCAAACTAGAATCAATAAATTCATCTTATTACTTTAAGAGAGTGTTACAAGGCAATTTTGATAGAGTAACTCTATCACTAGTTGAGGGATCTCTGTTTAGGCTCAAAATCCTCTATATATAGTAGAAAAGAATGAGAGAAGAGGGGGATTGCATGAGAAAATGGAGAGAGGGGTCATAAATGGATGCAACCACCACTATGTCATTGAAACTACCTTGACCATGAGATGAACCATCCAAGATCACCATAAATCTCCTTAAGCCCCTTGTGCATTCAAATCTCCCTTGATTGGAGTTAAGACAACCATGTTGTGGGTAACTACATGTTCCTACCAAATGTAAATGATTTGGTATTTTGTATTTAAAACTTGGCGTACTTCACTTTGCATATCCATTGCTCCACTTGGATGCATCTATTCTTAGTTTGACCATTTTACATGTTTTGACTATGATTTGTAGACCCCATCATCGAAGTTGAAAGGATAAATCCTCATCCTTTTATGATGATTAGCTATCATAATCCTACTAAGATCCTTTTGAAAACTTGGCCCTTTCTCACCTATTGGTCTCCTTGCTAGATCTTGATAAGTGTCAAGCTCACGACAATCTTGATGATTTTTTTTTTAAAACTTGATTAAAGGTAATGGCTACTTTTAGGGGCTCAAACTTGACATTTGTGGGCCCATCATTAATTCCTTCAAACTTTTGTTTTCAGCCATTTTTTTTTACTATTTTATCGTGGACAAATCTCCCAAAAGAATTAACCCTTTTCTTTGGCCTTGAACAATTTTATTTGAAAATGGTCCTTTGGAAGAATTTATAATGTGCCTTATTTTTCACTTGAAATGTCTTTCAAATTTTTTGCAATGAACCTTTCAGAAGTTTGCAAAGAATCTTTTGAACTTTGAAAAAGACCATTAAAGAGTTACCCTTTAGGAAAATTATTTGCGATAATTTTCCCAAAAAAAAAGGTCTTTGTCTTTTGCTTCAGACATTTTGTTTGAAAGAAATATCCGTTTGAAAACCTTGTCTCAGACAACTTGTCTGAAATAATTCAACACTTAGCCAAAAAGGGTCCCAAAAGAAAAGAAACACTTAGTCCCCATAAAGTCTAAAAGAATGAACAAGTAAAGACTTAGTTGAATAAAATATTTTGCACTTAGCTTCTAGATTGCAAGATTATCTTTAAACACTACTATTGGGTCCTTAAAAAACCTTGCTTGGATCCTCTCTCATGCCTTTGATCCACTGCTTCATCAAACCATGCAAGAGCTTTAGTCAACAAGTGTCTTTGTGGAGTTTAATGCGAGTGGTTCATGTTGATTATGTACTACCTTCATATTACCTTTGATATTGTATTTTTGAATCTAATTTTGTAATGCCTCATAATGATTTGTGTCATGTCCCATGATTATCTGATAATCAAAATATGATTTGACTTCTTGATGCACAAGACATCCCATGGTATTATATAAAGTAGATGGTAATCTGATGAGATTATTATCAAGTGATATATATAATATTGTTTTTGGTTTATCTTAAAGACATGTTAAATACAATGGTGTTGGAGTTTTGTCACCTACCATTTCCACATTGTTTACTGAAATATATGATTGCTTCATTATCCAAGTCATGTTTGATTTAAATGTTTCATATACCTGGTTTGAGATTATATCACAGCTATTGTTTGAATTTAGAATGTAGGGATGATTTGTCATTACTTCCTTTTTTTTGCACGTAGAAGATTGTGTTTGAATAGGAATTTATATTTTTTTCATTTTTTTGGTATATGAATAATCTCAATATTCTTTAACTCCAATATGTGTGAATAGAGTGTAGAATAAATGTTCCTCTGAAGGATTGGAGTTTAGGTTTTATAGGTGATCATTTTTCATATCTACCATGTTGGTATCTTCATCATCACTATCACAATAATATATGACTATCCCATCTTAATATAGGAATTTATATTTTTTTCAGTTTTTTGGTATATGAATAATCTCAATATTCTCTAACTCTAATATGTGTGAATAGAGTGTAGAATAAATGTTCCTCTGAAGGATTGGAGTTTAGGTTTTATAGGTGATCATTTGTCATATCTACTATGTTGGTATCTTCATCATCACTATCACAATAATATATGACTATCCCATCTTGATATTTTGAATTCACCAATAAAGGAAGATTAGGAATAGGTTTTGGTTATTACATATTAATTTTTGGATCATGCTATATAACTACTTTATATGTTATGATTGGTTCCGTATCTATTTTTTTACCTTATTCAACCACCACATATATTTGTTTGAGCTAATATAATGGGTTGTGATGGAGAGAAAATAGTATGATATTATAACCATGGTTGAGATTGGTCCTCAATAGTATATTCAATCATCTTACAACATCTAAAATCTACTAATTATGAATAAGAATAACCTTCACAAATGTGTTTGATACATATGTGTAATGTAGATGGTAATCCTTCCATATAATGTATCCATGGTTTCCCAAAAATCAAGTTGTAATGTAAATGATTAGGCATAATATGAAAATTAATAGGTATAAACTTGGGACCTAGTTTCACATCGAATGATATGGTTATAATTATTTGATGCAGAGTGTTATCAAATCTTTTTATGCTTTGATCTATTTTTTGAGTAAGAGCCATGTTACTACCCAATAATTATAATAAGTTTATTATCATTATTCTCTAACAACTAAGGACTAAACCTTAGGTATCACATTATTATCGCAATAACATAACACTTCTCTAGGATGATAAAATATAGGATTATACTGACTGGGTGTTGTGGTAAGAAAGAGGGCTTGGTAGAGATAAAGGATGACCAAAATAGAGAAATGACATGTATTACATAAACATGACCATTGAGTTGTGTTGTATTGGCTCAATATTTATAATACAATGTTATAATAGATTAGATATAACATATAAGAGATAAGATACAAAGAGGAATTATAAGAGGTTATAGCGCAGAGTAACCTATGTAATTGTTTAAGGTATTATAGAGTAAAGAGTATATGAAAAATTATATTCGATAGATATAATAAATATATATAAAAGATAAGAGTTAGAATAGGAAATATAGTTTTTTGTGTATCATGTATGAGTTACTGTGAATATAGACACTACTTTTTCAAGTGAATGCTAAGGATTCTAATCAATACCAACCCTTATGGTACATTAATATAACTAAAGTTAACCTCTTTCAACATAAAATTTTGGTATCTGATAACTTCAGATTTTATGTCAACATTTAGTGGCATCGCACGAACTTTAGTAGACTAATGTCCAAGTGGAAGTATCCTTTAAAATTTTGGAAGCATGTGTTAACAAAAATAGAAGAATGGTGGTAATAAACATTTTTTTTCACACAAAAGTTAAGAGAACAAGTGAAACACTACTAGAAGTAAAAAAAAAATTATTTAGACCATAGGAAGAATAATTATGAGTCACCTTTGCATAAATGTTGTGGCTTCGGATACTATGGCAAGCCAATTATATAGAAGATTTTTGCATTCACATTAAAATACCTATTCAATGGACTATAGAAAATCTTGATGTACTCCAACACCTTAATATTGGGTTATCGATCATTAGTTTGAGATGACACTTGACTCATTTATCATAGTCTGGGCTATATAGGGTTGGACAACCTTTGATGCTAAGCAAGTTAAGCTTGTTGAAGAAGCAAGGTAATATTTATTGAAAAAAGTATCACTCCTCATTAGCAAGTTGTTTTTGGAGTGAGGGTTAGTGAAAGAGGGTAAATAGTTCCTTTAGGGATAGGCACCTAAGGGATGGTATGTATAAATAAGGGGGATCCTCAAAATATGTGATTACTTAAGATACTTGGGATAAATAGTTAGGGGAGGTTAAATAAGATGTAGGGGGATAGGAAAATAAGTATCAAGTAAAAGTAATTTAATTAAGAGAGAAGGATATAGTAGTAAGAGGATAAATTAAAAATAGTTAAGAGAAAATAGTGAATGAGAAGATGATAAATCAGATAAAAAATGAGATAATTCAAATAGAAATTAAGAAAGAGATTAAAAAATGAAAGAGATCAAAGAATGATAAGAAGAAGTAAAATAACATAGAGATTTGATCTAGCCTCTACCAACAAAAGTTATAATATTTAAAATCTTAATATTATCCCTCCACCAAAAATAGATGAGTTAGTATTCACACTGCATGAAGGCACATTATAGACATAAAAAATATGCACACTATGATTCCAAATGTCAAAAATACCCCTAGACCATTTCAAGACCCTCTTGGGCCCAATCTTGATCTTTTGATCCCTAACATAACCCACCTAGCCTAAGTTAGTTTGACCTTCTCACTTAACCCACCCTTTTAACCCAAGCTTTAACTTTGACCTTCAATGATCACCCTAACCATCAACCTTGATCATCGATGATCATCCTGATCATCGATAGTCAAGTTTTCACTGACAGTAACCATTGATGGCCAAGTTTTCATTGACAGTAACCATTGATGGTCAAGTTTTCACTGCCTAAACATTAAAAATGCAACCATCCACCAATATTTTATAAATATAACTCATCTAAATCTTGATGTAAGCCTTTGCATGGATAATTTATATTTATATGGCCTAGTTACACCTTCACTTCCACCTCTTTCTTGTGCATATAAGAGAAAGAGGGCTAGGAGGTCAAATCCATCTGTAACTATTATTAGAAGCTTGTGTATTTAGGAGTTTCTTTAAAAAGTTAAGCAACTTGTTATACACGTATCTCTTCATCAGTAATCATATTTATCTAGCTCTAGAACTTTTCAAATCTATCAATTATCAACCACAAGCTAAGTATATTATTCTTTATTTAAGTTTTATTTATTTAGTTTTAAGAGTTTTACAACTCTAAACACCCATCTCTACTGAGCATCCTTGACCATTCTTATCCACCTAAGTACTGAAACTTTACCCTTAATACCTTTGAGGCTCTCTCTATCCCTCACAACCATTAACCAAACCTCCGAAAACCTACAAAATCTTTTTATAACCAATCCATATTCTATTTTGTTTGAAATAAATAAACTATGAAAAACCCACAATAACCATTGATGGTCATCCTAACCACCGATGGTCACCTTCACCTTCAATCCTGACCGTTGATAGTTAGCCTGACTACTGATGGTCACTGTGTAAAATCAGACACTCAAAATTAATAAGCAAAAACCACTTCTTAACCTCAACTAAAACCCTATTTTCTTGACTTCTATCACAATACAAACCAGAAACAATACCCTAACCATACTTGGACTATATTTTGGACAATTTGGCATTCACCTTAATGTTATCTTGTTAATTTAAGCATTTCTTCTGAATAATATTTATTTCACCTAAATTAAGTACTTTCATTTATGTTATGCAACCTTCTTTTATCAGCATTAATTTATCTTAAAAGGTAGATTGACAGCTTCCAAGAAGTCATGTACTTATTGGACCTAGATTCTTAGGCAATCCACTTTCCTACCTAACTAATCAACCATTTGTTTGAGTGCTTTATTATCTATAGGTCATCCTCCCAAGCCAAAGAGGAGCTCTCACAATCTCCTGATTTAGTGCACACACAAACAAACAAGTTTTTCAACCATACCTGTATCGAGTTTCTTTTCTCTCTTTATTTATAACTTAAGCAAAAATTTACATGAAACACACATATGAGGCAAGTGAGAAGTAGAATAGAAGAATTGTTATATCATACACCACAAAAGGGAATGAACAATATGAAATAGGGATTAATATATTTAGCCACATTGTTCAAAACACCCAAACTATTCCAAATCTTAGTGGAGTCAATAAAAAGAACTGTTGCAGCCTAAAATTGCACCCTATAGAAGTAAAGTAGACCTTTTCAAGTTTAGGACAACATGGAACTATCTCCTTTCATAGATAATCTACTATAAGAGATATATCTCTAGTTTAAAAGGGCTAACTCCCTTGATTTATCTCTTAGGCTCACACTACACTAGACTAATCACTATTGGGGGTGAAAAGGGAAGAAGGAAACATAAAATAAACCTATTGTAATGAGATGATACACCAAGATAACTCCACACAACACACTTTTATTTACACTTAAGAAAGAAAACTAGTCAAACTGAATTGAACCTTATGTTCTTTTAGCATAAGTATTTCTCATAGAGGTAGATTTCTATGCCTATCTAGAGGTGGGTGAAAATAAGGTTTGATACAAGACACTAATAGTCCCTCTCACACTTAAAGACAAACTTAACAAATTTTACACTTTATGAAACCTGTTAGAAGAGATGTCACTCACACAAACATACAAAAGCAAAAATGGAAGCAAAGAGAGCATGTTCATCACTTGTCAACCATATGAACCATTGACATACTTAAGTAAGAGATTGTAAAAAATGAATCATCTTCAAAAAAATTTATTCAAAGGAAAATGAGGTGTCAAAATTAGTAGGGATTTTCCATACCAATTATGGATACTTACAAATCCAAAAAGGCTTGAATATATAGACATATGAGAAGAGAGGAAAAAGTGAAGATGAAGGGTCACAAGACCAAGTGTCAAACTATAGAAACCAATTATAATTACCATGGAATAAAGTGAAAAACAAGTAAGGAGGTAATCTTGAACATGTGTCAATCTCAAATAGAGCACCTTCCTTAAGTTGGCATAGACCCTTCATTGTCTTACTTTGAAACTTCATGATGATGAAGGGTACACTTTATTGTCAAAAACTACCATAGGGAGCATTACCAGATATGATATGATATGAGAATGTAGATAAGAGGTCAGTTTATATCATTTATGCCTTCCTAATTGATGCATTCATCCTTGTCACCTATCACTCACCACCTACAATCATTCATTAACCCTCTAGGCTTGAATCTTCACATTTATCACTTAGTAACTTATAGTTGCTCAAATAAATGCATTGAAGAGGTGTTAGAAAACTAAAATAAACCTCCTTTGTCATTTGGTCTATCAAATAGACCTCAATGAAACTCATAAAACACTTCTCACTTCCAATCCTTGATAATCATCTTGCCTTCTCACTATCTATTTAGACTGCCTATGATGAATGAGAAAGTAGACATCTTTTCATGTTCAACCAAGGTGAGAAAAGAGTTTTATAATTTAGGAAAAGTCTCTCAAGGCCTCCCATAATAGTTCTCACTTATTCATCCTCCTCTACACCTATAAAACAAATCAAATCTTTTAAGAAACTCAGAATTAACCATGTCCATACAAGTGAGAGTATGACAAAAGTGGATGTCAAGGGACCTAGGAGAGTGATAAATAGGTTAAAATCAATTTAATGGCCATTTTACCCCTCCTAAAAGCATTTACCACCATATCTTTCCCATTAGTTTCAAACAAGGGTTATAAGCAGTTTGGATTGTTAAAGATTGTTCATAAAATCCTTACGTTCAACCTTAGGACCCATTTCACAAATTTTTGGTATAATACCCCATTAAAATATCCCCAAGTTATTGAGGTATCATGTAAAATGTTTTTATAGTTATGAGAAAAAGAACATGGCCTCTCGAGCTCTTGACTACATTCTTTGTAGGTCTGTCAAGGAATTAGGCCAAACTGACCACCTGTGTGATGTTCTTTGCTAACCATTTTTTTCAAACAATGTTTAACTCTCCCTTGAAGGTCCTCATATGATTTTTGAGATTCATGTAGCCTTATGGATGGTGCTAGGCATCTTGTAGGGCTTAGACCTAGTTCAAGGCCTAATAGGCCTAACTGTACTTTATGTATGTTTGACACTTCTAAGGGTTTCTAGTGAATGTAAGGAATTTGATATCTTTGTTAACATTTATCCCAAGATTTTACAACATCACAAAATCATTTAGCACTATCTATTTCATCTATTTCACTCTTTTCATACAAAACTATAGATTATCTTATTCATAGAGTACCCTCTATCTGAGATAAAATATAGAGAATATCCATTATTCACCTAAATAAAATGAGACTATTCATAGAATGATTAGGTTATTATGACCCTTTGCACCAAATTTCAATGTTTGATCTCATTTATAGAGCCTTCAACATGCCTGCTTTCTAAAACTAGCTTTTATGACTTGACTGTGTAGGGTTTTTGGATTGGCTGAGTGTGTCATTTGAAAACTAGTCTTTGCCATGTTTCCTTGTGTTTTTGGATCCCATGGAAATGTGTTAGAAAAGTTTGATAATGAGTTAACCATAGTCATTCATCTTTTCCTTTTCAAATCTAACTTTTGTATTTAGTTTAGTCTGGTATGTTGACTGTGTTAGACTGTAGGTTACAACTTCAGGTTTCCCAAATTCCTGTAGGTGAACACCTTATGTTTTATTTAAGGATAAAATTGGAGGATGAATCTATACATATGAGAATAATCATATCATTCCATAACTCTATACTATCAACCAAGACTACCCTTTCACTAGCCCATCCAGTCTGTTGATTGTGTCACCTGTAAGTACTCATTTAGAGAGTTAAGAATTCCTCTAAGTGAACATTTTTTTGCTTGAACACTATGATTACTCCCTTTGATATCTCCTTGGATCACTGAGGACCATTTTATTCTTTTATTAACTCACCTAAGCCTATAAGTCATGCTCCCATTTCTATTCAGTCAATGCACTAAGAGTTTGCAAACTTAAGGTTCATTTTGCTTGAAAGCACTATATTTCACTGAGAATCTTTAGTAGAACCCACCTGAGTGAAACTCCACTTTACCATCACTTTATCCTGACTCAGACACCATATTATAGTGTCAATACATTAAATTTAGGCAAATATGCTAGCATGAAACCACTATACCTACTTAGACTTCATGATCACCAATAGATGCAACATTATGAGGCAGGATCTCTTTCTCAGAGAAATTAAGGCAATGAGTCCCATTTAGCAACTTTTCCAACTTTGGTTGACTAA
The DNA here is from genome assembly GCA_037957365.1 of Torreya grandis. Taxonomy (NCBI): domain Eukaryota; kingdom Viridiplantae; phylum Streptophyta; class Pinopsida; order Cupressales; family Taxaceae; genus Torreya; species Torreya grandis. The sequence goes on along the minus strand of JARHVA010001166.1, from coordinate 3,057,492 downwards.
AGGTTTTGCAATGACTGCAAGGTCTACACTATGAGCCATAGATGACTTGATAATTTCCATTCAAGTCATGAAGATGTGGATAACTTGTTTCTTGGATTTTGAGTAGCCTTATAGTCTTTTGTACACACCTGTAAAAGACTATAAGTGACTATGTACCTTAAAGATTTGACTAGTTTTTACTTAATGTCTCAAAGCTTCATCTCCACATCAACCTCCAAGATTATTAATGGGAAATATAGACCATTCATGAACTCAAGAAGTGAAAACAACATATTAGCATTAACTTGAAATCACAAACAGGAGAATGTAACATTGAAATTGATAGAAACCTATCTTGCAGACCATTGATGGTGCTCACCCCAAAATCAATGATGATATTACATATATCCTTAGCTCATAAGTGAAAACCATATTATAAACATCTTGAAAAGGACAAACCAGCTCTTTAAGAACACATACAACTCTTGGTCTACTTAGATCAATGTAAATAAATGAGAAACTTGAAGACCTTAGGGATGTGCAGGCAGAAGTGAGTCACCGACATTCTTAAGGATGGTTCATGGAGCATAATATACAAAACTAGAAACTATCAACATGAAAAGGAAGTGAATGAAGGTTACTAAATTCTCCCAAATGCATTTAGTCAAACTCCTTATCTCCTATCTATACTAACATAAAACTGATTGACTTGTTTGACCTTGCAAAGGAAGCAAGAAAAAAGATGAACCAGTTTTTGCTATATTTAAACTTGTCATAACTTCTCAAGTATGGAGATTGACTGAGGTAATCTAAATGGACACTCTTGAGCCTTCTTAGATGCCAAGTGTACTTTTTAGGCTATATAATTGGATTTAATTACCTAAAACTATTGTTATCTTGTTGATTCCATGTTGAACCTGTTGGGTGAATATTTTGTCACCAACTAACTAATAATCAAAATAGGTCTCTTCAACCACAACATAGGGAGATAGGTTAGCCAAAGTTGTAGGTTTACCACATACAAAGGAGACAAATCTCTCCTCTCATCAAGGGGAGGTTCCCTATAAATATGGAGGAGCTATATACTATATATATATGTAGAAAATAACACTCAGGGGTAGAATAACACCATCCATCTCTCTTTTTTCAGAGATGATGTTCAAAAATAGAGGAGAAAATCTTGGTGAAGACACTGAAGGCACTTCTCTTCTTTCAAAAGTGATCTTGTAGGAGACAACAAGAGTTCTTTCAGGTAGTGACAAGTAACAGGTAACCAAAGGCATAGTAACCACTAGACTAAGATGTAGCACAAAGTCTCCACCTCGACTGCCCAAAGAGTGAGACATAAAGGATATTGGGGGCACAAAGTCATCCCAAAATCTTCAACATAGAAATAAAAACTAACAACACACACTGAAGGCAATTATGACAGCACAAATTCTAAAATTAACTGACTTCAGGACATCTTCCTTATCACTTCCACTAGTTCTACTTGTTAGATTAAATAAACAAGAATGCATCTAGAAGACAGACATAAGAACAATCTCCTAGAATGGCACAAGCTATAAAAACACAAAGTCTACAAGTAACTTGCTTTCTCATTTAGATAAAATAATATGAACAATAATCTGAGCTCAATGTCTCAGTATTCGCCTTTCAATTTGAGCAGAGTTTTGCTTATGTGATCAAAAAATCTCTCTTTCAAACAACAAAAGAGATTGAAATATATATAGCAGCCAAGAAAGACTTAGCACTCTATTTCATGGAATGACCTAGGCTGTACTTAATGCATTGAATGCATTTTCAATTTTGTCAAAGAGGGCCATGCTAGAATAGGGCAGCCACCTTAATTGTGGTGTGTTGATTCATCTCGAATGTCTTCTCCTGGGCCTGAGTCATCTGGTATATCACCTGATGTTTGTGAAGTTGTCCACCTCATCTTTACCCCAAAGGAGACAAATACGCCATGCCTTCAATGTTTTTAGGCTTAGATATCTACCTGGTGAATTGTTCCACCTACTGGAATAACTACTACATAGATATTTCTAGTCTTCCCCCTTTCTTGCTACAATTTGAGCCCTCGAGCTATCTTTTCCCCTTTTTGGTTCTCTTGGTTCTTCCCCTCTACGGTTCTTCCTTCCACCCTGAAGGTCTTTGAATGACTTCAAAAGCATTCATGTATGTGCTTGAGCCTACAAAGATCAATAGATATTCCATTGTCACAAATTTGACATCTTCAGGTCCATCATCATTTGAAAGCTAACAGCTAGTTGGTTGTCCTAATTTTGACAGCTGTGGGCCTGTCATCTTCCCTAGCAATTCCTTTGGGTCTTTCTCACTTGCTTTGGATGCTTTCCACTAATATTAACAAGTGTCACATGGCACTTTCCACTATGAAATAGGCAAGGACACTTGGCAGCATCCACTTAATTTATAGAAGCTTTAGACACCTTTTGAGACTCCTACGAAAGATGACACATGATGTATTCCACTGAGCTTTAGAAACAATATAGAGACATTCGGCACTCATTCGGATTCACACGAATGATGACACTTGTCATGCTTTACTTGACCTTAACAACTCACTCAGGGCCCACCACAGTCTTTATGAAATAAAAGGGAGAGACTGTAGATGTTGACACTTGTCGCGCTCTGTCAAGCTTTTCAAGGGACACATGGCGTCTTCCACTACTTTGTATAAAAACATATTACAACCTTCCACTATTGCCACCTGGAACCCTCTGTGGGACTCTGAGAGAAGCTTATTGAAATAAGCTTTGACACTTATTAGAAACCTAAAACATGGATGTAGACACTTGTCATGCTCCACTGAGCTAGAATGGGACACGTGGCATGTTCCGTTTCTTTGAAAATTTATTAGAAACTAAGTCTCGATAGATGACACTTAGCAGCTTTCACTACTCTTTAGTAACTCACCTAGGGCCCACCACAGTCCTTACTCACATAACGAAACAAAAGGAAGAAACTACAGAGGTTGACACTTGGTGTGCTCCGTCAAGTTATAATGAGACATAAAGAGGAAACTGTAGATGTTGACACTTGGCAGCTTTTGTCGAGCTTTACCAGGGACACGTGTCATGTTTTGCTACATTTTAGAAACAAATTATGATGTGTCCCAGCAAATGACACTTGGCAGCTTCTGCTCTCAGGCTTTTTCCTTTCAGGCATTCCTTTGAACCATTAAACTATGAAGCGATTGAACTCGATGAACTTTGACAAAGCGCTTGACTCTTTGAAGCTTGCTGATGACATTAAACCTTGAACCCATTGAACCCACTAGTCCTTTTACTAAAAAAGCTTTAAAAATGAGGAATTTGAAAGCTCAGAACAAATTTTGAGAAGGGAAGAGATTATTTTGGTCTGCTGGATCAAAATAGTTCATATGTTGCCCCAAAAATGAGTAACATTTTTGGGGACAATAGCTGGCTCCAGTTGGGGAATTTTTCTTAGTTGAAAACTTGGAATAGCTGAGGGGAGTAGAGACCAGAATCTCCAGTGCCTTGAAGTATGCCATTGGGATATGGAGTCATGCTACCCAAAAAGAAAGGCTCCAAAAAATGAAAATGAACAATAGAAATTAGAAATAAAGACTATACAAATATACATATGTACAGGTGAACTCATTTGATACTTCAAGAATTGAAGTGCTTTAGATGCTACCTATTATGAGGCAGAGAAATGAGTGTGCCATCTTGATACCTCAACAGGAAACTATTTTCATCATTGAGCTCATGGATAGTAAAAGGGCCTCTCCATAGGGAATCAAACTTTCTATTCATTCCCTTTGGTTCTCTTCTCTTGTCCCATAGGAGGACTTGATCTCTAGTTTGGAAATCACAATCTTTTGCTTTCTGGTCGAAGAGATTCTTCACCAGACTTTGATGGGCCACAATTCAGTCTACCACTATAGTTCTCTACTCATCCAACTCAGTTAGGCACATGATCCTCTTATCAATGGAGCTTGCATATGTCTGATCTTCAATTGCCTTAGCCAATTTTAATGCTGGTAATTCTAGGGTGAATGGTATCTCAGCATTGAGCCCATAAAGAAGTTGGAAGGGAGACATACTAATTGTCCTTTTTGGTGTGATCCTATCTGCCCATAGAGCATCAACCAATGATTTATGCCATGTCCTTTGGTTGTCATCTGCTAGCTTTTTAATGATAGTTACCAGGTTCATGTTGCTTGATTCATCTTGTCCATTCCCTTGTGGAAAGTAATCAGAAGAATGGGAGAGGGTGATCCCATAGTAAAAATAGAACTGAGTAATCTCTTGAGAAGTGAAACAAGCTGCATTGTCAGTGACAATCTTGGTCGAGACCCTAAACCTAGAAATGATGTTCTCCTTGAGGAAATTACACACTACTTTTGAAGTAGCATGCTTGGTTGGGATAGCTTCCACCCACTTGGTGAAGTAGTCTATTGCTGTGAAGACATAATCATGTCTAGCACTTGAAGATGGGTCTAAAACACCAATGAAATCAATTTCCCATTACTAGAATGGCTCTTCTATAACCACTAGTTTGAGAGGTAGGGCAGCTAACTCGAGTCTTCCAACAAACTACTAGCGTAGTTCACATCTCCTTACCTATTTATATGCATCTTGAAAGAGAGTTGGCCAGTAGTACTTGGCCCACAAAATTTTATGGGTAGTTACAAGAGCAGAGAAATGTCCTCCACAAACCAAATTGTGGAAGGACTCCAAAAGTTGGCTTTGTTGCTCCTTGTCCACGCAGCGAAGGAACACTCCATCAAGGCTCCTCTTGTACAGGTCGTTGTCCCAAAAGACAAAATTGGCAACTTTCAGTTTGACAGTCCTCCTTTATTTATGAGATAGGTGGGTAGGACACTCACCATAAGTAAGAAAATGAGCAATTTTTGAATACCACTCATTTGTAGTGGAGACAAAGAGGACTGTTGGCATGTCTTCTTCTTTTCTTTCATGCCCTATTTCTTCTGGTCTGTTGTCAACAATTAATTGGCATAGGCCTTTTGCACACACCAGATTTGTTAGTTTGATGACTATATCAAACTCCTAGATTTTTTCCATCTAATTGCCTCTTTTGGTTATGAAATCCTGCTGAGTTAATATGGATTTAACCGTGGTATCAGGAACCAAGGCAGTAATGTGCAAATTCAAGATGTATAAGCAAAAATGCTTCACTGAATTCACCACTGCATAAGCATGCTTCTCCATGTTTGAGTACTTCAGCTCATGAGTTTTGAGAGGATGGCTCATGAAAGAAATGGGAGATTCCACATCTTCTTGGTTCTACTGAATCAGAATTGCTGAAAGTGTGTGTTCGGAAACATAACTATATATGGTGAATTCCTTGTTGTAATTTGGACATAACAGAATTGGGGCATGGGCAATGGCTATCTTTATGTCTTAGAATGCCAATTTACCTTCTTTAGTCTAACTAAAGATGGACTTTCCCTTCATCATGTTTACAATATGTCAAGTCTTCTCAGCAAACTCAGGGATGAACCTTCTTAAGAAATTCACCTTTCCAAAAAAAGAGTAAACTGCAGTCTTACTTGTGGGCAAAGTAAGCTCTTGGATGGACTTGACTCTTTTTGATTCAATTTTTATGCCTTCTTTAGACACGATGTATCCAAAAAGTTTTCCTTTTGTTACCCCAAAAATAGATTTCTTGGGGTTTAAAGAAATGCCATTCTGGCAACAACATTCCAACACTTGTTGCAAGTGGCGCACATGATCCGGGCAATGCTTAGAAAAAATAGTCAAGTCATCAAGATAAATTACAATGAGCTTACCTATTTCATCCTTGAAAGAAGGTCCATTGCTTTTTGGAAAGTGGTGCCAACATTAATCAAGTCAAAAGGCATCTTTCTGTATCCAAACATGCCCCAAGGTGTGGTGAAATCAGTCTTGTGTTGGTCTACTTCACCAACTTCAACCTGATTGTATCTTGAGAAGCCATCTAACATTGATAATATCTTTGAACTAGTCACTATCTGAAGCACTTGATCCATGATAGGTAGAGGATAGTTATCCTTTAGGGATGACTGATGCAAGTTCCTAAAATCCACACAGAGGCAAAATTTGCCATTCTTCTTCCTTACAGGAATTATATTTGCAATCCATGTGGAATGATGGATTGAGAAAATGATTCTAACATTGAGCATCTTCTGTATATCAGAAAAAATGGTACCTGATATCTTTAGATTATACTGCCTGGATTTTTGCCTATAAGGTGCTGAATAACTTTTGAGAGGAATGTCATGGTGAATTTTATCAAGCCTGAGTGACTTTAGGTCATCGTAGGAGTATGCTAAGACATCCATGTACTGGCAGAGTAGAGCAGTGAACTTGGATCTCTCCTCAAGAGTGTAACACTTCTTAATGTTCACCATCTTGGGATCTCCCTTGGTATCTAGATTTACTTGATCAAACTCTTGGGAGGATTTTGAATCAGTTTGTTGCTGTTTGATGAATCTGTCATGTTTGTCAAACAAATTTTCAAGAGACATTAGGCCTTTGGGAATTTTGTTTCCTTTCAGCTATAGGAACTCCTCACCTACATTAGAAATTGACTCAGGGGCTAGTTCAAGCTGTTGAGGCTCACTGCCTTCAAAATGAAGATGTTCAAAGCTATCTTTTTGTTCTAAGAAGGCAATGATTTGGTAGTTATTGTTAAACACCTAGCAATGACTAGAATTATCAAGTACACTTGGTCAAAAGACCAACTTGATAGTGTACTTGTCTCCTTTGAAGTCTGGGTGAGGAACTAAGAGAGTTGCTGAAACAACCAGTGCATCAACTCTGTTATTGAATCCCCTGGGTATGGCAGAGATGCTGAAAGCATCAAAGTTTTCAATTTGATCCTAGACTAGATTGTGGTAGTGGTGCAATCTCTCATTTTTGGTTTGGTACAGGTTTATCACCTGAAAAACCACTAGTTTAACATCCCCCTTGGCATGAAGGAGTTTGATGCCTTTGTCCCTAACAGCTTTCTATCCAAGTAAGATAGATTCATACTCAGCTGTGTTATTGGTATTGCTAAACTATAATTTATAAGATGAAAGAAAAATATCTTCTTGAGGAGATATCAACACAACCCTAGCTCCTGAACTGGTAGAGAAATAATTGCCATAAAATTCAAGAATCCATACCTCGTTAGACACTGCTTTTACTTTAGATTATTCTTCATTTGGAAAGGGAGGTCCTTCCACACTCGCATCACACTCTACCAATTCTTCTACTATTCCAGGTAAATGTATTTCTAGGTTGACACCTTCAAGAGCTTCAAAAGGTGCTTCATGAACTTCCTCTGTGGATAGAAAGTAGTTACCCATGCCTGAAGATTCAAACATAATTTGAACTTTAGGTGCTGATGATTGGGTGACCACATATTTTACTTCCTTTTCAAGGAGCAATATTTTCATAACGACCTTGAATAGAATCCTTGCTTTAGATAGGTCCATGCTCAATTCACCTCCAATGTCCTTGTAGAAATTCTACCCAAAAAGGATGCCATATGATGCCAGAATGTCAGCCACTAGGACAGTCATCTTGATTCTTTTGTCTGGGAATGTTGCAAATGCAAATTAAACATCCTTGATTTGTTCCAAAAGTGGTACTTGCTTGTTCTCCATGGAGAAACATCTCCCAAATGTCTTGGTTAGTGTGAGACCAAGAGATTCAGCTACTTTGGAAAGCATGACATTATCTGAAGCTCCAGAATCAATGATGTAATTGCTCAGCTTGTGACCATTTATCAATAGGGAAACATAGAAAGGCTCTATTTTCCTAGGGGCAGTAGGAGGGGTAATGACAAGGTTATTTGGGATAAACATGTTCCTTGAGGAATCATGAGTTACCTTCTTAGCTTCTTGTCTTACAGGGATGGTTTGGTTTTTCACACATTGAACCAACTTGTCCAATTACTCAGGATTATATTGCAAAAATTCAAATTTAGACATTTAAATTTTAGTTTTCTTTATATGGTAAACTATGTCAAATGTCTAGAAAGAGTTAGGAGTAGGGGATGGAAGTTCATCCTTTTGGTTTTTAGAAGGGGAAGGATTGGTCTATGAATTTGAAAATGGAAGTGAAGGCACAATTGAGGGACTCACCTTTTTAGTAGTTACTGGGTCCTTTGGCTGGAAAGGTAGAGTGGTTCCCCGCTTTGCAATCAAAATTGCTGGTTGAGATCGCTGCTTTGTCTTCTCTTTATCAAATTGTTGGGTTGATTGATTCTTGGACCGGGTGAAAATAGCATATGATCTTTTAACTATTTTACCTTCACTTCTGGGTTCATCTTGATGATTTAGAAAACCAATATTAGAGTCACCAGCTAATTCTTCTTCTTCCTCAGTGAAGATATTAGCGTCATCTTCTTGATTCAATTTGAGCTAGAAGGAGAAATCTGATTCTGCTTCAAGGTATCCCATTACTGAATTGGTTAGAGGCACTTTAAGGGCAAGGTTCCTCTATGGAGGAGGAAGGTGATTTACTTGCCCTTGGTTCCTGGCAGCATTGCTTGGTATGACTGATTAGGGAATATCCTCCTTGGTACATCTCTATATGAAGGAGTAGACGACATCCCTTGTGCAATTTATTTTTTGAGGGCCAACAATTCATTTGCTAGATTCTACACCATTAGATCAGTGGTGGCTAAAGGTGAGTATTTAGAGGAGGAAGAAGATTTACCTCTATTTGGATCTCTCCTTATCTTTCTTGCCAAGATAAGGTCATCCTCTACCTCAGTAGCCAAGTCTTGAGTAGCCTCAAGGTCTATGTGGCCAACACATCTTAGTAAAAAACTCACTTTAGGCAATTGTGAGTTGATGAAGAAGCATTTGAGGTTTTCAAGTGTTGGTTGGGCAATTGCAAGAATTATGTTCCTTAACTTGTCAAAATTTGCAATGAAATCCCTCATAGGTTCATGAGGTTCCTTATTCATCTGTGTGAGCTGGGCCAACAAGGCATGCACATCTTTTGTAGGTTTAAACTTGGCTTCAAATTTAGCTTTGAGTGTGTCCCAATCAGTCACTGATCTAGCTTGTAGGTGGTAAAACTAGTCTGTAGTAGTGCCTTGTAATGTTTCTACAAAGAGCCTAACTGCCACATCCTCAAATTCCATGTCTATCACACCATAGGCTATGTTGAAAGCTACAATGTGTTCATCAGGATGAAATCTCCCATTACTTAAGAATTTGGGGAAATTTTTTCTTGAGCTACGTGGAAATTCATGCAGGGGCAGAGTCAAATTGAGTGGGCCAAATGAGTTACCTTAGGGGCCTTAAACTACCATGATTAAATTATGATAAAGAGGGATAACAAATCTGGGTGGCATATGTATAGGCAAAGCTCTATTGATAGTAGAAAAATTATCTCTACCTTGTGTTGGTGACCTGGTACACTCTTAGATCATTGAACTTGTAGTTGGGGAGGGAATAGGTCAAAATTTCCTTTCTACACCAACTCAAAGATAGGGTCAACAACACCTTGAACTCTCTAGCTTCTGTTATAGTGTGGAGTTGCCATATTGTGAAACAAAAATGGAAAAGGACTGATCTTGTTTTAGCTTGAAACTTGAGGCTTCAAACTACTTGTCTTTCCCCAATAGCTCTGGTTTTGTAGACCAGATAATATGATGGAGATGGAGGAAGATGGTAAGGCTATAATGATAATGGGTAAGACACAGAATGGAGTCACCAGAGTCTTTAATGGATAAGGGTAGAGACTGCTTCAATCTAAAACTTGAGGCTTTAGATTGCACGTAACATTCCCTAGCAGAGTCACCAAAAACTTTTGGGTGAATATTTTGTCACCAACTAACTGAGGATCAAATAAGTCTCTTCAACCACAACATAAGGAGATAGGTCAACCAAAGTTACAGGTTTACTGCATCCAAAGGAGACAAATCTCTCCTCTCATCAAGGGGAGGTTCCCTATAAATATGCAGGAGTTATATACTATATATATTTGTAGAAAATAACACTAAGGGGTTGAATAACACCATTCATCTCTCTTTTTTCAGAGATGATGTTCACAAATAGAGGAGAAAATCCTGATGAAGACACTGAAAGCACTTCTCTTCTTTTAGAAGTGATATTACAGAGACAGTAGGAGTTCTTTTAGGTAGTGAGAAGTAACTGGTAACTAAAGGCATAGTAACCAGTAGACTGAGATGTAGCACAAAGTCTCCACCTCGACTACTCAAAGAGTGAGACACAAAGGATAATGGGGGCACAAAATCATCCCAAAATCCTTAACATAGAAATAGAAACTAAAAACACACACTAAAGGCAACTATGATAGCACAAAGTCTGAAATTAACTGACTTCAGGACATCTTCCTTATCACTTCCACTAGTTTTTCTTGTTAGATTAAATAAACAAGAATGCATCTAGAAGACAAACATAAGAATAATCTCCTAGAATGGCACAAGCTATAACAACACAAAGTCTGCAGTAACTTGCTTTCTCATTCAGATAAAATAATATAAATAACAATTTGAGCTCAAAGTCTCAATATTCACCTTTCAATTTGGGCAGAGTTTTGCTTATGTGATCAAAAGATCTCTCTTTCAAACAAAAAAAGAGATTGAAATATATATAGCAGCCAAAAAAGACTTGGCACTCTATTTCATGGAATGGCCCAGGCTACACTTAGTGCATTGAATGCATTTTTAGTTTTTTCAAAGAGGGCCATGCTGGAACAGGGTGGCCACCTTAACTGTGGCGTGTTGATTCATCTTGAATGTCTTCTCCTAGGCCTAAGTCATCTGGTCTATCACCTGATGTCTACATAGCTATCCACCTCATCTTTACCCCAAAGGAGACAAATAGGTTGTGCCTTCAATGTTTTTAGGCTCAGATATCTACCTGGTAAATTGTTCCACCTACTGGAATAACTATTGCATAGATATTTCCAGTCTTCCCCCTTTCTTGCTACAATTTGAGCCCTCGAGCTATTTTTCCCCTTTTTGGTTCTCTTGGTTCTTCCTCTCTACAATTCTTCCTTCTACCTTGAAGGTCTTTGAATGCCTTCAAAAGCATTTGTGTCCGCACTTGAGCCTAAAAATATCAACAACTATTCCATTACCACAAATTTGATGTCTTCAGGTCTGTCATCATTTGAAAGCTAACAGCTAGTTGGTTTTCCTAATTTTTATGGTTGCGGGCCTATCATCCTCCCTAGAAATTCCTTTAGGTCTTTCTCGCTTGCTTTGGCCACTTTTCACTGATCTTAACAAGTGACACGTGGCACTTTCCACTGTGAAATAGGTGAGGACACTTGGTAACATCCGCTTAAATTATAGAAGCTTTAGATACCTTTTGAGAGTCCTATGGAAGATGACACATGGCAGCTTCTATTGAGCTTTAGAAACAATATAGAGACATTCAGTACTCATTCAGATTCACATGGAGGATGACACTTGTTGCACTCTGCTTGACCTTAACAACTCACTCGAGGCCCACCACACTCCTTATGAAACAAAAGGGAGAGACTGCAGATGTTAACACTTGTCACGCTCCATCGAGCTTTTCAAGGGACACGTGGCATCTTCCACTGCTTTGTAGAAAAACATATTACAACCTTCCACTATTGCCACTTGGCACCCTCCGCAAGACTTTGAGAGAAGCTTATTGAAATAAGCTTTGAAACTTATTAGAAAGCTGAAATGCGGATGTAGACATTTGTCACGCTCTACTGAGCTAGAACGGGACACTTGAAATGTTTTGATACTTTGAAACTTTATTAGAAACTAAGTCCCGATAGATGACACTTGGCAACTTCTGCTGCACTTTAGCAACTCACCTAGGGCCCACCACAATCCTTACTCACATAATGAAACAAAAGGAAAAAACTGTGGAGGTTGACACTTGGTGTGCTCCGCCGAGTTATAATGAGACACAAAGAGGAAACTGTGGATGTTGACACTTGGCAGCTTCCACTGAGCTTTACCACGGACACGTGTCACGTTTCGCTACTTTTTAGAAACAAATTATGATGTGTCATGGCAGATGACACTTGGCAGCTTTCACTCTCGAGCTTTTTCCTTTCGAGCACTCCTTTGAACCATTGAACCATGAAGTGGTTGAACTCGATGAACTTTGACAAAGCACTTGACTCTTTTAAGCTTGTCGACGACATTGAACTTTGAACCCATTGAACCCACTAGTCCCTTTACTGAAAAAGCTTGAAAAATGAGGAATTTGAAAGCTCAGAACAAATTTTGAGAAGGGAAGAGATTATTTTGGTCTGTTGGATCAAAATAGTTCATATGTTTCCCCAAAAATGAGTAACATTTTTAGGGACAACAGAACCTAAATTTATTTAATTTCAAATTGACATCTAACACTCAACTGACACCTTGTATGTTGGAAATTCACTTGACACACTTGTATTCTTATGGAAACCTTACAAGTCACCAAGAATGACCAGTAAGGTGACATAGATGAATGTTAAGACCATGACACAAATGAACAAGGTGTACAAAAAATTAAATGACCTTTATGACAATGATATGACTATTTTATGACCTATCAAGACCCTATAATAAGTTTGAATAGATAGGGGTTTGATCTTATATGACCATGGGGTCAAATTAGTCAACATTTGATAATTTCCTAAGGGTAGCAAGCCTTTTATGATAAAGACTAGTTGCCTTCCCCTATCCTTGGGAAATGGAGTCACCTATACACTATTATTGACACTAAAAATCCTTTGAAAGGATACCAAACACACCACACATAATAAGGAAACAAGAAACAATACAAGAAACAAGACACACACTTGTGTTATCATGAACACTTAGGGGAAACACAAATGAACTAAAAGTAAACACACTTATCCTAGTACGTACAATATCTCAACACTCTTAAGGTGAAGAAAAATATTCATTGCTTCAACTAGGGTCAAAGACAATGCTTCTTGCATCATTGTTGTTCTAAGAAAATAGATCCTCATATGGTGTATGCTTGTCAATGAATACTTGTTTGTGAAGATAATCAAGTGACTTACCATGATTAGTTCTCCTATTGACTGTAAGTTTATCAATTGGAATACTCAAGAACACTCCATCTAGTTCACTAAAGTACTTATTTGAGTAGGCAACTTGATTAGATATTGACATGCTTACTTGATAGTCTTTAACCTGATCATTAGATATCACCATGACATTCTCATCTTTATGTACATTTGAAATAAGATATATCTACTATTGGAATTCATCAATACTATGTTTAGATCTACCAAGCACTTCTTGGTTCACCACAATTGTTTCTTGCTCAACTAAGGTCTCAAACTCTTCTTCATGCTCATCAAACACATCTTAGACTACCAAGGTTGCTTCTTTCTTAATTGAGATCTCAAGCTCCTCCTTGTACTCATTGGAAACATGATTTCTTACATCATGTTTGTATTCCTTTTGAACAACTAAAGATCTACTAACCTCCTCAAATTCCTAAACAATGGCATTGCATTACTACCACATATCATCCACCTCTTCTTGGGGTTTAGGTTCAAGAGTGTTCTCTTCTTTTGCAGGTGCAATGGACTACTCATTAAGACTATCATATCTTGAAAAAGCTAGGATATTCACATCACTATATACATGTATAAGGTAGTTTCCCAATGCAATTTATTCTAGGATGTTGTCATGATCTACCTCAAGGACTCCATCAATATCCTCATGAATTATGTAAGTTCCAAGACCAATTTGTTCAAAAATAACTTGCTCAACTCTGAACTCATCAAGATATAAATTAGATATGCCATAAAGGAGAGTTAGAGGCTCTTGATCATTAGGGTGATCATCTTATTCAATTACATTGCAATTTATGTTAGAGGTGTAAGGCATATAAGGTGTTGTTTCCTAGTTGTACACCTGTCTAATCTAGCCTTTCATAGTTAGAAATAAATGGCAAACAATGATGAAAAACTTGCTAGTATGTCATTATAGCTGGGGGAGGGTTTGGCATCAAGAATGGACCAGACTAATAAAATGACTGAGAGGCACCTACAAAGGGTATGGTTAGCTCCCTACTACTTTTGGCTCTAATTTAACCAAGGTTAGAGAACCAATGGGGTAGCTTGATCATATGGAGGGATTTAGCAATTCAATTTTCATGGGGATTCTTGGTACAAGGGGAAAATATGACCAGAGCATAACCAAGTTTGCACACTTTACCTAGAAAGGGTTATCACATGAACTACATAAATGCTCTAAGTCATACACAAGCTACTAAAGATAGATGGATTTATGATTGTAATCTTCATTTTGAAGAATCTTCAATAGTAGAGGGACTAAATGAAAGAATGTAATGCTAGGATTTTAAAGCACAAACTATGAACACATTTCAAACATGTAAGATATTATGCATTTGTAAGGTAAGTAAAACTTATAGTATGCAACAAAGTGTGTTATTTTTATGGTAAGATAGGGTAAGACAAGTTTATAGTTAATTATAAAATGGAGGGAAACATGTTGGTGGCTTCCGAATAGAAGGGTGTATGACAGAACTTCATGATAATTATTTCTTGGCAAAGATGTAGAAAAATTCAAATGCAAGACAATGGTAAATACCAAATGATCTCTGAGAGACTAGGACATACACCAAAAATAGAATCTCAAATATGTTATCCTTCTAAATTCATGAACCCAGGGTGCCCTTAAAATGGTAATCAACAACACTTTTACAAATATAACTATAGAGAGGGAATTATAACCTAGATGCATGCTCATAATGACAACTAGTAATAAACACAAACCCAAATATTCAATCAGTAAAAATTGTAAAATATATTATTACATTTCATTAATAGGATACAATAAAGAACCACAAATATTTTTTAGTGACTTGAAAAGACATATTAGAAACATCAACACTTCAAAATGCTACCATGGGGACAAGCATGATGAGATTGCTCTTTTGACAAGGGAGACATAAACATGCTCTCAAAGATTTCTAATGGCTATAGAGATGTAAACACCTTACAAGGGAGATGAAATCTACACACAATAATTGATCCCAAAAAAATTCTGTAGAACCTAGACTTAGAGGAGATGGATGCTTAAAATAACCTATAACAATCAACGGCTAACAACAACCTTAAAATAGAAGACAAAGCACCTATTTATACATTTTTTGAATCTGAAATCATAGGTCACAACTTGAAAAATTATAGAACAAGGCTTCAAGTCAACCAAGATACTTATATTTGGAAAATATTCTATGTCATGCCTGAGATCTTCATCCACTTACAATTAGAGAATCATTATTGCAACTGCCTTTGCAAGGAATGATAAGGACTCAGAACTGCCTGGAGCATATCATTTGATCTTTTGGCTAAAAATGCCTTCACATGAGCTTAGAAGGAGGATATTCATTTAAGAAGCCAAACATATTTTTTCTTGATGTGGAACTGCTTAAATATCCCCTTGATCACTCACTTGCACAGCTGGAGGGAGAAAATCATTTGAAAAGCCAAACATATTTTTTCCTCATGTGCAACTTATTTGGAAATGCTTTCTTGTTACTCAATTACAAATCATGGAAACTTCTAGATAGGAAATCTATTCATTGTACATGCTAAGGAAAACCCATTACTTGAAATGATAACTCTAGAGTTGAACCGATTGTGACATGAAACATAAAATTATCTACAATCACGATTGTAAATATTTACTCTAGAATGGCTCATGGATTTTCTCTTGTACTTGAACTCATTTCCACATCCATGAAAGAGTCATCAAGTTTAACCTTAACCTAGACACTTATCATTCTATCATCTAATTTAGGCCCTTTGAAAATTCTATCTTGACTCACACCATTAGATATTTCTTGCCCGAGTAAACATGAGCCATTAGATTTTGATCAAAGGATCAAACACCATTGGCTGCTCAATACTCTATGTAATGTGGTCACACCATGTGTCATCATTGTATTCACTTTGGGCTCAGTTTGAAACCTTAACTTAATACACCTTATTAATCAAAATGTGTATGCTAAATAATGTACCATCAATCAATAGGAATATGCTCGATCCTTATCATGCACACAAGCTTGACCTTTTGACTTTGAACTCAGACCATTCAATCTCAATTTCTTGAGTAAATGCACTCCATCAGATCATGATCCAAGAGGTGGGTTATCATTAGACATGGCCTATTCTTGGCCCCAAAGATGTGCCACTTGGTAGCCCCATGGGCTTCCTATGTTCCTTTGACTCTTCAACTTCAATCGCACACTGTCGAATTGTCCTACTTTGAGTAAATGCATGCCATTGGATCTGTCCCTATTTGAAAACAAATGGCTACTTCATAGGGTATAAATTTTATATTTATGTGCCTATCCTAGAACATTTGAATCGTAAGAGCTAATCCCTGTAGATTAAAGTTGATGTCTGTGCACACATGAAAAGATGTCTATGAAAATATCATACATGTAAATCAAAAAGATTTCTTTAGGGACTTTATTCTAAAGTAATTTTTTCTAAACACTCTATCAAGACAATTGTCTCAGATAAAATGTTTGAGTCAATTTCCCCAAAGGATTTGACTTCACACTTTTCTCACAAGAATTGATCCATCATATTTTTACCGTTGTTGGAATAATTATTTCAAAAATTTTGTTTGAAACAAAGCCCCCAAAGAAAATAGTCTCTTGCACTTTTGATGATGGAATTGGTCCTCTATACTTTTGCCAAAATAATTAAGACTTAGCTCCTTGTGTCTTCATTGGGACAATTATTTTGAACATTATGTCTGAAATAATTTCCCCATAAAAATTAAACTTAATGCATTTCACAAAGTATTATAATTCTTTGAATTTTTACTTGGGAAAAATATTCAAAGGAAATAAGACTTCTGCTCTGCAACATCTTTGTCAAAAGTACCTTTCAGGCCTTTTGAACATACCCTTCAAAATTTTTGTCAAGGGACCCTGCCTTATAGAATTGCCCTTCTGCCTTTTGGAATGGCCCTTTATATCTTGAAAGTGCCCTTTATACTTATTGAAAGTGTCCTTTAGATCTTCTGAGAGTGCCCTTCGAACTTATTAAAAATGTCCTTTGCCATCTAGATTTATCCTTCAGATTTTTTGTATATTCCATTTGAGAATTTTGTAAAGAAAAAATACCCAAAGGAAATAGTCCTTTGAAAAATGATGCTTCGAAAGTGCCCTTTAGGAATTTTGTAAGGGTAAAATGCCCGAAGGAAATGATCTTTTAGAAAATTTGCAAAGGTAAAATGACCCTTCAGGATTTATGAAACTACCTTTGGCTGAAGTAAACAAGTCCCTCAATTATTTTGAGCTTTTTGTGTATGAAAAATGCCTGAAGGCCAAGTGCCCTTCAGAATTTTTATCTGTGGACAAAAAGTCCAAAATAAATAAGACTTTGCACCTTTTTTGAAACAAAGGATTTCATTTTTTTTGGTGGGAAAATGTTCAAAGGGAAAGTGCCCTTCAAATTTTTTTTTGTGGATAAAAAGTCCCAAAAAAATGACCCAAAATAAATGAAATAGTCCTTCAGATATTTTATAAATCACGTAGCCCGAAATATATAAGACATTGAATTATTTTGAAAATTTTGTAGTAGACTTTTACACCAATCAAAGGACTTAGCCAATTTTTACATAAACTTGACCTTCCAAAGGAACACTTAGAGATGGATGTTAGGATAATGACTTAGACATTGATATAGACAAGGGCCATTTTCTCTAATGCAATTTTGGGAAATAACATTGGCTCTCACCCTTAGAACACAAGACTAGGTGCTAATTCATTGGGCTACAAAGTCAAGACTTAACAATTTTTAGTAAACATCTATGAAGGCTCAACAAAATATGGTATACTTAACATAAACAAATCAAGAGGATCTAAAAATGAACACACAAAAAAAGGAATGGAAAATAACTATCCAAATAAGGCCCAAAGTAAGAGGCAACAAAATAACAAAATAACAAAACACTATACAATATGGTACATATATTATAGATGAACTCAATCAAGGAAGTGTTTTAGATGTCTGCCATTAACTTGAAGCTATATTATTTTACCATCCATATCTCTCAAGAAGAAATTATGCTCCCTAATTAAATAATAAATGGAATAGGGACCCATCCATAAGGAATCAAATTCACCATGTTTTCCTTTCTCCTCATGCATGCTGTCTTAAAGTAGAACTAGATCACCTGCTGAGAAGGTTATTGGAGTGAGATTTCTATCAAATCTTTTCTTTAGATTCTCCTTAAAATTAATGTCTCTTTCATTGGCTTGTATTTGAGTTTCATCAAATTCAATGACATGGTTCACCCTAGTTTCATAATGGTGGACCTACTCATCATCCTCTAGTTGTTGCATGAACTGATAAGTGGGTAACTATAAATTCATAGGTAGAACTACTTAAGCTCCATAAACAAGCTCAAAAGGGCTTTTACATGTATCTCTCTTATGCATGATCGTATCAGCTCATATAGCAAACTTTAACTATTCACCCCACTTCTTCTTGTTTGATTCCAATGTTTGCCTGATGATTTTGAACAAGTTCTTATTACTTGATACCACTTTCCAATTCCCTTGAGGATTATAGTTGGAATCATAGGTCAATTAAATCCTATAATCTTTACACAATGCCACCAAAGGTTTGGCTTTAAAGCTCATAGCATTGTCAGTAAAAATTGTAATAGGCACACCAAATCTATATATAATTTGATTTAACAAAAAATCCATGACTACCTAGTGTGTTATTTTCTTTGTAGTAATTTCTTAAACCCATTTAGTGGAGTAATCAGTTGTAACTAGTATCTATCTATGCCCAATGCTTGATGGATCCACAAATTTTCCAATGAAATCCATTCCCCATTATTTGAATGGGCCCTCAATCATCATAGGCTGTAAGGGAAGAGAAACTAAAGCTTTCATCCTCCTAGAAAAGCACTAACATTTATCACATATTTTGACTATTTGAAAAACATCATTGAATAATGATGGCCACCAATAACTAGCTCTCAAAATCTTATGAGCTATAACTTTAGGTGCAAAATGGTCACCATAAACTCCACTATGGAAGTCTTCAATTAGGATAGTAGTTTTTTCTTCTAGCACACATCTCAATAGAATCCCATTTGGATTATTCTGTGCTAGTCCATCTTCAATTAAGAGGTATTTTTGGGACACAAGATTAAGAGTTCTTCATTGATTCTTATCCAAGTTAGGGGGATATTTCAGATTTTCCAAGTAGTAAACAATGTCTTTATACCATGAAAACACGTTAAATTGACTCAAGGAATCATCAACATTAAAAACAACATTATTTACCTCAACAACCTACAAATTTTTCTTAGCCATAAGATTAGCTAGACCCATCCCCCTTACCAACTTGGTGGTCTTGATATCCATGTCATACTCTTGTAGCTTGTTGACCCACCTACACCTCTTGTTGAATACTTCAATCTAAGTTAAAATGTCCTTCACCATGGTTTGTGGGACATAGGTAATGATATTTGAAATCAAAATAGATGGCTTGAATGTTTTAATAGCCTTCAAAAGAGAAAAATCTTATTTATACATGATAGTATAATTCAACTCAGGACCTTGCATAGCTTTACTGATGAAAGCTATGGGCTGATCATGACCTTCCTCATTCTTTTGCAACAAGACAATAGCCACAGTATTGTACGATGTAAAAGACAAAATATGAAATGACTTTATTTAAACAGGATTGGCCAAAATAGGAGCAGGGTTTAAAGCTCCCTTAATGTCACCAAATTATTGCAAAACCTTTTCCTCCCATTTGATGGTTTGGTCCTTCTTCAACATGGAAGTAATAAGCAGAGTGATCTCTACAAAATTAGACACAAACCTTCTTACAAAGTTAATTTATCTAAAGAAAGACTGAATTCATTTCTTAGACAATGAGATAGGCATTTTGTTAGTGGATTCAACCCTTTTGGGGTCAATCATGACACCATTATTAGACACCATATGTCCTAACAACTTGGCCTTTTATACTCCAATGTGGCACTTTTGTATATTAAGTGAAATGCCAAACTCCCTACATCTAATCAATAACTTCTCTAGATGCTCCAAATGCTGTCATCCTAATACACAATATTGAACTGATTAATTATCCCTATAAAAGTGACATCCAAAGTTCATTGAAATGTTACACCAACATTCATCAACCTAAAAGGCATCTTCATATACACTTATGTGACCCAAGGCATTGTGAACGTGGTCTTAGACCTCTCAGATTCCTTGACCACAACCTGGTTATAACCTGAGAAGCCATCCAATGTGGACAATATTTTTGATCTAGTAATGCTTTGCAGTAGGTTCTCCATATTGGGCAAGGGATAATTGTCTTTTAAAGAAGCTTTGTTTAGATTTATGAAATCCACACACAAATAAATGTCACCATTTTTATTTATTATAGGGACTAAATTTGTAACCCATGATGAATACCTGATGGGCTCAATGATACCACCATCCCTTAGCTTCTTCAATTCATCCCTCATCTTAGTGGCCAAGATGGGGTTAATGGGTCTCTATTTCTATCTAAAAGGTTTGCTATCAGGTTATAATGGGATGATGTGCTAGAAAAAGTGATCCATATATGCTTTCAACTCAGAATAAGACCATACTAAGCAATCCTAATACTTCTTTAGCAACTATATGTAAGTTTTTTTCTCTATTGCACTCAGTGAGTACCCAAACCAAACCTTCCTTGGATTCTCATGAGAACCCACGTTGCACTGAATAACATCCTTTGAGATGAATAAGTCTATTGACTTGATTCTATCTACTCCAGCAAAAGACACTTCTAGAGTAACCAGTCCTCTTGGGATAGTGTTTGTCTTTAACTAAATAATGTCTTTCCCAAATAAGGTCTCTTTTCCATCATTGACCTGAATCATGGATTCCAAGTCTATGTGTTGATCATGGAACTCAGCCTCACAATTTAGAAACCTCTTAATTTTGTCATCATCATCAAAGACCTACCAATGATGAATGTTATTTGGGATTGAAGGCCTGACAAGCACTTCCACTTGATACTAATAATGAGGGCTCATGTTTTCAATGTCAAATTGAGCACCTACCCCTACAAGTATGTCAACTTCTTGGTTAAAACTTCTATCATGATAATAAAGATTAAATGCATTATAAAATTCAAGCAAATTTCAGATGACATTCTGATACTATTTCAACCTTTTATTCTTCATGGAAAAATCACTATGGACTTAATTTACCACTAACTCAGAATCACCCTTGATAGTCAAACATTTGATCGCATATTCATGGGCAATCCTTAGACCAAGAAAGAGTGCCTCAAACTCAAAAGTATTGTTAGTGCACTCAAAATAAATATTGAAAGAAAACATAAAACATTTACCATTGTAGGCATAGAAGACAACCCCAAATCTATTTCCAATATTGGAGCAAGCCCCATCAAAGCATATCCTCCAAACTACATTTTATTTATCAGGATCAACATCAAGAATAGCAGGCTATTTACTAATATCAACATTCTCAACAAAGTTTCCAGACTCAACATCTATGTACAACACTTCATTGAGAGTATGATTTATATCTTCAATCACATGTATCATTTTTGGCTCTTTATAAAGTTTGACCATCTTACCCTTCAAAGGAAGGGTGGCATAAGAAGGGTCCATCTACACACTTCCATGCTTATAGCCCATTTACATGACAATAATATCCTCCATTTAGGTGGGAAATATATAACTACCATGTCCATGTTCAAGTGCTTACCAAGATGAAATGCCAACTGTACCACCAATCCATTAACTTGTCTAGCAACTGGAACCTCTTATGAGTCCATGGCATAACACTTACCAAAGGTTGATGTGATCTTCACTCCCAACTCATTGAGGACACCCAAGGGCATCAAATTGCAAGAAGCACCATAATCAAACATGTAGTTGTGAACAACCAGACCATTGATAGTAGAGTCATATAAAATGGATCCACATTCAATTGACTCTCCACAAGTGCTGTCCCCAAATAGACCTTTGTAGTGGGTTCAACAACCTCTTCTAAGTTTTCATATTATTTTGGGGTTTCTTAGGGTATCTCAACTTCATTCATAGTTGACCTTTCACCAAATAATAAATATTTAAAGGCCCTCTTCCTATGTTCAGGTATTCTCAATAACTCAACAAGTAGCATGGTGATTTTTATTTGACTCAACACTTGAGCCATATCACACACACTATACTAAGGAAGAGGCATATTTGGTGGAAGGGTAATGACACCTTCAAATAGAATATAGTCATTCAAGTTCTAAAGTGGAGGAGGCTAAGATGGATTAACATTTCTAATAGTAGCCTTCAAAGGTGGATTTTTTTTGAGCTTATTAGCACCCTTAGGGATACTAGACAATAGGGGCATTCTATTGCTCTTAGTAGGATCACCTCTAGGATTAACATCTTGGGTTATAGGTGCTACTTTGGAAGCCTCTTGGACTGTTGTAGATTTCTTTGCTTCCTTACTTACATTTCCTACCTTTAAAATTACAAGGTCAATATCTTGAGGATTAGTACTTGGTTTCCTACTTCTCAAGTTGTATTCTTTCTTTTAGGCAGCTACTACATTAATTAACAACTTCTTATTCTCAACTGATGGATTACCCAAAGATATTTATTGATCATCATAAAGCATAAAAGATCAAAATAATGAATGGGTAATTCATATTCTTATGCTATTTAATGTCACAAGCAAAGTCAAAAGTTAGGACACTCTCCATTTCGATAATGCTCCAAAACTGATCAACCATGGTATTGGTCAACAATTCTGTGGAGGTAGTTGATTTATCCTGAAGTCTTTCACAATTGAACATAAAAATATCATAATTGGATGATGCATATTTAGGTTCATCTAGATCTTCATCAATTTTTTCAATAGTATCATATGGAGGGTGTGGAAGGAAGCATTTGTTACACCAATCAATCTCTAAATTAGAATTTACAACATTCACCTTAGCATTTAAAGGATTAGGCACCTCCTTTCTAGACCCTCTATTCTAATTTCTCTCTTTCATTTCATCATGTGTAGGCCTCTTTCCTTTGTCATTATCTCTATGGGGGACAATAGGCTCCCTTTGCACTTGATTCAGATTCAGAGCTCTATCATAGCTAGTAGATACCTGAGGGATCCCCTTTTCAGCTTTATCTAATTTGTATGACATTTATTTGACAACAAAGGGAAATTTTTTGATAGTTTCCTCCAAGTTGGTTGTATTCATGGGTTGTGTCTTTTCCAAATTGACCAGCTTCACATTAGCCTACTTGCCTATGGGCTTTCCCACAACCTTGATGTTGTACTCAATTTGTATGGCCATATTGAATACCAATCATAGGTTAGTGGGAGCCTTGTCCCTTGATAAACACATAGCCTTCTTATCAAAGGCATCACAATATTTTATCAAGCATGCTATATTTTTGGGCATGATGTTTTTGGGTAGCCACATCATGGTCTTGTTGAACTGTGCATTAAATTCCTACACATACTCATTAGGATTCCTCTTGATATTTTCAAATTCACCCAATAGAAACCTTGGATCAATCATAGCACCGTATTGAATTCTAAAAACATTTTTCATCTCTTCCCATGAATCAATGCATCCAATGGGAAGGGAATTAAACCATTATCAAGTGTCTTCTTCTTGCAAGTGCACAAATAACTTGATGCACACATCCTCATGCTCAATCTCATAATCTTCAATAACATTCTTAAAGGCCCTTAGATACTGATCACTACTCACTGCATTGTTCCCTTAGAATTTTGGGAGGCATTTACTAACTTCATATAGAACCTCATTAGGATAGCCTTCCATCTCATCAAAATTGATTGGTCTAAATCTGGAAACATGGAATGCAAGATGTGCATTCTCCTCTTGGCCCCTATGACTCATGATCGATTCAATAGGAAGTTCAAGAACAAATGACAAAGGCATATGAGGGGGTGAATAAGGTGGAATCAGTAGATTAGACTTACGAGAGGATTCAACTGGTTGAGAAAGAACTAAGTAGGACTATATGTTTCAGAATCAGTAGAAAAGCTATGATAGTCCTCAATGATGAGGGGGTTAATAAAGATCTCAAGATTTTTAGAAATTAGACAACCTTTGGCAGCTAATTTCTACCCTTTAATAGGCATTTAGACTTATCCCCTTCTTCTTTGAGGAAGACCTAAGGGTGGAACAAGTCTCTTTGATGGGTCACCTTTGAAAGATGATCTCAATCCTTCCAACTTTGTAAACAAGAAGATACTCAAAAATGAAAGTTAAAAAATATTTAGAATAGGCACCAATCTTTCTTGAAACTAGAAAATAAAATGGAGTTACCATTAAAATCAAAATTCTAGAATATAACAATTGACAAACTATTTGTGATATAGACTAAATTAAACTTGCTAAAGCTTAATGAGATAGAGAACAAAGAAACTAAAATTTTCAAAATAATGTTCAAAAGGGACAAAACACCTTTCAACATGAAATGTTAGTATCTCTTTGAAATAGACTCAATAGAAGTCAAATTTTCAAACCTTAAAAACTTCTTGGCATGTCCCCAGTGGAGTGCTATGATGTTGATAGCCAAGATAGTTAGATTAATGTAGTAACAATAGAGTCTTTCATAAAATGGAACACTTACGACTCTCTATAAGAATTTTTGGCAACATAAGTGACTAGAAGTAAAGTTTAGCCCCCAATAATGATGCTAATTTGGGTGTCATTTATGGACCAAAGAGAAACACATCAATGAAGATATAGGTAGAGAAATTTCAAACTAACAATAACTCTTTACAAGAGTCCCTGACAATGTGGGTGATAATAAATGTCCTTGATAATGACACTAATTTGGTGTTGGTTCCTAGTATTACACCTCTCTAATCTAGCATTGTATACTTGAAGATAAATGGCAAATAATGATGAGAAACCTACTAGTATGTCATTACAACCAAGGGAGGGTTTGGCATCAAGAATAAACCAAACTAAAAAAAATGACTGAGAGGCACCTATAGAAGGTATGGTTAGCTCTTTACTGCTTTTAAATCTACATGAACCAAGGTGAGATAACCTATAGGGTAGCTTGCTGACATGGATGGATTTAACAATTCAATTTCCATGGGGGTTCTTGGTACAAGGGGAAAATATGACTAGTGCATAACCAAGTTTGCACACTTCATTCGTGAAGGGTTGTCATATGAACTACACAAATGTTCTGAGTCATACACAAGCTACTAAAGACAAATGAAATTGTGACTGAAATCTTCATTTTGAATAATCTTCAATAATAGAGGGACTAAATGAAAGATTGCAATGCTAGGATTTTAAAGCACAAACTATGAACACATTTCAAATATGCAAGATATTATGCATTTGTAAGGCAAGTACCACTTATAGTATGAAACAAAGTGTGTTATTTTTAGGGTAAGATAGGGTAAGACAAGTTTATAATTAATTATAAAATGGAGGGAAACATGTTGGTGGCTTCCAAATAGTAGGGTGTCTAGCAAAACTTCATGATAATTATTTTTTGGCAAAGATGCAAAAAAATTCAAATGTAAGACAATGATAAACACTAAATGATCTTTGAGAGACTAGGACATATAATAAAAACTAGAATCTCAAATACTTTATCCTTCTAAATTCATGAACCTAGGGTGCCCTTAAAAGGGTATTCAACAACACATTTATAAATATAACTGCAGAGAGGGATTTACAATCTAGACCATCATACCTATAACTCAAAAATATTTCTTCGGGGACTTTATTCTGTGGCAATTTTTTTGAGCACTTTATTAGGATAATTGTCTCAGATAAAATGTTCAAGATAAATTTCCCAAAGGATTTAACTTCACACTTTTCCCATAAGAATTGAGCCTTCATATTTTCACCTTTGTTGGAATAATTATTTCGAACATTTTATCTAAAATAATTCCCCCAAAGAAATAGTCTCTTGTACTTTTGCTGAAGGAATTGGGCCTCTACACTTTTGCTAAAAAAATTAAGACTTAGCTCCTTATGTCTTTGTTAGGATAGTTGTTTCAGATATTTTGTCTAAAATAATTTCCCCATAGAAATTGAACTTGGTGCTTTTCGTGAAGTATTACAATTCTTTCAAACTTTTTGCTCAGGAAAAATGTCTGAAGGAAATAAGACTTCTGCTCTACAACAACTTTGCCAAAAGTACCTTTTGGTCCTTTTGAACATACTCTTTAGAGATTTTGTCAAGGGCACCTACCCTATATAATGACCCTTCAGCCTTTTGGAATGGCCCTATAGATCTCAAAAGTGCCCTTCAAGCCTATTGAAAGTGTCTTCCAGATCTTCTTAAAGTACCCTTGGGACTTATTGAAAATGTCCTTTACCATCCAAACTTATCCTTCAGTTTGTTTGTATATTTCCTTCAAGAATTTTGCAAGGGAAAAATACTCGAAGGAAATAATCCTTCAAAAAAATTTCAAAGGAAAAATGACCCTTCAAAAGTGCCCTTCAGGAATTTTGCAAGGGTAAATTACCCGATGGACATGATCCTTCAAAAATTTTGCAAGGGAACAATGAATTTTAAGGATTTATGGAAGTACCTTTGGCCTAAGTAAATAAGTTCCTCAATTCTTTTATGCTTTTTGTGTGGGAAAAATGCCTAAAGGGAAAGTTCCCTTCAATGATTTTATCCACACACAAAAAGTTTGAAACAAATAAGACTTTGCACCTTTTCTAAAATAAAGGATTTCCTTTGGGCTTTTTATGCGAGAAAAATGCTCGAAGGTCAAGTTCCCTTCATAATTTTTGTTGAGGATAATTTTTTTAAAACAAATGCTTCAAAATGAATGAAATATCCTTTTGGATCTTTTGTAAAACACTTAGCCCAAAATAGATAAGACATTGAATTATTTTGGAACTTTTGTAGTAGATAAAATGTTCAACGTAAATACATCTTCAGACCTTTTATCCAAGATAAAAATATAGATTAACTATTTTCATCAAACATTATGTTCATGCAAAATCCCAAAAAAATATAAGGGAAAGACACATTTTGACAAGCAAAGACTAGGCAAAGGACTTAGCCAATTTTTACATAAACTTGACCTTCTAAAGGAACACTTGGAGATGGAAGTTGGAATAATGACTTAGACATTGATACAGATAAGGCCCTAATTGCTCTAGTGAAATTTGGGCACTAACATAAGGTTCAACATGAAAAATAGAAAGAGGTTCTAACTTGATTGTCACTTTTGAATTATATGTAGTCCTAAAACCCATGTAAGACCAGTCTGGAGTCAAATAACCTCTAATTTTAGTAGTGAAATCTCTAGGCAAAAAAAGTGCAAAATGAGGAGGCACATCAACCTCTAAAACATCTTGAGAAATGGTGAAGTTAGGACAAGCATGGAGAATTAATTTCAAACCTCTGATTATGCCAATGGTCTTGGTAGCTGACCCATCCAATTGTAGCACTCCTTTGGTATGAGGTTCATACTTTAAGTTCAGTTTATCAAATAATAACTTGGGCATGACAAAATTACTAGCTCCACTATCAATAAGACAATTATGAACCAAAGAATATCCAATGATGATGGATAAATATAATAGAGGAGGTTTATCTACCTTTTCAACTTTACTTGATTGTATTTTATTTGACATCATGGTGTTTGTCAAGGTTACCTCTCTTTGGCTAGGCTATTTGGATGTCAAACTGAGCTTGGATAGCTCCTCTTAAAGTAGGTATACTTTTTTAGGTATAGACAATGTATCCCAGATAAATATATTCACATGAGACCTCTTTATTTGCTTTACAATGTTAGTGAAAGGACCACTAACTCTTGCTTGTCCACTAGGAGGAATGATGCTGCCTACAACTTGAGAATTCTGAGATATGCAAACACTCTTAGTATTTTAATCTCTTTGACTTACTTGT
The DNA here is from genome assembly GCA_037957365.1 of Torreya grandis. Taxonomy (NCBI): domain Eukaryota; kingdom Viridiplantae; phylum Streptophyta; class Pinopsida; order Cupressales; family Taxaceae; genus Torreya; species Torreya grandis. The sequence continues at coordinate 3,029,568 of JARHVA010001166.1, read as the reverse complement.
GCACTTAACATGAATTAGAAATACCTGGTCTTGTACTTGTTTGAACATTAATTGGAGAATCATTAGCAATCCCTTGAACTTATTTAATAGCCTTCCTCTTACTCCTTTCATTTGTAGCTATAGGACTCATATCCATACTTGATTTCCCTTGATGATTGACAACACATGTATCATCTTGATACCAATTTACCAATGTTGACCCCACTTGAGCATGTTTACCATTAATCACTCCTTTATTTGGTACTTCATCTTGAGTCATAGCTGGCATAGTCCCTAAATTTTCCATAAAGGCTTGATTGAATGACTCATTAACATAGGGAGATGGATCATAAGGTTGATCCAATGAAGGTTGAATGTTATGGTCTTTGGAAAGATTGTTTTGTGTAGGCACTAGTGTCCTTGAGGTAGAAAGACTGTTGGGGTTATATCCACCATATGGATTTGATTGGACCTACTATCCTTGACCTTGGAAAGGAGGTCTATTACCTTGATAGTTAGGTTAGGACTGATTAGGTTAATAGTGACTTTAAAAGGGCTTGACTTGCTATTATTGAATGATCCTCTTTAGACCTAGGATCTATTTCTCCATAGCTCTCATCTTTTCTACCTCATTAGGTTTGTTTGGTTGACTAGGGGCAATGGACTTATTTTTAGGTATAACAATGGGATAAAAAACATGTGTAGGAGTTTTCAAGTTAGGAAATAGAGGCATGGGAGGTCTTGGGGAAAATTTCCTAGCCTGAATCAAATAATTCTATGCCCTAATGGCCACCTCATAGGCATTAGGCAGAGTGTCACCTCCCATAGATTATACCATCATTGAAATGTCACTATTAAATGTTTTGAGGTAATAAAGTAAAGCATGGTGAACTGTTGGTCTTACCAATATTTGGATTCTATCCCATGTCTTTTAGAATCTTTTATTGAGGTTTTTAATGTCTTCTTAAGGTGTTCTCCTAATGGTGGTCAATAACTCTATTAGTGACAAATTATCACTCTTGTCCTCAAATATTCTTCTCAATGCATCTCCTAACTCATCCCAAGTTGTGATTGATATAGGTGCCAATGTTCCATACTATTTAAATGCCTTTATATTTAAGGATATAACCAACAACCTAATTTCAATGTTCTCCTCTATGATGTGATGGATATTGCATAAGTTAATAATATTCCTTATATGCTCAATAGTTGAAATAGAAGACTCATCAGTTTAAGATAGAACACTTTTGAGGGAAGATATGGGGATATCATCATATTGAGAAAGTCTTAGAGGGATATGGCCATTTAAGGCAACAAAAGGATGGTTCCTTGCCATGATGGCCTTAGGAACTTGCAAGAAAGGGGGAATCAAGAACTTTCTTATGGGATTGTGAAAAGATAAGACCTCTTTAGATAGGGATGGGTGTTTTCAAATCAACTTGAATTATAAGAATAAGGAGGAAGATATTAAAATTCAAAGGGTATACATTTGGTGAGGGACCTTATGTTTATCTTAGGGATGAAAGAGTGCACTAGTCTGCAGCCAAGATTGAAACTTTGGAGTCACCAAATACTAGAAAAAGTGGACTGTTACAACTCCTTGTTGGCAAAGACAACATTTATTTTGAACATCCTTCATGGACTTCATGTCCCACAAAGCGTGCTAACATATTTTTAGCCTAAAATTTCACCCTAGATATTTCAAGTAGACCTTATCAAGTTTAGGACAACATAGAACTATCTCCTTTCATAGACAAGCTATTATAATAGATAAATCTCTAGGTTTGAAAGGGCTAGCTCCCTTGATTTATCTCTTGGGATCAAACTACACTAGAATAATAACTATTGGAGGTGAAAAGGGAAGAAAGAGACATAAAATAAACCTATGATAATGAGGTGATACACCAAGATAACTCCACATAACACACTTGCATCTGTACTTATGAAAGAAGACTACTCAAACTGAATTCAACCCTATTTTCTTCTAGTATAAGTATTTCTCATAGAGGTAGATTACTATGCCTATCTAAAGGTGGATGAAAATAAGGTATAATACAAGACACTACTAGTCCCTCTCAAACTTCAAGACAAAATTAACAAATAATGCACTTTATAAAATGTGTTAGAAGAGATGTCACTCACATAAACATGCAAGAGCAGAAATGGAAGCAAGGAGAGCATGTTCATCACTTGTCAACAACACAAACCACTTGACATATACTTAAGTAAGATATTTTAGATAATGAATAAAATTCAAAAAAAATTATTCAAAGGCAAATAAGGTGTCACAAATAACAGGGATTTTCTATACCATTTGTGGATACCTTACAAAGTCAAAAAGGCTTGAATATATAGACATAGGAGAAGAGAGAGAAGCGAAGATGAAGGGTCAAAAGACCAAGTGTAAAAATATAGAAACTAGTTACAATTGCCATGGAATGAAGTGGAAAATAAGTTAGGAGGTAGTCATGAACATTTGTCAATCTCAAATAGAGCACCTTCTTTAAGTTAGCATAGACCCTTCATTGCCTTGCTTTGAAACTACCTTCATGATGATGAAGAGTGCACTTGATTATCAAAAAATACCATAGGGAGCATTGAAACATATGATATTACATGAGAAGGTATAAAAGAGGTTAGTGCATATCATTTATACCTTCCTAACTACTTCATTTATCCTTATCACCTATTAATCACTTCCTACAGTCATTCATTAACCCTCTAGGCTTGAATCTTCACATTTATCACTTAGTAGCTTGAAATTGGTCAAATAAATGCATTGAAGAGGTGTTATGAAACTAAAATAAACCTCCTTTGTCCTCTAGTTTATCAAATAGACCTCAATTAAACTCATAAAACACTTCTCACTTTCAATCCTTGACAATCATCTTGCCTTCTCACTATCTATTTAGACTGCCTGTGATGAATGAGATAACAGAGGTCTTTTCATGTTCAAACAAGGTGATAAATGAGTTTTATAAGTTAGGAAAAGTCTCTCAAGACCTCCCACAATGGTTCTCATTTTTTCATCCTATTTTACACCTAAAAAATAAATCAAATCCTCTAAGAAACTTAGAATTATCCCTTCCATACAAGTGATAATATGAAAACAGTGGATGTCAAGGGACCTAATAGAGTGATAGATTTGAACCCTCTTGGTATCATTTCACACCATATTTTTCCCATCGGGTTCAAATAAGGGTTTTAGGAGGTTTGGATTGTTCATAAAATCCTGACATCCAACCTCAAAACCAATTTCACAAATTTGGGGTATAGGACCCCATTAAACTCTCCCCAAGTTCTTGAGGTCTCATGCACAATTTAAATATAGTTTTGATCAAAATAACGTGGCCTTTCAAGCTCCTGATTGCATTTTGTGTAGGTTTATCAAGGAATTAGGCCAAATTGACCACCTGTGTGATGTTATTTTCTAACCATTATTTTAAAATATTCTTTCACTCTCCCTTGAAGTTCCTCATATGATTTTGAAGGTTCATGTAGCCTCATGGATGGTGCTAGGCATCTTTTAGGGTTTATATCTAGTGCAAAGCCTAATAGGCATGACTTTAATTTATGTATGTTTAACCATTTTGAGAGTTTTTAGTGACTATAAGGCATTAAATATATTTATTAACATTTATCCCAATATTTTACAACATCCCACAATCATTTAACACTATCTCTTTCATCCATTTCATTCTTTTCATACCAAACTATAGGTTATCTTGTTCATGGAGTGCCCTTTGTCTGAGACAAAATAGAGGGAATCTCCCCTATTCACATAGATAAAGTGAGTATATGCATATATTTATTAGAATATTATGACCCTATGAACCAAATTTAAATATTTGATCTCATTCATAGAGCCTTCAACATGCCTACTTTCCAAAACTAGTTTCTATGACTTGTTTATGTAGGGTTTTTGGATTGGCTGAGTGTGTCATTTAAAAACTAGTCTTTGCCCTATTTCCTTATGATTTAGGATCCCATGGAAACATTTTATAAAAGTGTGATAATGAGTTAAACATATTTATCTATATTTTTTATTTCAAACCTAACTCTTACGTTTAGTTGAGCTTGGTCTGTTGACTATGTTAGATTGTAGGTTACAACTTCAGGTTTCACAAATTCCTATAGGTGAACATCTTAAGTTTTATATAAGGATCACATTGTAAGAATAATATATAAATTTGAGAGTGATCATACCATTCCATAACTCTATACTATAAACCAATACTACCCTTTCACTAGCCTAACCAGTCTGTTGATTGTGTCACCTGTAAGTACTCATTTAGAGAGTCAAGAATTCCTATAGGTGAACATTTTATTGGCTGAACACTATGATTACATGATTTTATATCTATTTATATAAATGAGGACCATTTTTTAGTTGTATTAACTCACCTATGACTATAGGTCATGCTCCCATCTCTATTTTGTTAATGCACTAGGAGTTTGCAAACTTAAGGTTCATTTTGCTTGAAAGCACTGTGTTTTCACTGAGCATCTTTGGTAGAACCTGACTGAGTGAAATTCCACTTTAAAATCACTTTATCCTGACTTAGCCACCATATTATAGTGTTAATACATTATCTTTAGGCCTAGGATACTAGTATGAAACCACTATACCTACTCACACTTTTTGAATCTTCACTAACAAATGCAACATTGTGAGGCATGATCTCTTTCATGGAGAAATTAAGGTAATGAGTCCCATTTAGTAAATTTTCACGATTTGGTTAACTAATTTTTTTTAAATGAATGAAAGGTATACACTATGAATCATATATTACTTTATAACATCCATTCAAGTCATGAGTATGTGCATAACCTATTTTTTGTATTTTGAATAGCTTTATAGTCTTTTGTACACACCTACAAATGACTACAAGTGATTGTGTACCTTAGAGATTTGACTGGTCTTTACTTAGTGTCTTATAAATTCATCTCCACATCAACCTATAAGATTATCAATGGGAAATATAGACCATTCATGAACTCAAGAAGTGAAAACAACATATTAACATTAACTTGAAATCACACACATGAGAACACAACATTGCAATTGACAAAAACCTATCTTGCAGACCATTGATGGTGCTGACTCCAAACTCAAGGATGATCCTTCCTATCTCATTATTATCACACATTCAAACCATATTATAAAAATCATGAAAAGGATAAACCATCTCTACAAGAACACATACAACTTTTGGTCTGCTCAAATCAATGCAAATAAATAAGAAACCTGAAGACCTTAGGGATGTGTAGGTAGAAATGAGTCACCAACATTCTTAAGGATGGTTCAAGGAATATAGTACACAAAAATATAAACTATAAACATTAAAAGGAAGTGAATTAAGGCTAATAACTTATCCTAATTGCATTCAATCAAAATCCTTCTCTCATGTCCTTACTAATAGAAAATCGACTTACCTGTTTGACCTTGTAAAGGAAGTAAGAAGAGAGATAAACTATTTTTTGACAAAATTAAACCTATAATAACTTATAAATCATGGATATGGACCAATGGAATCTAAAAGGACATTCTTGAGCCTTCCCATATGCTAAGTGTACTTTTTAGGTCATATAATTGCCTTTAACTTCTTGAAACTAGTATTATCTTCTTGATTCCATGTTGAAACTACATTTCTTCAATTTAAAAGTAACATATAACACTCATCTAAAACCTTTTACATTGTAAATTCACTTGAAACACTTGAATTCTTGTGGAAATCGTACAAGTCACCTAGAATGACCAAAAAGGTGACATAGATAAATGTTAAGACTATGACACAAATGACCAAGGTGTATAACACATTAAATGACATTTATGACCATGATATGACTATTTTATGACTTATAAAGACCTTATATGAAGTTTTAATATATAGGGGGTTAAATTATTTGACCAGGGGGTTAAATTAGTCAACAAGAACAAAAGAAAGATTTTCTTATTTTGATCATCAGGATCTATTAAAGAGATTGGCTAAGAATCTGTCTGTTCTACTATGTGCTGATATAATCCTTTTTGACAAATTAGATTTGTGGGTTTGATGTCAAAATAAAACTCTTGAAATTTGGTTATCTAGTTACATCTTTTTTATCCTAGTTCTTGCTGAGTCAAAATGGATTTCATAGCTGTACCTAGGACCATTACCATAAAATGTGAACGCAAGATATAATATCTAAACTACTTAACAAATTACAAAATTGCATATGCATATTTATATTCTAGTGAATATTTCAACTCATAATATTTTAGATTATAACTCATGAAAATAATGGTATATTCAATACCTTTATCATTCTATTGAACTAGAATGGCTGAGAGAGTATGTTCTTAGGCATAATATTAAATGATGAATTCATTTTTGATGTCTGGACAAACTAAAGTTCATGCATGAGAAATATAACATTTTATTGTCTCAAATGCCTCTTTGACACTGTTATTACATTTGAATATGGTTTTCCTTTTCATCATATCAACAATATGCTTGGTGAGTTCTACAAAATTTGGAACAAAGATTAGAAATATACCTTTTTGAAGAATGCATGAATACCTAGTTTATTGGTTGGAAGAGACAGTTTATGAATTGCTTAAATTCTCTTTGGATCAATCTTTATTCATTCCTTAGAGACAATGTGCCCAAGGAGTTTCCTTGTATTCACCCCAAAAACAAACTTTTTAGGGTTGAGAGAAATACCATGTAATTAACACTTTTTAAATATTTTTCTAGGTGTTCATAATGATATTTTATATTTTATAAGAAAACCATCAAGTCATCTATATATGCCACAATTTTTTTTGTTTAGATATTAAAATGTAAGATCCATGGCTCTCTAAAATGTAACTACTGCATTTATCAAGCCAAATGATAATAATTGATAAGCAAAAGCTCCACATGGCATTATAAAGGTTATTTTAAGTTGATATTCTCTGTCAACTTCAATCTGATTGTAACATGAAAAACCAGCTAACATTGAAAGAATTTATGAACATGTAACTTCTTAGAGAACCTGGTTTGTAATGGGTAATGGATAATTGTCTTTGTGAGAATCTTGATTCAAATTATATAAATCCACACAAATCTTGATTTCCCCATTATTTTGTAGACTGACACTATGTTAACAAAACAAGTTTAATGATGAATAGGGAAAATTATTCGTGCATTTAAAATTTTATAATTTTTTGTAAAACTTATAGCATTATCTTTGGGTTATATTGTCTTTGTTTTATTTTAATGAATTTACATATGATTTTAGAGGAATCGTATATTGCATTTATTTTAGACAAAAAGACTTGAGGTATTTGTATGAATATGTAAGTATGTGAATGTATTTTTATTGTAAATTTATGAATCTTCTCTTTTCTTCTAGTGAACAACATTTACCAATATTTACTAGCCTAGGTTGTTCTTTTGAGCGAATATTTACTTTCACATTGTCAGCTGAACTAAGAGAATATTTTTGAATCTTCTTCTTGATGTATCTTTCATGTTTATAAAACATTTATTTTAATGATACTAAGCCTTTTGGAATTTTATTCCCTTTTAATTTAATCACCCCTTCTTCATCTTGTTCTTTAACAACACCTTCTTTCTAAATTTGCAAAGAAGATTCTCTGTATGATGAATCACTGCATTTAAAGTAAAAATTCCTAAATGTATCAATTTTCTCAAGAAAATAAATGATCTATTTATCATTATTTAATACTTATCAATTTTATAAATTTTTTGGTACACTGGGTCAATATACAAGTTCAATAGTATACTTATCTATATCAATTTTTGAATGCATAATCAATAATGAAACTAATATTATAAGTGCATTTGCTTTGGATTTATATTCTCTTTTGATGGATTGAATGGATAAAGTCTATAAATATTCTATATTATCACAAAATTTGTTCCTACAATGCTCCAAATGATCATTTTTTACCTGATATTGACCTTTGATTTATTTTAAAACTAGTTCTCATCACCCAAAGCTTTCAAGTTTTTGGTTCCCATTTCTTATACAACCTGTAACCTTAACAAGAGTGCTTAATATTATGTTGTGTTATTATTTAACTCAAACTATAACTTATAGGAAAAGGGAAATGTTTCTTTACTTGGATATATCATGATAACTCATGCACCTAGTCCTGTTGAAGAGTATCTACCATCAAATCTCAATGTTTGGATATCATTAGAATTAGTTTCTATGATTTTTGGCATATCTATATATTTTTATGACATTAATAAATTTTTGCCTATACCTGCATCTTCGTACAAAGTATCATCTCTAGGATCATCAACATTTTATATAGTGTACTTTATTTTTAATTCTAGTTCGAGGCATTGTTTGACTCCAATAATTAGAATCATTTCATGTGATATATCTAACTGAATCTCACCACCAAGTTATTTGAAAAAAAATATTCCCAAGAGAATACCATATGCTACTGGGATATTAAATACTAGAATGATGTTTTTTATCCTTTTCTGAGGAAAAGATGCTAGGGAAACTTGCACATCTTTGAATACCCTGACTAGTGGAACTTATTTAGCTTCTATTAAGTAACAACAAACAAAAGTTTTTATATAAGTTAAACTAAGGGCATGAGAAACTATATCAGACATTACATTATTTGAGACTATTATGTTAATGATATAATTACTAACTTTACATCTTTTAAAGAATAAAGAGATATAGAAAGGATCAACTTTATCTGATTTAGAAGTCACTGCGGCCATAGAGTTTACTAGATTAGAATAAGGTGGGGTGGCTAGTATTTATTTAACATTATATTTATTTTGAGTGGGATTTTTTCCCTTGATAAACTCTACAAGACTATCCAATTGATCTAGATATGTTCTTAAATATTCAGCTTGTGACATTTATATTTTAGTCTCGTTGACATGTCAAACTAGAATAAGAAGAACCTTCTACATTCTGAGATATACTAATATTATTGATAGGAAGAGTATGTTTTAGATAACCAGTAGTGGTATTCATGGAAAACTTACCTATTTTAGTTATTGGTTATTTTTATTTCATTTGAAAAGGAGGTGGTGTTCCTCTTGTAATAATAAATCTCATAGATTCTTATTGATTGTCGTTTTGTTGTTTTTTCTAATTATGAGCTCTTATGGAGACCATGAATGATTGAATATTCATGTATCTAAAATTATCCTTATCATCATCTTATTTTTAATTCTATTCTAGGAACACATTTGCAGAGTCACCACTAGGTTCCTCAATTTCACATTCTTGAATGTCTAAATTTTATAATTCATTTTCTTCTTCAATCTCTTCATACCCAAATATTTCTTCTATTTCTAAAATGACATTCATAGGTGGATTTGTATTTTATTGAGGAGGATATTTTAGTTCAATTTTCTACTAATATGCTTGTAATTGAGGATGATCTCTTTGAAAAGGGACATAATTTCTTCTTGGGATGTCTTGATAAGGAACAATGAATGTTTTTTGAGATAACTACTTTTTCAAAGCTATTATGTCATTAGCCCTTTGTTAAAAAATTTATTTAGTATACGATTGGATTGTATTATATATTTTGATTTTGATGGTTCCTTTTTAAGTTTTACATCCATTATCATATCATCTTCGATTTCAACAACCAATGTTTGGGCTACAATTAAATTAGCTACCCTAGCCCTTCTAAATTGATAGCTCACTTCTAGTAATTGTGAATTAATGAAAACACATTTTTGATTTTCACTTTTAGGTTTAATAGTTATTAAAATTTTATGTAGTAACTTGTTGAATTTAGCTACAAAGTCCCTCATTGGATCGTAAGCTTCTTTCTTCATCTAAGTGAGTTAAAACAATAATGCATGTGCATATTTTACAAGTTTTAACCTACTTTCAAAATTGGTTTTCATATCATTCCAATTTATTATTTCTCTTGGAAGAATATGATAAAAACCAATCTATAACTCTATTTTAAAGAGTTTCAACAAACAATCTTTAATATATTCGTGTTCAACTCCTAAAACTCCACACAACACAAAAATGCAACAATATGTTCATCTAGATGTTTCTTTCCATCACCTAAGAATTTTAGAAAGTTTTCCATAAACCTTTTGGTGTTCATGTATATATCCCAAAGCTAAAGGACCAATTGCATTACCCAATGGTTGTGACATTGTTGGGAGGATTTTTTGTAATGGGATATTAGTTCCTGATAGAATGAGAGCTTGACTTGTAATTATTCTTCCTTGAGACTATTTATCCTTTTTTAGAGTTGAAGGGAGATTAATTGATATCTTAAGTTTACCTTTTTATTTTGGATTCAATTTTAAATTTGATGTTTCTTGTAGTTGATAAAAAATATCTATCTCACCTTTAGACTTACTAGTTCTAGTGAATCTTTTCTTTACCAGCTTTGAAAGACTTATTATTGGTGAGAAACTTAACCAAATTGAATAATTATCTATATTGGTCTTCTTGGTTGAATTATTCATGCAACTAGTATATTATCTCTTTGTTCCAAAACTACATGACCCTTTTATTCTTATAGAACTTCAATGACTCTATGAAAATATGTTGAACTAGTTATATTATCCTAAGCAAACACTCTCAAGTCTAAAAAAATATCTTCATAATTTTGACTGAACCAATCAATATTAGGTTAAATAACTGGAGCTTGAGGTGCCTAGATAGTCATGAGAATAAATTTTGGTTGTATGAGGTCTCTGAATGGCTATATGAATTGATTTTGTACTTGTCTTCTTAATTTAACTTTAGAAGCAATTTTAAAATTTATTTAAACAATGGATGCACCATCTTATTATGTGTTTATTAATGCAGTAAAAATGTTAAATTGAGCATAACTTGTCTTATTATCCTAAGCTAGTTGTCGAAGACTTGAAGCAATATCTTCCTCTACTAAATTTATCCAATTTAGACCAGGTTAACGATTAGGATTTTGAAGGGCTGAAATGGTCATATATGAATTTATTAATTTTAAACTACTGAATGAATTATATGGTCTTCTCTATGTGTAATAATTCTTTCTGCTCTTTCTACACATTCTAATTCTTGATTCAAGATTTCTTGGATAATTTAAAATTAAGATAATGAAATTTTGTCAGAGTTTAAGGAAAGTTATCTAATATGTAAAAAAATATCTAAGTAAACTATTCCAAATCTAGTCCAGGTTGATAGAATGGTCCTTGAGTTGATGGAAAATTCATATGAACTAGTATCTCAAAATTTTGGTTGCACTAATGTTGCAAATGCGTACCCCACAATGGGTTCCAAAAACTATTGGCATGAAAATTTATCAAGGGATAAATAGATGTTTCTCTCAATAGTTAGGGGACAAAGTCCCTCTTCCATTAGCAGGTGGAGCTACCTTTATTGAAATAAAAAATGATGTAGTAAAGTAATATATTTACAACAAAAATGATTTTTATCAGGGTAGTGCTTTTAACCTAAAAGTACAAAAAGGTGGGAAAATGGAATAGTGGTTGAGCGATTTAAAGGAGACATATGTTTTTTAAGGGTGAAAAAGTTAACATAACCAATTAGTCAAATTCAAAAATCTATTGTAAATGTTTATAAGTTTTGGGTATAACTTATAATGGAAAACCTCTCTCATTCAATGGATAGGAAAGACATATACATATATAGAAATGCATGACATACACCAAAAAAACTATATAACTACTAACAATAATTAATGATCATTCTGTATTTCTTTGCTAAAAATTAAATAATTACTTTATAACTCAACCAATATTTCTTGAAGATGAAAATAATGCATATAGGTTCACAAAGAAATACTATAACAAAATTTTCATTATTTTTGACTAGTTTGTAACAATTGTGACAACATTCTAAAAACAAATATTTGAATGAATATAGATAGTAGATACATACATTATCTGTATAGAAATATTTGAACACAAAGTTTGCTAAAATATCCTTTTTATTTATCTTAGATGGATTACAAATATAAATTCCACTTTCAAAAAAATTCACAAAAGTTTCTAATTGTTGGGACCTTTACAAATGAACTCCTAACTCATATTTATAGCTTGAATTGGGTGGTTACAAAGCATAATCACTTTTTTTTTCATACTTAGAGACTTGTAAAAATATATTAGTGAATTTGCACAACTTGAAAACTTGTAAAAATGCATTGAGTAATTTGCACAACTTGAAAAATTGCTTTGGGGATTTTACAACCTATAAAATCATGTTAGAAAATTTACATGAATTAAAAGAGTGAAAAATAAAATTTGCACAACTCAAAACTTAAAAAAATATCTTAATACAATTACATAGAGTACACTGTGCATATCACTAATACATTATATGACTTGAAAATATTAAGTTAGAAACTTAGGCCAAAGGTTTTCAATACATCAATCTACTTCTTCTTCACTGAGAACAATATGAGTTTCCTCTTTCTATTATTGCATCTTCTTCTTCTCATTCTGATATTTGTCAAAATTTTGTAGGATCTCGAGTGCATTTTATTCATCAAGACCATCTGAGTATGTGAAAACCACCTTTGCATCACAATGAAGTTCTACCATTTTATCAATCATTGTGTGATGTTTATTTACTATGGCGTTGAGGTCATCCAAGTTGAACTGATATTTGATCAATCTTTGAATTGACCTAGAATTGAACATAGATTTGAGAGTTATAATCTCCTTGATGTTTTTCTTGAACTAGTTGATGACATAATATGGATTGAATACTTTACTATGATCATTAATGATTATAAAATTTAATTTATAGAGTCCTCCTATTATCTCAAGGATAACATCTCCTCCCATGGATTTAGAATTGTATGAATTATTGATACATTCACTGATAATGTGAATCCTAAACTTTGCAGCTCCAAGAAATTTAGTAATATATAAAACTTCATATTTTTCAATGATTTTTACCTGAACAAGATCATCTGAATCAGTATTAGAAAATTATTTTTACTAAGGAAGTAATTATCCCCATTTATACATTTATTTATTATATTTATCCTCTACTTTTATTACATCATTATATTTTAATTGGATTTTAAAACATATATACATTAAAATTTGGATAGAATTGACTCCAAGTTGTAGAATCTCTTCTGACCATTCCTTCATTGCTTTACCCATAGTTCCAATTTCCTCTGCCAGATTCAATGTTTTAGTATCTAAAAATTGATGATCAACTAATAAGAAGATTGAATTGGCTTTATCAATTTCTAAACTATTATTGTCATTTTCTCAACTTTCTCTTTGAGCTAATATTTAGTCACTTTATCATGATCCATTTTTTTGAGCAAAGTGCCAATAATGGTTTAAACATCTTATTTCATTCCTTCCCTTGTAGTTTTTACCAAATATAATATTTTTATTTGATAATTTGAAGTAGCAACACTATATTTATTATTTTATACAAGGGGAACAACTACTTCTACATATCTTTTTCCTTTTTCTTTGATTATTCTTGTCATAGTTTTAGGCTTATTGATTATCCATTATGGAAGATAATCTGTTACACTCAAATTAATCTCTTGTGGCTATATAATCTTATTCCTTTTTTTCACCACTTCATGAAGCCAATTATGAATTTCAATGTTTACAAGAGATTGTTATATTTAAACAAACTCAAATTTTGTGGAGATATCAAGAGAAGGAAGAATATTTTCTGAAGGTTGGATTTCTTCTGATATCATCTCATATTTTTTCTCTTCAAACAAATGACCTTTGGTCTTGGGTGAAGGTTTAGGAATCAATTTAGGATTTGGTAGAGAATGTAGAGATAGTGAATCATTAGGCTAAATTGAGTATATTGGGAATAATGAATAATTAGATGCGATAAATTATTGAGTAGTGTTTATTACCAATGTTTGAGTTTGAACAAAACTCTCAAGAGGAACATCTTCAAAAATAGAGATAATTAGAGAATAATAAGTTTGATTTCCAAAATTTTTTATTTTTAGCTTGAGAGGCCTATAACTCAAAGCAATTATTGAGATAGTTTGTTTTTCAACCTCTCCTTCTATCTCAGGGACGTATTCACTCTCATTGGTTGCTTGAGATGTTCAAACTTTTGCTTGTTATTGTTCGTGAAATCTCCCTAGTTTAGTTTCTATTGTTGGTGGTGGTGGGAAACCTATTTAGTCAACATTGACCCCTACGGATTTTAGCCATTGTAATGTCCTATCAAGTACACCCTAAATTCTATTTAAAATAGAGGTTGATTCTTTCTTTCTCTAATTAACTTTGAGAATTAGTTTAGATTCAAGTTTTTCCTTTTGAAAATTTGGATACAATGTATCCTTATCATCCAATATTTTCTTAAGGACTTTTGCTATCCCAAATTCAACATCTTAATTTACTACAAATTGTGAGCAATCTCTAATCTTCACATCTTTTTCATCATTATAATCCATCCAATATTATTCAAAATTAGGTACATGCTAATATGAATACCCAAGGGCATGATATACTAAACCTTGTATATCAAATAAATATCTATTTTCAAATGACCTTATAGTGATATGTGTCATCTCTTTCTCAATTGATTTTATTTTAGTCAATGATGAACATATGTATCTATCTAAGGTGATAATAAACTTTACTCCATCCTTATGTTTATTGGTTAGGAACTTATGAGTTTTAGCTAATTGTCTTATTAATCCCATTAGGGCCCTTTTATCATGAACATATTGTTAACACTCCAAACTTCACCTTAGGAGGAGGTCATTCAGGCCTACCTCTAAGTTTGTGGTAAAATGGAATTAGTCAAAGGCTGTGGGTGACTTGTGATTGGGCTAAACCTCTAGTTTTTGAGGATAGCTCCCCTGGTGTATCAATATAAGCTCAAATCAATAAGACCTACTAATTTTTGGGGTGAAAAGGGATAGATAAATGCATGACGTTAAACCTTATCTAAAGGGAGGTGATGCACCAATGTAAGCATCCATTTTATTTGACCTTAAACAACACTAATGAACCAGACAAACAACTAAACCACTATCTCTAAGAGTGTCTAGGAAATAATGTTTCAAATAGAGGCTATGATAGGTGGATAGAACATGAGGGCCATGAAAGGGAGGTCTGATTTAAGACACTTACCAATTAGGTTCCACTCTAAGCTAAATCACCAATACTTTTGCATGCTATGTGACCTACATAAAACATTTACTAGCATATAGGTGAGGCAAGGACCTAAAAAAAGAGATAAATATTCCAATTATGCATATAAAAAAATAAAATAACACACTAGACCAGTACTAGAGAAGCTAAAAAAATCATTCATTAGTTTAAGTAGTCTACAAGATACAAATCTAGGTAGAGTTTCCTCATACCCAATTGAGGGATGATTACAATGGCATAAGAGCCTACATATATATAAGAGTAGATAATAATGAGAATATAATTAGGCATGGAAGATAATTAATAGGTCATTAATTACCATAATCAATTCAATTTATAGTTATAAGCACCCCTCCATTCCTTCTCTATGTGTTATCTAAGTGATTAGTGTCTTTAATGAGCATCTTAGGAATTAATGTCTATTTTTTTGCCAAAGTTGACCTCATGAGGAGAATGTTCACATGAACCTTGGTAAATTACCTCTCTTTATGATAGTTACAAAGCATTTAAGTAGTGTAATTGGGCCTTCATGGATCATCTAGCAACCCACCTTCCTTTTATGCATGTTAACTAGGCTAAGAAACTGTCCATTCTCCATGATGACCATAAATTTGTGCATGGTTTATTTAATGAATAAATAATAGGGGTGTTATGAACCTAAAATAACTCCCTTATTATCCATCTATGCCTATGAATATCTCCATTTATTGATTAAGTAGGCTTTTTAGATAATTAGCCCAGTCCCTTGATTGCTCATTGCTTGAATGGATATGAGGGATAAATAAAACCTTAAATATGATTGATTGAGCCTATTAAAAGTATAAATAGGCATACCATACCAATATCCATGCTTTGAAATCATGTCACACTTTTAATTCTACTTTACTTAGGTGATTAGGTCACTTCCCTTTAGTACAACTAGACTGCCTGTTTGGCACAAACTTGTATGAGTGTTTTTAGGTAGAACTATGAGTGTTTCATGATTTGAGGATTTGAAATACGTCTCATAATACTTATTAAATGATATTAAACCCTTGAATAAGATATACACCTTTGAAATATAATTAAATCATGTAAAAAGAGTGTTTCATATGGATCTATATAGAAGTTCGTATAAACCAGTACCATCGATGGAAACCCCTGAGAGTTTAAAATTAGATCCAAGTGTTTACCAATACATACTAGTGCATTTGGATGAATTTTATCCTAGATATTCTCAATCAAGTCATTATTAGGGTTTTATGGAGGTTTAAGGGGGTTTGGGTTCTTAACAATGGTTCATAAAGATTAGGACCATAATCTCTGAACCAATGCCACTATTTTATTTTAGACAAGGCCCCTCAACTCTTCCAAAGTGATCAACTCCTCATGTAACTATTATATATAGTTATGAGCTCATCAAGTTGCTCTTTGAGTGAGAAATGTTCATTCTAAGCACTCACAAGGCATTTTTAGGCCAAATTGACCGACTATGACCTCTCCTTTGCAAACCAAATATTCTCACACACTTGAAAATCCCTAATAAACATATCCATAATTGTTTGAGGTGTCATTTAACTCTTTTTATTCCTATGCTCTAGCCTTTAAGTGGAACTACCTTGAGAGAAATGTTAAACCAACAGGCCTAAAGGCAAAATTCTTGAGTTTTGTCTCCAAACTAGAGATGGAGGTACTTGGTCATCCTTATTGATATGTAATCCATATTTTAAGACCCTTAAATCACTTGTACTAGTTTTATTAAGCTACTTACCTCCTATTTATGTGCATATAATCCTCCACCTAGGCACTTAGGTAGGTACGTAAGTGGTTATCAAGAATGGAGGCCCCTTTAAGTGGCCATTGTGTAGTTATTTGAGACCTTTGGGTCCTTATTCTTCCTCAAAAACATATGGGATGTGCAAATAATTTTCTTCTTGCATATAGGATTAGAGTAGATTTTTTAGGCATGATCCATATAACACATACCCTACATGTGCTAACCAGTAGACCATTAAGGTTCTAGGTGACCTATATAGACCACTAAGACTATTTCATAGACTAAATTCTTCATTTGGAGGTGTCTAAGGGTGTAACTCACTCATCAAGTCATGATCAATGTTTAGAGAGGGTTTTGGAGGTCTACCATCTTAATGATGGTTCATAAATTATGACCATATAAGCTACAACTTATTACCATGAAAATATAGCCCACAAACCCATTTAAATCTACTTAATATCTTTGGGTCCTATATATATTGTATGGTGAGATATGAATCAAAGATGGTGTGCTTCAAGCTCCTTGTTAGGAAATTTATGTAGGTTACAGTATTAAGGTTTGTTCATAGAGTTGGGCCCCTGAATCTCACTATTTCCTTCATGGATCTTGAGTGCATAGGAGTTCCCAACTCCCCCCAAGAGTAGTAGGTTTGAGTGTCCATGTCATGTGAGATATGATTGTTAGAAATGGAAACTCAACATGTCTACTTAAGGCAATGGAGCTTGAGAAGGTGTTAAGACTAAATTTGACTATTTACCTGTATTCTTTTTCTTTAAACACCTTCTTTAGGGCCTAAAATATCCTTATACACTTTTTCATTTTCCTTGAGTCTACTTTGGGGTTTTGGACCTACTATTGAGGTGGACTCAATGTTATCTTAGCATCCTCTTCATCCTTATAGGCTCAGACTAAGATTTGGAACCTTAACCCACCTATAGGTGTATATGTGGACTCAATGTTATCTTAGCATCCTCTTCATCCTAGCTTTTACTTTCTTCACTAGACCTTATCTTCCCAGACCATCCTTTTTAACCCCTCTCTTTTAAACTTGCTTTAACCATCACTGCCCAGTGTAGATGTTTGAAATAATTGGTGGTGAAAATACAAGTAGCCTCTTTTATGAATTTAAAATGATGGAATAAGGGATCAAGTAACATATTTTCAAGTTTTGACAATATTCTTTGAGGCTTGTCCTCCCTAACTCTGTTATCAGGGGTTACTTACACAATCAAGATAGATATGTGTGTCTTGAATGTCTAACTCAGAACAGATAATCACTTTAACCTAGTATCACCATCATATGAGAACCTGAGGGATACATACATCATCATCAACCCAATATTCCTTTTCACATGCTATTGGCATTTCCATCTACTCTAGTCATGCACTATAGATTGACTAAGTAACCCTAACTCATTGTACATACTTGAGCCATTTTGCTCAATCATTTTTCCAAACTATTTATCCTTAGAAACATGATTTATATACTCTAACAACCATATTAGTCTGAGTTATCTCCTCTATGGCATACTAGTTCTCATATTCTAGGTTGGAGATAGAATATCCACAGTCATGTAGGTTGTGATTTATGCATGTTGACTATCAAGAGGTCTATTGAGTAGGATTCTAAATTAGAAGAGTGTTTCCATTTTTATACTTGAGACCCTAATGGCCTTCCTTGTGTTAAAATTCATCCCTTTAAGATAACTATCTCTAAAATTTATGACCCCTTTTATGCATCTTAAGACTCAGCTGCATATGATAACTTTGAACCCTTTGAAGGCTAGGCCGAGTTGGGATACTGTAGGTGGCCATCATGCTTGTCAACAATACTTACACTTGGATATCCCCTTTTCATACCATATTAATGGATTTTCATGGTTTTATATAAGATTTGACCTTGATCTCAACCCTTAAGCATGGGTATATGGGTTCAAACCTGTAAGTGTTAGTCAGAAGGCCTTATAAAGTTTTAACTTAGGACTTAAATATTATTATGAGGTGAATGTGCTTGATAAATCCATTAGATAGCAAATATTATTTGAGAGATTTCAAAGGATTATTAACCCATACTAAAGATGAAATATGAACACAATAGACATACCTTCTCATATATTCAACAAGGCAAAACATTTGGATTCCATCAATTAGACATATGGAGTGAGAAATGGAAACCTAGGATTCTACAAAAACCTTAACTTCTGCTAATAAACCTTAATTTTTGCTAAATAGGTCTGTGGTTATGTTGAGAAGCTAGTTGGTGGTTTATCACCTATGAGAGACATAATGGAGTTTTGTTCTTGTGAGAATGAGGTCTTCCAAATATGTATATTACATCTACTACCTCTATGGTGTCTTGATGTCCTCTAACAATCACCCTCATGGAATACTCTATTATCACTTATAATGAAGCTCAATATGTAGGCAGTCTCATTTGGATGTGAGATATTATGATAGTTGAAATTCCACCTGACCAATCCACTTGGAATAAAGATGAAATAATGCATAAAAAACTTTAAGGATCCATCATCAATCCTCAAACCACTATTCATTATCAAATATGTGCATTGAATATCCTTTTTCATCAATGAAACCTTGCCTACAGTTTGTAGATAGTGGTAGCTTGTGTGTTTATTACTTCCATAGGATCACACATGTGAACTATGGGTGGAGAGTGACATGAAATGGCTTCGAGGATTTTTATAATACATGCACAATCATTATTTTCATCAAACATGTCTAAAATATACTAAAACTATTACAAATTTGATACCTGTAGAGATGAAGAAGATAACTTGACTGCCTAGATTCTTAAATATTATTCATAAATCATAGGCCATGAATATGTATACTAATGCCCAGGATATAAATATCATGATACCCCCTTCTTTTTCCCAAAATATTAGCTCCTCATCTTCTCTTTCCTCTACAAATTGAGCAAAAACCTAAAAGTTTGTCCAAGGCTACTAAAGAGTTTGATGGAGAAAGGGAAATAGTTTTCGACCTATCTTTCACATTTTGGATGTGAAAATTCTTTGATACACCTTCCATGAACCCTAATTCAATCCCTGGCCTCCCTCTATATGAGCCCAATCATATAGATATGTACAAGCCTACAAAACACCTGTAAACACCTTATTTTCTACATTTTCTTCATGATTTAGGCCTTGAAATGACATTGAAGGATGAGAGGAGGGAAAATGGAAGTATAATAAAATTTTATAATATATGTTATTATTGAGGAAGTTAAGGAGTCACATTTCTCATGTGTGGATCCCATTTGGTGAATGGAAAGTGGGTTTAACCTCCAAAATAGGCTCTTTTATGCATAAAAACACCTTAATAAGACTTAGAATGTTTATAAAACCTTTTAAGATCCCTCAAAAAAATGTTCCATTTTATCTATAAGGGATTTAAAATGGCAATTTTTCTCCAAATATATGCTTGAAGGGTATATTTGATGACCTAAAGTGCTAAATAAGGCTTGAAATAGTTTGAAAAAGTATACCATACAGAGTAGCCCTAGATGCATACTAGACCTCATGTTATGACTTGAACAAGGATTTAACACCATTATATCATGAGAAAAAAGTTCCTATCACAATAAGTGGTCTAAAATAGGCCTAAAAACATGAGGACTAGCAACCTTAATTTCTCTAAAAACCTTAACTTTTGCCTAGAGACCTTAACCTTATCAAATAATGTTTAGACCATTCTCTAGACCTCAAAAAAATCTTTGGTAGACTTCCACTCATTAGGGATAATAATGACATATATCAAACAATTTAAGGACCTCAAAATTGGGCATATCATATGATGATCTCACAAGCATGCTCTAACACATACCAAGACACCTCCAACAAGTGCTAAAAGGCTTTCAAGGAGCATTTAAGAGACCATGAAAAGATTTAGACAAAAATGTGTAGGCTTATAGGGGTTGCATGGAATTTTTTTTTATTATATGGGTTGACATTGGGCCTAAGAGGCTGAATTGTCAACATCTTTGGTGACCCACAAGTGGTGACCAACTTGCTGCTCAAGAGAACCCACTAACTTTTCATGATAGTCATGACCCAAACTGAGATGATCTCTTCACTTGGGTTGCTAATTAGACCAATATCTTAGAAAAACTCTAAGAATAAAACAAATTCACACATAAAGACACCAAATGAGGACAACACCTAAAGAAACAACACCTAAGGAACAACAAGACAAGACACAAAGCAACTAAGGCTAGCACACTACACATGTGCTGACACACTTATTAGAATCAAGACAATAATTATTATAAACAACTAACCTAAACCTAACTACTTTCTCCTCCATGATCAAATAGGAAGCTCTTGTGATCACTATGACACCATGAAGTTAGATTACCATATGTTTATTGAAGTGTAAATGGGTATTTCTCATTGAATGAGGACTTCCACTTGCATTTAGAGGTGTTTACATGTTCATAGCCTCTTAGAAGAAGAAATAGGTTCTATTGCCCCATTATCAAGTGCATAGGTTGGATATGTGAGTTTAACACCCAATCATATTCATCCCAAACTTGTCTATTCTACATGAGTGATCTCATTTTTACTTCAGTCATGGGTTGATCCTGATTTGCCATGCTCACATGTAGTAATTCCCTTGACAAACCAACTGGTATGCCTTGGTTTGTGTCTTCATTTTTCTTGTTCCTTTCAACTTATCTCAACTTTAGGCACTAATAAAATAAACATTTCAACCTTTCTTTCATCATATTGTGCTTTTTCCTATTCTAGATGAAACTTATTAAGATCAATAATTGAAGCATCCTGAATCTACCCCATATGAGGTGTAAGTCCTAGAAGAGTTTCATTCTCATTACAAATTTTTATGTACTTCTACCAAATATCCTCATCATCCTCTTGACATTCCATGTGATCATGATCATGATCTAATGTCTCATCCACTATTGGGACCTCATGTTCATTGACAAACTCATATTGGAAACAAATAAGGGGTCATTTATCTATAATGAAACTAGAATATTCTTAAACACATACCTTTTCTTAAATGTTTGAAGAATATTGAAGGATTTCTCCTTATCTTGTATTTGCTACAAGTTGAACAAATATTTCACTCTCACACTCCTCAAGACTATCATGGAAGAGAGTAGCTACCATGTTATCGAGGATATCTTCAAAATCACCCTCTTCTTATCTAACTGAAATGTCTTCTTATTTTGACTTATATTGTATCCATGTAACTGATTGAAACTCACCCTCTCTTGCATTATGGAAGACTAATTCATGTTTCTCCTTGCCAAGAGGTGTCCCAATGGTAATTTATTCTTCTAGCTCACTTGCATCACCTTCATCATATGTTACTAAAGCTAGATCTTCTTTAGTTGTCTCCCAAAAGATAGGCTCTTTCTCAAGGAGTGGAATGAAATATCCTTGAAAGGATTGTAAAAGAGAGGTCAAATCTATTGGTGTTATAAATGCTTCATTATTATCACTCATCTACTCACTGTTGACAATCAAAACCTCATATTTATTCTATATATTATCTTGAATGGTCCTCTATGATAGGAATGCTTTGGGATCTTGAGGAGAGAGGGGTGGTATTTTAATAGTTTTATATCTGTATTTGGATCTAACACCTTGATGTAAGCTTAACTCATCTTCCTTTCACCATGACTGCACTACTTATTTTCAAGTTGGAAACTTGGATTTAGGAGCTTTCTCTACTACCTGTACTATAACTTGAGAAATGGATGAGGGCACCTTCACCTGAGGGTGCATTGATTTTTATACTACCATTGATTGAGATAGACATTTGTTTACAATTTTAACCTCTCAAGCTAGGTGGGCTTAAAATTCAAGTCTGATATGATCACTTATTTATTCAAGATAATTGAGAAGGGCATGGCCCTATAAGGTTTGATTTAGACCATGAAACTCAAACCTATCAACACAAAATTCTTCCCTCCTTTGCATGGTTTTTAGATGGAATTCCAATTAGGGAAGGTTTGAGGATCTTGTGAAGAAGTTATAAATTTTTGACACTCATTTGCTTTAAAATCTTGAGGGAGGATGGGATACTTAGTAGATGGTTGATGTGGGATGGAGGAGGGTAGATGAGGCTAGTAAAATTGGATTTGTTTCCCCTCATGGACTAATAGATTATCCTCTATGGTTGAAATTAGAACACTTGCATATAACATATCATTGGTTGGACTTGATTGATTCTCTTTCATAATAGATGCCCATTCTCTCTTGACTTATTGTGATGAGGCTCTCATAATCCTAATTAGGTAACTAGGGATCTCTTGGCCATAACTCCTTTATGTATCTATTCCCACCATGTATTTTTCATAACTCAAAATAGTTTCTTTAAGGATTGATATATACTAGTTTGGAACATAAGTAGGCTGAATAGGAACATCATGATGTTGCCATGGCTGATTAGGAGGATAGGTAGGCTAATAAGGAAGTGGATACATATCACAAAGAGGGTAAGGATGATATTCATGGAAATAAAGAGGATCATAAGACTGATGTGAGTCCTCATGTTAATAATAGGGGTAAGTGTAGGTTTGATAGGGCTCATAATGGGGTTGGTATGGTTTATAAGGATGTTGACTAGGAGGTATATGATAGAAGTCTATTCCATATTAATCCATTACAAATCATGAAACATGATCAAATAACAATCAATAATATGATCTTACCCTTAAGAGGAGACCTTTTAATGACTTATGACATTATATTTTAACTATAAATCTACCACTTGGGTGCTTAAAGCTGCCTGAGATGACCCAATGCTACAAGTAACTACTCAAATTACTTGAATATTTATCCCAGTAGGCATGATAAAACTATTAACACTCCAAACTACACCCTAAGAGGAGGTTGTTCAAGCCTACCTCCAAGTTTGGGGTAACATGGGATTAGCCCAAAGCTATGTGTGACTTATGGCTGTGCTAAACCTCTAGTTTATGAGGCTAGCTCCCTTGGTGCATCAATATGAGATAAAATCATTAAGAGCTATTGATTATTGGGGTGAAAAGGGATAGATAAATGATTGAAGGTAAACCTACTCTAAAGGGAGGTGATGCACCAATGTAATCATGCACTCTATTTGACCTTAAACAGCATTAATGAACCAAACAAACAACTAAACCACTATCTCCAAGAGTGTCTAGGAAACAATGTTTCACATAGAGGCTATGATAGGTGGATAAAGCATGAGGGCTATGAAAGGGAGGTCTGATTTAAGACATTTACCAATCAAGTTCCACTCCAAGCTCAATCACCAACACTTTTGCATGCTATGTAACCTACAAAAAACATATACTAGCATCTAGGTGAGGCATGAACCTATAAAGGGATATAAATATACCACTTATGCATATCAAAAAATAAAATAACACACTAGACCAGTACTAGTGAAGCTAAAATAGTCATTCATTTGTTCAAGAGGTCTACAAGATACAAATCTAGGCAAAGTTTCCTTGTATCCAGTTGAGGAATATTTAAAATGGCTTAAGAGCCTAAATATATAGAATATTGGACAAGAATGAGAATATAATAAATCATGAAAGAGCATGAAGAGGTCATTAATAACTATAATATCTTCAGTTGGTAATTATAAATAACCCTCCATTCCTTCACCATGTGTTGTCTAAGTGATTGGTATCTTTAATGAGCATCTTTAGGCATTGACATCTATTATTGGCCAAATTTGAATTCATGAGGAGAATGTGCACACCACCCATGGTAAATTCCCTCTCCTTATGATAGTTACAAAGCATTGAAGTGGTCTAATTGGGCTCCATGGATTGTCTAGTATCCCACCTTCCTTTTGTGCATGTCAACTAAACTAAGAAACTATCCATTCTCTATGATGACCATAAAATGTGTGCTTAATTAATTAAATGAATTAGTTACATGAGGACCCTAGAATAACTCCCTTATCAGCCATCCATCCCATGAACATCTCCCTTTTTTAATTAAGTAGGCTTGTTAGACAATTATCCTAGTCTCTTGACTGCTCAATGCTTGAGTGGCTATGAGGGCTGAATCAAACCTTCAAGATGATTGAGTGATCCTATTACAATCATGAATAGGCATACCATACCATGATACATTACTTCCAATCATATCACACTTGAAATTATACTTTTATTAGGTGACTAGGTCACCTCCATTTAGCATAACTAGATTGCCTATTAGGCACAAAATTGTATGAGTGTTTTTAGGAAGAACTGTGAGTGCTTCATGATTTGAGGAGTTGAAATACATCTCACATTAACTTATTAAATGATTTTAAACACTTGAATAATCTCTTCACCTTGGAAATTATTGGAAGCACAATCACTAAGGGAGGGGGTGAGTCAATGTCTAAAAACTTTCTTTCTATTAACCTTTAACATTCCTTGAACCAGGAAAGCAATACAATGATATAACAATGCATAAAAAGTCATTGACATGAGCATAACATAATAAAATAGATATATTATTGGGAAAACCTAAATGGGAATAAAATCAACTATAATGTATATAAATGGACAATAGTCTTATAAAACAAAATATTAAATTCTATTGAGCACCAACTCAACTTGGAGCACCAACCCCAATAAAGTCAAGCACCCACTTGACTAGGCTTTAACAAGCAACTAATTGTAAAGAAGTACCAACTCCTTATGTGAATTATCACCTAATAAACCACCTCATAAATTTTTATCACCACACCTATACTCTTTTATTATTGTCTCATTTCATGACCTCCTTCTGCTCAACAATGCAAGATTTTATTCGCTTGTTTTGCATACATTTCTAATAGGCCTAAACTGCCTTGTATATATAAAATCTCATGGTCACACACCATTTGGTAAAACATACACCTTCAAACTCTTAGGTTTACCATAATAAAGGTCTTAAAACATTTTATGAACATGATTCAAATGAAATTTTAGCCCATTTTGGTCTATCATAACTCAGTTAGGCCTTACTCCTCTTTTAGGTCTCATGGAGACCTAATTGCATTACGTCTATCCTCTTAACACCAAAAATTGATATTATTAGGACCAGATGTATTTTTAAAAAAAATTAAAAACCATTCAAAAACTTAATTAGTGAATCTTGTAACCTCCTCCATGCTTGATTAGACCTGTATCCTTTGTTCATACCATGAAAGCTCTTTTAGGACAAACTGCCCTATTAGGCCTATGTGCCTCAATAGTTTGTCTTGAAAAAATGAAGATTAAACAAACTTAATATAATGAATTATGATAAATGAAACATGTAAAAACCTTCACCAAATTCTTGGAACACTTTCACTTAGGAGATAAAGGCTCAAGAACATCTCTGCAACTCACTCAATTAGAACTGCCAATTTACCTCAAAAACCAATCATGGTGAATTAGACCTCCAACACCTATGTAGACACTTGTAATGACTATTTATGCACATAATTTTTTATATTATATATCTATACCATCCTAATATATAAACATCATATGGTCTAATGGAAAATATTGGTCTTGTAGACCAATTTCTCAACCTTATATCACACATTCTTATCTGAACCAGACATGCCATTTTGTGAGCAAATTTTTCACCATATACACTGACCTTAAAAATTCTCCAAAGCATGAATATGAATTAAAATTCATCAATAGCTCATTAATTCAATTATTTTCATCAATCTATCATGCAAAAACCTTGAAATCTATCTTTTCATCTCTGCTTAGGATTTACACTATTCACACCACTAGGTCTATCTATGACTTGCTAACTTGGATGACCAAATTAGAAAAATTGACGGATATAACCTATCCATAAATCATCATGAACATCTAAAATGAGTATCTATCTTCTTATACCATCCATTTTATTTTCTTGACCAATATAACTTTTGAGATCTATAATAACTTCTTCACAAATAAGCCTATATCTATACATTTTCTCTCTTATTTGACTAACTACCACCACATGGTGGTACCTGGGAGAGTTGAATACATGATCCAATAGTTTATTTGGAAATTTTAATCCATCTTGAGCTTATTTTAACAATATATTTCACATTAGGTCCTTATTAGGGTTTTACAGAGGTTTAACACATGTTTTGGTGTTAACAATTGTTCATAAAGGACTACCTCTTGAATACAAAACCAATGCCTACAGATGTTATATATTAACCTTCACCATCTCTCCTTAATATCTTAGGTTCCCATTTAGATGTTATAGATGCTAAAGAACATCTAAATTGTCTTTTCAAGTCTTGAGATCTCATTCTATGAACTTGAGAAGGCCTAAAACACTGATTCATGTAATTTAATTCAAACCATGACATAAAAATTAGTGAACATGCCTAAATTTTTTTATTTCTTCTCCATCCATGCTCACATATGCATACTTTCCTTGAAATCTGATATTCATACCTCATTAGGCTAGGTAGGGTCTAAGAGAGGTCTGTGTGTAGGCTTAGTCTGAAGGTCCTACCCCTATAGGCTCACCCTTAAAATCTCATGAATGCTTCAATGACTCAAATACATGCCCAAATAGTTCCATAGAACCTTCACATGTTTGTGTTCTTTTATTTTCATGCATATACCTCTTCATGTAATGACTAGGCTCATGACTAGCCTTCTTATGGACTTCGAAATTAATGACCTATAATTTCATGCAACCATAGGCATTAGTTGCCTTAAAATTATCTCTTTCTCTTTCTCTCATGATATAAATATCTCTTAAAAACATTTTATTAATGCATTCCTATCACATCACACACTATCAACTATTCTTGGTCACCTTTGACATCAACCTTCACAAGATGCACCTTTGACATCATTGACAATACTCAAAAATATCCCCCTTTGTAATTGATGACAACCTCTCTAAAAAACTTCTCTCAATAGAATATTTTTACCTTATTTTCAAATTTATACCCCATTTGACATAAATGACAAAGATATGTATGTAAATTCTTGGATTACACATCTTGCAACCAAAACACTCAACACATAAGATTATGAGTTTATGAGGCACCATACAAACACAATCCTCCTATCTCCATGTATACCTTATTGACACTACTCATATACGCTTAGAGATAATAAACCACCTGATTATATCCCCCTAAGCTCTTGACTTCCTTAATGATTTCTAGGGGAAGGAACTACACCTAATTCCTATCTTATATATTCAAATGTTGCCTTTGTAAGTGGCTTAGTCAAAATGTCTACAATATGATCCTTTGTAGAAAAATATTAAAGTTTAACACTTTGTTTACTTACCTACTCTCTTAAGAAATGATACTTGATGGGAATGTGCTCATTTATTGATTTCATAATATGATTCTTTAAGATGATTATGACACTTTTATTATCATAATAGATAGGGCTAGGACTATCGTACTCCAATTTGTAGTCTTTTAAGGTCTATCTCATCCAAAAGATTTGAGTGCAACATGAAGCTCCTGAAATGTATTTAGCCTCACTAGTAGATATTACCATAGATGGTTTCTTCTTTATTATCAATGATACTAGGCATTCTCCTAAGAAGAAAGCTCCTCTACTAGTGCTCTTCCTATCATCTAGACTCCTTGCCCAATCAACATATGTATAGGATGTCAAGTTAAACTCCTTACTCCTTGGAAACCATAACCCAAACTCTATAGTCCCCTTAATATATCTAAGTATCTTTTTGACTACTTGAAAATGATTTTCCTTTGGGTCTACTTAAAATCTTTCCACAAGACTTAATACTTGCATGATATTAGGTCTAGATGTAGTAGTGTATAACAAAATTCCAATCATTGAACTATATGATGTCTGATTGACCTTTGGAGATTCATCCTCCTTGATTAAATTACACCCTATGATTTTAGGTGTGATAACAACCTTAAAATATTCCATCTCAAATTTCTTCAACAACTCTCTTATGTACTTAGCTTGTGAGATGAATATACCTATTTTTGATTGATTGATATGTAGCCCAAGAAAAAATGATATTTCTCTCAGCATGGACATATCAAACTCCTTATTCATCACATATGTAAAGGCCTTAGTAATTTTGTCATTATTTCCACCAAATATGATGTCACCCACATAGACAACTACTAACAACTAATGGTCATCTTATGTCTTTATGTACATATTACTATATGTAACTCCTCTTTTAAAACCTTGGTCCAATAAATACCTATCCAATTTGGCATACCAAGCTCTAAGAGCTTGATTTAAACCATAAAGAGTCTTTTTCAATCTACAAACATAGTCCTTATTACCTGATAATGAGAAACCCTTAGGTTGTTCTATATACACCTCCTCTTCCAAGTTCCCATTTAGAAAAGAAGATTTGACATCCATCTAATACACCTTGAATCTTTTGAACCTTGCATATGCTAGAAATAATCTGATAGCCTCCAATCTTGATACTGGAAAAAAGGTATCCTCAAAATCTACCCCTTTAACTTGTGCATACCCATTGCATACCAATCTAGCCTTGTTCCTAGTCACTTCTCCATCTTCATTCAACTTGTTTCTAAACACCTATTTTGTGTCAATGACATTCTTGTCTTTAGGCCTAATAACTAGTTCCCAAGTCTCATTCTTTTCTATTTGGTCTAACTCCTCATTGATAACATCTACCCAAAAATTGTCTTTTCTTATTTATACAAGGTTTTTAGGTTCAATTTTATACAATAGAACAACATTATCTTGATTTAGGTTACTTATCAGTCTTTTCCTTGTTTACATACTTGCATCCTTATTGCCATTGATTTGTGATTTTGGATGATCTCTCTAAATCTATATTGAATGACCTTTTGAATCTTATCTTTACTCAACTTTTTATTCTTCCTCATACATCTCTATTGTTTCCTCTTCATTCTTGAAGTTTAGATTCTTTGAAGTATCCTTTGACTATGAGTGTGACTTCTTAGAACTTGTCTCATCAATCTTCACATTGGTGCTTTCCACTATCTTTTGCAACCTCTTATTATAGCATGTATAGGTTGAGCTCAATGATGAGTACCCCAAGAATATACCTTCATCAAAACTAGAATCAAACTTGCCTAAGTCTTCCTCATCTCTTTTTATGAAGCATTTGCTTTTAAATACTCTAAAGTGTTTTGCAATAGCAGGTTTGCCTTTCCATAGTTCATAAGGAGTTTTATTGCCATTATTACTTATATGTCCTTTATTCAAAATGTAAAATGCAATGCTCACTATCTCTCTTCATTATCCATTATCTAACCTTGAATAATTTATCATAGTTCTTTACATTTCTTGAACTGTCCTATTCTTTATTTCCACTACCCCATTTTGCTGAGGTGTCCTAGCTACTGAGAACTATCTCCTTATCCCATAGACCTTACAAAAGTCATCAAATTAATTAGACAAAAACTCTCCTCCTCTATCATATCTTAAGCATTTGATCTTTCTATTCTTATCATTCTTAATAAGAGCCTTGAATGCCTTGAACTTGTCAAGAGCTTCTGACTTTTCTTTCAAGAATGCTATCCAAGTCATTCTTGTGTAGTCATTTATGAGTGATATGAAGTATTTATCTTATTGAATACTTTAGATTATTTTAGTCCCATAGAGATTAGTATTTATTAACTCCAAAAGTCTTGTATTAGATTAATCCTTGTATTTGAACCTTCTTCTAGTTTGCTTACCATGTTGACATCCTTAAATAGTGTGTTTATAGGTTTTGTGATTTTAGTTTAGGCATGTTCTTGACAAAATTATTGGAACTTATCTTGACTATATTATAAAAGTTTAGGTAGCCTAACCTTCTATTCCATAATTATATTTCATCCATATTGATCATAAATTATATCTCCTTCTTGATCTCATTTAAGACATATAAAGTTTTCTCAGTCCTCTTAACATTGGTAATTAGCCTTCTTGATTTGTCTCTCCTTATATCACACCCTCTGTCCTAAAAGGTTATGTTTCAAACCTTCCACATACAACACATTCTATATCTTGGTCTTCCCATTTTACAAACTCAAGATGCGCTTGCCAACTATATTGGCAATCGGGTTATCTCCAAATCTCACTGTTCTTAAAACATTATTCTTCAATGAGATGAAATTTATCTTGTCCCATGTCATGTGGATTGAGAAACCACTATCTATATACC
The DNA here is from genome assembly GCA_037957365.1 of Torreya grandis. Classification (NCBI taxonomy): domain Eukaryota; kingdom Viridiplantae; phylum Streptophyta; class Pinopsida; order Cupressales; family Taxaceae; genus Torreya; species Torreya grandis. The sequence goes on along the minus strand of JARHVA010001166.1, from coordinate 2,998,588 downwards.
ATTTCATGCCTTATCTTGGATGTGAAAGGTAGTCTGAGCTAACATATATTATTTTATTTTAGTCTTCTGCTCCTCCTCACCTTGTCCATAAGGTCTAACTTCTTGATCCACTTCTCAGTGGTATGACCATATAACCTTTTATCTTAAATGATCTTCCTCATATGACTTTTATTTCAATCCCTAAAATATTTCCTCTATTATCACAATTATAGCATATAATTATACTTCAACTATTGAAATGGAAATTCACCCTATTCCTCCATGATGAATTGATTCTAGCATTATGTCTACAATCCATAGCTCTATGTCCATATTGATTACATGAAAAATAGTAACCATTGAAAAGATTCACATACCTTGTTTGTTTTATCTTGAATGATGCACCTCTACCTTTGTTTTCCCTTGAAGGAATCACATTCTTCTTGACTTGTTGATGACCAATTTTAATCTCAAATTTGAGAGTTTCTACATAGGTCTTTACTCTATCAGTACCATCACTTGATAGTCCACTATCTTTTAAGGTTTGACTATCCTTGTTTTATTTTTGGTCTTCTTTAAATATAAGACCTATCTTGTCATATGGAGACCTATAAATATTCAAAATATCACCAAGAACTTTAGTTCTCTTTTAAAATTTATGATGTGTCTTCAATTTGACTGTTGTCTGATCCAATTCTGCCTTTAATGAATCTATTTCCATTTTAAAATTGATGCATTCCTCTTGCTTGGTCTTAAGACTTTTAGTGACAATCTCAATTTGAGTTTCCAACTATTTGATGATATCCTCATGTTCATTGGTGTTGTTACTTAGTCTCTCTTCAAAGAGATTGATTTTTTCTTCATAAATCTTAACCAATGATCTTAGTTTTTGATTCTTCCTTCTTTGAAACTTTAATTCCTCTAGAGCACTCACCAATTCTACCTCAAGATTCACTTCAGCCTATTCTTCATCTGATTCTTCATCATCCATAAGAATTTTCCCTTTTGAATAATTCTCATTATCTATTTCTATAGACATGAATAAGGTTTTATTACTATTATGATAATTAATGTCATCATCACTATCAGATGTACTTATGTCACTTACATCAGATAAGCTACTATCTTATTTGACATAGAAACTTCTCTTATTATTGAATGACCCTTTCTTGCCTTCATACTTTTTGGAACTCTTTTTGTTCTTATCAGGCTTATAGGACTTCTTATCATCACCATGATCATCTTGCTCTTGATCATGCTAATTTTTATCCTTGTTAGGACGTTTAGATGTAAAATGACCAATTTTACCATAGTTAAAGCACCTGAATGGTAATTTTATTTTATACTTACCTGATCCTTTCCTTAAATTTTTGAAAAACATGGTTTCTATCTTGTCATCATCAATGTATATATCAATTTCATACTTGACCTTTTTACCTTGTGACTTTTTCTTAACTTTGAATGCAACTTCCTTTTTGGAAGGTCTTCCATTACTTTTTCTCATTTCATAGGAAATCAAGATGCCATGAAGCTCATCCATCTATAGTATGCTAATATCTTTGATCTCTTCCACAATAGACACTTTAAAATAAAACTTAGATGTTAGGGATCTTAGTACCTTTTAAAATACTATTAATTCTTCCAACTTCTCTCCTAGACCTCTTATGACATTTACCACTTCATGTACTCTTAACAGATAAGATGCAATGTTTTCATCCTCCTTCATTCTCAAAATTTCAAACTACCTTTGGTGGGTCTAAAATTTTTCCAACTTCACTTTAGTGTCTAATTCACAGATGGTTTGAAACTTTTCCCAAATCCATGAGGCTATATCAGAATGCATGACCTTTATAAATTCTACCTCTAAAAAACCACACATAATGGCATTCATTGCCTTAGATTTATTCTCACTTGCCTTCTTGCCTTTTATGTTTGTTGGTGGTGTAGAAGGTGGAGTGAATCCATAAAAAATAGATTACCATATGTCATAACCAAAGGAAATTAAATAGGTCTTATTGGTTGAGAAATCTACTCCTACTTGATGAATAGACATGCTTGTGCTTTTAGGATCTCCTTTAAGCTATTAGGCCTACTTCAAAGGACCAAGTTATGATATCAATTATTGGAAGAAAAATCATTGATGGGGTTGGGTAAATCAGTTTATAGGAACTTTATTTCTATTAAATTTTAACATTCCTTGAATAATGAAAGTAATACAGTGATATAACAATGCATAGAGAGTCATTCACATGAGCATAACATAAGAAAAAACATATATGAGTGGAAAAACATCAAGGGGAAGAAAAATAACTATGATATATATGAATGGAATACATTACTATAAAAAAAATATCAAATTCTATTGAGCAACAACTCAACTTGGAACACCAACCCTAATAAAGTCAAACACCCACTTGACTAGGCTTTAACAATCACCTACTTGCAAAGAAGCACCAAATACCTAAGTAACTTAGCACAAAATCATATACCTCATAAATTTTTATCACCACACCTCTTCTAATTTTTTATGGTCTCATTTCATGACCTCCTTCTACTCAAATATGCAATATTTTATTCACTTGTTTTGTATATATTTCTAATAGGCTTAAACTACCTTGTATATATACCAGACTCATGGTCACACACCATTTGGTTAGCCATACACATTAAAAATATTAGGTAATACATAAAAAATTTCATATAACATATTATTAACATGATTCAAATGAAATTTGAGCCTCTTTTGGTCTATCATAAATCAATTAGGCCTTACTCCTCTTTTATGTCCCATGGAGACCTAATTACATTAGGTCTGTCCTCTTAATGCCAAAAATTGATCTTATTAGGCCCAAATGGATCTATAAAACAAATAAAAAATAATTAAAACACTTTATTATTGAACTCTTATAACCTCTTCCATTCTTTATTATACCTCTATCATTCACTCATACCATGAAAGATCTTTTAGGACAAACTACCTTATTAGGCTTATATGCCTCAAAAGTTTGTCTTATAAAAATGAAGATTAAACACCATTAAGATAATGAATTATGATAAATGAAAAATTTATATAGGTTTTACATGACTCAGTTCATCATAAAATTATTGGAACACTTTCACTCCACAGATAGAGGCTCAAGGACATCTCTGCAACTCACTCACTTAAAACTACCAATTTACCTAAAAAACTAGTCATGGTGAATTAGACCTCCAACACCTGTGTAGACACTTTTCATGACTCATGATGCATGAAATTTTTTCTATGACATATCTAGACCATCATAAAATATAAACATCATATGGTCTAATGGAAAATATTGGTCGTGCAGACCAATTTATTGACCTTATATCACATAGTCTTATTTAAACTAGACATGCCATTTTAAGAGCAAATTTTTCACCATATACACCAAAATCTAAAAATTATACAAATAATGAATATGAATTAAAATTAATAAATCATTAATTCATTTTGTTTCATCACAAACCTTCAAATCTATCTTTTTATCTTTGTTTATGTTTTACACTGTTCACACCATTAGGTCTATCTATGATTGGCTAACTTGGATGAATAAATTAGAAAAATTGAGGGATGGAACCTATCCAAAAATAGTCATGAACATGTAAAATGAGTCTCTATATTCTTCTACCATCCATTTGATTTTCTTGACCAATACAACTTTTGAGAGCTACAACAACTTCTTGACAAATAAGCCCATGTATGTGTATTTTCTCTCTTATCTGACTAACCACCACCACTTAGAGGTACTTGGGAGAGTTAAATACATGATCCAATGGTTTATCTATACATTTTAATCCATCCTAAGATTATTTGAATAATATATTTAACAATTTGTCCTTATTAGGGTTTTAGGGAGGTTTAATACATGTTTTGGTGTTAACGATTGTTCATAAATGATACCCATTAAAACTAAAACCAATGCATAGAGATATTATATAGGACCCTTCCCCATATATCCTTAATATATTATGTTCTCATGTAGAGGTTACACATTCCAAATAATTTATAAAAGTGCTTCTTGGGTATTGAGACCTTATTTTGTGAACTTGAGAAGGCTTAAAACACTGATTCATGTAATTTCCTTCAAACCATGACCTCAAACTTTGTGAACATGCCTAAAAAAACTTATCTCACCTTTATACATGATAAAATATGCATAATTACCTTGAAAAATGATCTTAATACATCATTAGGCCAAGCATTGTCTAAGAGAGGTCTAGGTGTAGGCTTAATCTGAAGGTCCTACCCCTATAGGCTCACCTTGAAACTCTCATGAATGCTTCAATGCCTCAATACATGATCCAATAGTGCCATAAAACCTTAAAATGCCTATTTTCATTAATTTTCATGAACATACCTCTTCACTTCATGACTAATATCATGATTAGGCTTCCTATGCACTTTGACATTAATGACCTATACCTTCATACAACCATAAGGCATTAGTTGCCTTCAAATTATCTCTTTCTCTTTCTCTCTTGACATCAATATCTCATGAAACAAATTTCTCAATTAATTCCTTTCACATCACACACTATAAATTATTCTTAGTTACCTTTGACATCAACCTTCACAAGATGCACCTTTGACATCAATGATAATACTCAACATAAATATCATTAAATCATGCAAAAAGAGTGTTTCATATGGGTTTTTATAGTAGTTTATATAAAACAACACCATGGATGGAAAACCCTAAGAGTTTTATATGAGATCTAAGTGTTTACTAGGCCATCTTAATGCATTTTGTTACATTTTCTCCCATATCTTCTCAATCAGGTCATTATTAGGGTTTTAAGAAGGTTTAAGGGGGTTTGGGTTATTATCAATGGTTTATAAAGGTTATGACCATAAAATTTAAAAAAATTACATTATTTTATTTTAGACAAGGCCCCTTAACTTTCCCAAAGTGTTGAGCTACTGATACAACTATTTTGTATAGTTATGACCTCATCAAGTTGCTCCTCAGGTGAAAAATATGCATTCTGAGCACTCCCAAGGCATTTTTAGGCCAAAATGACAAAATATGACCTCTTATATATAAAATAAAGCTTCTAAAAAAACCTAAAAATCCTTTATAAAAATATCTATGATGGTTTAAGGTGTCATTTAACTCTCTTTAGTCTTTTACTCTAGCCTTCAAGTGGCACTGCCTTAAGAGAAGAGTTAGACTAACATGCCTAAAGGTAGAATTCTTAAGTTTTATCTACAAAATGGAGATGGAGGTACTTGGAAATCATTTTTTATATGTAATCCATCCATTATGACCCTTATATCTCTTGTATTATATTGATTAATCCATATACCTCCTCTTTGTGTGCATATAGTCCTCCACTTAGGCACCTAGGTAGGTCTGCAAGTGGTTATCTAGTAAGTAGGTCCTTTTAGGTGGATATTGTGTAGTTATTTGAGACCTATGGGTCTCTCTCCTTCCTAAAAAACATATGGTCTTTTTAGTTCCTTTTCAACTTTTTGCATATAGGCTTAGAGTAGCTCTTTTAGTCCTAATCTGTATAAGACATATCCTGCACGTGCCAACCAACATACAATTTAGGTGGTTAGGTTACTTGGGGAGACTAATAAGAATATTTCATATCCAAAATTATTCATTTGGAGGTTATTGAGTGTGTAGCTCACTCATCGGGTCATGATATGGGTTTAGAGAGGGTTTTGGAGGTCCACCATCTTAATGATGGTTCATAGAATAAAGACCTCAAAAACAAAACTTATTACCATGAAAATATAACCTATAGACCCATTCAAATCTCATTAATAGATATAGGTCCTATGAAAATTGTACGGTGAGATATGGATGAAATATGGTCTACTTCAAGCTCTTTTCCAGGCAATTTATATAGGTTAAAGTGTCAAGGTTTATTCATAGAGTTGGGCCCATGAATCCCACTCTTTCCTTCAAGGATATTGAGTGCATAGGGGTAAAAAACTACCCCTAAGATCATTGGGTCTGAGTTTCCATGTCATGTGAGATATGAGTGTTGAAAATAGAAATTTGACAAGGTTGGTTAAGGCAATAAAGCTTGATAAGGTGTTAAGACTTAAGTTGACTATTTCCCTATATTCCTTTACTTTAAAACCTCTTTAAGGGTTTAAAATATCCTTATACACTTTCTCATTTTCCTTAAGTCTATTTTGGGCTTTTAGATCTACTACTAAGGTGGATGTGGGGTCTTGAGAGTTCATGGTAGCTTTAGGCTTTATAGGCTCAGACTGGGCTTTGGAACCTCAATCCACCTATATGTGTATATATGGCCTCAATGTTATCCTAGCATACTATTTATCCCAGTCTCCACCTTTTTTAGTTGACCTTATCTACCCAGACCATCATTTTCAACCCCTCTATCTTTTAATCCTGCCTTAAACATCACTACCTAGTGCAAATGTTTGAAATAGTTGGTGGTGAATATAAAAATAGCCTTTTTTAGCCCTTTAAAATGATGGAGTTAGGGATCAAGCAACATATTTTCATGTTTTGAGTATAGTATTTAAGGCTTTTCATCTCTAAGTCTATTATCATGGGTTACTTACACAGTCAGGATAGACCTATCTCTTGAATGTCTAACTCAGACTAGATAATCACCTTAACCTAGTATCACCATCATATGAGATCCTAATGGATACATACATCATCATCACCTTGAGATTAATTTTCACACACTCTTGGCATTTCTATCTACTCCAGTCATGCACTCTAGACTAACTAAGCCTAACTCACTATACATACTTGAGCCATTCTACTTAGTAATATTTCAAAACTCTTTATCCTTGGCAACATGATTTCTATGCTCTAACCACCATCTTAGTCTGAGTTCTCTCCTCTATGGAATACTAGGTCTCATATTCTAAGTTGGAGATAGACTGTCAATGGTCTTATAGGTAGTGATTTATATATGTTGACAATCAAGAGGTCTGTTGAGTAGGATCCATCCCTTTAAGATAACTATCTCTATAATCTATGACCCATTTTATGCATATTTAGACTAGACTGCATATGATAACTTTGAACCCTTTGAAGGCTAGGTTAAGTTGGGTTACTATAGGTGGACATCATGTTTATCAACAATACTTACACTCAAATATCCCCTTTTCATACAATCTTAATGGATTCTCATGGTTTTATATAATATTTGGCCTTGATCTCAACCCTTAAGCATGGGTATAGGGGTTTAAACATGTAAGTGGTTGTCAAATGTCCTTATGGAGTTTTAAATAGGGACTCAAAGATCATTATGAGGTGAATGTGCTTGATGAAGCCATTAAATATCAAAGGTTCTTTCAGAGATGTCAAAGGACTATTGATGCATACTCAAGATGAGCTATGAAGACCCTAGATATCCGTTCTCACATACTCAATAGTTTAGAAAATTTTGAGTCCATCATTAGACATATGGAGTGATAAATGGAAACCTAAGATTCTATGAAAACCTCAACTGCTACTAATAAACCTTAACTTCTACTAAATAGGTCTATGGTTATGCTAGGAAGCTAGTTGGTGGTTTCTTGCCCATGAGATCCATAATGGAGTTTAGTTATTGTTATAAGGTGGTATTATAAATATGTATAATACATATGCTACCTCTATGGTTTCTTTATGACCTCCAATAACCACCATCATGGAATACTTTGTTTTCACTTATAATGAAGCTCAATATGCAGACAATCTCATTTGGAGGTGAGATCTTGTGATAGTTGAAAGCCCACTTGACCACTCTAATTTTAATAATTATGTAAGAAGACTTGAAAAAGTTAAAATATCCATCATCAAACCTCAGACCACTATTCATTATTAAATATGTGCACTGAATATCTTTTTTCATTAATGAAACCTTGTTTTTAGTTTGTAAATAGTGGTAGCTTGGTTGTTTCTTGCTTCCATATGCTCAGACATGTGAAATAGGGGTGGAGAGTGCCATGGAAGGGATTTGAGTATTTATAGAATACATGAAAAACCATTAGTTTCATCAAAAAAGTCTAAAATGTATTGAAACCATTCCAAATCTGACCCTTACATAGATAAAGAAGACATATTGACAACCCAGATTCTTAACTATTATTCATAAAACATAGGCAATGAATCTTCAAAATAATTCTTAGGATAGAAGGGTCATGACACCCCCTTCTTCCAAAAATATTATCTCCTCATCTTCTCTCTCCTATATGAACTAATCAAAAACTTGAAAGCTTGTCCAAGGATGCCAAAGAGTTTAGTGGAGAAAGGGAAATAATTTTGGACTTGTCTGGCACATTTTTGATGTAAAAATTATCTAATTCACCTACCATGAACCTTGATCCAATGCTTGACCCCCCTCTATATGGACCTAACCATACAAATCTATACAAACCTATAAAATACCCGTAAACACTTGTAAATACCTTAATTTTTTACATTTTCTTCATGATTTAGGCCTTGAAACACCATTAGAGGATGAGATTAGGGAAAATGGAAGTAAAATAACATTTTAAAATAGATGGTATAGTTGAGGAAGTTAATGAGTCACATTTCTCACATGTGGGGCCCATTTGGTGAATGGGAAGTGGGTTTCACCACCAAAATGGACTCTTTTACGCATGGAAACACCTTGATATGGCTTATAATGTTTATAAATTTTTTTTCCCCTAAAAACAAAGTGATATTTTATATATAATGGATTTACAATGGCAAGTTTTCTCCAAAGACATGCTTTTAGGGTATATTTGATGACCTAGAGGGCTAAATAAGGCTTGAAATAGTTTGAATAAATATACCATAGAGAGTAGCCTTAGATGCATCCTATACATCATGTTATGAATTGAAAAATGATTGAAAACCCTTATATCATGCTAACAAAGGTCATATAACAAGAAGTGGTTTAAAACAAGCATTTGACAATGAGAAATAATAATCTTAATTCCCCCAAAAACCTTACATTATGCTAAGAGACCTTAATCTTATGAAACAATGTTTAGACCATTCTCCAAACCTCAAAAATCACTTTGGCACAATTTAATCATAAAGGAACTTTATGGAAGATATCACATCACCTAAGGACCTCAAAATAGGCTATGACATATGATGATCTCTTAAGCAGACTCTAACACATACCATGACACCTCCAATAAGTGCTAAAAGGCTTTCAAAGAGCATTTAGGAGACCATGATAAGTTTTAGAACATTACGTGAAGATTTGGAAGGGTTTCATGGGATTTTTTTTGATTTTATGGGTTAACATTTAGCTTGGGAGGCCAAATTGTCAACACATATTTAGGAAGCATGTGCATTGACAACTCACATCCACAAACCCTTAGATAAGAAAAAGTTGGGAACTAAATGAACCAAGTTTCCCATCTAACAATCTTTGTCATTGATTCCACATATATTCTCATGTTATAGGGTTATATTTTATACATTTGAATAACATACGGAATGGATGCATCATTTACCCTCCAAAAATGATGAGCACTTTCTTTTAGTGTGAGTTGAGGGTAGAATTCATATATTTTGTAGTTTTGATCTTTCTTACATGATTCAATCCTCCATAAAATTTAATCCTAGCAAATACATAAACCAAGTATAAAATCATGTAGAATTTGGAAGTCATCTTAACTTTGATTAGCTACTTATAGACTGAGTCATTGATCAACTATCCCCAATTGATGTATTACTTGTTCTAATAAATGATCCATATGTATTTGTACATCTAAGTCTAGAAGTGACTTGTAGTTAGGATTATAAATACCCAATATAAGAATGTGATCATATAATTCACTTCATTTATGAATTCAAACTTGGAAAGTTTTTTTGGAATCCTTGTTGCTGAATGTTTAGGTTTTGTGAGCCATTGCTTGTTCACCCAATTTGCACAGTAATTGACATTATCATCCTAGAACTGTTGAGCTAAAGTAGGAGATAAGTTTACATATGATTCTCATTCTAAAAATTACAATATAATTTCAATATGTTTTAGAGCTAAACATATGACATATTCTCCTTTGCAATTCAACATTTATGTTTTCTCAGTGTCATAATGCTCTACTATGGTTAAGATCAGTTATGGAAATTATACCGAGGTTAGAAAAGTAGTTGTATTTGATAATCCACTATCATGTATAATTTATCCGTAGTCTATATTATGTTCCCCATTGATTATATTCAAGAATTATTTAATGTTAATATACCCTATATCAGTGTTAGTTATGTTCTCAACATTTGAATCCAAGCTTGACAGAGGAAAGAATCCTTGAAATAATTACTTCATATTTGATTCCTCTTCTCCTTATAGAATATTCTTTGGAGGAGTTTTTTTAGATTACCCTTGGTTGGAGTCTTAGGTGTTGACATATAAGAGAATCACACCTCTTGGTAGATGAACCCCACACTATATTGCACCTGGTAAAGAATATCCATTGAAAAATTACCAAAAACCCTACTTTTTAGAAGAAACAAAAATACTGACAAAGGTAGGGGATTCTAACAAGACTATTTGTAATAGGGTCAGGTTTTGAGGGTATTGCAAACACTACTATCAAGTTTTGGAGGTGGTGTTAACAACACCATCGGGTTCCTACAAGTATGTTTGTAACCTTGTTAGGTTTTGACAGGTGTGCTAAAAATTACCTCAGGGTCCAATGGGTCTATTAAAACATGTCTCAAGGTTTGATGGAGGTGAATTCAAGGATATCATAACTTTATGAAGTTACAAACTATATAGGGGAGATCAGGAGATAAAAATAAACTCTTGAAGAGGAGAGAAAAATGTTAAAATCTAAGGGTTTGGGGGTTTTCAAGAGAATAATTACAAATCCCAATAAGACCTTAAAAATTTAAAAAGCATGATTTGTAGATAAAAATGGTCAAGGAAAGCTTGTAAAATAATGAGTTTTATCTATAGAATGAAAACATGGGTTTTGAAAAAGTTTACCTCTAGTCAAGCCACAAAACCCTATCAACCAACCATAAGGACTTGGTGAATGATGGATAGTGACAAGCAAGTGACTGGATGTTGTAGTAGGAGTAAGAATTATCCATAAAGAGGAGCTAAAAATCTGTAGCAAAGAGGTGAGAGATAATGATCATTGTTAAAAATATATAAATGTGTTGGTACATACAAAGGAGGGAACACCATTAATGGCTGAAAAAGAAGGGTTTCTTTAAAATACATAGTATTTAAATTCTTTCATGTAGACATGTTAGGATATAGAGGTGGTACTTATAGGGTGCTCAAATTTTTTAGGATGTGTTAGCATGCATGTCGAGTTTCAATTTTTGGGTGTATAAGGGTATCAGACTCCACTGGTTATGTCTGTAACCCCAACGAGTTCCATTGGAAATGTAAGTAGGGTGCTTAAGATCTATTGATCGTGCTAACACACCTATCAAAATTTGATGGGGGTGTTAGCAATTTTTTAAATTTAAACATATAAAAGAAAACTTAGCAAAATTTTTGAGGGTTTTTCCACAACTTGACTTTAGGATGATCAATTTTCTTGAAAAATGGAAAAATCTATTCACCAACTTTGAATTTCACTATTTTTGACCTTTTTACCACCATTTAAAACCCAAGACAATGGGTATACATAATTCATTTTCATGTCCTAAAGTAGCACAATTCTACACATATGGTAGAATAAAACAAAATAATTGGTAGAATCTCCCCCAGGAAAGGGGCTAAACATCTTAGGAAAGGGTAAAAACACATGATATGAAAGGGAGACACAATGAAGTTAACTAAAAAATGGAAGAAGAGAAAAAATAAAATAAGAGGAAAGTTCATCCCAAATAATCACAATGTCAAAACAAATTATAAGGTGTCAAGAAATAATAAGGGAATAAAAAGAGAGGCTTTGGAAAAAGGCTCTCCATATCATGAATAATGAATTACAACCATGAGTAGTGATGACTATTAGAAGTTCAAAGAATATAGGTAAGGGCAAATAAGTAAATACTAACTCTAATATAGAGTTAGACATATATGTAGAAGGTCAAAAACTTGACATCTATGAATATGATCGCATTGTAGACAAATGCAAGAAACTAATAATAGACAAATAAGAGAAGGATCAACTTTTAATAACCTATTTTGATGAAGATAAGGTCAAAGACCTTAAAATAATAACTATATTGATAAATGAATAAGACCTAATAATTAATCTCACTCGGTTTTGTAAATATTAGAACAAACAAGAGAGAAAACATCGAGTGTAGAGAGTAGGAAAAAATCAAAAGAAATATAAATTAATATATTTAGAACAAATTATAAATGGAAAAAATTGTCATTTTGTTAAATTTAAAAATAAAATGGTTAGGAAATAATGAAAACACTCTTATACCTTGGCTTAGACATAAATGTGTTACTATATATAATTATATTCTGTGCTCACCAATTGAGACTTTATAAAATATTGAAGTTGAATTTATGGAGATAAAGAAGAAGGTATATTTTATGTTAATTGATATGTATGATACTGGTTATCCAATGTTATTAAACTTGGAATGGTTTTTAGTATGTAGTGAATCCTTATGTTTAAAAGAGGAGGAAATCACATTTGAAAGAAAAGGATTAGTAGTCCATTTTACATTAGAAGTGGGAACGATAGAAACATGATCAAAATAATTATGGGTGGAAGACAAGTTTAGTGAATTTGATGACCTCACTATCATGTATAATATTAATAAATTTACAATAATAGATGATGACTCGGAACCTTACGATGAGGGGGAATTAATAGTGGAATAAGGAGGAGATATGCCCTCAGGATGAAATTAAAGAATTTATGTACTATGAGATATAAACTACAATGTGAAAGGTATGTTACATAAGAAAAAAACCATACAAAGGGAAAATAACCACTGCACTAGAAAATTTGGTACTTTGGAGAAGAATAACTCACCATGTAGAACTAGCTTGACATAACAAACTACTAAAATTTTTGGGCATTGAATTAGTCAATGAGTACTTACAAAAAAAAATGAGGGCATTTCTGTAATAAGAGATAAGGATAAAATCCATTGATGATACACTCATGGTTACTTCTATGACATCATGGCATACTCATAAAGCAATAGTCCTCACTTGGAAAGATTTATGCGTAATACTAAAATTAAGGTTTGTAAAATCATAAAGTTATTTTCTAGAAATTAGAAACTATACAGGAAAAGTGAACCCAAGATCACATATTGACACGTGAAAATGTATGGATAGAAAGAGGTGAAATAGATAAATGCTTGTTGGTATAATTATTTTAGTCAACATTAGATGCATTCCATAAAACTTATTACTTACATTAGGAGATGCAAAAAGGTATCAGTAGATGGGCAAACTTAAAAATGGACTTTTTTAGAACTTTCAACTTTTGGGATTCAGATATTAGGGTTTGTTTATCACTGTGAAAGATAAAAACATTTTTATTCATGGAATATTTTGTCATAAAACAATAATTCTCAAGATTAAAAATAGAGGAAACAAAATTTGGACATATGTAAGATTGGTAATAAATTGGCACAATAGTAAGAGAATTATAAAATACTACGAAAATAAAAACAAAACGAATTGAAAAAACTAGCTTATTACTAAAAATTTACATAACGAAAAGAAAACAAGGAAGAAAAATTGGAAAAAATCAAAATGGACATTAAGGAGAATGACATTTGTTTGACACTATAAAAGATAAAACATAGTACTTATACCAACCTATTAAAATTAGAAAAGAGAATATCACCATAGAATGAAATCTAAAAATGACAAAACTAGGTAACTATTGGGTAGAAGAAAAGGTGGATAAGATAATATAATTATTAATGGAATTTGAGGATTTATTTCCAAGAAAATTCACTAATCTCAAATGAATCAAGGAAGATGTGGGGACTATGAAGATCCAATTGAAAGAGGATATTAAACCGTTGTGGAAAATACCATATAGACTAAATCCTAATGTTAAGGCAAAAGTCAAGATTGAATTGGATAAAATGTTAATTGGTGGAATTATAACTCCTTTGGAATATACTAAATGCATAATACCCATGGTGATTTAGAATAATAAAACTGGTGAGATATACATCTAAATTGATTACAATGAATTGAATAAGGCATGTCTGCATGATCCCTTCCCAACATAATTCACTAAAGAGATATTAGAGAGAATTTAAAAAAGATAAATATATTCATTCATTGATGGATTATCAAGATACCATTCAAGTCAGTATAGTACCAGAGGATAGATCAAAAATTGTGCTTACTATATAATAGGATCCTTTGTGTATATAGTGATGCCCTTTGGATTGAAGAATGCACCAAATGTCTTTAGATGAATAATGGTGAATATATTCTAGGATTTTGTACATGAGTTTTTGGAAGTGTATCTTGATGATTGGATGGTATACGAGTTAATCAAATACCATGTTTAGGCACTATGGATGATGTTTCAAAGACGCAGATAGTTGAATATTTCTCTAAATCTCAAGAAATGTATCTTTGGTACATACTTTGGTTCTTTATATCGAGACATGTAATGTGTAAATAAATATTGATAGTATATCCCCTTAAAAATACCATAATCATAAATATACCACCCCTTGAGACACAAAATGAAGTTATAACTATCTTTGGATATACTAGATATCACTATAAAGTCATAAGAAATTACGTAGCTATAAGTTTATCCATAGAAGAATTTTGAAGCTGTGGCATAACCAACTATTAGATTGGTCAAGATAATGTCATGAGTCATTTGATAATTAAAGAATAAGATTTTGGATTTCCCAATTCTAATATTTATATATTGGAAATTCCATTTCACATATATGTTTATGCCTCTGGAATTACAATAGGAGTAGCGCTAGCAAATCCTCATAAAAATATAGATCATCTAATTTCATTTTCTATTAAAATTTGGCAAGAGCAAAAAGAAACTATTCTAGCATAGAAAGGGAGGCACTTGCTATGGTTTACATGGTGTATAAATTTATGTATTAATTACTAAAAACTCCATTTGTATTATTTATAGATCATGAACCACATAAGTACTTAATAAATAAACCAATAGTTCAAGGAAGAAACTATTGCTAGTTCATGTTGTTTCAATAGTTTGATTTCAAAATTATGGTGAAACCTAAGAAATATAAATTTGGACCTAATTACCTATCCAGAATAAATATGGGGGAAGTTATAGGATTGATTAATGATGAGTTTCCTAGAGCTCACCTCTTTTGCATGGTAGTATTACCCAAATTTATGGAGGGTATTACACTTTTTTATCCAAGAAGAGTTTTTGGAGGAATATAATACATTACAAAATAAGAGATTGATGATGCAGGTTTATTTTCATGCTAATCAAATTAAGTAGGAACCCTATATAAAAAAGGAAGAGATGAGGTATTTTAGAAGGCAACATTACCACATGAATGATAAAATATATTAAGAGAAGCCCATGATGGAGTTGTAGGAAGGCATAACTACAGAGAATCTATAGGTAAGAAAATATTATTATCAAAACTATGGTCACCATCACTTTTTAAGGACACACATAAGTATGCAGGAAGCTATGATATATGTTAGAGAGTGGGTAAATCTAATGCTAGAGATGATATTACTCTCCACCCAGTCTTGGTGATAGCCCCATTCAAAAAATGGGAAATTGATTTTATAGGTCCCATCAAACCTATAACAAGGAAAACTAATTCTAGGTTCATTATCACTGGAACATAATAGATAATAAGATGGGCATAAGCTATCTTAATGTAATATTGTACCATAAAGACTGCTAAATTTTTTAGTATGATAATATAATTACAAGGTTTAGATTTATATTGAGTATAATAAGCAATCAAGGGAAACACTTCATTAATAACATAATGGTAGAATTATTGAAACACTTCTTGATCTAAAACTATTATCTACCAACACATGTTTGACTAATTTGATTGCTACTTGAACTTGAATGAATAATGGTGTATTATTTTCTATCATGTGCTGTGTCAATAAGCCTTATTTTTAAAAGGTGATGAATTTATTGTTATCCTTTAATGTTTTCATTATAGAGGTAATTGACATTGGTTATGTATCAATAGGAAGAGTTGTTTCTTGAAATATTTTGTATAATATGTCTTTATAGACCATTGATATGTTGAGTAACTATAGGATATAAATCTTAACATGAGTGTTATTTAGTTGATCAATGATGTCATACCCTTTGGGTTGATCATATTGCTTTGTGAGAGGTGGATGGGGTTGATAAGGAACATGTTGACTACCTTCATTCTATTGAATGATGGGAAACTCTACCTCATCTAATATTGACAATATGGACCAAAAAATCCAAAATAAGTTGTGGGTGAATAATAGGAGTAACATGGTAGCTAATACAAAGTTGAAATGTAGGGCGAAGAGGAAAAAGGAGTCATGCATTCCCTTTGGAATCTAGTAGTAAAAAATGCATCTCAAATTAGATGTTGCAACAATAGGATTAGAGGAAGGCTTAGATTGTTCATTGTTAATTTTAGCCTTATCATATTTAGATTCAATCCATTTAACCCATTTGATTACATAATTGATCCAAACGGGATAGATTACCCATGTAGAGAAATATTAAAATAGTGCCTTCATGAATTGTGTTAACTAATAATGTTCATTTAATATGGCCATGATTTATGTGTATTATTAGTGAATAATAAAAAATTAGGTCTAAAAATAAAACCCTAAGGCATAAATCTAAAACATCAAGGTCGAGTTGAAAATATGTTTTTATGTATGGAGATTATAAATTAGATCAAAAACCTTAAGAAAAAAAATATGGAACATTTAAAAGGTGAAAATATTTTTTGTATATGGAAATTAAAAATGAAACTTTAAACCTTGGGTGAAAATAATTGAAGCCTTGGAAGGATGAAACCCTAAGGGAAACTAGGGTTTGGGATGGTTCAATATGTGTACAGGTTCACCAATATGTTTTACCCTAATTTGAATTATACAAACCTAATAGGATAGAAACTTTAAATTTAATTCAAATATTAAGATATGACATTTGAACATACATGTAGATATAAAATACTGAAATTGATTGTAATAATTTGACAAATGGAATATACTAGATAGAGTAATAACAATAAAGGGATGAGTATTTAAATTTTATAGTTGACTATATGAATATGATTATATTTTAGAAGTGGATATCAAATAAAAATAGGCCTATATTTATCTATATTAAGAACTATAATTTTGTCTGTGCAGGGTCAATTTTATTGATCTAGGTTAGTATCACCAATCGATATTGACTTGGGCTAGTTAGTACCGACTTGTGCAAAATGGAGGGGTTGTGACCATATGGTCACCTTTACCTATATTTGTATGTTTTTTATATGTAATATTTAACCTTATGAGGCACACAACTCTATAAATTAGCTTCCTTCACCTTGAAACCCTAAGTGTGCTTGTGAGGGATTGAAACCTACAAAAAATGGGAAAATGTAATGGGATGAGCAGACCCAAATCACCCATGTTTGATGATTTTGAAATTATTCCACACATAACTCTTCCACATAGTGTGATTTTTAAATTATTCTCCTTTTCTATATGTATGTATCTAATGATTTAAATTTGACACTTGGCAATGTTTACTTTACCTTGGCTTTAGAGTGATTTAAAGTTGGCTTATGATTGCTTTTAGTGATATAATCACAATATGAAAATAATAAGAAAGATTTTCTCAATGTGAAATAGTATATAGACATGTACTAGATGAGTGCCTAATCCCCTTTAAATGAGACCTTGATTTGTTTATACGAGTCTAATTTGGTAATTTATCATGCCACCTATACACTAGGAAAATGGGTTGACCCTAAAGAAAGGTTTGATTTTAAAAAGTAACCATTGTTGGGAGGGGGTTGATTATGACCAGATTAGGTCAACATCAATTGGTTACACTAATAAAAACATACCAAATCAACCTATGTGTAGGTGGATTGAACTGAAGGTTTGGAGATGTTTATATAAGATATTTAACAGGTTTAAAATAGACAGTGAGGTTTCTTTAGATGTGTATCAACAAAACAAAATGGTCAACTTATAAGATATCATGTAAGTGTCAGATAATGGTGGATTAGGACTTATTTATGTGTTAAAGTCATACATGGTAAAAGTGTGTTAAGTGTTTCATATAAATTTCACTTATATTCTTTGGAGGAAAGAGAAAAGAAACTTGAGAAGGGTATGGTTAGTAGAACTTGATATGTTGTGTGCATGTTTAATCCAAATGGTTTTAGACACTCCTCTTTGGCTTGGGAGGAATGACCTTTAAATAAGAAATAACTAAAAAAAATGGTTTGATTAGTTAGATATTAGGGTGGATTGCCTAGCAAGATAGATCTAAGAAGCATGAGCTTCCTTGGAGGCTATCAATCCAGACTTTTAAATAATCAAGTTCTAAAAGATAAAGTACTAGCATATATCATATAAGATACTAAAATGAAATACAAGAAGTGATTGATAAATGAATAAATGAATTTGACTAATTATAGGAATAAACAAATTGATATTAATGCCAAATAAATTAGGTGTGGTCTAGAAAATAGGGTGAGGTTCTATGGTTAGGTAGAGAGTCTAAAACTAAGATTTGGTTAAGGTCTAGTGGGTGAAAATAACTTATTATTTATTTGTCTGATAGTGACCATCAGTGGTTGGGGTGACCATCGATGGTTAGGGTAATCATCAATGATTGGGATAGACCATTAGTAGTTAGGATAGACCATTGATAGTCAAGGTGACCATCAATGGTTACTATGGTTTTTGATCTGGTTCAAGAAAGTGATCTAATCATGTTACAAAATGGAAATCTTGAAGGTGGTTTTGGGTTAGGTTGGTTACAAAATAGAAACAAAATAACTAATTAGTAAGAATAGATACTTAGCTTATTTGTTGTTGATCTAAAGGAAGGTCGAAGGATCTATTAGTGAAACTTGGAGAGAATTTGATAGATTAATGATACTTGGCTATTGGCCAATGAGCGATAACACTTTAGATCTCTATCGCCCTTGTTGGTTCGCTAGTTTGCTGGAAGAACACCTATAAAAAGAAGTGCTTATACAAGAGGCTATGGATCTAGATATAGATGATTGATTGATTCTAGATCCTCTTTCATGTCCCCCTCCTCTCTTTTTATAAGAAGAAAGGAGAGGTGCAATAATAGGTTAAAAAGAGATTCAACAAGATCATATTTAGATTTCACATGCATTGGATTTTACACAAATTAAATGAGCTAATATATAAAAGCAAGTTAGAGTTGACTAGAGTTTGACTATTCAAGTGGTGGGAACCTGACCATTGATGGTCAGGCCTAACCATTGATGGTTAGGATGACTATTAATGGTTGAAAGTCAAAGGTAAAGTTTGGTAAGAAGCTTTAGTTACTTGGTTAGCTAACTTACCTAGCTTAGGCTTATGGTCAAAGGGTTGTGGGATGGTCCCTAGGGGGTCATTAGGTGGTTTATGGGTATTTCAACATCTAGTATCATTGTGTGTGGTTTATGTCTATATTTTGCCTCTTTTTGTTATGTAATTTATATCAACAAGTTCAAAAACAAAAATGGATTGAGGGTAAAAGGTTTGGTTTCCTTGAGTATGGGAGGAGGTATTCCCCCTCAAACCAAGAATTGATGAGGTGAAATAAAATTGGGTGTGGGTTTGATAAGTGGTTAATTTGGTGTTTATTTGGTGGTTGATAAGTTGGGCACTAAAGCATAAATATGCACACAAAGTGTGACTAGGTAGCCATAGTTGGTAAAAATTAAGGTTAGTATTATAAGGATAAGTGACAAGTGGACCATATGGCCATATATGATGGTTGGGATACACTCATAAACTTAGGTTTTTAAGAAAAGGTTAATGTTTTGATTGGTATCCAAGGTAGGAGGTACTCCCCTAAAGACACAAATTGGTTAGGTGTGCACAAGGTAGTGTAAGTTCAAAAAACTATGCAATATAGAAATTTAGTTGGAGTGATCAAAAGGAGAAAGGCAAGGTCATCACAAAATGTGTGCTATGTTTGGGCCAAAATGGCCAAGTGAAATGTTTTGATGTGAGTTGTAGTTGTGTTTGTCATAGAATGCAATATACAGTGGTTGAAATTTGGGAAGGAAAAGAAAACTCTAATATGATGACCATCGACGATCAGGGTTAACCCTCAGGATTGACCATTGGTGGTCACCTTAATCATCAACTGTCAAATGTCAACCTTAAAAGAGTATAGACAAATGAACTATCAAGGGTCATAATGGCTCATTTGAGTAAACTAACTTTTAATGACTAGAATTTGGCATCTTGTGAGAAAAACATTGATGACTGAGGGTAATAGTGTAATCGATCGAGTGAGTGAGGTGTTGAGTTGATCAAGGGTGGACTAGAGATTTAACCTAATTAGGATGTAGTGTGGATAAGGGAGAGCATGGGGATAGTTAGATATGGGCCTTAGGGTTCTTCATTGATGATGGTCGAGGAATGAGGTAGGTGGTGTATTTGGAATTGATAGGTTAAATACAAATTTTGTTGGATTTTATTTGTGTTTCTTGGATAGTTGGGTGTGGTTGACCTAGGTTTAGTTTTTAAAAAGGTTTATTTGTTTTTAAAGGTGAAATGGTAGTTTGGGTTCAAATTGGGAGGGGTAGGGTAGGTAGAGGAGGGTAGATTAAATATTAGATTAGTTTGTGTGAGTTATGGTGGTCATTTGGGGTGGTAGGGTTTAGGTTTGATCACTTTACAGTGACCATTAGTGGTCATGTGTAACCATTGTCGATCACTACCAACCATCGACAGTTGATAAGTGACCATCATAGGTCACTATACAATGACTATCAATGATTGATTACCTAATCATTGATGGTCACCCTGAACATCGATGGTCAACAAGAGTTGGAGAAGTTAAAAATTTATTGAATGTTGTAAATTTGAATGATTTAGGGTTTATGTAATGTAATATTTGAATGTTTAGGTAAAATTGAGGTCAAGGGTAATGTTTTATATTTGATAGGAAGTAGTTTAAGGTTAAGGGTGATAGTTAAATGTTAAGGTTTAGTTGTTGAGGCTAATGTTTGAGGGGTAGTGGGTTAATTGTGTAGTTAATAGTTATCGTGGAAAGTTTATAGGTATTGATAGTTAAGGATAAGGTAAGTAGATGAAGGTGAAGAATAAAGTCATAATGATTTTAGGTTCATAGGTAATGGTTGAGAATAGCTAAGGTCAATGTTTGGTAGGTAATTTAGATGTTGTAGGTTGAATGTTGATTGTTTAGTCTGTAGATAAGATAGGTTAAGGGTTTTGATTTGTAGATAATATGTATGCATAGGTCATAGTAGGCAAATGTTATGAGTTGAAGAGATTAGTATAAGAGGTAGGTGTAATATGTTGAGTTTGTAGGCAAAAAATAGTATAGAGAAATAAGTGTGTTTGTTATTGAACCTTGCAAACACAGGAGATGATTCAGATGAGGGACAAAGTGCCCTAGATTTTTGATGAGATTCATTGAGGTATGACTACTGATGATAGGGCACATATGGAGGACATGGGCCTTGGTGGTATAATGAATTAACAACATGTACATTAAGACATAGTGATGTTAGTGGCACTCATTAAGAGATGGGATCCTCCCACTAATTCCTTTTTGTTTCCTACAAAGGATATGACAATCCTACCTAAGGACATCCACAGGATTGTGTAGCTACCCATATAGGGGAGATGATCTACTATATTGAGAGGGATGAATGGGATGAGTTTATGGAACTCTTGTATAGATATTTCATGGATTTTAAGAGGTGGCACTATAGAGGTTTTCATTACACACTGCTCTACCAAAAGGATAGGGATACGAGGAGGCTTTTCACTATGATGATGGTAGCGGTGATGTGCTATGCATTACCTGATTTTAGTAGTGGGAGGTTTCATTTTTTATTTCTAGGGGTGATGATGGAGATGTTTTTAGGTCACATAGTGTTCACATGGGCACCTATGCTGCTAGTTTAGATTTACCAAGAGCTATGGGTATTTTGTGCCCATAGAAGATATGGGATTAGTGTCAGCTTCATCCTCCATTACTAGGCCTACAAACACATCTGGGTACTGAGACTGATGGGGCTACTATGTGAGGGTTATGCTTAGATGGATTTTTGAGTTAGATACATGTGGTGGAGTGATTATTCTCTCTCTAGAATAGGAGGAGGGTCACATGACATTGACTAGTTTAGAGGCTAGTTAGATGTCTTAGTCATCAAAGACATGATTTGAAGACCATATGTTAGGTTTTTAGGGTGGTCACATTACATGAGCCATACTCTATCCTTATAGAGATATAGATGGATATACAATAGATGAGAGGGTGAGATAGAGCTCATAACATTTGATAGGGTACAAAGGTAGTTTGGCCTCATGTAGGATATACCTAGGGTGTTCTCGAGGTATAAGAGGGAGGATGTAGAGTTCCCACTACCTGTTCCATAGCCATTACATGATTTCATTGACCATAAGGAGATTACGATAAGGATAAAGATAGATGATATAGGTGTCATAGATGGGTATCCTACATGGTACCAGTCAATTTATGCCATAGCTGATATTGGTCTTAAGGATGGGGGTCAATAGGATATGGATGTTGATGTCAGAGGAGATGGGTAGTAGGTTTAGATGTCAGGGGTTGGTGACCCAAATATATAGGCAATGAAAAATGAGAGGGA
Source organism: Torreya grandis (assembly GCA_037957365.1). NCBI lineage: Eukaryota > Viridiplantae > Streptophyta > Pinopsida > Cupressales > Taxaceae > Torreya > Torreya grandis. Next base: position 2,975,882 of record JARHVA010001166.1, on the reverse strand, counting down.
CTAGGCATGAGTGGATTTAACCACAACATAACCATCCTTAGTAGTGGCACATGCATTACTGACATCAGTGTAAGGTTAGTTGGTCATTGTTATAGGTGAGAGAGATTAGGCTAAATCTTAGCTAGCCTTGGTGACATAGGAGAGAGATTTTTTTTGGCTAGTAGGAGGTGGAGTACAAGTAGTGGTGGAACTAGTAGGGACTATCCCTATACAAAGATATGTAGTAATTATGAAGGAGATGTGGTATTATGAGGCCTTTGTCTTTAGGCATTGTCTGGATGAGCTCTAATGGGGTGAATACAAGATTAGGATTGCACAAGGTGTAGGTACATAGACACCAAGTCAGTGGGCCACATATATGGGTGGATAGGTAGGTACAAGATGATAGGCTATAAGAGGTAGTGGTGCCCAAGGATTTTAGTGTTGTTTATGAGACATTATAATTTTTGATGTTCCATATGATTTTGATACTAGCCTAAGAGCCAATGCAGTGAGATATATATTTTTGAAAGAAATATGTATATTGATGTAGACATGATAATGATTATGTGATCATAGAATCATGATTTATAGATATGATCTTTGCATATGGATTGTGGTTCATGGTTATGATTTTTATGTTGATTATTTTTTATTATGGTTATACTCATGATGAGTCGACTCACCTAGCTAGGCATGTGATGATATGTTTCTTTATTCATATTTATGATGATGTCTGATATGGATTGATGTTATGATATGATTATGATGATAATGTGATATTATTTATGAATATGATCATGCTTATGACATTTATGATTATGGTTCTTGATGTTCATTATTCATGGATGATTTTGCTATGATGTTGACATGATGATATTGTATGGATTTTGATGCTAAAATTTAATGAGTATATACTTCCTTATTTAGATTTAGACATGTGGTGAATATGGTTTATTATGATTTTGATATGATGTTGATATGATGATATTATTATGGATTTTGATGATGATATTATGTGATGTGGTTATGATTATTGTCAGTTTGTTTAAATTAAAGTGAAACACATAAAGTAAGTTAAACAACAAAACCAGATTTGAGAAAGAGAAGATAATCAAGGGACAAATGTTTAAGTGAATATATCAACCAATATGAGAGAATGATAAAGAAGCATGATGCTTCTTCTTTGGCAAAGAATAAAACAAACCGAAGGGGGATTGGGTTAAGGAACATAATCCCTTTGAATGCTTCACATTAGCATTCGTTAGTTGGTTAAAAAGGTGTCTTAATCACATTATGTCAAGTGAGCTCAAAAATCCCTAGATTATAGTGTATGAAGGGGAGGGAGATGAAAATAGAGCCTTATTGGGAGACTAGCTTGCCTCTTCTGTAGGTCATCAAAGAGCCAGTATAAATAAGTCCATGTCATATAAGGTGTAGACTAATCGATGCAGGAAGTATAATTATGAAAGCCTATTATGGCTTCTAAATTATTCTAGTTTTTTAAATTTTGATAATAGGTCTTTTGCTATTTGGTTATTACTTGGGAGGCTTTGGGGAAGTTGATTGATGTGGGAAGCTTCCAAGAAATTGTTATGATTTTTCAAATGCTTTACACTACCATCCTTCAAAGGAGTGGTATAAGTTTTGTATGCTCTATTCAAGGCTTTTTAAAACTATCCTTCAAGGGAGTAGTCTACCTTATATTGATCAATTTTGATATGTTTTTGCAACTATCCTTTGAGGGAGTAGTCTATGAATGTTAGAGAGTGACCTAAATGGATTCTTTTAATTTTATTTTGATGTTTGATTTTGATGTCATGGACTTGATTATATAGGATTAAAGGGTCACCTTTTATGAAGGTAAAATTAAAAGCACAAGAAGGTTGATTAGGTGTAAAAGAGGTTGAGGTGAAAACAATCATGGGAATCTATCCTAGGAAAGGGGTAGAAAGTACCATGAAAATCATGGCACTAGTAGAGCCATGGTACCCATTGTTCAAGATTATGCTATGGTTATGATAGATAATCACATGATTCAATTTTAATCGATTTTACCTAAAATAGGGAGATGGATGGGGTTTGAAAAAGGGATGAGCTTAAGTTGGACAAAAGGTGAGTTTGATGCTATTTTAATAAAAGAAAGGACATAGATGTGAAACATTGAGGGGTTCAGGTTCTAGGTTCCCTTTAATAGAGGATAATTGGTAATCTCTTGATCCATACTTATGCAATATGATATAAGGTCCAAGCCAATTGAAAGCAAACTTGTCTCACTTGCTTTTATCCATATTGGTGATATGTTGATTTTCCTTTAGGATGAGGTCTTTGATATTTAATTATCACACTTTAAGGTGTTTATTATAATTGCATTTGATGAATTCTTGATAGACATAAAGATGAGTGAATATGGCTAAATGACACTTGTCAATTAGCTCAAGTTGGGATAAACATTCTTGATGATAATCGCTCTCAAAGATGAGATCTCATAGGGATTTATGAAGAGAGGGAATTTAGACTTTGAGAGGCAAGATAGCCTCGAATCCAAAAACTAGAGAAAAAGGGGTAGCACCCATAGGGGTTTGAATATTAGTATGATATTCCCATAAGGTGAAGGGGATGTGTAAATGCCAATCTTGACTATATATGTTAACCATTTTAGTTAGCATGTTATTGAGAGTTTTGTTAGAGACTTTTTCTTGTCCATTTGCTTGAGGATGATAGGGTGAAGAGAAACTTAACTTGGTGCCGAATGCATCACAATGACCTTGGACTTGTTTATTATTAAATGATTTGCCATTGTTGATGATAAATTTGTGAGGAATATCAAAATGATAAATGATGTGATGATTGATAAATTTGATAATATTTTTAGCTTTGGTTGAGACAAGAGGACTATCCTCTACCCATTAGGTAAAGTATTCAGTCCTAGTGATGATAAAATGATGTCATTATGAATAATGGGGGTTAATTTAACTAATAAGGTCTAGAACCCATTATGAGAAGGGCTAGAAATATATGGACATGTGAAGACTATGACTAGGTGCATGATGTAAATTGGCATGTTGTTACACTTAACACATTTTTTCACACAATCACATCAATCTAGGTTAAGGGTAAGCTAGTAATAGATAAGATGAAAGATGCATTTAACAATGATGAGTCTACTAAAGTATCCCCCATAGATCCCATCATGCATTTACCTGATAGCATGAGAGGCTTTGTGACTATGTAGGTAGAAGAAGAGGATACCGTCAAAGATGCATTTGTAAACAATTCCCCTCAATATGGTATACCATGAGGTGCTCTAGAAAAACACTCTTCAAGCATTCTTAGAAAGACTAAAAGGAATGATTACAAGGTAAATAAATTTGAAGGTCTGCTAATACTAAAGGTTGGGTTGGGTCTCTTCCATAGTAAAGATGGTGGGAGAGTCTGGTTTGACATAAGAAGGTTGGGTAAGTCTATGGATAATGATAGATAGATTAGATTCAGAGGGTGCAGATGGGATTTAAGAGGTGAGGGAATCCATCATATTGATAAACTTATTCATATATCATGGGGTGGTTTGTATACAATAGTGTTCAAATGAGGCTAAGAGTACATCAACTAATTTTTTATACTATTTCGAAACATCATTTTTGTATTGATAAGAGCCATTTATTTGATTGACCACAAGTTGAGAGTCACCAAAGATATTGATCATTTTGACTCCCAAGGCTAATGTAGTCAAGAGGCCTATCACTAAGGCTTTGTACTCAACCATATTGTTGATACATTCAAAATCTAGCTTGAAGGATAAAGGAAGAGGTTCACCATGAAGGGGAATAAGGATGATGCTGGCTCCCACACCACATTTACATTTTGATACATCAAAGAACATGGTCACTTGATAGGTGAAGTTTGCCTGAGAGAGGGTTACGATGGACTAATCTGGAAACTCAAGAGGAAGAGGTTGATTGTTTGCTAGGGGTGATTTTTCCAATTGGGTAATAATGACTTTCCCTTTAATTGAATTTTATCAAGGAAAGTCAAAGTCAAACTTAGCTAAAAGCATGAGCCACTTGGACATACATTGGTTTTGGTATGGCTTAGAGTGCATATACTTGAGTAGGTCGATATTGGTGATGAAAAAGGTTTTATGATTAAGAAGGTAATGATGATGTTTGGTGGCCATATATACCAAGGTAAGGTAGAGTTTCTAAGTATGGGTGTACCAAGTTTCATAGTCTACAAGCATACAACTAATGTAGTAGGTATATTGATCTTTATGTTATTCATCCTAATGAGAAATCATTGCCCCTAAGGAGTGGTCAATGGTAGAGATATAAAGGTAAAAAGGTTGATATTCTTTGGGAGGAGTGAGGATAGGAAAAGATAAAAGGTGCTCTTTAAATGAATTAAGGGCCTTTTAACAGTCATTATTCCACTTAAAAGATACATCCTTATTTAGAAGGTGGTGAAAGGGTTGACATTGGTTTGAGAGCTAAGAGATAAAGTGATGAATGGATTGGAGCTTCCCCTACAAGCTAAATAGTACTTGAGGTGGGTAGGAGGAGGCATGTCAAGGATTGATTTGATTTTGGTTAGATCAACTTTGATTCCCTGAAGGGAGATGATAAAGCTAAGGAGCTTTCCTGAAAAAACCCTAAAAATACACTTCTTAGGGTTAAGGTAGACAAGGTAATGGATAAGTTGCTCAAAGATAATCTTAGGAATGGCCAAATTATCCTTACGACCTTTGGATTTTCCTAGAAGGTCATCAACATAGTATTTGATAATTTTTTAGATAAGGTCATAGAAGATGTAGGTCATAATATGTTGGTAGGTTTTAAAAGGCATGACCCTATAGTAAAAATTCCCCCATGAGGTGATAAAGGTGGTTTTGTGTTGATCATCAGGGGAAATTAAGATCTAATTGTAGCCCAAGAATATATCCATTAGAGATAACATCTCATGGTTGACTGTAAGATCAACTAGTTGGCTAATTCTTGGTAGAGGAAAGTCATATTTTGGGAAAGAAAGGTTAAGGTCACAAAAGTCCACATAAATATGAAGTCCCCCTATGGCTTTGGTGATAGATAAAATATTCAAGACCTATTGGGGATAGTCAATGGGTTAAATGAAATTGATGGATAGGAGACATTGAAGCTCTTATTTGATGAGAAGTGATATACGAGGGTACACTCACCAAATTTTTTGTCTAATGGGCTTGGCATCATGATAAGTGACTATGTTTTGGGTAACAATGGAGTGATCGATTCCTAGCATGGCACTGTAAGACCAAGCAAATGTTGTGCTATGGTCTTACATGAAGGAGGGGAAGTATCAAAACTCTTTAGAATTTAGTAAGTGGCCAATTTTGACAATGCATGGGTTATCCAGACTACCCAAGTTGATATTCATGGTGGATTTGTTAAACATGGTTGAAGTCTCATGAGGAAGAGATTTGTGGATAGAATAATCTAGTGTACTAAGATAGATGATAATGGAATCATCATCTTGACATTAAATGGTATTGATGGTAGGAGATTCATCTTCTAACATTTTAGGGTGGGTCAGAAGAATGGTTACGGTCACCCCATACTTTTTATAAGTCAAGGGTTTGAGGTTGATCATGTTGATAAAAAAAGTTAGGGTGGGTAATGTCAGAATCCTCAGTAGTTGATGGTGGAGTGGATGGTGAGGATGGGATTTCTTCATCAATGATGGTAATGGGAGGTGGGTTTGTTTTTTATTTAGGTGGCATGAAATTGAGGCCATGAATTTTATGAGGTTTTTAGGTTTTGATTAGAATAAACTCATGTGGCACATGTTCATATCGACTTATATCAAATCCCTTCCAAGCACACCTATAAAGGTATATCTGGGCAAAGTTTGATTTGTCTAGATAGGAAAAATTGGAGGTGAATGGTTGAGGTAAAAAATAGGTGGTAGACGTGTTGAGGGGTTTATCAAGTCTCCCATAGATAAAATTGGTTTGAAAAGTTTAAGGTCCAAAAGGAATAATGGTTTTAATATTGGGGTCATAATTAGGTTAGTGGTCAAGTTTCCCATACTCTTGGGGAGTAGGGAAAGTGTCAAGGGTGAGAAGGCGATACTCCCCCAATGAAAGATACTAGAAGGGTAATTCCAAAGTGTCCATCATGGGGATTTGGGTAGAAGGAATGGATAAACTAGTGGAGGATTCAGTGGTAGAGGGGGATGGAACTTCATCTTTTATCGGTGAAGGCTTGTTGGATGGAGGAAGGAGAATGTTGTTGGGTCGGTTCGTCATATTGCATGATGTGAAAGGATTTAGGTCAACTTGTATGGTAATAAATTATACAAATTTGATGCACTAGTGTAGGGTAGATGACACACAACCCATGGAATAAATCCAAAGGTATTTCAATAAAATGTTATACTAGAATTCTCCTTCTACTACATAGAAGAGCTCAGGAAATGTGCCGTGTCCTAGGTGAATGTGCAGGATAATAGTTCCTAAACTCATGGTTATGGTATTGTTGAATAATCAGAGCACTGTTGAGGTTTTTGACATAGTTTTGTTAGGTAATTTGAGTTGGTTGTGTGCATGGGAGGATATAATGTTGATACTAGCTCCTCCATCAATCATAACCCTCTTGATGCAGGTTTGGTTGATATATGTGATAATGAAGAGGGGAAGATCTAGGTCATCTAGATGGATGGAATGTATTTCCAAATACTTGAAGGTAACAAGGTTAGAAATGTGAAGAGCTTTGACAAAGGCTGCTAGAGGTTATGGGTCTTCTAGTTGAACCTCTATAGATTGAAATGCTTCTATCATTACTTGGTGATGATGAGGTGAGGTATTGATTAGAGCATACAAACTCATCTTCATTAACATGTGGTGAAACTATTTGAGAACTACTCATTGGATTGATTTAGATAGATTAGAGTGAGAGGGTCCCAAGATGGACACTTTTGGTTTGGTTGAAGGTAAAGGTGATTGGTGTTGGCTAGGTGATTTTGTGGTAGAAGAGGGGTATGTCCATGGAATAAACACTTTTGTCTTTCCCTTATCCTTTGGATGAACTTACGATCATGTGATCACATGGATGGTATGGATTAGGGGAAGAGTTAGGATAGATGATTGCTTTAATTCCTCTTCAATCTAAGGTGAGAGTGGAGGAGTAGATATGTGTTAGTTGATGGCTGTTGCTTCTTGGATCGGTGTTGAGATCATAGGGGGATCATTTGATAATAATTCATCCTTATGATATATTTTATGGGATATCACCTAGAAATATTTTTAATTCTCCATGTCATGCCTAGGTGTCCTATGGTATGAACATACTAAATTGTCATTATACCAAGATAGTTTAGGATTGTGTGGGTCAAATGGTCTGATAGGTGGCAAGGTTAAGAAAGATGATTGAAGTAGCCTATTTAGGATGTTTGAGTAAGACTCAGACAATGGTGGAAAAGGCATAGGGGTCTTGGTTTTAGGAGTTGAGTTAGAAGCCCTTTTAAGAGTGGACCTTATGGTAGAGGTTTTGGGTAAATGAGTATTTTTAGTGGATAATTTTTGTTTTGGTAGAGAGGTTGATAGTTTGGGGTTAGAAGGTTTTAGGGTAAATGTTTGAGAGATAATAGGTATATTCATGGGGGGTTTAGTAAAAATAAGTGTGGATGAAAGTGGGAGGGATGTGTAGCTAAAAGTGGTAGATGGGTTTTGATTGGGATGGTTGGTTTCCCAATTAAGGTAGAGGGATGAGGTCCCAAAATAAAGGGAAAAGTGGAGAGGGGAGGTAGAGTTTTGGTTTTTGGGCTTCAAGGTGGTTTCACCTTATTTGTGAGCTTATCTTGCGGTTTTTTTTATAGGTTTAGTGGGCTTAAATCCATCATTATTGATGGGTGAGTAATGTTATGAGTAGGAGATATGCCAAGGTTCTTGGTGGGTCTGGTTAGAATGGTAGATGGTGATTTAGTGACTTGGGTGAGTTTGGTTCTGATGGTGCTACTATAGTTTGATGGTTTGAGGTGTGTGATGATTGGGTTGTGGTAATAGTGGATTTAATAATGGAAAGGGTAGGTTGTTCTGATGAACAAGGTTCTTGTTTGGTTCTATATAGAAGCCTAAGCTATTAAAAAAGGTGGCCTGATCTAGGTTAGGGTTGGATATGAATTCTAAGTTTTTAACTAGGTTGGAGAAGGGTTTATAGATGGGTCTAAATCCCCTAATAGTGGATTTAAAGGATAGATCTAGGGGTTGAGGGGGAGGAATGATTACCTCATCTTTTTCTTGATCAAGAGGTTCCAATATCTAGGAAGGTAACTCCTTGGTGGGAGGTGTAGGCAAAGTGGTTTCATCCTTAGGAGTGCTTACTAAAGGAAGAGTGGATTGTTGTATGATTGAGGAAAATGATGAAGTGGGAATGGTTTCTTATTTTGATGTGCATGTTAAAGAGGAGGTTGGTGACTCCACTACCTTAATAATTGGATTAGGGGAAGAGGTGATTTAGTCTATGGTCTTCTTAGTAGTAAGTTTGCTAAGAACTATATTGACAATATGGGCCTCATGAGCATGAGAAGGTTTTGCTTTATTTTCACTATTGGAAAAAGGAGCATGGTTGGGAAATGGTTGTCTGAAGATGTCGAGTGATTGGTTTGGGGGTGCATTGGGGTTATCCAACACAAGTTCCCCCTTATCAATGAGAGTTTGAACAATGTTCTTGAAGGTATTATACCTACTAACATCATGTCTAATGACTCAGTGGAAGGTGAATTTTTTTTTCTCCTTGTACCAACTTGGTACAAGATGTGAGGAATCAAATTGTTGTAGATGTTTGATCAAGGGAAGATGTATGATGTTGGCCTTTAATAATTTCTCCAAGACCAAATCATATGACTCTCCAAGAAGAGTAAATTATTTTTGGGTGTTATGGATTGAGTTCCTGGTGCTTTGATTGGAGGAATTGGAAGAGTCAAATTAGTTAACAATGGACAGAGGGATAGTTTTAAGGACAACCACATTTGTGATTCCCTTGTTTTGGAATTAGTGTTAGTCTGGTTGGGTTTAGAGGAAGAAGCCTCATTTGATTTAAAGGTGGAGTTCTTGTTTCTTAGTTTCAACTTCCCCTCATCAATGGATTTGTTCTCTAGTTTTTGTGCCATGGTGAAAGCTTCATCAAATGTCCTAAAGCTTTGGATCCATAAAGTAGAGGAGATGTGTTTGGTGTAGGCCTAAGCAAAGAGTTCAATTAGCTTGGGTTGGGGTAGAGAGAATGAGAGTTGGTTTATTATAATTATCCAATGGGTCACAAAGTTAGCAATGGATTCATCATAAAATTATTGAGTGGAGTAGAGATCAGTGATGAAGACTTTCTTAGATATGTTTTTGAAAAAGTGATCTAAGAAAATCTGAGCTAGTTGGGTAAAAGAAAAGAGGGAGAGCTTTGTAATAACACTATACTAATCTAGTGCCATACCTAATAGAGACATGGGGAAGTTTTGAATAAGGAGAGTATCATCGTAGGCAATCATATAACATGAATGCCTAAATTCTCTTAGGTGATATTGAGGGTCTTCCTTACTCTGAAACTTCAAAAACTTTGAAAGTTCTCATTGAAGAGCATATGGTCAAATGGGGACAAATGGGTGAATTGGTTCATTATAGATTTGGTCATATGACAAAATATTATGAGCTCTAGAAATGGATGACTCCAAAGTAGTCATTTTGTCCATTAACATTTTGACAAGGTTAGTTTGGGGTTGTACACTCCCATGGTTGTAAGGTGGATTGTGTTGGGTTTGGGTAGGTGTAACATATGGGTAGCTGGTGGGGGGTTAAGAAGCTACCACATATTGGTATGTGGACATGGGTGGTTTGGATGATGCCACATATGAATACGTGGAGATAGGTGGTTGGGTGGGAGGTAGAGGTGTATACCTTTGTGGGTTAGGGATGTAGCTTGGGTTTGGTGCAATGGGAACCTATTAAGAGATTAACATAGGTTGGGTAGGAGGCAAATTTGGGTTAGTAGATAGAGGGTAGGTGGTAACTTTGATACTGATAAGTGGAAGGGTGGAAGGTATGGGAACCACCAAGCTCTAAAATAGAGTGGAGGTAGGTAGGTTGGAAATGGGAGGAATTATGGTGGCACTAGCAAAGGGTACTCCTATAGTAAGGGAAGTATTAGTGCCTAAAGGTTGGGTTGATCCTATAATAAGAGGGTTATTAGTTGGGGAAGAAGGTGATTGGGTATTGTTTGGTTGCGTGGGTTGGTTTTAGATGGTGGTATCAGTAGGATTATGGGTAGAAGATGATGCCTAGGTGATTAGAGGTTGAATGGAGATGGTGGAAATGGAAGTGTCACCCATAAGGTGGGATGGTATGTCATAGGGATAGTCAATAAGTAGAACTGAAGTAGGGGTAGATGAGATATAGTGTTAAGGTAAAGCTAGAGGGATATGGGGTTGTTATCTAGAAAGGTGGAAAAATCCACATCACCTTGGGCAACCATTTGAGGGATGGAAGGAGTCCCAAAAGGATGAGGAGAACTTTATAATCTGAGATGTTCTCCATGGATTAGGGAGAAGAGGAAGATGGATTATTAAGAGGTGGGTCTTGGTTTGCTTGGTTTCTTAGTTATTGTCTAGCTAAAACCATGCAGATGAGGAAAGGAGGAAGATACAAGTAATCTCACAACTCAAACAAAGAGAATACAAGGAAAAGTCAAGGAAATAAAACACACACTAAATCACATTAAATCTTAAGGTTGTTTTTAGTCTCTCTTATGGCTTATGCCTTAAGCTTTAAGAATTATGTGACTCTAATTGGCTTATAGAATGGGTACTAGAAAATAAGTCTATGGTTGGTTTCAAGTTGTGTTTAGGCTCTCAAAGGGATATGTATTGAAATCAATATGTGGCTTGATGTTGGGGCCTTACCCCTCACTTCAAACACCAAAATGATAAGGGCATCAGGTGCTTAGCTAAGATATGCTAATTAGTAGAGATTATACTCAACTAGAGAGCTGAGTTGGTTCTCCCCTTGGTGTTGAAATCCAAGTAGGATGGTCTGGAAAGGTGATCACTAGGTAATGAAATCTTAGTCGGGCCTTATGTCAATGTTTAATGCTTGATTAGATATAAGTGGTTTGGTCTTGTGTGTGTGATAAGAGTGAATTTATGATTAATTCACTTGATTAATTAAGCTATGTGAGCTAAAATAAGCAAGAAAATAATGGATGCAGTCATTTTAAAGCCTAAAAATGAAAATTTGATTTCATTGTATGAGAAAAAAATAAAAAGGAACACCTAGATGAAACTATGAACCTAAGAAAAGACTCAAGGGTCCCACTGGGCATGCCAAAAAATTTCAAATAAATTTTTCTTATATTCTTTGGAGGAAAGAGAAAATAAACTCGAGAAGGGTATGAATAGTAGAACCTGATATGTTGTGCATGTATTTGATCTAGATGGTTATAGATACTTCTCTTTGGCTTGGGGGAAATGACCTGTAAATAAGAAAGCACTCAAATAAATGGTTTGATTAGTTAGATGATAGGGTGGATTTCCTAACAAGATAGATCCAAAAAGCATGAGCTTCTTTGTAGGCTATCAATCCACACTTTTAAACAATCAAGTTCTACAAGATAAAGTAATAGCATATATCACATAAGATACTGAAATGAAATACAAGAAGTGCTTGATAAATGAATAGGTTAATTTGACTAATTATAAAAATAAACAAATTGATATTAATTCCAAATAAATCAAGTGTGGTCCATAAACTAGGGTAAGGTTATGTGGTTAGGTAGAGAGTCCAAAACTAAGATTTGGTTAAGGTCTAGTGGGTGAAAACAACTTGTTTATTTGTCTGATAGTGACCATCGATGGTTGGGGTGATCATCAGTGGTTAGGGAAACTATCAATTATTTTGACAGATCATTGGCAGTCAGGGTGATCATCAGTGGTTGGGATAGACCGTTGATAGCTAGGGTCACCATCAACAATTACTATGATTTTTGATCTAGTTCAAGAAAGTGATCTAGTAAGGTTATAGAATGGAAATCCTAAAGGTGGATTTGGGCTAGGTTGGTCATGAAATAGAAACAAAGTAACTAATTAGTGAGAATAAATACTTATATTTCTAGTTGTTGATCTGAAGGAGGTCAAAGGATCTATTGGTGAAACTTGGAGCAATTTTGGTAGAGTAACAATACTTGGCTATTGGCTGATGAGTGGTAGCACTTTGTATCTATATCACCCTTACTAGTTTGCTAGTTCACTAAAAGAACACCTATAAAAGGAAGTGATGATGCAAGAGGCTTTGGATCTATATGTAGATGATTGATTGATTCTAGATCCTCTTTCACATCCTCCTCCTCTCTTTTTATAGGAAGGGAAGAGAAGTACAATAATAGGTTAACAAAAGATTCAACAAGCTGTATAAATCTAGCTTTCACATGCATTGGCTCACACATGAATTAGATGAGCTAAATATAAAAAACAAGGTAGAGTTGACTATTTAGGTGGTGGGAAACTAAATATTGGTGGTCAGGCCTAATCGTCAATGGTTAAGATGACCATTAGCGATCGAGGGTCAAAGGTAAAGTTTGGTAAGAAACTTTAGTTAGTTGGTTAACTAGCTAACCTAGCTTAGGCTTGTGGTTGAGGGGTTGTGGGATGGTCCCTAGTGTGTCCCAAGGTGGTCTATGGGTATTTTGCCATCTAGAACCATTGTGCAGTTTTATAGTGTCTACATTAAGCTTGTCATTATCAAATACCAAATACCATATTTTAGTATCTACAATGTCTACATGGTAAACCATAAAACCAATCAAGTGTATAATCTTTCAAACTTCTTAGAAATAGTTTAGTTAACAATTTATCATCATAGTAAATGTATTAACAAGAGGTATATAATGACTTAATGTGATTCAAATCATATACCTTTCCATTCAATAATTATAATTTTGGATCTAAAAATCCTATTGGAAATAGATATGCAAACACTTCAAAATCCAAAGGATTTAAGAAAATATCATTATAAGTGACTCTACCTTTTTAGCATTTGAGACATTTGAGAAAAAAACTTTTGATTTGATTTTTATATTCACATAATGTATGCGTCATAGTATTTCTTCTAAGATTGGTATAAAAATAAAAGGTGAACAAGTAGAATATATTGGAATAAAAGACTTTTGCACAAGAGACTTTATCCAAATCATCAAGCCCACATTTTTTGCATCCAAGCTGTTGAGTGCATGGTTTTTTACAACTTTAGGTTTGCATTTTTTTAGTGATTATGTTTATTATATCAAAGAATCCAAAAATCTCACTTAGTTTTCTAAAACTTTGTTTCAATCACTAATAAATTGCATTTCTTCTCCTTTCCATAATTGGCTATCTAGATTTGAAAATAGTAAGGAAAATAATATGTTTTGTGACCTATATTATAGTAAAAAATAGCTTAGATACCTTGATATTTTTCAATTCCCCCTCAATAATATATAATATAAAAACTAACACTCAAGTAATTACAATAATGCATCAACTAGGCAAATGAGTGTAATGCAATGCATGTTAACTTGAACTTATGTACTATAATAAATTCTTAATTTATCTAAACACTTGTCGATGTTTAATATATTCATATGAATAATAAAATTTAAATGCCCTTTTTAGATGATCCTTATATGCATAAATGCACTATGATGTATGTGTCTTTCTAGATAATTTGAATTCAAATTAGGACCCAATTGATATACAAATTGATATTAAACAATCAAACAAGTGACAAGATATGACAACAATAGGTGCACCCTAACTAACTGGGACCTTGAAAAACTAATAAACATACACTCCACAATTTTGGGTGTAAAAAATGTGAAGTGTATGGTTTTATCAATATCACCACATTAATAATTAGAAAGATAGAGAAAGGGAGGAGAGAAGAAGAGGGGAAACAATGGCACACCAAAAAATATGCCAATATGACTAATTTGAAATAATAACCAATAAATACATAGTTAAATTAATATTATATAATTTAATAACTAATAAATTCTTTAGGGCCATTTTTAGGTGTATGCATTTCCCCCCACTTTGACGTATGTGTGCATACATATCAAAGTAAAATAGACATGGCACATATGCATGATTTTGTGCCCCTTGAACTCTTGAAGAAAGCTCTGGTATATGTGTGAATCTTGTAAAAAAATATTATTTTTATATATATACATAGGTGAGTGCCAATATTAGTAATATATTGAAACATATAAAATTTAAAAATGAAATACCTGATTGACACACTTATAGAGATGGAATACATTTCCCATTGCCATACAATGGGAAAATTTTGAAACACTACTATAGTAAATATAGGTTAACCCCTATCATGACCCTAAGTAATATCAAAAGGATAAAATCAATCCCATTAATCATATTAAAAAATATGCTTATAGGGCATTTACATCAATACAAATACTTTTTTGTAAATTATATTTTATTTATGTTCTACTTTAGATGGTTTCACTAGGATGATTACATTAGGATGTTGTTTAGCACTATTTATATTACTTCACAAGGATATTATTTAGTTTATTTTGAGTGATGGAATTAATGTGATAGTTTTATTTTGAGTGGTTTCAATAGGATGAAACACCACAATGTTATTTAAATGTACTTATAATATTTATTTTGGGTTTATTGGCTTTGCCTAAAATGTTCCTAAAACTTAGATTTTATTCAAGAATTAAGACAGATGTGGATAATTGAATATTATAAGGTACCTAACCCCATTCTAATTCTATATATATATATATATATATAATTTTTAGTTTTCATATTTTAATGTATTAACAATTTTTGGTACTCACTAATGTGTGTGTAGATAAACAAATACTGTTTTTGTAGGTTCCTAGGTACACTAATGCTTTTTTTAGAGATCCAAGCACATTTTTTAAATATCCATACCATGCAATATTTTATAATTTCATATGTATGTATAAATATATCAAAGTAGGGAAAATGTAAATACTTTAAAATCACCCTTAAGAATTTATTAATAGTTAATTTACATGATTTTAGGATGTTTGTGTACTTGATTATTATTTAAAATTAGGTGTTATTAGTATATTTTTAAAAATTTTATGATCCCCAAACCTTCTTATTAGCCTCCTCTAACTATATTATTCTTTATTTTCTATTTACCTTTATCATTAAGCTTTATTCCATGAGAATTAATGAAGTTACTAGTTTCGCTAGGAATTTTAAGACACTCATGGGTCCTTTTGTGTGGCACCTTTAGTTAATGTGCAATCACTTTCATTATCTTGACTTTTTTCTTTTTTGACCATTTTATGTTAGTTTGGGTGCCAATATCATCCTAATTTTAATTAAATTTGTCTATAAAGACACAAAAATGTTAAATTTATGTATGGGCTCTAGGATCTATGAAAGTAACTTAAGACTTTTACACACATTCCATTTATACACATTAACATTCAAGATATCAAAATGCATAAGTATGTTTAAGGTAAAATTATTACCATATAACACTAAATCACAATGTTAAGGAGTTAAAAAAACCCTCCTCACATGAATATTATAATACAAAAGGACCAACTATGAATATTTTTATTCAATCGATCAAAAGAAGCAACCTTCAACCACATCCTCTAAATTATTATATAGACAAGTAGGTTTAGTTTTTGAAGGCATTTATAGGTTTTAAGGAATCTCCCCAAATTATAAAAATCCTAATTTGAGGATAACCACTAAATCTATATTCTTAATTATAATTAGCTTATGAATAATTTATGGATAATGATGTACACATACATATGTGTTTATCCATAAAAGTATTATTACAAGTACATCTTAGAATATAAAAAGGTGTATGTTCTAATTATAGTGACTCAAATTTGGTCATGAATAATTTATAATTCAATTTTGGTCCATTTTTATTGTAATTTAATTGAGCACTTAATTTGGCCCTATTTTACCACCTTAATCTACCCTAAGTACTTGTATAGACCTATGCCTTTCTATGTTTTTGTTATGTACCTACAAAAATGTTCTTAATTTATAAAAAAACCTCTAAACATCTATAAAAACATCCTAAATCCTCAATTTTAAACATTATTTTTCAAGGCAAAATTGACCAAAATGAGACATGATCAACATTGATACTGTCCTTATGGGTAGATCTTGTCTTTCACCCCAGTAATGGTTATTTTTCAAATTTAGACCCTCCCTTATAGGTTGGTATTTATTTTTATGATAGGTATCTTGACGTTTTCCCATTTTAGATAGCTATAAAGTCACATCTAATACACCTATTCTATCACTTGAAAATTTCAATTGATAATATTTCACATGGAGTAAAGGTTTCCTATTCTTCCCAAGTTTGATTTTATTTATTTGAAGTAATGTTTACACAAGTTAAGATAATATTCTATCCAATTCAATAAAAACATTATAAATTATTCAAGCCATCTATATATGCATACATGTAGCAAAATTAAAGAAATCACACTAATCAATCTATGTGGGAGAACTATGTGGGCTTGATTTTCCTCTTCAGAGTATTGGATATATAGGCAATGATCAATTATCATGTGGATGATTGGGGTCCTCTCAATCTAATATACTCCCCCATTTATCTTTACATTTTTTTAGTTATTTTAAGCCCTATCAAGGTTTTAACTTTGGAAAAGTTATTTACAAGTCATCCATACATAGTTGAAAGTCAAATTTTTGCATACATGTATATTTCGAGTAGATATAGGTTATTGTTCCCTAATTTTTATGATTTTTAGTATAATTAAACAAGATCAATAACTAGTGGTAGTCGATCTTATACCCTTTCAGTCTATCTTGATCTTAATGATAGATAGTTATAGTATTTATTGCATGCACACAATCATGACTTGATTGATAAGTTCTATCTATATTTTATTCACATAGTCATATTATAGGTTGAAAATAGTTGACTTTTTATTTTATTCATAGTTAATTTATTTCATTTGTCTATGATTTTTCCATTTCAGTACTTTACTTTCATTCTACTAGTTACAAGTTATTTAATAGAATTTTCTATCTTTCTATTCATTTTATTTTAATTATAGTTAATACATCAATTAATTATAAATTTTGATAATGCATATTGGTGAAGCTGCACATTTTATTCAAGCATTGATTTAAAAAATTGTCTTATGGTTTAGATAAATTCTTGAGCATCTAACACTAAAAGAACTTTCTTTCAACTTTGAATCTAATATCTGACACTAAAATAATTTGCTTTCAACTTTATATTTAATAGCTGACAATGAAATCACTTATTTTTGACCTTAGATTTTGGGAGAATTTACTAATTTTTACACACAAAAAAATTCCCTTTTTCTTTTTCTTTCTAGAATCTCAACTTTTGATTTCTGTTATTTGCTTCTTACAAAGAATATATGGCTATATTAACTGAGCATTTTTTTCATCAAGCTTTTGTAGTTTTCATTGCATGTTGTTTTCCTTTAGTAAGGAACATCATTAACACTCATTAATCAAATGAATCAAGCCACATGTTAAGACTCAAGCACTATTTATGTAAAATTTTGTGAAGTCATGTATGACATGGGAAAAAGAGTAGTTGTACATTCATGAAGCTTTAAGGATTACTATACACCCATTTTATGGGATTATTATGACCATCAAAAATGACAAGGCCTATGAATATGAATCTGATAAGATTAACATATTTGATCATGTTGATTCTAAATAATTTAATGAACATATTTATACCCACCCAAAGGAAATTGACTCTTTGATAGTTGTATCTAGGCAAGAATAAAAGAAACATGCTCATGTTGGCACATTTAAAGAATAAAATGATTTCATCAATAATATTTATCAACCTACTATAAAACTTATCATAAGTATCATTACGTCTATTGTTGATATTATTATTACATCTATACCTTTTGATTTAGAGGCAACACAAGGCTTCTAACATATAGCTATGCCCATGCCTGACTAAATAACTCATATGTGGCCTTTGATAACTATGCATACTACATTACCAACATTTTATATTACACAATTCCTTATGCAAACTATTTCAATTTTTCATGATAAGGTGTTGCAGTTAGAACAAGGTATACCAAAAGTTAGCCAATCAATGGATTTAAAATTCTTACTTCACAATATGTTAGCACTCGAGATTTCATCATATCCTTTACCTACAAGATTTTAGCTCCTAAAATTCCATTATATTAAGGAAAATGAGATCTAGAATAACACCTTCATATTTTCACATGGCATCTTTGGATTATGATTTCAATGACAAGTTGCTAATCAAGTTTTTTCAAATAAGCCTTAAAGATTATACATTGAATTGGTTTTATGATTTACCAATACAACTAGTATATTCATTCAATCCATTAGAAAACCAATTTTTTCAAACATTTTGATATCAACATTGATGGAAAAAAATATTACACAAATTTCTAAACATAATCCAAGCATTAGTGAGCCTATTAATGACTATGTACTTTGTTACAAGATCATGCTTGCCAAAATGACTAACACCTTGGAAGATAATGAATTAAAATATATCTTCAAACAAAGTTTAATTTCACATTTGCATGATAAATCATTTTCAAGAAATTTAGATAATTTTAATAACTTTGTCATATAATAAGAGAAAGAGAAGTCAAACTTCTCACTTTCAACAAGATTAAATATGTACTTACATCTACTTTAACTTACATAACAAAGTTTTAGAGTAAACCATATTATAAATCTAAGCCAACATATACTAAATATTATACAAAGATCACAATCAATGCTATATCTCAACCTTCCAACGAGATTATTTTATGAAATAAACCAAGAAGGCAATTTTATATATTACCACAACTACCTCATAAATTGCTAAAAAAGTTACTTGAGTGCCATATTATTAACCTTATTCCACTACTAGAAGTTGAAATTATAGACCTCAAATTAAATCATTTGATAGTAATGCATATTATAATTACTATAGATGCAATGGTAATTTTGATAATTAATACTTCAATCTCAAAGACCTTATTCAAGATATTATCAATAACAATGTCATTGAGATAGGCACTCCTACAAAGGAAACTAAGCCTTAATATAAGGAAAATGCTAAGTTGAATATTTTTAGTGATCCATTTTCAAATCAAGATACAACAAGGATAATTCAACAATACATCATACCTATAATTTATACCAACCTATTGATTCATATGGTTAATCATTAGATAGAATTATTGGTATAATTTTTGAAACTTCCCAACCACGTCCTATGATCACCTTTGATGGTTGTGAGATAGTGAATGATGACTTTGATTTTCATGATTTATTTATACAAGCATACATTGATCAACAACCCATTCACAATTTACTAGTTTATAATGGATCAAGTGTGAATGCATGTACAATGACATTAATCCATTAATTGGGTTACACATAGCATAACATAAAAGTAACATCTAAAAGTGTCAATACATTCAATGAAAAATAGAAAAATAATTTTGGACACATCATGTTGCCTTTTTAGGTGGGCCCTACTATATTATCCACTCCTTTTCTAGTTATATCATAGAATAGGGTATTTAACATGATATTAGGATGCCCTTGATTACAAAATCTCTCTATTTTACCTTTTATGATACATAAATTCCTAAAATGTACCTATTTCAACCAAGTGTCATAGTTTCAAGGATTAGATATGAGTACCCTCTACAATCTATGATACCTCTTCCACTCCATCCACCACCATAGTTCATTGATATATATTTAAGAATAAGTCACATTTAATTTTTTTGAATCTATGTAAAATATTTCTATGCAGACAATTTAGAAAAAAGTGTAAAAGTCTCAAAAGCAACCAATGTAAAAATAAGCATCATATCAGAAAAAGTTGTCAAGTTCAAAAAAATCAGCTTCATATGTAAAATTTTCTAAACTTGTGATACATATAGATCAACATTTTCCCAAAAAAACACAACATTTGGAACATTATTCTTTTACTCCTCATTGGGTTTGAACTATTATAGATCTCCTAGAGCAATTCCTCCCACATGAGATTACATGATTAGTGATATAGATAGTTTGATTACAACACTTGATGCATTTTTTGATTTTGAGTCATGCACATCTAGAACATTCCATCCATGAAAGGTGATCCTTCCATAGCTTATTGTAGATTCTTATTATGACTCTCATCTTGATGGGATCATTGGTTAACACTTTAGAATTTTAAAACATTCTAAAAAATAAAACATTCAAATAATAAAAAACAAGTAAAAAATGATTATTCATAACTTCCTAATTGCTTTGTCATGTTATTTCTACTTATTACATATGTAATAAATTTGATCAATCTTTTAACCCTTGGCTCTGTCTCTTTTTGGCTTCTTGGTTCTTCTTTTTCAATTCTTAGATCTGAATAGTCCAAAACAATGACTATGATGCCATATTTTTCATGTAACTTTTTGTTTTCATGGTCTAAAGAGATAAAAAACAATGAAGATCGACTACCATTATTTCCTAAGTTAGTCGATCTTGTCCTGTAACATATTGCCATATTCAATTCAAAAATTGAGCAAATAGAGCATTAATACATCCAATGTTTTGACATTACCCTCAAGATTAGTTTACATAATGGTCATGCAAAATATTTCCTTTGTTTACTATATTAATCATACATGTGATTACATTATTTGATAGTTGTACATTTGATGGCATGAGGATGTAAAATCATTTCTATCTCTCACATTCACATGTACAATGGGGGAATATTTTTTATACATGGATATGCCATCATATTTTACATCAACACATGTTGAATATTATTTGAATCCCTTCCTTTTATAATAGTTTTAAACCCATAATTTTATCTTCTAATTTTTATGGTTCTTGTTTCAAAATTAAAAAAGTATAAAAAAATTCAAAAATGGAAAAAATACAAAGATCTTAAAAATATTCTAAAAATAAAAAAATAGGACATGAGCATGATTAGACATATATTTTACATCATTTTAATATGTTATTTATCTCATTATTGGTAGATAACATAATCATTTTATATCACACATACATTTCACTGGTATTTATGAGTGTTATATAGGGCATACAAATATTCATAAGGACTAATATGTTGGACTTACCTCTACCCATAGACCATGTCATGTTCAAGATATATTTTACAATGGTTAAAATATTTATAAGTGTTACCATTCTATAAATCCTATACTTTGTTAAGTTATATACTCTTTACAAATGTCGTACTAACATATCTATCTTACATTGTGTACATGGATATGTTATTTGCTAGGATATGATCATATGACATATACATGGTGTGGACTATATTTCTAGTTCTATGCTATATTGATGTTATTACTTGTACATATTAGATTCAACTTTTCTTTTCTATTGTGTATGGCCCTTAGCAATTATGTGTAAAATTTATTGAACATCTCCATGAGATTATTGTTTGGTATGTGAGACATTTGAACATGTCCATTACTTGTGGCCCTTGGCCCTATGTTTCATGTGACATTTAAACATGTTCTTTGTTTGTGACAATATTAATGTCTTTTGCATGTGGCCTTTGGCCTTGTGTATGTAATGTTTGCTTATGAAATATTTGAACATATCTTTTGTATGTGGCCCTTGGCTTTATTGTTTTACATTATGCTTGTTATGTATTTATGCTTGTGGAGTTTGATGAGTGATATGATCCATATTAGATATCAACTATTGTGTACACTTTTATTATAGCTATATTTTATTTTTCTAGGTGATAATTTTTTACCAGAGTGTGAACCAATTTTTGACACAATCAGGGGGCCAGATCCCCATGTGATTCATTGACTAGCTAAATGCTACATGTATACAAGATATTAGTAGTTATATACCAATAATTTCCAACAATGGCCACCACTGGACTCAATAATAACCAATATCCATTAATGGCCATGAGAATCCAACTATTTCCAACAATGACCACCACTAACCTTAAAAATAACCAATACCTATTAATGGCCTTGAGAATACAACCAACAAATACAATTGGCCTTAGATGCCTTTCCTAATATTTAAACTTAGGTGGGGCTTGAAAGAACCAAGCCACTTAGTTAATTCACTGACATCTCATTAGCTAAAAATGTTGGGTAACAGGGTTTATTTAATTAGAGATAGAATGGACTATGAAGATTAACTCTAACCATGGATTGTGGCTTGCCTCATTGCATTGAACATAGGTTTCAAACCACCTACCAACCCCCATCACATTAAACATCAAGTTAGATAGTACACCACATTGGGTACCCTCATAATTGACCTACCATATCTTAGTGTGGGAACAATGTTATAGAGGTGGTCAGCCTAGGGAATGTTCCCTATGCAACAACCTCGTTGGGTTTGACATAGAAAACATGATATAATTTTTGATTTAAAACAACATATACTTTCATTAGATTACACCACAAGAATATAATTAGTGACTGTATAAAATACTTTATGTATGATAACTATAAATGAAACATACTACATCATACATCACTGATCGCTAACAAGCTAACAACATAAGAAACACATTATAATTAATTACAAAAATTAATTACATATATCCAACCATGACTGGTACAACATACAACCACTTATTTCAATGTAAAATAAATAAATATTTTCAGATCATCATGATAATGTTCCAATAACAAATACAATACAATATACATATATAATATACATGGTTCCCTAGAGCATAAGTTCTACGAACTCTAGTATTTATGGCATTCTCAAGTGTCATCTCAAAATTAGTACTGTTGTGGGGAGAGAAAGCATCATCCAAGTGATTTTCCATACCAACCACTAACCAAAAATCCCCCATACTAATCACATTATGGAATATCCCTTCATTTATAGATGAGTAGATAGTGATGGTGCAGGAATTCATAGAGACAAGCTAGTACCCATATGCTATATGATTTTTAAAACTAAACATATGGTGTATCATAGAAACTTGTTCTATTCAAGATATCACACAAACATGTAAATCATACTCATAAAATGATAATGTCTCACTAAACCTTACTTTAACCAAAGTTTTTAATAAATAATTATATAATGATCAATAAAATTTATACACATCACTTGATCAAATTACCTTCATCTGGCATTGTGATGCTAGTAAGCTAGTGAAGTCCATCTCACTACTTACTTAGTACCAACAATGTGAGATTTGGTTAACATATATATATATATATATATATATATATCCAATAGTTTCATATAGATTACTTCCTACTAAAAATTACAAAACATGTTAAGCACTAGAATAATCAAATGCATACATTTAGTCCATCAAATGTATGAATGAATCTCCACACTATAATCTATCACATAAATAATAGAAATGGTAACCAAAGTTTATATCATCTAAGTAAAATATACATCTAATTGTAGCTTCTAGTTACTATAACTAGTTTCTAAATATAATTCAACCTATGATAACCCATACTATCATAGTCTAGTTTTCTTAAGTGCAACTACTAAATACCACAACTAGTCATAATAAAGTAGTTATGAGTCAATGAAAACATAAGCTTCTATTTAAACAACTAGTTATAACAAGAAAGACTCAGTTCTTAGCAATATATAATATTCCATTCTAGCATCTATTATACTCTCAAGGGGGATGTATGCATCGATAAATAAATTCCTAATAACTATCATAAAATATGCTATTCATAGAAATAACCAACACACATACATTTAGTCTGTCAACATATGAATGTATCTAGACATAACAATTATAGTTTGTACCACTTAGGTGTAACATACATTTAAACTATAGTTTTCAAATAAAATACACTCTATGACATCCCATAATATCATACTTCATTGTACATGAGTACACTACTCAATCATGAACAACTGGTCTTATAATTTCAAGAATCAAATATCTCATAAGTAAAAAATAGGCAAGCAAGTACATTTTATACCAATTGGGTATATCCTATGTATGGACTTCATACATCTAATTTCCATAAGTAGATTCAATATAGTACATTCTATGATAAGTAATATTATCATAGTCCATCATTACACTATTCAATTTAATTAGCTAGTCATAATAAAGACAGTCATAATTTTCATGAAATCATAGTCCTTTGTTTAAATATTTTTTTATATTTTAGGAGGCTGTATGCATAAGTAAATAGTTCTCCATCCTTTAAAAATCTATAACTTAGTCTCTACCAATCAAAATAAATATAAATTATAGACATGCATCACAATACACTAATATATGCTATATAAGTATAATCACTTGTTCATATTCATATACTCATAATATGTATTGTACATATGTTTTCATTATTGTACACACACACACACACACACACACACACACACACTAATAGTCATAATGTTTTTAGAGTATCAGATAACCAAGTTATCTTGTATGAACATAATATTTAATTCAAATAATTATTAAATTTCTAGGGGGATGTATTCATATGGTTTATAATTTTCAAGACCACTGGGACCCTTTGACTTAATTTAACCATCAACTTAGTTATGGGTTTAAGCATATGATCCAATACACCTATATATGTGATAATTTATATGAATACCTAAACACATGTATAGATATATTTTCTTTATGAATACCCTCATATATATTAACTGTATTCATACTATGATTCACATAAAAGTACTTACCAATATATAAATATGGTTTACAAATCTCAACAATCATTAGAACTCCAATCAATAACTTAATCCTTATAGATTTCCTATTCAAAAATACATTGACAATCTATTATAGATATTAATACTCCCATAATATTAATGAATAGATTATCACAAGCAACATGCTAGTTAAAATCATATCATATCACCACATTCTAACATTCACATAGTTCTTTATAGCCATCTATGCATATTATCCTATGTAAGTTTGATTTTGTCAACTTATTATAAATAGTACTTACACACACTTAAATATTCCAAACACATTGGATCTGGAAAAGACATTGATATGCATGCAAATATAAATATAGGTATCACATGTAAAAGATGCCATAAAAAGGAAATAATCCAAAATATTCAATGCTACATATGTACACGCGTACACACACACACACATTCGGATCACAAATGAGAGATTGAACACATAGCTCTTAGATACCATATATCTTAATTTTTTTTTGATATATGTTTACTATATATTTTATAAAGTACATATGTTCCACTCCATAATATATCCCCCATACCCCAGACATAGTTGAAAGAGTATTCGATAGCCACATATTATTATATATAGAAATACATTATAAACATAACTATAACCAACATGTTCATACATTATAATTAACTCAATAATTATCATGAAATTATATATAAACAAATTATAAATTAGCAACATAGAATGTATGAATCAGAATCAGGTTGTTTTGTATACATTATAGTGACATATATGTATTTCTAACAATATATTTCTAATTAGCAATAATGTATGAGCTATACTATATTTCTCTCTCGATATACATTATAAATACATTATATGTCCACTATATATACATAGATACATTATGCTATTTAAAATAAATTGAATGCTCACATTACTATATATATAACAAGATATACACGTAAGGTTATATACATATACAATACAGGGGTATATATAATGTAATATAATATCTTATATGATAAAATATATAGTGTAGGAGGCATATAAAATAAAATACATAGTGAATTAGGTATATATAATGAAATACATAGTGCAGGAAGTGCAATTCACTAGAGGTCTCTAAGATATAATTCACTGTTGTTACAATGCAGAGTTTAAAGTCTATTTTAGTCAATAATTAGAAACTTGATGACAATAAAGAATATAGCTAAAATTATACCAATCAACTATAATATATTACCAGGATAAATTCACTATAATTTAGAAATATTCCACATATATTTACAAATACATAAATCTATCAGCTATAATAAATAATTCAATGCAATTTACTTTGGCTTGCAAAATATATATTCACTATCTAGCTCTGATTTATGGATATCATGCACTATTAAATTATTTCATGGTCTCAGATATAATTTTTATTATTTTTTCATTTCTTAAATATAATGCAATGATCTATTTTATATATAAAATATTCCTCACTGATCACTGATCTATACAGGAGATGATCGCTACAAAACTAGCCATAAATTTGCTTACTTAAGCAATACACTGTATAATATGTATTGAATAAAATATAGCTAACTACATACTAGTGGGGATGATATTTAGTTGTAAGTTTGCTTATTAACTAACCATAGATCACTACAGTTAAGTAATATATTTACAAATAGATCATTCCATATGTAACAAGCTAACTACCATATATTACAAATAGATCACTCCACATGTAAAACACACACACACACACACACACACACACACACACACACACACACACACACACACACACACACATATGTAATCATATAAAATTTAAATGCAATGCTTACCTAGAAAAAAATGCTTTCTAATTCTTCCCTTTTCTTCCTTTTTTCTCCAATATTTTCTTCACTTGGATGCTATCTCCCTCCTCTTCTTTTATTCTCTCTCTCACTGCCTCTCTTCTGTATTTGGTGCACCTCCTTTCTTCTCTCGTTGAATATATTTTTTTTCCTTTCATGAGAAAAGCATAGATCTATCTCTCTCTCTTATTATTGTTTTTATTTATTTTTATTATTATTTTATTCCATCTCTTTCTTTGTTTTTCCTAAATTAAACCTTTCTATTTATCTTCATTATTATTATTATTTTTTCTTTTCCTATTTTTTTCTCTTAATTGAAAATTATTGTATTTTATTTTTTTTACTTCTATTTTCAATAATCCACATATTTGATAATTAAATTAGCACTTTAATGTCATGATATTTAATGATTAAATCATAATCTATAAATCCAAGTTTGCTCTAATTATAAAAACCACAAAACATTAATAGACATACACATAAGTCACACAAAATGAATTCCAAATAACCATTTAAACTATGCTAGAAACCATATATAAATGATTATCTAATGAAAATGACATCATAACACACTATGCTAACCATTCCATTATGTTTCTAACATGTGCTAGCTAATGTGATGTGTGCAAGGTTCTAGTCAATTTCTCTATCATCCTCCAACAACTCCATCTACGTCACCCTCTCTGATGATGCTCTCCCTTCGTCATGCTTTGAGGGACGAATCTCTCTTGCGTCCAACTCATGATAAGTAGGTAGTTATTCCATAACATCATGACATGTATATCATAAAATAATGTTGAAATAATACATTAAAATGATCACAATGTAAAGATTATACATTATAACTAACTCATAGCAATGAAATCATAAAATCTAAGCAACATATAACTACCTCATTATAACATATGACTTACAACTTAGCTATTAATAATCAAATAAAGTTATCAACTATATAAAATGTATTGATAATCAAGTAAATTTGTTTAGTGAGGAATTGGGATGTAACATCCTTCCCCCCTAAAGCTTGTCATCATCCCAGATGAATCTTATTCAAACATAATTCCTAAATTAAAAACATTAATCAATGGAAAAAATAACATAGTGTAAAGTATCAAATTATGAAAATAAATATAGAAATCACCTATAAAAATCCTCATAGTTCTTCCAAGTATCACTATGTTGACCTTTTTTCTACATAACCAGTTTGTGTTTCCTCTTTTGCTAGTTTTCATTCTTCCTTACTCATTTTCTATGTTTGGGCCTTTTCTATTTTGGTCTTTCCTTGTTCCGCTTTCCTTTCATTTTTTAGTTTCCTCCTAGTCTTTTCTTTTGGACAAGAGTCCATAGTTTTCCTGTAGAGTCCGTAGTTTTCCTTTAGAGTCCATAGTTTTTTTCCTTTGTCTTTGTTTTTTCCCCTTGTTTTTCCCTTTGCTTTGTTTTGCCTTAGCCCTTTTTTTTTCTTAACCCTGAAGTGCCCTTAAAAAAAGTTTTGAAGGGCCACTTCCCTTCAAAGTGCCCTTCATAATTTTTTGAAGGCACTTTACTTGCCTTGTTTTCCCCCAAGTGTCCCTTTAAATTTTTTTTGAAGCACATGTTTTTGTCCAAGTGACCCTTTAAAAAAATTATGAAGGGCACTCTTTTGTCTAAGTGTCCTTTCAAAACTTTTTTGAAGGGCACTTTTTGCCCAAGTGTCGCTTTAGAACTTTTTTGAAGGGCACTTTTGCCTTAGTCTTTTCCCAAATGCCCCTTTAGATTTTTTTTGAAGGGATATTTTTTGTCCAAGTACCCTTCGAGAATTTTCTTGAAGGGTCACTTTTTGGCCCATTCTTCCAAGTTATCCTTCAAATATTTTTCAAAGGGATTTTTCCCCAAAGGTTACCATTCAAAAAAGTTTCAAAGGGCCATTTCCTTTGGAATTTTTTGAAGGGGCCTTTTGTCCCTTCTCGAGTGTCCTTCAAAACTTTTTCGAAGGACACTTTCCTACAGGTGTCCTTCGAGAAAAGTTTCCAAAGGAACATGTTGCCCTTTTCCAAGCCAAGTGCCTAAAACTAAAACCTCAAAGGAATTCCTTCAAGAACTTTCTTTAAGGATTTTAATTTTGATCATGTCCTTGCCTAAAATAATAAACCTGACTATATTGCCCATGACGTGCCATAGGACATCAAAATTAAAGCAAGAAACTAGCCATTGGGTCAATACATGATGTGTCATAAGACATCAAGTTTAAGGTAGACAACTAGTCATTGGGTCAATGCATGATATGCTATAGGATGTCAAGTTTAAGGTGGATAACTAGCCATTGGGTCAATGTATGATGTGCCACATACATTGACCCAATTTTAAGGTGGACAACTATCCATTAGGGCCATGGTTCATGATGTGACAAAAGATGTCAATACATGCCAACATTCTTGACTTATGAATTTTATAAGTAGAAGAGCTTGGAAAAATTGAAAGGGTCTTGAAAGTACAAAATAGGTTTCCCAAGGTGCTTCACTTATAATTTTTTATAAATAAATTAGGCAAGAAAACCCGAATGGGTATGTAGGTGCAAATCAGGTTTAAGCAAGTGCTTTGCTTATAAATTTTTATAAGTGAAGTCATTCAAAAAACCCAAAAGGGTATAGATGGAAGCAAAGAAATTTTTTATAATTGTTTAGCTTATGAGCTTGATATAATGGCTGATCGATGACATAAAACCATGATCCAAGTCATTCTTTGAAAACCAATCAAAAGGGAAGGATAAATCCAAACTGAATGAAAGTGACCATTTCATGACATTGCATAAATTGACAAGCCAAAGAGAAGTAGTTGGGCACAAAACAAGATTTATAATAGTCATTGGGAAGCATATTCAGAGGGGCAATCCCATGGCATTCAAGAAGGTGACATGGATCAATCAGAGTGCCCTAATAAGCATCATTAGAAAAAATCAATTGTAGCTAAGGATAATGACTTCCAATAGATTTGATTCCTCTCTTTGGCACAAATGACCTCTCTCCTCTCTCTTTATTTACTATAAATAAGACCCTTGGGCTATTGTTATTTCAAACATAGATAGTACGGTGAAGCCCTACTGGAATGTTTTGCCATTTTCTTGCCTTTGAGCAAAGAAATATAAGTCTATTTTCAATATAATTTATGGACATTTTCCTGGGCATGCAAGAGACATAAAGTGATAGTAAGTGATGTTTTATCCTTCTATTCTCTATCCTTTATGCTTTTGAGAAAAGAGTTGATCTAATAGGTCATGTATAGTGCATTCTAGCTATATAAGATTTTGCATATATGTAACCATTTTCTGGACTATATAGGTTATTTTTCTAGTTACTTACCTTGTGTGATCTCATTCATTTTGTCTCTACATTGAAATATTTATGTTAAAATCTTCTAGAGCTTGAAAAATAGGCTTGTATTTTTTTATATTGTGCAAAAGTATAGGGCATACATGTGGATAATAACTTTTGGTGTATCACCATTTTAGTCTAGGCTTTTCATTTATGCAAATTTTTGACCCTTTTCATCCAATTAAGCTAGTTCAGTAGATTTTATTACACAAAATATAATACAAGGAGCTAACCCTTTTAACTTAGAGGTTCATTTCCACTTATAGACACACCCACAAACCTGGAAATGTTCCAATGTTACCCAAATTTGGAGGAGGCCTAAACAACCCTCTTATAGGGTACAAGATTTAGAGACAACACACTATTTTTAGAGTATTGATCCCACAAGACTTTGCATTGGGACATCTCTCTATTATGGAAGTAACATTTATGAGTGTCACTTACTCTGATTAGTTCTATCATGACCACCCCAAGGTATATAAATAATAAGACAAACCTATATGCTATAGGATTGACCAATTCTAATACCTCAAAGGGTCCCACATATCTTGGTGAAAGTTTCACTGACTTCTCTAAAGCACATGAAATTATCATAAAATTTAAAATAAATGACCAGGGAGAGTTCCACGAAGCTTATCGATCCCTCTAAACAACTCTCTACCCTCGAGAGTGTTTTTATTAGTCTAGATAAAAGTGGTTAGGGAACCTGGAAAGAATGATGTGTATAAGTTAATACCATTGTTAATCTACATAGCTATTGATAAGTATAACATGCCAATACTATCGCTACTCCATATAGCTCTTGATGAGTATGACGATGAATAAGAATTGGAAATACTACATTTCCAATGTATAAAAAATTAAGGAATAACCATTTAAAAGTATACATGTATATGTCCATATAACTAAATTTGATAAGTCTATCTGCCAAATCCTAGATTTGATAAGTTCCCCTTGTCAGATCCAAACTCGGTAACTACGAAGTCAATATGAGACTAAATAGGATCCATTCCCATATCTTAGTACTTACATTCTTATTTTACTACTCATCTCCTAGGTCTCCATGACCTGATGATATCCAAAATGTGTACAAGGTTCAAATAATCATAATTTCATACTAGCAGATCATAGAAAGCAATGATATACCAACATACATTACAAGAAAAATCATACAATGATTCCATAGTTATATTATGTTATCACTAGCCAAACATAATTAGTATCTTATTTCACAGCTTAACCTATTATGTTATATTCATTGTTAAGAGGAAATAATGTTAAAATTAACATAGCATACAAAGTTCAGTGATCACACCATCCCTATAACCTTATAAAAGAACAAGTGAGACAATACCTCTCTACTTGCTTATCTAACTACCCAATAAGTTACAAACTTTTCCTAACCCCTTAGATTAACAAGATGTTCCATACATCATATCTCATACTCGCTCTAGGTGAAAGGTACATAAATAACTCATTAAAATAACATGTTTTTTTTAACAAGATGAGAATAATACCACTCTCATCAAGGGTAATAATAACATTACAATTATAATCAACTTATAATTCTTAATCTAAAACCAATATAAATTCAAGGTTTACCACTCCACATGGTCAAAGTTCATAAGATTAGATAAAGTAGCACTAGAAAGTGTAACTCAAAATCCACAA
Source organism: Torreya grandis (assembly GCA_037957365.1). NCBI lineage: Eukaryota > Viridiplantae > Streptophyta > Pinopsida > Cupressales > Taxaceae > Torreya > Torreya grandis. The sequence continues at coordinate 2,944,341 of JARHVA010001166.1, read as the reverse complement.
GAGAAAGTAGTAAACTAACATATCAACCAAAAAACTCTTAAATACCTTCAAATGGTATGAATAAAACACCATAACCCAAGTTGCCATAATCACTACCTACTTACCAAACCTATAAGTATAGTATCACAATTTGTTTCCACAATTGGAAAGAAAATATTAACCACATAGGTGCATCAATCCATTCCATTCCTAAAAATTTTATATCAATAAGAAGTAAAACACACTATCCCATGAATTCTAGGGAATATGGACAAAATAACATTTCAAAAACAAGTTTTCATTTAAGGAATCACTAAATCAACATCATGAAAATATGAATCCACTCAGTGAGATTATAATGATATCAAAGGAGGGTGAGTGACTAAAAATTCACCTCTATGATAGCTATGAGAGATGACAGTCATTCCCAATCCACATAAACATATGGGGTGCCAACTCATGAGCAAGCTCCTATCACATTGGAGTCCTCAACAAAGATAACTACACTCCACCACAAGGAGAATTCTCACCACACTAGGTGGTGCCAAACTAAAAATAGTCTTATAGGATATTCCAATCCTAGGATTAGTGTCTATAAGAAATAAAACTAATGCACAAATACTTAAGTGAGAAGCATTCCATGGTTTTTAAACATTTATAACACAAAACACAAATGGTGAAGGTAACTTGATGAACAAGTATGAATGTAATCACTCTTGAGGTGTTTGACCTAAATGATCAAAAATATGGTAGAAATATTTTTTTCATGACTCAAGAAGTATGCTATGCTATTACTTAACTAAACATCTTATATAATCATCCTCATCAAGACACTCAATAAACTAACCCTTTAACAACTCTAATAAGGTGCAAGTGATCCTAAGGGTACACACTTAATGTACCACACACATCTCATCCACAGAGGTAAACATAATTCCAAAAATCATAGATGTCTATTACATATAATAGTAACCAAAAAATACATAAGGACTAAATCTCACAACTCTAATTGTGATGTAGCATGATTCTACACTAAGACATTACAAGTCCAAAATACACTTCACTTAATCGATATAATACTACTTGTACTCTCGCATCTTGAGGTTTTTTCTACTTAGTGGGATGATATTTAGGTTCTCATTGGTAAATAAAAGGTTAAAAAAGTGATAATAGACTCATTAGGTCCTAGAGTTTGAGCCACAACTTTGATACCACATGTAACAACCCCACTAGGTTTGACATAGAAAATGTGATAATTTTTTTGATTCAAAACAACATATAATTTCTTTAAATTACACCATGAGAATATAATTAGTGACCATATAAAATAATTTAAGTATAATAAATATAAATGAAGCATACTACATCATACATCAGTGATAGTTAATAACATAAACAACACATCATAATTGATTACAAAAAGTAATTACAGATATCCAACCATAGTTGGTACAACATATAGCCACTATTGTCAATGTATAATAAATAAGTAATTATAGATCATAATGATAATGTTATAATAATAAATACAATATAATGTACATATATAATATACATGGATCCTTGGAGCACAAGTTTCACAAACTATATTATTTGTGGCAATCTCAAGTGTTATCTCAAAAGTAGTACTGTTGTGGGAAGGGAGAGTATCATCCAAGCACTTTTCCACACCAAAAATGGACCAATGATCTCCCAAACTAATACCATTAGGGAATGGACATATTTTCATGGATGAGTAGATATTTATGACACAAGAATATAAAGAGATAAGCTATTATCTATGTGCTATATGATTTCTAAAACTAAACATGTAGTATATCATACAAACCCATTCTATTCAAGATATCACACATACATGTAAATCATACTCATGAAATGATAATGTCTCACTAAACATTACTTTGGTCAAATTTTTCAATAAATAATGATCTAAGGATAAGTCAAATTCATACACACCACTTGATTGGATTACCTTCATCTAGCATTACGATGCTAGTAAGCTAGTAAAGTTCATCTCATTACTTACTCAGTACCAACAATGCAAGATTTGTTTAACATATACATATCCAATAGTTTCATACAAATTAATTCCTACTAACAATCACAAAACATGATAAGCATAGGAACAATAAAATGCATACATTTAGTCTATCAAATGTTTGAATGGATATCCATAATACTATCTATCACATAAATAATAGAAATTGTAACCATAGTTTATACCATCCAGGTAAAATATACATCTAACTTCTATTTATAGTTAATATAAGTATTTTCCAAATATAATGAACCCTATGATAAATTATACTATCATAGTCTAGTGTTCTTAAGCACAACTATTAAATACTACAACCAGTCATAATAAAATAGTTATGAATCGATGAAAATATAAGCTTCTATTCAAACAATTAGTTATAATAAGAAAGTCTCAATTCTCACAAACATATAATATTCCATTCTAACACATGTTATAATCTCTAGGGGGGTTGTATGCATGCATAAATACGGTCCTAATAAATTTCATAAAACATGTTATTCATAGAAATAACCAACACACATATATTTAGTCCATCAACATATAAATGTATCTAGACATAATAATTATAGTTTGTACCACTCAAGTGTAACATACATTTAAATTATAGTTTTTACATAAAATAAACTATATGACATCTCATAATATCATAGTTTATTATACCTGAGTACACTACTCAATCAAGAACAAATAGTCTTATAATTTCAAGAATCAAATATCTCATAAGTCTAAATAATAAGCAAACAAGTATAATTATACCAACTGGGTATATCCTATGTATGGACTGCATACATCTAATTTCTATAAGTAGATTCAATATAGTAAATTATATGATAAGTACTATTATCATAGTCCATCATTACATTATTTAATTTAATCATCCATTCATAATAAAGATAGTCATAATTTTCATGAAATCATAGTCCTTTGTTTAAACAATTTGTTATATTTTAGGAGGTTGTATGCATAAATAGACAATTTCCCATGCTTTAAGAATATATAACTTAGTATCTACCAATCCAGAAAAGAAATATAACTTATAGAATGCATCATGATGGACTAATATATTCTATATAATTATAAGAACTTATTCATATTCATATACTCATAATATCTACTATATACATGTTTTCATTACTATATATATACACTAACAATCATAACATTTTTAGAGTATCAGGTAACCAAGTTATGTCTCATGTGAACATAATATTTCATTAAAATAATTATTACATTTATATGGAGATATATTCATATGTTTTATAGTTTTCAAGACCCCCAGGACCCTTTGACTTAGTTTAATCATCCACTTAGTTATGGGTTTAGGCATATGACCTAATACGTCTATATATGTGATAATTTATATGAATACCCAAATCCATGTATATATATATGTTTCATATGAATACCCTCATATATATTAATGTATTCATACTATGACTCACATAAAATTACTTACCAATATATAAATATGGTTTGCAAATCTCAATAGTCATCAGAACTCTGATCAATGACTTCATCGTTATAATTTTTCTATTCAAAAATACATTGATGATCTATTATAGATATTAATACTACCATAATATTAATGAATAATTTATAATAGACAATAGGATATTTATACTCATATTATATCACCACATTCTAACACTTACACAGTTCCTTATATTCATTTATGCATATTATCCTATGCAAGTTTGATTTTGTGTATTTATTGTAAACAATACTTACACACACTTAAAGATTCAAAACACATTGGATCTAGAAAAGACATCACTATATATGCAAATATGAATATAGGTATCACATGTAAAGGATGCCACAAAAAAGTAATATTCTAAAATATTCAATGCTACATATGCGCGCACACACACACACACACATATTTTGATCACAAATGAGAGATTCAACACATAGTTCTTATATACCACATATCTTAATTAGACATTGACATATGTTTACTATATATTTTCTATAAAGTACATATGTTTCACTTCATTATATATCCCCAGTACCTTAGACATAGTTGAAAGAGTATTCGATAGCGACATATTATTATATATAGAAATACATTATAAACATAACTATAACCAACAGATTCATACATTATAATTAATTAAATAATTATAGTGACATTATATATAAACAAATTATAAATTAGTGACATAATGTATGAATCAAAATCAGGTTATTTTGTATACATTATAGCATCATATATGTATTTTATATTATATATTTTTAACAATATATTTATAATTAGTAGTAATGTATGATATATATATATATATATATATATATATATATCTTGATATACATTATAAATACATTATATATCCACTATATATATAGAGATACATTGCACTATTTAAAATAAATTGAATGTTCACATTATTATATATACAATAAGATATAACACACAGGGGTATATACATATACAATATAAGGGTATATATAGTGTAATATAATATCTTATATGGCAAACTATATAGCATAGGAGGTATATATAATTAAATACACAACATAGAAGGTATATATAATGAAATACATAGTGCAGGAGGTGCAGTTCACTATGGGTCTCTAAGATACAATTCATTGTTATTATAGCACAAAGATTGAAGTCTATTTCAATTAGAAATTGAGAAATTGATGAAAATAAAAAAAATATGTATAATTCTACCAAATCATCTATAATATATTGCAAGGACAAATTTTCTATAATATAGGAATATTACGCATATATCTACTAATACATAAATCTATCAGCTATAATAAATAATTCATTGCATATTTACTTAGGTTTGCAAAATATGTATTCACCATCTAGATTTGATTTATAGATATCATGAACTATTTAATTAAATAATGGTTTCTAGATATAATTTTTATTAGTTTTCCATTTCCTATATATAATGTAATGATCTATTTTTTATATAAAATATTCCTCACTGATCGCTAATCTATACAAGAGATGATCATTTTAAACTAGCCATAAGTTTGATTAATTAAGCAATAGGTTGTAGATTTGTATAATATGTATTGAATAAAATACAAAAAACTACGTACTAGTGGGGATGATATTTATCTGTAAGTTTGCTTATTAACTAGTTTTAGATCACTATAGTTAAGTAATATATTTACAAATAGATCGCTCCATATGTAACAAACTAACTACCTTATATTACAAACAGATTGCTCCACATGTAAAATAAACACACACACACACACACACACAGAAAATTTAAATGCAATGCTTACCTAGCAAAAATGCTTGCTAATCCTTCCCTTTTCTTCCTTGTCTTCTCCAATCTTTTCTTCTCTCAATTGCTATCTCTCCTCTTCTTCTGTTCTCTCTCTCACTACCTATCTTCTATATATGGTGTACCTCTTTTCTTCTATCCTTGAATATATTCTTTTTCCTTCCATGAAAAAGCATAGTTTTCTCTATTTTTTTATTATTGTTTTTCTTTTTTATTATTAATTTATTCCATTTATTTCTTTAAATTTATTAAATTAAACCTTTCCATTTATATTCATTAATTATTATTTTTTTTGGTTTTCTTTTCCTTTCCTATTTTTTCCTCTTAATTGGAGATTATTATATTTTATTTATTTTACTTCTATTTTCAAGAATCCAAATGTTTGCTAATTAAATTAGCACTTTAATGTCATGATGATTTAATTATTAAGTCATAAATCTATAAATCCAATTTTTTTTTAATTACAAAAATCATAAAACATTAATGGACATAAATACAAGTCATGCAAGATGAATTCTAAATAACCATTTAAAATATGCTAAAAACTATGTTTAAATGACTATATAGTGCAAATAACATCATAACACACTATACTAACCATTCCATTATGCATCTAACATGTGCTAGCTAATGTGATATGTGTAAGGTTCTAGCCAATTTCTCTATCACCTCCCAACAACTCCATTTATGTCACCCTATTTGATGATGCTCTCCCTCCATCATGCTCTGAGGGATTAATCTCTCCTGCATCTAAATTATGATAAGCAGGTATTTAGTCCATAATATCATAACATGTATATCATAAAATAATGTTGAAATAATATATTAACATGATCACAATGTAAAGATTATATATTACAACTAAATCATAGCAATCAAATCATAAAATCTAAGTAACATACAACTACCCCATAATAGCATATGAATTACAACATAGATAGTAATAATCAAATCAAGTTATCAACTATAAAAAAATCATGGATAATCAAGTAAATTTGCTTAACAAGGAATCAAGATATAACATCTTAAGACCCCTCACTTCTAGCACTCAACTCACACTACTAGGCTATCTCCACCAGATCAATAAATGTTGGGTAACAGGTTTTATTTAATAAAATTTATAACTAGCTATGAAGAGTATCCCTAACCATGGACTGTGACATGCCTCATCACATTGAACATAAGTTTCAAGCCACCAACCAACCTCTATTACATTGAACACTTAACTTGCTAGTCCACCACATTGGGTACCCTCATGATTGACCCATCAGAGCTTAGTGTGGGAATGATGCTATAGAGGTGGTTAGCCTAGGGAATGGACCCCAAGACCTCCCACTTATTACACTCAACTCACACACTACTATGCTATCCCCACTGAGTCACTTCTATTATAAATATTACTTTGAGTTTCATGGATACATTTATCTAGATTTAACATGATAGTTGTACATTTGATGACATAGGGATGCAAAATAATTTCAATCTCTCACATTCACATGTATGATAGGGGAATATTTTTTATACATGGAAATTCCATCAAATTTAGTTCATATTTTACATCAATACATGTTATAGATTGTTCGAATCACTTATTTTTTACTAATTTTGAACCCCTGGTTTTATCTTCTAATTGCTATGGTTCTTGTTTCAAAATTTAAAAAGTAAAAAAAAATCAAATATGGAAAAAATATAAAAACATTCAAAATATTCTAAAAATAAAAAATTAGAACATGAGCATGATTAGAAATATATTTTACATCATTTTCATATTTTATTTATCTCATGATTGGTAGATAACATAATCATTTTCTATCACACGTGTATTTCACTTGTATTTATGAGTGTTATGTAGGGCATACAAATATTCACAAGGACTAAGATGTTGGACTTGCCTCTACCCACAGGCCATGCCATGCTCAGGGCATATTTTTCAACACACACACACACACACACACACACACACACACACACACACACACACACACACACACACACACACACACACACACACACACACACACACAGACATACATATATATATAGTTATAATATTTATAGGTGTTACCATTATATAAGTCCTATATTATGTTGAGTTATATATTCTTTACAAATGTCCTACTAACATATCTATCTTACATTGTGTACATGGATATTTTATAGGATATGATCATATTATATATATATATATATATATATATATATATATATATATATATATATATAGTGTGTGTGTGTGTGTGTGTGTGTGTGTGTGTGTGTGTGTGTGTTATATTTCTAGTTCTATGTTGCATTGATTTTATTACTTGTACATAGTAGATTCAACTTTGCTTATCTATTGTGTATGGCCCTTGGTCATTATGTGTAATTTTTTTTGAACATATCTATAAGATCATTTTTTCGTATGTGAGACATTTGATCATGTTTATTGCTCATATTCCTTAGCCCTATGTTTCATGTGACATCTGAACATGTTCCTTATTTGTGACATTATTAATGTCTTTTGCATGTGGCCATTAGCCTTATGTGTGCAATATTTTCTTATGTGACATTTGAACATATCTTTTATATGCAGTCCTTAGCCTTATTATTTGACATTGTGCTTGTTATGTATGTGTGCTTATTGAGATTATTGAATTTGATGAGTGCTATGATCAGTATCATGCATTAACTATTGTGTACACTTCTATTATAACTATATATATATATTTGATAGGTGACAAATTTTGACCAGAGCGTGGACTGGTCTAGGACATAATCAAGGGCCCATATCCCCATGTGATTTATTAAAAATTTGAATACTACCTATATACTAGATATTACCAGATGTATTCTAATAATTTTCAATAATGGCCACCAATAACCTTGAGAATAACCAACCACTATTAACAACCTCAAGAATCCAACTATTTCTAATAATAACCACCACCTACCTTGAGAATAACCAATGGCCATTAATGGCCCCAAGAATAAAACCAACAACTACAACTAGCCTTAGATGCCTTCCCTGAGATTTGAATTTGGGTGGGGCTTGAAATAACCAAGCCACTTAACCTACTCACCCACATCTCATTAGATAAAAAAAATGTTGGGTAATAGGATTTATTTAACCGAAGCTATAAAATACTATGAAGAGTAACCCTAACCATGGACTATGACTTGCCTTATCATATTAAACATAGGTTTCAAGCCATATACCAACCCCCATCATGTTGAACACTAAGGTGGCTAGTCCACTTCATCGAGTGCCCTCATAGTTGACCTGATGGAGACTAGTGTGGGAATGATGTTATAAAGGTGGTCAGCTTGGGGAATGAACCCTAAGACCTCTCACTCAACTCACACACCACTAGGTTATCCCCATCAGGTCAAAAAAAATGTTAGGTAACATGATTTATTTAATTGGATCTATAACCAATTATGAAGGGTATCCATAGCCATGGACTATGGCTTGCCTCATCATATTGAACATAGGATTCAAGCCACCAGCTAATCCCCATCATATTAAACATTGAATTGACTAATATTACAATAGGTATCCTCATGGTTGACCTATTGGATCCTAGTGTGAGAATGACACTATAGATGTGGCCATACTAGGGAGTGGACCCTAAAACCTCCCATTTCTAGTAATTAGCTCACACACTACTAGCTATCCCCACTGGGTCATTTATATTATAGTTATTAATTTGAGTTTCATGTATACATTTATATATATTTAACACTTTAGGCCTTGTTTCATATGTTATATAGATGCTTTGAATGATACACATTTTACTAAGATGACATACATTTCACATATGCTACAATATTCAATGATTATATCTTGATACACATTTTATAATTAAATTTTATTTTGAGATGAGTAAATTTTAATAAAAATTCCCTCACCTCAAAATTGGATCATTTTAGTGGAATTTTTACACCTAAGGCAAGCCTCTATGATAATAAATTAGTTTTGAGTATAAAATATAGTTTCAAAGAATTTAAAATTAATTATTGGTATAGATTATGGGGAAATATGCCATGAATATGTACTCATATTATAGGAATAAAATAAAAATACATACATATTGGGTGGATGAAATAAATTCATGTACAAACATAAAACAAAATTCACAAATTTTTCATCTACATACAGTTACATATTCTACATTTAACACATGGGGTTATGATATAGATTGATGCCATAATTTCAATATTAATTACTATCCATGGTCATGGTATAAGCATATATATTCTCCATTCTCTTTTGATTATGCATATAAGAACTAAGTAACAAAGTGAAAGTTGAATATATAAGCCATCTATAGTGGTTGACTCAGTTAAAGTGCATAGTGCATAACTTAAAGATTGAGAACCCTCTCACATTATTACTTATGAATCCATTATGGATTCAAACTTATTTCCATCTTGGGGTTAAAAATACCAAAAATGTAAATTTAGGTTTTAATATCTCTCAATGAGTTTTATTTTCTATGCATTTCACTTAAAATTAGGGCTTGATCACCCTCAATTCGTCATTTGTTTCAAAGGATCCAATATATCCAAGTGCTTCATGGGAAACACCAATTCTCTAATTGCATTCCTCCCTTGTTTCTCTTTTCATGTTTTTAAATTTTAAAAATTTAAGTTTTTTCAAATTTCAAATGAGAAAAATGACTAATTCATGAACTTTTATAGGGTTTGCTAAGTTAAAGTGCCTGGCACAAGTGAATTTTCCACTCAAAGGAAAAATGTGTTGTACACACTCAATTATATCTTTCCTTTTACTCTAGTAATTTCATTTATATACTAAATTAGGATAAATTTAGTCACTAAAATTTGGTCATAAATACTTGATAATATTAGTTTTGTCCCACTTTTATGGTAAAAAAGAAGGCTTTATAGAGATAAAGGACAAATTGATTAGAGAAAGGATGTGTTTGAAATAGACATGACTTTTGAGTTGTGTTATTTTGGATTGATATTTATACCAAAATATATTATAATAGATAAATAGATAGAGAAGAATTTATAATAATAGATATAGATTATATAAAGGTTATAAAGTAGAGTAACATGTGTATTTGTTGTATGTAATAGAAAGCATATAAACATATGTCTTCAGTGGTTATATCAATATATAAAAGAGAAGAATTAGATTAGGAAATATTATGTTCTGTGTACTATGTATGCATTACTATAAATATAGGCACCACTTATTATTAAATTAATATTAAATAATCTAACCAATACTAACCCTTACAATATATTAGTTTCACTAAAGATAACTACTTAACATAAAACCATTTGTAGCCAACCGTTTCATATTTTATGTCAATGTTTAGTGGTGCCGCCTAGATATTAGTAAACTAATGTCCAAGGGAAAGTATCTTTTGTAATTTTGGAAGCTTACATTAACAAAAATATAAGAGTGGTGGGAAAAAATATTACAAAAATAATTTCACACAAAAGTTAAAAGAATAGGGGAAGCATTATCGAAAGTTAAAACAACATTCTTTCAACCACAGGAAGAAGAATTATAGGTCACTTTTGCACATCTATTATGGACTTAGATATTGCAATAAGCCAGAAATATGGTAGGGCATTGAATTTATATTAAAATACATATTTAGTGTATCACATAAAATCTTGATTCACTCTAACATCTTGATACATCATTAACTTGGGCTATTGATCACTGGTTCAAGATAACTCTTAATTCATTTATCATAGTTTCATCTATACAGGGTTGGCTAAGATTTAATGATAAGAAATTTGAGTTTGTTCAAGGAGTAAGACAATGTTTTTTGAATAAATTACCACTCCTCATTTGTAATTTGGTTGTGGATCAAGGCCTAGAAAGAGAAGGCAAATAGTTCCTTTAGGGCTAAACACCTAAGGGATGGTGTGTAGAAAAAGGGGGATCCTTAAAAAATGTTACTACTCAAAATATCTAGTATAAATAGTTAGATGGGGTTACATAATGGGCTAGGAAAGTAAGTATCAGTTAAAATTAAGTAAATTAAGAAAAAAAAAGATAGTAGTAAGAGCATTGATTAAATATAGTTAAGAAAAATGGTGAATCAGGAGATGAAGAATCAGATGGAGAATAAGAGAATTCAATAAAAAATAGGAAATAAATACAAAAAAAGGAGAGAAAATAATGATGAGAATATATAAAACAATAGAGAAACATGATTTGGCCTCGATCAACAGAAGTCCAAATATTGAAAATATTGAGACTATCCCTTCACCAAAAATGGATGAGTTAGTATTCACACCATATGGAAGCATAAATGAGATAAGTGAAAGAATTAGAATATAATAAATGTTATATCATAAATTAGTTAAGGTGATGAATAATAGGAGATAAATATTAATAGAGTAAGTTGCACTATTTGGAACACCCAAACTATTCCAAACCATGGGTGTTGAAGACAAACTAGTTACAAGTAGTTTGGCCCATAGTGGATGAGGCCATGAGGGTAGTGGAAGAAGTAGTGATGAAACGAGGATTAAGATAAGAGATGTTAATTACATGTTTACACTAAGGGAAGATATATTATCCATATAAGGTATCCTGATGGTAAGTGATTAGTAGAAAGTTTTACAGATAACATAGAATAATAGATAAAATAAAATAAAGATGATAACCCACAAGATAAAGGTGATTCAAAGATAATTACTAGTAGTCAAAATAAATAAATACCATAGGAAGATAAATCCATAAGAAGAAGATTAATTAGTGAAAATATGGGGAAATAAGTCCAATTACAGATAGAAGATGAGAAAGAAGAGATCAAAAGTGATACAAATCACCCAAACCTCAACTGTAAGATATCGTAAGAGTAAATGGACCCTTTGGACCAATATCATCCCCCATGCCACTTCACAATCGACATGCACATCCATATTTTTAAAAATATATATTTATAGGAGATGAGGTAGAAAATAAATATAATAATCACAAGTAAGAGATTGATAACATGCCAGAATTTGTAAGGAACTAGGTGGAAATATTAGGAAGAAATTAATTTCAAAAATAATTACAAAGGGATAAAATTTATAATCGTAACCTGGTTCAACAATAAAAATATAAATAGATGTATAATTACAATACTAATACAAGAACAAGTGCCTTAGGAAATCAATAATGGTAAGAATCCTAGAAATAATATTCCAAATTAGTCTTAAAACACTAAAATGACATATAATAGGATGAATTTACCATTGTTTGGTAAAGATACGAAAGATGTGGAAGAACATTTGTTTATACTAGACTCATACTAGAGGATTCAAAATATTATTGATGAAAGGGTAATGCTATTTTATTTTGTTGGGACATTAAGAGATGATGCAATAAAGTTATACATAAAGACTTACTTAGGCCATGACATGACATGGGATGATGTCCAAAAATAATTTAAGGGTGATTTTCAATACCCTGACATACCAATAGATAACATTAGAAAAATGAGGGAACTAATTCAGAAAGAGAAGGAATTTGTGAGAAATTATGATCACCAATTTAAATCCACACTGTGGAAACTAGAGAATCCTATCAGTGAAAAATAACATATAGTTTGGTTTATATCTGACTTAATTCCCTGTCTCCACACAAACATGAATGGTAAAATTTTCAATAATTTATGGAGATATTAGAAATGGCATAAATACTGGAAGCAAAATCTTAGAGAAGAGATACATATACCTCCTTAAAATATAATTTTAAAAGATTAAAATTAGAATTAGAAGAATTGAGACTAAAACAAGAGGTACAAATGAAAGGGGAAGATTTTGTGCTACCTCACAATAAGCAAACACCACTGAAACTAGGAATTTGGTGTACCATTTATTATGTGAAAGGCCATTCTAGGATAAATTATCCCCATAGTGATATGAAAAAAAGAACAGTAGTGATAATATTAGTGTAAACACAGATAGGTATGGCACTACCAATTCAACAAGCCATTTATGGTGAAAGAATTTAATGTAGAATATGGAAAGTCTATGATCAACATCTATAACATTTATACCCAATGATGGAATTTAAACACCTATAAATTAGATAATTCACCAAACCAACTATGGATCATTTAACCACTATAATCATAGTTTTCATACTACATATGTACTTTTGGATGTATAAGACACTATCCACATAAGAGCAGTAACATTCCATTAAATGCCATCACCGTAGTTACACATAACCAAAACTAACATACCACATGCTAGCCAAACATACCAAACCCCATCAAAAATTCAAAATACCCAACCTTAGTATTATAATAAAAACTAAGGAAGTTATAAAGGAGGCAATTAGGATGGTTACATAGGAGGATACCATAGAAGGGGAAATTACCAAGGTGATAGAGGATATAATTAATAAATACCCCCTATAACATGTTATAAATGTGGAAATATTGGGTATATTAATAGGATTTGTGATGAGGATCCATAGATAGAGTGTAGATTTTGTCATGAAAAAGAAACATGTTACTCATTTTCTTGTCCAAAAGCTACACAATTCTACAAAAAAGATGGCACAAAAACTAAGGAATTGTTAGAATCTATGTTTATAAAAGGGGATAAACACTTAAAAAATAGTAAATGGATAGGATATGAAAGGATGCTATAATGAAATTCACCATGAAAAGAAATAAGATAAAATAATAGACAAAGAGGACAATTCATATCAGAGGGTAACCATGACTAAAAAAATTAGACAAAGTAAGGAAACTAAAAAGGATAAAAAAGAATGACCATAGAAGAAGGTTCTCCACATTATGTAGGATAATTTACAATTTTGAGCAACAATAACCACTAGAAGTTGCATAAAGGCAAGAAAATAAAAATATGTGTCCATTAATTCTAGTATGAACTCCAACTTCAATATGGAAGGAGATAAACCTAATATCAATGAGAATGACATAATTGTTGATAAAATAAAAAATAAAAATAATTAAAAAACAAGATAAGGTTCAAATTAAACTAACTCAATTTTACAAGGATGAGATTTAGGATTTAAAAAGAATAAGGAAATTGTTCAAGAAGTAAGACCTAATAAACTTACTCAATTTTATAAGTATTGGAATAAATAACAATGAGAACATCACATACAATGGGTAGAGAAAAATAAAAAGAGAAAGACAAAGAAAAATGTTTTTATAATAAAACCAAAAATGGAAAGAGACTAAAATTATTTTAAACATAAAAATAAATGGCCAAGAAATCAAGAAAACACTATTAGACCTTAGTGTAGACACAAATGTATTACCACAAAGCACATGGTAATTATTGGGGAAATTGTAGTCATATACATTAGCATACAATATTGCCATGGATGATGGTACCTTACAGTCACCCATTAACACCCTACATAATGTGTAATTTGATTTTATGGGAATAACAAAGAGGGTAGACTTTGAGGTAATTGATATGTACGGTACTGACTATCTAGCTTTGCTAAATCTAGAATGGTTCACATATTGTAATAGGTTATTAGACTTAGAAGAAGAAGAAATCACATTTGAGAAAAAATATTTAGTAGTCCATTTTCCATTGGAGGTGGTAATGGTAGTGACATGGTCAGAAGAACTATGGTTGGAATAAAAGGACAATGAATTTGATAACCTTGTTGGGGTGTAAACTCTAAAAATTATTATAAAAATAGAATATGACATGGAACCTAATGAGGACGAAGAGTTGATAGTAGAAAAATAAGAAGAATAAGAAACACATTTAGGAGATGAAATTGAGACCTTCATATATGGTGAGCTAGAAACCATAGTTCAAAAAATATTCTACTTAATAAAAATGCCTTAAAAAGGGAAAATTACCACTACACTAGAAAATCTAACACTGTAAAAGATGAGATCTCACTGCATAAAATTGGCTTCACACAATAAACTACCTAAGTTTACCAACATATGATTGGTTGATGAATACTTACAATAAATGATGAGAGTTTTTCCATAAAAAGAAATAAGGATGAAATCAATTGATGATACACTCACCATTAATGCTAAAAGATGGTGGCACACCCACAAAGTAACCATCCATACTTAGAAAACATTTTACCTACTACTCTGAACATGGTTTATACAATTAAAAATTTAATTTGGAAAAATAGAAGGTTACATAGGGGATACTAACCCACAATAACATATTAAAACATGTGAAAAGTATGGAAGGCAAGAGGGGAAACTGATAAATGCCTATGGGCATAGTTATTATTTTAAACATAGAATTAATTCCCAAGACATGGTACTTGCATCAAGAAATGCGTAATGGAACCAATACATGGACAAATTTGAAAATGGATTTTTGTATAAATTTTAACTTTTGGGACCTAGACATAAGAGTCTATAGGGTATTACAAAAGATAAAATCATTTTTATTTATGGAAGACTCGATGGCTAAATAATAATTCTCAAAAATAAAGATGGAGGAAACACTAGTAGGACATAGATTATTGGGAGCAAATTGGGACAATTATATGAATTGTCAAAATTGTAGGTAAAACCCTACAGGTAAAAGAGCTCGAACATAGGGCATATTGTTAAAAAATTACAAAATAAGAAGAAGACGAGGAAAAAAACATGAAAAATATAAAAATTGATGTGCAGAAGGATAAAGAAAACTTCTTGATGACACTAAAGATAAAACACAATATTTCTACAAATTGCTTAAGATTATGGAAGACAATATTACCAGAGAAGGAAATGAAACTATAGCAAAAGTAGGAAACTATTGGGTAGAAGAAGAAGTGGAGAAAATTTTATAACTATTGAGGGAGTTTGAAAACTTATTACCAAGGACATTGATTGAACTCAAGGGAATTGAGGAAGATGTGGGTACCATGCAAATTCAGTTGAAAGAAGACAACAAACTACTGTAAAAATTACCATAACAACTAAATATTAATGTAAAAGTGAAGATTAAAGATATTTTAGATAAAATTATAGTTGGAGGTATTATAATACCTATAGAGGTTACTAAATGGATAAGTCCTATGGTAATATAAAATAATAAAACTAGAGAGATACACATCTGCATCGACTGTAGGGAACTAAATAAGGCTTGTCTACATGACCCATTCCCAACACCGTTCGTTGAAGAGATATTGGAAAGTGTTGAAAGTAGAGAAATATATTCCTTCATAGATGGATTCTCAAAATACCATCTAGTTCTAGATGATAAACCAAAAACCACATTTGTCATTGAATGGGGATCCTTCATGTACACAATGATGCCATTTTAACTAAAGAATGCATTGATTGTATTTAGCCATATCATGGTACATAGGTATATTTAGATGATTGGATAATTTATAGGAAACACCAAAAATTTTCACACCAATAATTTTGAATGTTGAAGTTACCCATGGACACCCTACAGCCCCTTTTTGGACCATCTAACACCTCTCAAGCCTAACTTACCTACCTGCACCCTGTTTCACCAAATAGGGTAAACTTGAAAATCAAGTCCCCTTTTCATCTAAACCCTAATAGTTGATGGTTAGCCTAGCCATCGATGGTCACCTTGACCATCAACAATTAGGATCCACCATCTCAACTAAGCATGCAAACATCATACAAACTATTGCATTAGCTTTTCTAAATATAACTTTATCTAATTCATGTTATGATCCTTTTGCATGCATGAATTATATTTAGAATCCCAAGTTACACCTTCCCTTACACCTCTTTCTTGTGCTTATAATAAATAAAGGCCTAGAAGGTCTAATACATCTACAATTATTATCAGGAGCTCAAGGACTCAGAGACCGCTTTTGTAGATAAATTAAACACTTCAGTAATCAAACAATCATACTAAAATCATCTACATCATCAATAGATGACTTGTCATCGCATCTCAACCAAGATTTTAGGTAATGTTAATCTATTGAGATCAAGCCAAATCTTTCCTATAGGCCAACTATACCAACTACTCATCCAACCCACTTTTGGTAAGACAAGCCCTTATTTATTACTATTCATATGCTTTATTTCTATTTCACAATTAATTTAGCCTTTTACCAACCCATAGAATTCATCTGTGAATCTTGATAATCTATTTCTGATCAAAACCAATTTTGGCATGGTCAAATACTAATGGTTAGCATAACTACCGATGATCAAGCATAACCACTGATGGTCAACCCAACCATCGACAGTCACCTATGGAATAAAAAACTAGCAAGCTACCTTGATCCACTTGCACTTATCCAAATCTACTCTTTGAGTTTTTGATTGGACCTTATGATCCATACCTTAACCCATTTTCACTATCACTAATTAGTTTATCACTAATTTGATCATTTTATCATATCTCTTTATCAAGCAATTCTTTTTATCAAATTTATTACCTTTTGATTATTGATGCAAGCACTTTATTTTTGGTTTATCAACTTACTTATTTTAAAATAGTGGATTGATAGCCCCCAAAGAAGCTCTCACTTTTAGGATATAACAAGCACTAGGTAATCCACCTAACTACTTGTCTAAACAACCAATTTGATTTAGTGATTTATTACATGTAGGTCATCCTCCCATACCAAAGAGGATCTCTCCACAATATTTTGGCATAATGTGTGCACTTTTATCAGGTATTTCTACCACAACTTATATTTCTAGTTTTACTACTTCTTATGAATAATAGAAAAATTTGAGTGAAACATTATGGCATGTCCAGTGGGACCAAAAGTCTTTACTCATGTTTTCTTTGCATTTGTACGCTCTTCTCTCTATTTATGATCATAATTGAAACTAAAATTTCTTTTGGACTTAAAATCAACTACATCTAATGCTTGATTTTAATAATAGTTCACTTTGAATTAAATCATAATAATCTTATCGTAGCACCACTTTTATTGCACACACTAGCCAAACTACTTTCATCAATCAAACATCAAAACAATTTGAGACGAGGCCCAACTAGGATTTCATCACCTAGCGGTCACCTTACCCATTCCCGACAATCTTACTTGGAGGTCATTACCAAGAAGAGAACCAACTCATCTCTCTAGTTGAGTATAAAAATATAGATATCAATATATATTGGCTAAGCACTTGATACCCTTATCATTATGGCACTGTGAAGTGAGAGGGTAGGCCCTAATACCAAGTCATGTATTAATTCCAACATAGATTATTTTGAGTACTTAAATAGCCTGAAACCAATCATAAATTGATTTTATAGTAACTGATCTATAAACTAACTTCTATCACACATTCTCATAAACTATGGCATAAGCAAAAAGTGAGATTAAAAATAACCTCTAGGTTTGACATACTTCATAGTGTGTGTCTTGATTATCTTGATCATTTTATTGTATTTTACTTGTTTGAGCGGTGAGATTGTTATTATTTTCTCTCCCCTTTCCTTATATGGTTCTCACTTGTCAGAAGTGAAGAGACTTGGAAGAACAAAACTCATCACCTAAATCAACCTCTTCTACCTCCTCATCTATGGAGTATATCTTTGAGGCAAAATATTCACCTCATCCATTAGGAATCCCTACTTTCCCTTGGGTATTTCCCTAAGAAGACATGGATTTTACCACCTTTTTAGACAACAATCTAGAGGCCCTTCAACACTATCTTAACACCTCTTCTCACCATATCTTGGTTTCAACTCCACCTCAATTTCCTCCTTATAGCATGCCATCCCACCTTATGGAGGGTATCCCTATTACCACTATCACCACCCAACCTTTGACCACCCAGGAATCTTTGTCTACTAACCCCTTTGATGTTATAGTTGAGAACCAACTTATCCAACCAACTATTACCCTCACTCCTTCCACCCCTACTACTGACTCCTCTACCTTGGGGACAACCCAACCTTTAACCCATCATGTCCCACTTGTAGCCAAGGTACCCACCACTAGCACCTCTAACCTCCCCTCTATCAAACCTAGTCCATCAGTTAATACCTCTTTACCAAGCTTAGGGGTACCTATCCATTGTACCTCACCACTCATTATCATGAAGGTCACTACCTCTCTTCTTGTCACCAACCTAATTACCATCCACACCCAATCCATAAGGACTTCTCAATAGTTACTCATTGTACCTAACCTACGATACATCCATAACACACAAAGGTTTATACCCATTACCCAATCAAAATCATCTACCTACCCTACCCAACCTCTAGCATCCACATTCCAATATGTGGTAGCCTCTCCATCAGCAAAAAATTATCAATATTTTTCCCAACCATAATATCAGCCTTACAATCCTTTTGGCACAACACCTCAAACTGACCTAATGAAAATGCTCATGGAAAAAATGACCAACCTTGAGTCATCTATTTTAGGAGCTCATAACATCCTATCTTATGATCAGATTTGTAACGAACCTATTCATCCTTGTATTCCTATCAGACCTTACCCTCCTTAATGGGAGCTTCCCAAATTTACCAAATTTCAAAGCAAGGAGGACCCAAAATAACACCTTATGGATTTAAGGCATGCATGCTACATGATTTCTTATGATGATGCCCTTCTCCTCCAAACCTTTCCCATGTCTTTATCTGGTCTAATACTTGACTGGTATAGTGCCCTTACCAAGCATTCCATCTTTTCTTTCACCTAACTAGCACAAATCTTCTTGGATCACTTTTCCATTAACATTTCCAATAAGTTTTCTATCATGGACCTCTATTCTATCAAATAATTCAATTATGGGGCCATTGGACTTTGTCACCCATTGGAGAATCTTGATTAATCAACTTTCATTTTCCTTACGTCAGTCTGAACTTATAGAACTTTTTGCTTGAGCTTGTACTAAACATATATCTTCTACACTACGTGTCCAGAGCTTTAGGACCTTTGATGAGGCTTTCACCATGGCATGTAAGATAGAAAACTAGGCCATAGATGAGGGTAAATTGAAGTTAAGAAACAAGAAATATACCTTCAAGACTAATGAGACCTCTTCTTCCAAACCAAGCAACCAAGCCAATACCAAAACTAAGACTAGGGGAATCGTGAATGATATCATCCTTAAAATTGCCCCTCCACCTAATTCCAACAAATAAAATCCTTCCATTACCTCCAATCCAAATGAAAGAAACCCAAACCAAAACAACCAAAAATAATTCACTCCACTTGAATAATCTTACACCTTAGTTCTGGAGAAGCTATTAAAAGATAACATTATACAACTTCCACCTATCGAACCTCCACAACAATTTGATTCTTCTCATCCAACATCTATTTGATACAATGAGAATGATCTCTATGCTTTCCATTAGGTAATTGGACATGATGTCAGCTGATGTAATACTTTCAAGAATTTTGTTTAGAGTTTTATCGATAAAGGGGAACTCATGTTGGATAATCCCAATGCCCCTCAAAATCAAGCTCTTGACATCTTTAAGAAACCTTTTCCCAACTATGCCCCTATCAAAGCTCAAGACACATAGGCTGAGTGTTCTCATGATGCCCACATGGTCAACATGGTTCAACAATACACCTATCTCTGAGGACTCGATGAACCAATCTACCCACTCTTCCCCCACCTCACCTAGAGAAGTAGAAGAGTAATTTTCCCCTCCTTCAGAGATTCAACCTAATTAGGTTCCTTTTTCCTTAGACACATAATAGAATCTTTGGAATCATCACATTCTACCCCAATAGGCACATCTAAACAAGTAAACGTTCTTGATTCACCACCTCCACTAACTACACAACAAAACACTACTCTTATGGATTTTATTCCTAAAGGAGAAACATTTGTATTGATACCTCCCATGGATGAGCTATTTATCTCAACATTACTTCCCTCACCTCAAGAAATCAACCAACCTACAAACCAACCTCCCCAACCTACAAGTCTATCTCTTACATCCACTACCCATGAAGCAAAACCAGTAAACAAACCTTTTTCCACATTAGTGCAAAAATTGGAATTTGCCTTGAAACTAGATATGGATCAAGTGACTTTTTGGAAACATTTAGGCCTTGTTTACATCAATTTTTTTTGAACGTTATAGCTCACCTTTAACTAGCCAATGTATCATCTTTCCACCACCTCTTAAGCCAATCAGAACTTCTACCAACCTCTCACATTCCCCACCAACCAATGTGATCATACCTCAAATAAGAAAACCAATAAACAAACCTCGGTATCTTCCCCATATAGAGTTTGGTCCACCCATCTCTTAAAGTGGAATTTACCTCATCTAAAACTCCACCCAAACCTCGATTTGAACCAACCAAAAGAGCAAAACCATTGAATAGCCACATGCCTAGGGTTTTTCATTCCTCCACCCTACCCTCTATCTTGGGTCCTCATCTATAAAATTTATCTAAAAATAAACCCTCTTTCAACATATGTCACCCACTTCCATTGATTATGCTATCACATTTATTATTTGATGTGCCAGTCCTTCCTAAAGCATAACTAGTCAGACCACCAAATTTGGCCGGCTCAACTACCAATGTGCCTAGGCCAAAACCATCCACTTGAGCCACCTTACCCAAGTCATCTCTCACCCAACATATTACCACCCACACACCCACCTTACCAACCAAAACCATGATCCCAAAACCTTCCTTACCTTTGGTATAATCCTATACAACCATTCTTCATAGGTTAATACAAATGTCCTGCCTCACATTACCTCCCATTAGACCCTTCAATATTTTTGGTTCAAAACCAACCTAGTATAATGACCATCAGATCTGCTCTTATCATAGGACACCTAGGTATGACATGGAGAATTAAAAAGATCTGCATGCCATTATCCACCACTCTATGATGAGGATGACTTTTTGGTAGATGGCCTTCCATCCAATCCTTCACCATTACACCCAAAAATCAACCACCTACACATTCTTAATCCCCCACTCTCACCTCAGAGTGATGAAGAATCTACCCAACCCCCGATCACACCTTCCCCCTCTATCCATACCATTAATGTGGTCACACAATCACAATAAAAGGATAAAGGGAAGGACAAAACATCCATTCCATGGACATACCCATCAACTCACCCTATACCCAACTAGACCCAAACCTCCACACTTAAAACTAGGCCCAAAGTTATTATCTTAGTCACATCAAAGGTTAACCCCTTTGAATCCATTAAGAGGGTCATTATTAAGCAACTCCACTAAACTCTAGCTAAGATGAGCCTCTATGAGATCATTTCCACCTCACCTCACCATTACCAGGACATGATAGAGGCTATACAAGCCATTGGGGTTAGACTGGGAGAGTCTCAACCTATAAAGTCCTTTATGTGTGCTCTTTGAATCTAAACCCTTTTTACCTTCAAGGACTCAGAGGTACTTTCCATATACCATGAAGACCTAGATCCACCTCTCTTTATTACTACCCATATCAACCAAACCTACTTCAAATGGGTTATGATCGATGGGGGAGCCAGCATCAACATCATCTCCTCCCATGCTTATGACAAACTTAAGCTACCCAAAAATGTCATGTATAAAACTTAAGCCATATTTATATCCTTTAATGACACTATGACCACTACCTTGGGAACCATTGTCCTTCACATTCATTTAGGACCTCACACACTCCCCAAACTTTTCTATGTAGTCGAAGGTAAATTCTAGTACAATGTTGTACTAGGGAGATCTTAGATTTGTGCCATGGATTATGTACATTCCACCCTCCATCATTGTGTCAAGTTTGAACATGAATTTAAGGTGGTTACCATACAAGCTAACCCTATCCCTTTTATATCATGTAATATGACCTACCAACCTAATGATGTTTTCCTACCTCCATCCAAAGCACCACAAAAACCACCACCCATAGAAGTTAAAGCCATTAATTCCCATCCTACAGAAGTATCTACCAATTCATATATATTTTTGGACCAAATACCTATCACTGATCCCTTAGAGTCTACCTTCCAATGCCTCACCCTTGGAGAATACTATCTCCTCACCCTAGATGTCCTCCTTACCCCCCAAGAATATGAGAAACTCAACTACCAATCAGATTATGACCCCAACATTAGAGATATTATTCCTTTAGGATCTCCTAGTTATCAAAATCACTTCATTTATGGGGGACTTGACAATCCACTTAACATTTCCACTACCCACCCTTCACCTCAACCATTCACCTCTAACTTCTCTTACTTGGACAAACCTGACTTCACCAAACTATACCTTCATAGGTGTGCCTAGAAGGGATTTGGTTTAGGATTATATGAGCATGGCCCACACATGTTGACCTCGATCAAGATTCATAAGCCTCATGATAAACATGGCCTTGGCTTCATTCTACCCAATAATAAGAAAACCAACAAACCTACCACTACCATTGTTATAGAAGAGAGCCCTTCCCTACCAATAGTCCCTCAACCTGAGGGTGAGGATGAAGACATCATCCCACCCAAATTTTTTTGTCAACATGATTACCCTCACCCCTCTAACTTATCAAAAGGAAGGGGAATCCATATCCATACCTTTGACCCACCCTAAACTCATGAGAGAAGTCTCTCCTACCATTAACACCATTCAATGTCAAGATGATGATGATATTCTTACCTACTTTGGTGTACTAAATTCCTCCATACACAAATATTTACCTCCAAAAACCTCAACCATATTGAATTAATCTACCACAAACATTGACATAGGCACTTTGGACAACCCACACATCATCAAAATTGGCCAAACTCTCACCTTTGAGGAACTATATGACTTCTCTACCTTCCTCCAAGATCATAGTATTGCATTCACTTGGTCATATTCCAATATTCTTGGTATTGACCTGACCATTGCCACTCATAACATCATAACCAATTATGATGATAAACCTATTAGAATAAAACTTTATTGAATGCACCCTCACATAGCCCTCCTTGTCAAAGAAGAGCTTCAATGCCTCCTTTCTATCAACTTTATTCAACCCATTGATTATCCCCAATGGGTTTCAAATATAATACCTATCACTAAATCCATAAGGGGTATACATATTTGTGTGGACTTTCATGACCTCAACCTCACCTACCCAAAGGATGACTTTCCTCTACCTAACATTGACCAACTTGTTGATCTTACAACATGCCATGAGATGTTGTCATTCATGGATGGATTCTTGGGTTATAATCAAATTTTGATTACCCTTGAAGATCAACATAAAACTACCTTTATCACCCCATGGGGGACTTTATATTATAGAGTCATGCCCTTCTGTCTTAAGAATGTTGGTGTAACCTACAAATGTGCCATGACCTATATTTTTTAGGACCTTATCCATACAACATTGAAGACTATGTGGATGACCTTATTGAGAAGTATAAGCTTCACAAAGACCATTTAGCCATTCTCAAGATTATCTTTGAGTGACTTATCCATTATCATGTCTACCTCAATCCCAAGAAATGTATTTTTGGGTCTTGTCAGGCAAACTTATTGAATTCATCATTTCCCTTCAAGGAATCAAATTTGATCCAAACAAAATCAAATCCATCCTTTAGATGCTACCTCTGACCAATATTACATAACTTCATAGCTTATATGGGAAAATTTAATCTATTCATTGCTTCATCTCCTAGCTCTTTGATCGGTATCAACCCTTTCACACCTCTTGAAAAAGGATGTCTCTTTTGAGTGGAATGTCAATTGTCAAAAGGCCTTTGATGCACTCAAAGAGTACTTGCTATCTCCACCTATCCTTACACATCCTAAGGATGACCAACAATTCTACCTCTATATCTCCACCACATACCACTCCTTAGGGAAAATGCTTGCCCATTGGGATGAACAACATAAGGAGCAAGTCATCTATTACATTAGCTACACACTTGTCAAATACGAGACTCAGTACACACATGTTGAGAAACTATGTTTGGCCCTAGTCTTCATGGCCACTAAACTTTTCCACTACCTTCTTAACCATAAATTTTTTGTCATAACCAATACCAAACCCCTTAAATACATGCACTTCAAACCATACCAAAAATAACATATAACTAAGTGGCTTATGCTTCTAGCTGAGTTTGACTTTGAGTTCCTCCATTAGAATTCAATCAAGGGGAAATTAATCTCTGACCAATTAGCTGAGGCACCCCTAGTGAACAATCAACCTCCCCCTCTTACATTTTTAGATGAGTCTATCACAAGCCTATCTCAAGAATATTTCACCAATCTCATAACCATGTTTTTTTATGGTTCCAAATGTCAGCGTGGTGAGGGAGCTAGTATTGTCCTTGTCCCCCTTATTAGTGAACCACTTCCCTTATACTTTAAACTCAACTTAAAATACACCAAAAATGCACCTGAGTATGAAGCCCTAGTGATAAGTCTTCAAACTACCCTAGCCTTAAGAGTTAAAACAATCAATATCTTTGGGGACTCCCAACTCATGGTTAACTAGGTCAATGGTGTTTACCAGTGTAAGAATGAAACAATACAACTATATGGACAACTCATCATAGAAATCTTAGTCTCATTTGAAAACTACCATATCCAAACCACCCCTCAATCTACCAACAAGTTTGTTGATACCATGGCTTCTCTTGCCTCTTAGATCTCATCAACACCCTCAGGTTCCAAATTATCCATCATTATCCATCACCTCATTAAGCCTTCCTACACTAAATCAGACATTCCAACCATCTTTAGTGTGGAGGAAACTCTACCTAATCTTTGGTACCATCAAACCTTTGACTACCTTCACCTTGGCATAGTTCCCTCTAGCCTCTCTAGGAATGCACATCAGGCATTTATTCAAAGCACCTCCCATATATCATTATGGGAGGAATTATCTAAAAATGTGGTTTGGATGGCCTCCTATTCCATTGCCTTCATTACCTAGAAGCCTCTCATGCTATCAAAGAGACACATGAAGGTATCTACGAGGGCTACTTTAGTGGACTTATTATGGCTAAGCGTATCCTCTACTTGGGCTATTATTGGACCACCCTTAACCAAGACTATTACAATTACATGAAAATTTATGTCAAGTGTCAACAACATGCTAATTTACATCATATACCTAGTAATAGCCTTCATGTGTTCACATATTTTTGGCCCTTCTCATAATGGGGTCTAGACCTTACTGGTGAAATCAACCCCCAATCTTCACAACATCATTATATCATTACTATAACTAAATATTTTACCAAATGGGTGGAGGTTATTCCCCTTGTCTCAACAAAAGCTAAAAAGATTATTGAATTCATCTCCCACCATTCATCTATCATTTTGGTGTTCCCCATAAGATCATCACTGATAATGGCAAATCTTTTAGAAACAAACAAGTTTAGGGCCTTTGTGACATATTTGGTATTAAACTTAGATTTCCATCACCTTACTGCCCATAAGCAAATGGAAAATTTGAAGCCTCTAACAAAATCCTCAACAACATGCTTACAAAAATGGTCAGTGCCTTAAGTTAGGATTGACACTTGCAGATCCCCTTTGCCCTATGGGCATATAATACTAGCATCTAAACCCCCATTGGTGCTATACCCTTTTCTCTCATCTTTAGAGCCGAGGTCATCTTGCCTCCTGAAATCCAAATAACTTCTCTTCACATATCTTTGTATGACCTCATTTTGAAAGATGATTACCATCAAGAATGTTTAGCCCAACTTGAGCTACTCGATGAGCATCATTTAGCCACCCTTTCCCATCTTCATGTCTATCAAGAATGAATCAAATGAGCCTATAAAAAACACCTAAAAGTTTGAGAATTCAACATTGGAGATCTTGTCCTCAAGGAAAACCAACATGTCACTAATATGGAGAAAAGCAAAAGTGGTAAATTTTCCTTCAATTAGCTTAGACCCTATATCATTACCTATAAGTATGGATAAGGGGCTTATAATTTGTCCTCTCTCAAAGGTAAACTAGAACCTGAGCCTCTCAATACCTTGCATTTTCATCCCTTTTATTATTAGATAGGGATCATAATTATCATTTATCTAACTTAAGCTCATCCCTTACAACTACATTCATTTTCTTCTTTTTAGGGGAAACTAACTAAAACTGAATCATGTGATTATCCATCACAATCATAGCCTAGTCTCGAACTATGGATACCATGACTCTATCCATGGCATGATTCTCATATTACTTCCAATTTATTTAAAGATTAGTTTCTATGGTCATTGTTACCTATACCTCTTTTTCACCTACTGGCACCCCATGTCAGCTTAGTTTTGCCTTCATAAAGGTAATCCATTGAGCATGTATGAACAAGTATATGTCAATAAAAATCAAGTAGAATAAAAAAGCAATATCAAATGGCAAAAACAAACTATGGGTCATCCTTAACATCCATAGACTACTCCTTTGAAAGACAACTATTAAAAACTCATTTTGAAATGACAAAATGTAAGGTTGGATACTCCCTTGAAGGATAGATACAAAAATGTTTTGAGCTAACCATATAAATCTAGACCACTCCCTTGAAGGATGGCTAGATAAAACATTAGTCAAAACTAGAAACTTATTGGAAGCTTCTTACATCGATCAACTTCCTCAACCCTCAAATGAAGGTCAAAAGTAATTAAAAGAGTAAAAGCAATTTTTTTTTCAAAGGCACAATCAGCTCTCATATCAACATTAATCTTGGAAAATCCTTTATTATCTCTCCTTATTAGACTTACCACATCGATCAATCTACAATTTATATATAAACATAGACTTATTTATACTACCTCATTGAACACCTATAGAAAAGGTATACTAGTCTTGCTAATGTTTCCGGTTTCACCCATTCTCCCTTCACATCTCATATGCACGAGACTATGATTTTACTTGACACAATGTCATCAAGATCCCTATCCATTAACCTAGGCATGCTAATGCAAAACATTTGAAATGATTATTTTTACTAAGCCAATCCAATTTTAGGTTTTGTATTGGTCTTTATCAATGAAAAGGTGTCATGGTCTTTTTTCTTATCTTTTATTAGTCTATGTAAGCCTATAAACATGAAAAATAAACATCATACCAAAAGTGTGGAAATCATGAATTATTTCAACAAGAAACATCATATATCCATCAATGAGTCAAGTATAAAGCAACCAACCATAAACATTCAGCTATCCATCACATCATGTAAATCTTCTAAACATGTTATTGTACCATAAAAAAAATCAATAATCAAAACATCATAGCATATACCATTCACCATTCAATACACTTAACTATAAATGTGAGCCATAACATGTATCCATCCATAGCATATCATATCTAACCATGAGCAGAATTAAAACATCATAATTCAACCTTCTAAATATCACATGCCTAAACTACTAAGTAAACTAATCATAAACCATGAGCATCCATAACCATAAATCACAAAAATGAGCATCACATAAAACATCGAATGCCATATATCATATACATCCAATAGTAAAAAATAATACATGCAATAATGAATAAATATCAACTCTCTCTCAAAATATACATATCATTACATCGGTGCACATGCTAAAATAAAAATTCATGCATATCATATATCAAAATAAAAAATTAGGCCCCTAGAACACTCATACCACCTACACCACTACCAATGGTCCCATATATACCTATACCTAATGGTCATCCCCATGGGACCCCTATCTACCCAACTATAACAACCCACTACCTTGGAGTAGCTAGTGCAGCCCCATCACCCAAACTAGCTCTATACTCTACAAATTTCATGGCATGGGGTAACTGATCTAGCACCATCACTTCATAGTGTTTGAGCTCCTATATGATGGCTAGATATCATGCTTATGAAAATAAATTTGGTGGCCCTCTTACTTTTATACATACCACACCCATACCAATCTACCCTTGTAATATGCCTATTTGCCTTATAGAGTAGCTACCTGCCCCTACAAAATGATAACCTGGGCCCACTCTTGGTCCTTCTTAGCTGTCACTACCCCAACCTACCCCTAGAGTCCTTCCACTTGTCCTTTTAAAACCTATATCTGAGCCTAGTCCATATCCAATGTTGCCCCCTATCCTGTATGACTGGGTGGATCTATAGCCATTAGCCTCATGCCTCTATTATCTCCACCAACATCTATAGTTACATAGATCAACTGGTACCAAGCCATGCATCCATTTGTGTACCATACATTATCTATAATATCCCTAATAGGAAGCTCCTTAAATCTACCATCTAGCACTATCTAATTAGGTTGAGGCACTGATAACTAAACTTTTGAATCTTACCACCTATACCATAGATATGGACTTGGTACACCCTATAACAAGCCAAACTAGCACCACACTTAATTAAATAGAATCAGTTCCACCTCACCCTATTATTGAGCCACTATCCACCTATAAATCTACATGGTAATGGTCTACCCCCTATAGCTTAGCTAGAGTGGAAACTGTAGGTATGGCCTCCAAGTAATGTCCCTAGCCACTAGCACACCTAGGGCATCTCTAAACCAATTCATGTTGTGTGCTCCACCACCTGCACTTGATGTTACATAATCATCCCTCCACCTCATAAAACTAATAGGGAACTCAACTTGTTTATATCCTACCCATATAAATCCCATCAACCTTATTACTTAGATGTCCTCATAAGCCCAAAAATGTAGTACCATCCCCATACTAATCTTGTATCTCTTATGGTGCCTAAATCCCCATAGCTCCTTATAAATCTAGACTAATAAAATAGGCACCCAACCAAACACCATCCTACCAAGTAATAACTCAATCAATACACCCAAAAAAACATAGGAAAACCTCACACTACTAGAATTTGGGAACCTAAAACAAGTCACTACAATCATCAACATCATCATCAATCACCTCTCCTTAGGAGCACTCTCATATAATGCTGAGTTGCTAAATCCTCTAGAGTGCTAATGAACCTAATCGCTATCATCTCCATATAGATACTCAAAAAACTCATTCCACTCCTCTTGCTTGATCTGGTATATTACTACCTTATCTTACTTAATCACTAGTGGTCATGTTGACTGCTAATGGTTGGAGACCCTAATTCTTAGGGTGTCTACTGTTGATAGTTAGAACTAAACATCGATGGTCACTTATCAACTAAAACCCCCAAACCCCAAGCTCCCCCCTGATATCTAAAACCCATAAAATTTAAATTCTTTCCTAAATACTACCCTACCTAACTTTTATTCAACCTATCCCACACACCCACCCTATCCACTAGACATCCAACCCATTATTTTGACTTACCCTTTCAATAAACTCAACCTAGGGCATACTGGTCAAACTAATAAAATTTCACACTTAGCCACCCACACAACTTCAAACAAGCAATTTAAACAAAAAAATATCAATGGAATATACCCCCTACCTCATTTTGTGACCTCCTCTATGGTCTGAGCCTATGAACAGCTACCCGACCACTTTCATGTGTTCCTTGTATCTCGGACCCACAAAGATCACACCCACACTCCAACCAATGAGCAATCACTAACTTAACAAGTACTCTCTCCACGTATGTCATAATTACGTAAGCCAAGTTGACCAAGCACAAAAGTTATGAGTCAAAGTAATTCTTATTTTTAATTTTTACTTAGTAAATTTTTTGGGTTTCCCCTGACCATCAACAGTCAGGGTGACCATCGACAGTCACCTTCTAAGGGACCCTGATCATTGATAGTTAGGGATCCCTAATTAGATAGTACCTACCCTTTTTTAACAAACCTTTTACAACAAACATCTACCCCCACCAGGCCCTTGCCACTTTTGAAGATACCTTTCTCTTACCTAACTAACTACCTCATCACCTCACCATTGGACTCTTGTGGCCCCTGTAGCATGTAATTTTGTGACCACTTATTTCTTGGTCTTTTGACTGTAGTGATAATATTTCCATGTTAAACTTTTTTATTTTGTGCCACCTTGTGCATATTGACCCACTTGTGTCTCACTGGGAGCACTTCCTACCTCAAATACCTGTGACACTTGACCCATTTATGTTTTCCCCGAAAGCACTTCCTACCTTGGATACCCATCGAAAGACTCAAATCTACCTTAGAGACTAATAGGTGTATCCAACTACCATGCCTGCAATAGTCACATGATATATTGGTCACTTATCTTCTTCAAAACACCCTTATTTTCATTAACATTGGCAATATATCTTTGCACGATATTGGCTATTGCCCCTTTTATCACATTTTATGTGCACATTTATGCCTCATATGCTCAACCTCAAGTCACCACCTCATGACTCCACATTTACCCTTTATCAAACCCATACCCACTTCAACTTCACTTCACCATCTCCTAGTTTGAGGGGAAGCACATCCTCCCACTCTTGGGAGAACCAGACCCTTAACCTATACTCTATTTTTTTTTTACTACTCATTCACAAGAGAAACACTATAAAAAGGGGAAAAATGTAGACATGATAAATCCACACACCAAAAATTTTGAATGTTGAAGTTACCCCTGGACCCCCTACAACCCCTTTTTGGACCATCTAACACCTCTCAAGCCTAAACCACCTACCTGCACCCTATTTCACCAAATAGGGTAAACTTGACAATTAGGTCCCCTTTCCCTCTAGATCTCAACTGTCGATGGTTAGCCTAACCATTAACAGTCACCCTGACCATCGACGGTTAGGATCCACTATCTGAACTAAGCATGTAAACATCATGCAAACTACTACCTTAGCTTTTCTAAATATAACTTTCTCTAATTTGTGTTGTGAGCCTTTTGCATGCATAAATTATATTTAGAAGCCCTAATTACACCTTCCCTTCCACCTCTTACTTGTGCTTATAATAAAGGGAGGCCTGGGAGGTCCAATGCATGTGAAATTATTATCAAGAGCTTAGGTACTCAAAGTCCCCCTTTGTAGGTCAATCAAGTGTTTAAACAATCCAAAAATCATACCAATCTCATCTGCATCATCAAGAGCTGACTTGCCATCACCTCTCAACCAAGCTTCATAGTATTATTACTCTATCGAGATCAAGCTAGATCCCACCTATAAGCCAACTATGCCAAATACTCATCCAACCCACTTATGGTAATATAAGCCCTTGTTTTTTACTATTCATATGCTTTATTTCCATTTTGTAATTAATTTATCCTTTGCCTAACCCCTAAAATTCATTTTTGAACCTTGATAATCTACTACTGATCAAACCTAGTTTTAGCACAGTTAACCATCGACTGTCAGACATAACCACTGACAGTCAACCTAACCATCGATGATCACCTATGGTAAAAAAAACTAGTAAGACACCTTGATCCAATTAGACTTATCCAAATCTACTCTTCTATGTTTTTGATTATTCACATACCCCTTTTACACCTTCTAAGCCATACCTTGACCCATTTGTACTAGCACTAATTAGTTTATCACTAATTTGATCATTCTATCATATCTCTTTATCAAGTAATTCTTGTTATCAATTTTAGTAACTTTTGATTATTGATGCAAGAACTTTCTTTTTATCTTATCAACTTAATTATTTTAAAATTGTGGATTGATATCCCCCAAAGAATCTCTAGCTTTAAGGATCTACCTAGTACTAAGCAATGCACCCAGCTACTTATCTAACCAACAAATTTGCTTTAGTGCTTTCTTACATGTAGGTCATCCTCCCAAGCCATAGAGGAGCTATCCATAATATTTTGACATAACATGTGAACTTTTATCAATTATTTATACCACAACACATATTTCCAATTTTACTACCTTCTTTTGAATAATATCAAAATTTTAGTGAAATATTTTGGCACACTCGGTGGGACCAAGAGTCTTTACTCACATTTTATTTGCATTTGTATGTTCTTATCTCTATCTATGCTCATAATTAAAACTAAAATTTATTTTGGGCTTAAAATCAACTACATCCATTGCTTGATTTTAACAATAGTTCACTTTGAATTAAATCACAGTAATCTTATCATAGAACCACTTTTATTGCACATACTAGCCAAACCACTTTCATTAATCAAACACCAAAAAAAATTTAGACAAGGCTCGACTAGGATTTCATCACCTAGCAGTCACCTTACCCATTCTTGACAATCCTACTTAGAATTCATTACCAAGAGGAGAACCAACTCAACTCTCTGGTTGAGTATAAACTCTGGATATTAATATATATTTGCTAAGCCCCTAAAACCCTTATCACTGTGAGACTGTGAAGTGAGGGGGTAGACCCCAATGCCAAGCCATATATTGATTCTAATACATATTATTTTGAGCACCTAAACAAATTGAAACCAACCATAGATTGCTTTTATAGTACCTGATCTACAAACCAACTTCTATCACACATTCTCATAAACTAAGGCATAAGCTAAAAGTGAGATTAAAACTAACCTCTAGGTTTGACATACTTCATAGTGTGTGTCTTGATTACCTTGATCATTTTATTGTCTTCTTCTTTTTTTAGTAGTGATATTGTTCTTGTTTTGTCTCCCCTTTCCTTGTATGGTTCTCACTCATCAATAATGAAGAGACCTAGAAGAATAAAACCCATAACCTCAATCAACTTTTTCTACCTCATCATCTATGGAGTACGTCTCTGAAGTAGAAGATTTACCTCATCCATTGGGAAGCCCTACTTACCCTTAGTTATTTCCCCAAGAAGACATGGATTTTACCACCTTTTTAGACAATAATCTATTGGCCATTCAACACTATATTAACACCTCTTCTCACCATATCTTGGTTTTAACTCCACCTCAAGATCCTCCTTATAGCATGCCAGCCCACCTTATGGAGGGTATCCCTATTGCCACCATCACCACCCAACCTTTGACTACCCAAGAATATTCATCTACTAACCCCTTTGATGTTATGGCTAAAAACTGACTTATCCAACCAATCATTACCCTCACACCTTCCACCCCTACTAATGACTCCTCTACCTTGGGGATAACCCAACCATTAACCCATCATGTCCCAATTATAGCTGGGGTACTCACCATTAGCACCTATAACCTCCCTTCTATCAAACCTAGCCCATCAATTTATACCTCTTTACCAAGATTAGGGGTACCTATCCCTTTCACCTCACCACCCATTAACACAAAGGTCACTACCTCTCCTCTTGTCACCAACCCAACTACCATCCACACCCAATCCATAAGGACTTCTCAATAGTTACCCATTGTACCCAACCTAGGATACATCCCTAACCCACAAGGGTATATACCCATTACCCAACCATCATCCACCTACCTTACCTAACCTCTAGCATCCACATTCCAATATGTGGTAGCCTCTCCACTACCAAGTAATTATAAATATGTTGCCCAACCTCAACCATAATATCAGCCTTACAATTATTTTGGCACACCACCTTAAATGAACCTAATGAAAATGCTCATGGATAAAATGACCAACCTTGATTCATCCATTTCAGGAGCTCATAACATCCTATCCTATGATCATATTTGTAACAAACCTATTCATCAATCTATTCCTATCAGACCTTACCCTCCTCAATGTGAGCTTCCCAAATTTACCAAATTTCAAAGCAAGGAGGATCCCCAACATCACCTTAGGTATTTTAAGCATGCATGCTACATGATTTCTTATGATGATGCCCTTTTCCTCTGAACCTTTCTCATGTCTTTATC
Source organism: Torreya grandis (assembly GCA_037957365.1). NCBI lineage: Eukaryota > Viridiplantae > Streptophyta > Pinopsida > Cupressales > Taxaceae > Torreya > Torreya grandis. The sequence continues at coordinate 2,909,534 of JARHVA010001166.1, read as the reverse complement.
TAGTCCAACACTTGACTAGTATAGTGCCCTTACCAAACATTCCATTTTTTCTTTCACCCAACTAGCACAAGTCTTCTTGGATCACTTTTCCATTAAAATTTACAAGAAGGTATCTATCACAGACCTATATTTTTATCAGACAATTCAATGATGAGTCTATTCTTGATTTTGTCACCCATTGGAGAAACTTGATTAATCAACTTTCATTTTCCTTGCCTCAGTCTGAACTTACAGAACTTTTCACTTGAGCTGGTGCCAAACATATATCTTTTACACTATGTGTCCATAGATTTAGGACCTTTGATGAGGCTTTTACCATGACACGTAAGCTAGAAAACTAATCCATTAAAGAGGTTAAATTGAAGTTATGAAATAATAACTCTACCTTCAAGACCAATGAAACCTCTTCCTCCAAACCAAGCAACCAAGCCAATACCAGAACTAAGACTAGGGGAACTATGAATGCCATCATCCTTAAAAACACACCTCCACCTAATGTCAACCAACAAAATCCTCCCATTACCTCCAATCTGAATTCAAGAAACACAAATCAAAACAACAACAAAAAATTTGCTCCACTTGGAGAATCTTACACCTCAGTTCTAGAGAAGCTACTAAGAGCTAACCTTATACAAATTCCACCTATCAAACCTCCTTATCAATTTGATTCTTCTCATCCAAAACCTTCTTGGTATAATGATAATGATCTCTATGCTTTTCATTGAGTAATTTGACATGATGTCATCCATTGTAATACTTTAAAGAATATTATTCAGTCTTATCAACAAAGGGGAACTCATATTGGATAATCCCAATGCCCCTCAAAATCAAGATCTTAACATTTTTAGGAGACATTTTCCCAACCATGACCATATCAAATATGAGGATACATAGGCTAAGTGTTCTTATGATGCCCACATGGTCAACATGGTTCACAATACACCTACCCATGAGGACCTGATCAACCAATCTACCCACTCTTCCCCACCTTGATTACAGAGGTAGAAGAGTCATCTTCCCTTCATTTGGATATTTAACTTGAAGAGGTTCCTTTTTCCCTAGACCCACTCATATAAGTATTAGAATCATCACATTCTAGCCCAATAGGCACATTTGAATAAGTAAACATTCTTGATTCACTACCTCTACTAACTACCCAACAAAACATTACTCCTATATATATTGTTACTAAAGGAGAATCATTTACATTGATGCCTCTCATGGATGAGATATTTATCTCAACCTTACTTCTCTCACCTCAATAAATAAACCAACCTACCAACCATCCTCCCCAACCTACAACTTTATCTCTTACATCCACTACCCACAAAGCAAAACTAGTACACAAACCTTTTTCCACATCAGTGTAGAAATTAAAATTTGCCCTGAAACTAGATATGGATCAAAACACTTTTTGGCAACATTTAGGCCTCCCTTACATCAACACACTTGAACCTTATAGCACACCTTTAACCAGCCAATCTATCATCTTTCCACCACCTCTTATATCAATAAGAACTTCTACCAGCCTCTCACATTCCCCACCAATCAAAGTAATCATACCTCAAATAAGAAAACCAATAAAAAAATATATTTCAAACCTTAGTATCTTCCCCATACAAATTTTGGTATGCCCATCTCTTAAAGTGGAATTGACCCTATCTAAAACTCCACCCAAACCTTAAAACCATTAAATCACCACATGCCTAAGGTTTTTCCTTCCTCCACCCTACCCTCTATCTTGGGTCCTCATCCATCAAATTTACCCAAAAATAAACCCCCTTTCAACAAATATCACCCACTACCATTGATTATGCCAACACATTTATTATCCAATGTGTTAGTCCTTCCTAGAGCACAACTAATTAGACCACCAAATTTGGTTGCCTCAACTACCAATTTGCCTAATCCAAAACTATCCACCCAATCCACCTTACCTAATTCATCTCTCACCCAACTATTACCACCCACACACCCACCTTAACAACTAAAACCATGAGCGCAAAACCTTCCTTAACTCTGATAGAATCCTATACAACCATTCTTCATAGGTTAGTATAAATCTCCTACCTCACATTACCTCCCATCAAACCCTTTAATCCTTTTAGTTCAAAGCCAACCTAGTATAATGACCATTAGATCTACTCCTATCACAAGACACCTAGGCATGACATGGACAATTTCAAAAATATACACACCATTATCCACCAACTCTATGATGAGGATGACCTTTTGGTAGATGACCTTCCATCTAATCCTTCACAATTACACTTAGCAACTAACCACTTACACATTTTTAATCCCCCACTCTCACCTTAGAGTGATGAAGAATCTACCCAATCCCCCATCACACATTCCCCCTCTATCCATACCATTAATGTGGTCACATGATCACAACAAAAGGATAAAGGGAAGGCCAAAGCATCCATTCTATGGACATACCCACCAACTCACCCTATACCCAACCAAACCCAAACCTCCATGCTTTAAGCTAAGCCCAAAGTTATTATCTTAGGAACATTAGAGGTTAACCCCTATTAATCTATTAGAAGGGCCATTATTAATCAACTCCACCAAAATCTAGCTAATATGAGCCTCTATGTGCTCATTTCCACCTCACCTCACTATCAGCAGGCCATAATAGAGGCTATGCATGCCATTGAGGTCAGACTTGGAGACTCTCAACCTATAGAGTCCTTCATGTGTGCTCTTTGACTCTTAATCAAGAACTCAAAGATAACTTCCATCTACCATGAATAACTAAATCCACCTCTCTTTATTACTGTCCATATTAACTAATCCTACATCAAATGGGTTATGATTGATGGGGGAGCCAGTATCAACATCATCTCCTCCCATGCCTATGATCAACTTAAGCTACCTGAAAATGTCATGTCTGAAACTTCAATGATCTTTAGATCTTTTAATGACACTATGACCACTACCTTGGGAACTGTTATCCTTCACATTCATCTAAGACCTCACACACTCCCCAAACTTTTTTATGTAGTCAAAGGTAAATTCTAGTAAAATGTTTTACTAGGGAGACCTTGGATATGTGCTATGACTTTTGTACCTTCCACCCTCCATCATTATGTCAAGTTTGAACATGAAGGTTAGGTGGTTACCATACAAGCTGACCCTATCCCTTTTGAAGCATATAATATGACCTACCAACCTAATGATGTTCTCTTATCTCCATCTAAAGCACCACAAAAACTACCACCCATAGAAGCCAAAGACATTGCTTCCCCTCCTATGGAAGCATCTACCAGTTCATCTATTTTTGTAGACCAAATACCCAACACTAATCTATTAGAGTCTACCTTCCAATTCCTCACCGTTGGAGAATACCATTTCCTCACCTTGGATTCTGTCCTTACCCCCCAAGAATATGGGAAACTCAACTACCAATCAGATTACAGCCCCAAAATTAGAGCCATTATTCTTTTAGGACCTCCCAACTATATAACTCACTTCATATATGGGGTAATCAACAAGCTAATTAACATTTCCATTACCCACCCTTCACCTCAAATATTCACATCTAACTTCTCTTACTTGGATAAACTGGACTTTACCAAACTATACCTTCACAAGTGTGCTTATAAGGGATTTGGTTTAGGATGATATGAGCATGGCCCACACATGTTGACCTTGATTGAGACTCATAAGCCTCATGATAAACATATCCTCAGCTTCATTCTACCTAATAAGAAGAAAGCCAATAAGCCTACCACTACCATTTTTATAGAAGAGAGCCCTTCCCTACCAATATCCCCTCAACCTGAGGGTGAGGGTGAGGACATCATCCCACCTAAATTTTTATTTTTTCAACATGATTACCCTCAGCCCCCTAACTTATCAAAAGGAAGGGGCATCCATATCCATCCCTTTAACCCACCCTAAACTTGTGGGAGAAGACTCTCCTACCATTAACACTATTCAGTGTCAAGATGATGATGTTATTCTCACCTACTTTGGTGCACCAAATTCATCCATGCACAAATATTTACCTATAGAAACCTCAACCATGTTGAATGAATCTACCATAGACATTGACATAGCCACTTTAGACAACCCCCACATTGTCAAACTTGGCCAAACTCTCACATTTGAGGAACTACATGACTTCTCTACCTTCCTCCAAGACTACAATATTAAATTCACTTGGTCATATGCCAATATTATTGGTATTGACCCAACCATTACCACTCACAACATCATAACCAATCATGATGACAAACATGTTAGACAAAAACTTTGCCAAATGCACCCTTACATAGCCCTTCTTGTCAAAAAAGAGCTTCGATGCCTCCTTTCTATCAACTTTATTCAACCCATTGATTATCCCTAATGGGTTTTGAACATCGTACCTATCACTAAATCCATAGGGGGAATATGTATCTATGTGAAATTTCATGACCTCAACCTCACCTACCTAAAGGACGACTTTCCTCTACCTAGCATTGACCAACTTGTTGATCTTACAGTAGGCCATGAGATGTTGTCACTCGTGGATGGATTCTTGATTTATAATTAGATTTTGATTGCCCCTAAAGATCAACATTAAACTACCTTTATCACCCAATGGGGGAATTTATATTATAGAGCCACGCCCTTCAATCTTAAGAATGCTAGCACAACTTACTAACATGTCATAACCTATATTTTTCATGACCTTATCCATACAATCATCAAAGACTATGTGGATGACCTTTTTGAGAAGATCAATCTTCACAAAGACCATTTAGCCATTCTCAAGATTATCTTTAAGTGACTTATCCATTATCACATCCACCTCAATCCCAAGAAATGTATTTTTTGGGTCTTGTCAGGCAAAATTCCTGGCTTCATCATTTCTCTTCAAAGAATCAAAATTGATCTAGCCAAAATCAAAGCCATCCTTGAGAATGCTATGTTTGACCAATATTAAACAACTCCATAGCTTATAGGGGAAACTTCAATCTATTATCCTTATCTCCATTATCAATGAACCACTTCCCTTATCCTTTAAACTCAACTTCAAATGCACTAACAATGTCATTGAGTACAAATCCCTAGTGATAGGTCTCTAAACTACCCTAGACCTAGGAGTCAAAATAATCAATATATTTGGGGACTCCCAGCTCATGGTTAACCAAGTCAATGGCATTTACCAATGTAATAATGAAATAATGAAACTTTATAGACAACTTGTCATATAACTCTTAGCCTCATTCAACCACTACCATATGCAAACCACCCCTCAATCTACCAATAAGTTTGTTGATACCATGGCTTCTCTTGCCTCTCAGATCTCATTAGAACCCTCAGGCTCCAAAATATCTATCATTATCCATCACCTCACGGAACCTTCCTACACCAAATCAAACATTCCAACCATCTTTAGTGTGGAATAAACTCTTCTTGATCTTTGGTACCAACAAACCTTTGACTACCTTCACCTTGACATAGTTCCCTCTAGCCTCTCTAGTAATGCCTGTCAGTTATTTATTCAAATCACCTCCTATTATACCATTATGGGAGGAATTCTCTACAAACATGGTTTGGATGGCCTCCTATTCTATTGCCTTCATAACCTAGAAGCCTCTCAAGCTATTAAAGAGACACATGAAGGTATCTATAAGGGCCACTTTAGTGGACTCACCATGGCTAAGCATATCCTCTGCCTAGACTATTATTAGCCCACCCTTAACCAAGACTATTTTGATTATATGAAAAAGTGTGTCAAGTGTCAACAACATGATAATTTACATCATGCACCTAGTAATAGTCTTCATGTGTTCATAGAATTTTGGCCCTTCTCACAATGGGGTCTAGACCTTATTGGTGAAATCAACCCCCACTCTTCATAACAACATCATTCTATCATTATTTCAATTGAATATTTTACCAAATGGGTGGAGACTATTCCCCTTGTCTATAAAAAATTGATCACCTATCATATCATCTACCATTTTGGTGTTCCCCATAAGATCATCACCGATAATGGAAAATATTTCTTGCACATCCCCTTTGCCTTATGGGCCTATCACACTAGCATCTAAATCCCCACTGGTACTATACCATTTTCTATCATCTTTAGAGTCAAGGCCATCTTTCCTCTTGAAATCCAAATACTTTATCTTCACATATCTTTGCACGACCTCATTTTGAAAGATAATTATCATCAAGAATGTTTAGCCAAACTTGAGCTACTCGATGAGAATCATTTAGCTACCCTTTTATATCTTCATGTATATCAATAATGAATAAAATGAGCCTCTAAAAAACACCTAAAAGTATAAGGATTCAACATTGGAGATCTTATCCTTAAGGAAAACCAACATGCCACTAATATGGATAAAAGTAAAAGGGGAAAATTTGCCTTTAAGTGGCTTAGACCCTACATCATTACCCATAAGTATGGATCAGGGGCTTATCATTTGTCCTCTCTTGAAGGTAATCTAGAACATAAGCCTCTTAATTCCTTGCATTTGTATCCCTTTTATTGTTAGATAGGGATCATAATTATCATTTGTCTAACTTGAGCTCATCCCTTGCAACCACATTCATTTCCCTCTTTTTAGGGGTAACTAACTAAAATTGAATCATGTGATTATCCATCATAATCATAGCCTAATATTAAACTATGGATACCATAGCTCTATCTATGGCATGATTCTCATAGTACTTCCCATCTCTTTGAGATTAGTTCCTATGGTTGTTGTTACCTATACCTCCTTTTCAATACTGGCATCCCATTCTTAGCTTAGTTTTGCCTTCACAAAGGTAATCCATTAAGCATGTATAAATAATTATATGTCAAGTAAAATCAAATAAAATCAAAAAGCAATATCAAATGAAAAAAACAATGGGTCATCCTTAGCATCCATAGACTGTTCCCTTGAAGGACAATTAATGAAAACTCATTTTGAAATGGAAAAATATAAGGTGTACTACTCCCTTGAAGGAAAATTATCAAAATCATTTGAGATAACCATATAAATCTAGACCACTACTTTGAAGGATGGCTGGATAAAGAATTAGTCAAAGCTAGCAATTTCTTATAAGCTTCCCCATCGATCAAATTTCCCAACCCTCAAACTAAGGTCAAAAGTAATTTTTTTTCAAAGCTATAATTAGCTCTCATATCAGCAATAATCTTGGAAAAGACACAATCAGATCACCTTAGTAGACTTCCCGCATTGATCAGTCTACACTTTATATATAGACATAGACTTGTTTATAGTACCTCCTTAAACACCTATAAAAAAGGTATACTAGTCTCACTAACAGTTCCAGTTTCACCCATTCTCCCTCCAAATATCATATGCATGAGACTATGAGCTTACATGACACAATGTCATCAAGATCCCTATCCATTAACCTAGGCATGTTAAAGTGAAACACTTTAAAGTTTTAATTTCACTAAGCCAATCCAATTTTGGGTTTTACATCGGTATTTACCAATGAAAAGGCATCATGTTATTTCTTCTTATCTTTTATTAGTCTATGTAAGCCTATAAACATGAACAACAAACAAAATACCAAAATCATGGATATCATGAACTATCTCAACAAGCCACATCATCTATCCATCAATGAGCCAAGTACAAAATAGCCAACCACAAACATTCACCTATCCATCACATCATGTAAAACTTCTACACATGTTATTATACCATAAACAAAATCAATAAGCAAAACATCATAGCATATACCATTCACCATTCAATACCCAACCATAAATTTGAGCCATAACATGTATCCATCCATAACACATCCTATCTAACCATGAGAAAAATTAAAACATCATAATTTAACCTTCTAAATATCACATGCCTAAACTACTAAGTCAAATAACCATAAACCATGAGCATCCATAACCATAAATCAAAAACATGAGCAACACATAAAACACTAAATGCCATATATCATATACATCAAATAGTCAAAAATCATACATGTAACAATGAATCAATATTAGTTCTCTCTTAAAATATACATATCGATACATTAGCACATAGGCCAAAATTAAAATTCATATATATCATATATTAAAATATAAAATCAAGCCCTTAAAACACTCAAACCACCTACACTGCTACCACTAGCCCCATTTATACCTATACCTAATGGTGGTCCCCCTGGGACCCCTATCTGCCCAACTATAGCATCCCACTACCTTGGATTAGCTAGCACAACCCCATCACCCAAAATGGCTCTATACTCTATAAATCTCATGATATAGGGAAAATAATCTAACACCATTACCTCATAGTATCTGAGCTCCTATACGATGGCTAGATTCTATGCTCATGGCATTAAATCTGGTGGCCCTCCTACTATTTTACCTACCACACCCATACCAATCTACCCTTATAATATGCCTATTTGGCCTTGTAGATTAGCTACCTTCCCTTACAAAATGATAACCTGAACCTGTGCCTAGTCCCTCTTGGCTATCACTACTCTAACCTACCCCTAGAATCTTGCCACCTATCCCTGTAAAACTTGTATCTAAGCCTGGGCCATTTTGAGACCAACACCCCCATCTTTCTTTTTTTTGAAAAGGGAACCCTTGTAATTGTTTCCAAAACCTCTATATTCTAGAATAAGTGTGAAATATTGTTTGATATTGAATTTTAAAGGTAGGTTAATTTTTAAAAAAGTCATGAGCTTTGGTGTATCTGATTATGATCATGTTTTATTGCTTAATGTTGCTAATAATCATTTTCAAGGTGATTAATTACAGGTTCCATAGAAGAAGCTAGGGTTCCCAAGCAGTAAACCTTAGGGGTTTGAATTTAAACATTCACAAGAAAATTTAGTGGGAAATCTTATTTCCTTTCAGTTAAAACAACCTTAAGTCTAACTTTATATTAAGCTTCAACTATGTTTCTAAACATGATCAACTATTAATGTAAATTCATGACTTAAACCTGGACATTTTTCCTTTTAAAACCTGAGATCCCTTTTGGATTAAATAAGTCTTATTAAGGTTTAAGTGTATTTGTGTTTATAAACATGAACAAATTTTAAAGGTCTAAACTTTAGGCTAAAACTTTATATATATCGGGCTTAACTTAAAACTCATGCACTTTTACAGATATGATGCTTCTCTCTTAATCAAAGGATTTGATCCAATGGTATGAATCAAAGATGACACCCAAAAGGACACCAATCACTATCAAGCACTTAGATTATGATTTGATAGTCCTCTTTACCTTAAAATCTTTAATCTGATAGTGTGTATCGACCCCAAAGCCTTAGGAACTCCCAAAATCTTGACACATGGCATTCAGTCATTAGACTAAAGTAATTCCATTGTCTTAAATTTGATAGGTTTGATTTTATCATTTGACATCTATGAGGATGTATTTGACATGATCAAACCCATAAAATTTAACCTAGACAATCCCTGAAGCCTTGGGAACTCTCAATGGCTTTACAAGTGGCATTTAGTTATTGGATCAATAAATTCCATTATCTTAAATTTGACTTGTTTGCTCCCATCATTTGACGACTGTGAGGACATATTTGACATGACCAAACCCATAAAATCTAACTTAGACAATTTTTAAAGCCTAAACAAAGGGGGAATTTCTAAAAAAAAAACCTTTTATGAAATTCCTATCTTTTTATGAAGACAAACCTAGTATATAAAGATCTTAGCCTAAGTCATTTTGTGTTTTTTAACATAAAGTTATAAATGTCATTTTTAAGCCTAAGAATCATATAATCATGGAAATGATTAAAAGGTATGCATCTTACAAGATCCAATGATGATCAATTATTTACTAGATTTAATCCAATGGTGTGTCAAGCCTAAAGCCTTTTAAAAAGGCATACAGTTAACAATCTGGCCCTAGCCAAGATCCAATGGTGATTGCTTACTCACTAGATTTGATCTAATGGTACAATGAATTTGAAGAATTTTCAAAGGCCCCATGAGCTTGACACATGGAATAATTAGTGGTCTTAAAGATAAAAAGACCAATGAAATGCAAGGACCTAGATTTGGATTTTCAAAGCAAAATAAAGAGGACTTTTGAAAGCTACTGGCTAGTCTTCAACTAGCATTTATGAAATTTGCTATGAAAGGCATGTAACCTCATCACATAGAATCCATATAAGCATAGAGGATAAAAATAAAATATATCTTATGCTTGACAATGTAGAAGACATGAGAATGAGGTCCCATCAAATCTAAGGCATGTATGAGATCAAGAGTTGGATATTTCTACCATTAAAGCTAAAAACCTTGAACCCTCTATAAAAAAAACTTGAGTTAGTTCAAATTGATCACATAGCAATCAAAATAAGTGTAACTCAAATTTAGAGTAAGTGCCTTAGTGAGATTTTTATTTTCATCAACTACAATTTAGTGTTATCAATGGTGATAGACAAGCAACAAATGAAAATTGAAGTGGAGCTCTATCTAACTTTAGATGGTAAAGGAAGGGTCTTTAGAGACATAGAGTTAGATTTGACAGCCTTGAATGTACATGGAATCAAAAATTGGTCTAAATTATTATTATTTATAGAGGAGTTATAACCAATTTCCTAGGAGGATAAGAGGAATTCTATGGTGCACTAAAGATACAAATACCTAGTATCAATTCAGCTGGCAAGCCTTCACCATGTGGCTGCTAAACTAGAGGTAATGCATTGCATCAAACTTATTGTTCCTATTTTTATTGACTATATAATAGATGGGGAATGGATTATTCATGAAGGAAGTACTAAGAAAGTTACATGTATAGATCCCATGGCCTTTGAGGCTTACTGTAAGCTCCCTTTGCGTCATGTCGATCTCCCATCCATGAGAGAATGGACAAATTCCCAAAACTTGGATTTAGTCCTCTCACCTTGGTTAATCCAAGGTTCCCATGTTTTTAGGTCCCCTAATGGTGAGATTCCTATTTCCTAATTTAGGGAGGTTGTTAGGGTATATATGACCTTATTTAACAAATCCTTTGGTGCCTCTTCTAATACTTATTTGAGTAAGGTCTGGGTATCTTATGTCTAGTGCATGTTGGATCAGAACTTAACCCCTCCCATTAGAGACCTAATAAGTTTTTTATTGGCCATACAATTTACAACCACCAAGAAAAAGACCTCCAAGTAATTATTTATGATGTCTTACCTCTTGGGTTCATTCCTAGCCTCTATTAATTTCCATGGCCACAAAGGACACATACCATTATAAAGGTTTTCTATAAAAATAAACACAAAACATGATTGTCAAATAATAGTCAAGATAATCAACTAATGATCATGATATTTTCTCTAATAAGGAGCTCTACTACTAAAATAAGACAAATGAATGTGTTGAAGTTGATGTTAAATCGACTTGAAAATGAGAATTCACATCACAACACTCTAATATTATATGTAGGTCTTTCCTAATTGGTCAAACACACCATTAAATAAATTTCAAACAATACAAAACTTTATGAGGGTCCTTACAAATGACATTTCATATTTTCAAAATACATGGGTGTCAAGTTGTTATAAAAACCTAGTCAAGAAGGAAATGGTGTTAAATATGATGATTTATTTTAAATTTCAAGTGTCTAACATAAAAAAATTATTTAAAATATGATATAAATCAAGTTTATATAAATATATATATATATATATATATATATATATATATATATATATATATATAGTGGACATATCCCACTTCTTGAACACCAAAAACTAGCTAGATGTTGAAAAGCCAATGGTCAATCCATACAAGGAGGTGTCACTTGTCAAGGGTGTAAAAAATACATTATGAGGGTGATACAATTAGGCATTCATATAATATGTATCTCATGATCAAGGAACAAGTGATACAAATACACTATTCAAGGTTCCAAGTAATCACTTACCAAGTTATCAAGAGGCATAGATGATTGATCCATCAATAAATGTGTTCAAGTATAAACTATCTTTAATATGGATCCCAAAAAATAGTGTGTCATGATGGGTATCCATTTACATGTGAGTAATAATGATTAAAACATGGATAAATCTTTATAAAAAATATAAAAAATACACTAGTGAATTTTGGACCAAAATATACATGAGAGGCACAAAGTATAAGATGATGAAATTTATTGTCATTGGCATAAAATCATGATTCTAATTAAACTCACAAAAATTCATAGTTTAAATAAAATTCAACATTAAAATTCATCATGGTGTAAAAGGTATTGAGTTTTGAAATGCAAATGATCCATGTGAAGTCTGAAATTTTTTGACTAATAGGAAAAACAAGCAAAATCTATGAAACTATCTTAATAATTTAACTATTACATGTACACCTATAAAATTTCAAGACACTAAAATATAAAAATATTTTTACGGTATAATGACTATTATTTTTCATTAAATATTTATCAATTCTACTAATTACAAGAAAACAAATTTACCCGTACCCTCAAACTTATTATATAGAGAAGTAAGGTGTAAGGTTTGAAGCTATCTCTATCTTTTATGTAATTTCCTCAAATTAGATAGACCCTAATTTGAGGATAACCACTAAAGATATATTATTTTTAATAATTAACTTATAAATAAAATATAGATAATGATTTGCATATCAAAATGTGCTCATGCATAAACAATATTATTACAAGTGCATTTTAGACTATACAAAAATGTGTGTCCTAATATACACTAAAAAAAATTGTAAGTCATTTATCAATAAACACACAAAGCATTTTCATAGATATTTTATTGAGAAATCACATGTAATCTAGAGAAGCCAATAAATCATTAGAGAATCTATCATTGAAGTACAAAATTTCATGTTAAACAAATAATAGGAAGGACACAAAAAATACACACCACAAAGTTTTTTATGATATTGGAGATATTTCCCATTATATAATTTGATGCTTTTGATATTATTTATTATCTAAGGACTTAAGTATTTGACACTTAAATATCTATCCAACCCTCAATATAGGCCTAAAAACACTTTTTTTCCTTAAGTTTAAGATATTATTAACACTAGAGGGTAAGGAAAAGATTTTTTTTTATGTGGTTGGAGTTTTAATGTCACAACACATGAAATTGAGTAACATTATTGAATATTAAGGCCAAGTGAGCATAGTCAAAAACATTATTTCTATCTTTTTTATCACTTTCTAGGATTGTCATTGATAGTTTGTGTATGTGTATAGAACATCATTAAAACTTTGTCATTTTTATAAGTGAGCTCTCTGTCACTTATGCATGCACATTTCTATTATTAAATTTTGACAAATATCAAAAATTATTGTGATATAATAGATACACCTCTAAACCTTACATGATAATCCCTCTCTAACTTAAAATTAACCAATTAGTATTACATTAATATTTTGCACTTTTCATATATACTGGTTAAAAGGAATTGGATATTTTTGTCACAATTTAGTCATAGTTCATTATCCATATTATAAATAGCTTAAAAAAATTATTTGATTCATTTGATAAATTTGAAATTAGAAGAATAAATTCAATTTTTACTAATTTATATAGTTACTCATTATTATTATATATTAATTATAAGATGGTATTGATGCATGTTTTTAGGTGTAAGTGGAAGGTAAGGTTGGCTTGACTAGTTAAGTTGGAAGCTACAATAGTAATGACATAATATGATGCATTAATAAATGCTATGAAAAATAGCTCAATAAATACTCCATAAATCTAAACTTGTCAATTATCATTGATGAATGCTATGAAAAATAACTCAAGAAAGACTATAAATCTAAACTTTTCATATGCTTGTCATCTCTTTAGATATGAACTTTTTAAAAATATAAAATTATTCGAAACTTGAATATATAATAAAATTAATTTATATTATAATTACATGAGATTATGGTATAAAAATTTACCCTTCAAAAAGGTAAAATGTGATTTAAAGAATTAATTTACACATATTAAACTTGAGAGAGAGTGCATTTTTATAGAAATGATATGGGTTGAAATTAAAATGTTTTACATGGTGGAAATATTGTTCATATTGTAAGTATTGTATATATGAGGTATGGTAATCATGCAAGTTTTATGATTTCTGAAAATTCCAAATGGGATAAAGTGATTGTTGTTAAATGTGGAAATAAATACAAAGGATATCATTGCAATTATAAGGGATAAAGTGAATTTTTAAAGTTCAAGTATGGTTGCTTATCCAATTATTTTATTTTTATGAATTTTAATAAATAATGGATGGGAAGAGTAATATATTTAGGAGGGTAATGATGGAAGATAAGATATATGATAAGATGTGTTTGGGGAGTTCGGCCACAAATATATAGGGGGAATAATGGTGAGAAGAGGGGTCATACAAAGAGAAGTAAGAGAAATAAGTAAATGTAGAGGAAAGAGAATGAAAGGGAGGAATAATTTTTAAGTTGGAGTTTATCATGTAAGTGGCTCCCTCTCATTTCATGATTTATTGAAATGTGTTTTATTAACTAATAAAATAACATAAAGAAGCTATTATTGATTCTAATTTAATAATAATTGTTAGTAATATTTTATTTATCAAATGATGTCCTATATTTTTATTTAAAATTTATAGATAAAATATCAACAATATAGATGATAATGAATAAGAGAAACTTAGAATGATTAATTTAAATTGTTAATAAAACTCATAATGGGAGTATATGTACTGTCCTCATTTATACCCCCATTAAAGAGTCAATTGTTAATAAGAAGAATAAGAGGAAAAGAAAAAAAGCAATCTAGTCTCCTCCACAACTAGGGTTGTTTACGCTAAACTTTGATGGGGCTTGTAAAGGGAACCTAGGAGATTCAAGAGATGGATGTGTAATTAAATATTGTAGTGGATCCTTAATAATAATGATGCCTTTGAAACTACTTGATGAAATGAATAATGAAGCAAAATCGTAGGAACTGGTTTTAGGTATTGAGTTAGCTTTGGATTGTGGTATTTCCTCTTTAAAAAATGAAGGGAATTATTAGGTGGTTATTCAAGATTTGAAAAGTAAAAAGGATAAATCTTAGAAATTAGAGAATATCCTTGTGATTATTTGGCCTAAACTAAATCACTTTGCTGAGTAGAAGTATTCACATTACTTTTGGGAAAGCAATCAAGTTGCTAATTTTTTAGACAATGTAGGAATAGATCAATCAATGACTTCTAAAGTTGATAATGTTAAGGAAGGATGGAGTGAATATGTGGGGATTAAGCATATTTACCTCTAATTTTTTGATTTAATATGTTTAAAATTAAAAAATTATTGAAATTATGAATAGAGGTGGTGGCAGTTTTGTTTTATGTCATGCCTTGAGTCAAAGGTAGGGTGACGCCAGCATCATTAATGATAAATCTTATGATATAGATAGATTAATGATGGATTTTTATGTGATGTTCTCAAAGGGAACAAATATCTTTCTGATGGGATCCACTTTTGGTTTTTGAGTTTGGGTAGCTAGTTAGGTTGATTTTTTAGCATGGAGCTAGAGTGCATTGAATCATTGGGGTGGTCATTGGTGTTTGGTAGAGTGAAATTAAGGGAGATGGGATTTTTTAGTAGAATCACCAAGATTATATTTTTTAACATCTTCTAGATTCCTATTTTCAAAGTTTTAGAGATGGTGGAGGAGGTGTTGTGTTTGGAGGTGTTAGCTGTAAATAGGAGAGTGCAAGTTAATTTAGATTTAACATCCCTTTTTGATAGTAATATATGTCTTGTGGTTTTAGATAAGGAATACATTAAATAAATGGTGGATTTTATCATTTTTATGGAGTATAGGGAAGGTATTCTATTATAAATTGATTCACTTCCATTAAGACTTTTTCTAGTAATATCTTTCTCAGCCAAAGATGGTTTAAGTTTTATTTATTTATCTATTTTTCATATTTTGGAAGCTAGGTTTTTATATCTCATAAATTTATCCCAATAATTTAAATAAGTCTACTCTAGTGTGAAATATAAATAAGGTTCTAAGGGTCTATCCATGCTTGTAGTTAAGGATTTTTTGCTTCCAATTCTGTAATTGGAGGCCTAGAGGTCTCAATGATGGTCAATGGTGAGATTGAAAGTGATTAAGTTGATGGCATTAGGAGTGGTGAAAGGTGTGTTTAAATATACCCCTTGGTGGAAATTATAGATAAAATATAATTTAGAGTAGGAAAGCTACAAAAAAAGGTTAAATTTTTTACATAAAAAGGTTTATGTGGGTCCAAAGTCAAGGAAAGAGTTGGAACTTTTCTATCCAACTGCAATGGAAATTAGTCATGAGGAGTTTGTTCCTTGGTCAATGAAGAAAACCAAGGTGTTATAATTAGGTATGATGGTTGATAGTGATGGGAATGTAATTGAAGTGATTATTCTGGAGTAATAATGAGAATGTCTATCGACTAGTTTTTTGAAGAACGGATGGATCTTTTTTTTGTATAACTATCTTAGGTTTATAGTTGGTACAAATTTATTTTGATTTTATATGTTATCTAAAATTATGAAATATATGGTTATTTTTTATGGTCAATGCCTTAAAAAAATTTATTGTTAAGCCAAGCCTTTCTAGTTTCTTTTGGCATCTATGTTTTTGGGACATGGACCCTTTTAACCCTGATATCAAGCTAAAAAAAAATCCTCATTTATAAACTCATGTTATTATGTTTAAATAATTATTGAATTAAACTGATGTAATAAATTTTTGAGACTTAGATGAATTTTTTTATCAATAAAATAGAGTTTAAGGGTCCCTCACTCTTTTACAAGAGATGACCAT
This sequence comes from Torreya grandis, assembly GCA_037957365.1. Taxonomy (NCBI): domain Eukaryota; kingdom Viridiplantae; phylum Streptophyta; class Pinopsida; order Cupressales; family Taxaceae; genus Torreya; species Torreya grandis. The sequence goes on along the minus strand of JARHVA010001166.1, from coordinate 2,892,794 downwards.
TGGTCCAAATCTTCATAAACAATAGTGGAAAAAATCTCCACTTTTATAAAGACAAGAGGTCTTAAGAACAAAAATAAATAAATTGATCCATAGATTATGAGAGAAATAAAAAATAATATTATACTAAAATAAGAATAATAACTCTTTTATATCCAAGAAAATGATAACTTCAACAAGTGAACTATGACATACATATAAGAGAGTTTCTAAAATAGAATTAAAACCTATCCAACCCCACCGATTATATAGTAAAAAGTGTGAATGAAAAGAGCACAATGGAGAATGTCCATAGCTAAAAAATTTAGAAAAACCATAGAAGAGAAGCAAACCTCACATTAAAAAAAAAGATATAGAAGAGTTGTAAAAACCATGAGGTTAAAAAGAGTGTACTACAACATTAAAGACAAATCCTCCATATTCAAACCTAAAAATACCTCTACATATCCATGAACCCCCCATTATTAAGGTAAAATATGATTTGGTTGGATGTACCTAATAATATCCTAATTAGACACCTCTTTAAAATCACAAGGTGATATTTGGATAATCTCTTGAGGGAGAGAAATACTCTCTACTCTTCAACTAGTTTCCACTTAGAAAGTTATTCTTTGTGTTATAAATGGCATGCCAACCTCAAATAAACTATTGGGAACCCTAATGGTAAAATATAGAGGTAGAGGCCAATCCAATTCTCAAAATGTTTAAGGAGATCATGAAAGTAAGCTATCATCCATGCCATGACACATAAAAATGTAGGCAAAGAGTGAGGCTCCCTCATCTTCAACCTTATCATCAAAAGTAACCACATAAACAAATAATTTTCATATATATCATTTATGAAAGCTATTCAAAAAGATATAAATTAATTATTTTTAAATTCCTCATTCTTCATGTCCTCCTAAATCATACCAATTCTTTTCATAGGCCTAGGGTGTTCTCCTCTGACCCAGAGTGTAAAAGTGTATTCTAATTTTTTATAAGCAACCCTCCATTGTGCACATAACCTTTCATTTTTGAAGTAGGAAATTGAATCTTTATTATGGACCTCCCCAAAAATATAATTATCATTTCATGATGATATCATGGGTAAAACTAGATTGTGAATATATGCTTCACGCAATAATTTTTTTTTAGAAGATATGTTAAAGACCTTTCCAAAGATAGTTGGTGAGGTTAGATTTGGTATTTCATTGTATAAAGACATATTAATCTTAAATTTAATTAACATATGATTTCATAATAATGCCTAAATTGTTTGGGGATATATACAAGGAAATATTTATGAGATAATTTTAGAAGCTAGATCGAGAGAGGTTTTAAGCTGAGTTATTTCATCATCTTTAGATTTAATCTCTACAAATATTTTGTTTTACTCTTCCACCATATTCCTCTACAATTATATGATACACACTTCATGATTCTTAATAATCAACAAGTCATGTTTAAAGGTGTAATTAGAATACTATATGTTTATGTCTATAGCAAAGTCAATCTTGTCCATTTTTCCATGAACCTCAATTTCCACATCCATATGTGATGAAAGATTAAAAATTTAATCCACAATAATTTGGTTAAGTTTCCTAAACTTATTTAAGGATAAAAACATCCTCCCCTAATCACTTAGTTTTGAAAAAAACACTAGTCTTAAAAGAAAATTTCAATGAAGGAATTGCATAGTCCCTCTTAACCTCATCCCCTCATAATTTTCATTTCATATTTACTCTAGTAGTTAAAGGAGGAGGGGAAGGAAAGGTAGATGATGCACAAAATTATTCCCTTGATATTTTTTTGAATGTTTTTGAGAGGATATCTAATGAAAGGAACTTAACAAGAACATGGTGGGTTAGGGTACTACAATTTTTGTTTTGAACCTCTACAACTATTTTTTTCAATAGTTTGAAAATCAAAATGGAGATGTTGAGAAGATCATTATTTCTTATATGGGATAATATTCTAAAGTGATAACAAATATAAGAGTATATCTTCCTTAAAAGGTAAGAAAATTTTAAATTATTTTTATCATGTGGGGCCAAAAAGAGTGGATGGGAAAATGGAAAAAAATATTATTGATGAGTCATCAATTCATCATTTAATAATGTCAATCCAGGGATGGTGTCCAAGGCTGTATGCAATAAGATAAATAGATATCTAGAAATCGATGTCTTCTATCACACCCCACACTTTCAAGAATTAAAAATCACACTTGAAAAAATAGAAAAGCACACTTGCAAAAAAGTAAATCACACCACACTTTATAGAAAAGTAAATCACACTTGCAGAAAAATAAATTACTGAATTGAAAATATAGGAAAGTAAATTGTTGAATTAAAAATAAATGATAAACATAGAAAACACCTACAGGTTCACAACAAACTTTACATAAATTAAATGTTTACATGAAAAATAAATAATAACAATTCAAAAGTATAATTATATAATAAATAAATAAATAAAAATACATTTATCCATCTTCCTTGGAATGAGTGGCCAACTCATTCTTCGGAAGAGGATTTTAATTAGAATACTAGATTTATGTCACAAAGCTTCAAAATGTATTATTGATAATTAAGATAGATTAAAATGGTGTGAGAGGTTGAGTTTATAATATCATGTATCCAACCAACTCTTTATTTAGGAATAAAAATCTTAGATGCTCTCCACCTATTATAGAGAAAAACATAACAACTTAGATATTCTAGCTTATCTCTATCTTCTATAAAATATGGAGAGAGATGTTATTATCTATTTATAACATAAGATAAATATTCATAAAATATGAAGATAATTATTTATGGAATACAATTATATAAATCTATATTTAGATACAATCTTGAGTTAGTCCGTAGATAAACCTACACAATTCATAGATATACTCACATAGTCTGTAGATATACTTGTAGAGTCCATAGATTTTAGAACCTATAGAGTTCATATATTTAAAACCTATAGAGTTCATAGATTTTATAACCTAAAAATTTCTTAGATTTTAGAACCTATAGTCTATATATTTTAGAACCTATAGAGTCCATAGATTTCAAACCTGTAGAGTTCAGAGATTTTGGAACCTGCAGAGTCCAAAGATTTTAGAACCTATAGAGTCTATAGATTTTTTTCAAGTTGCATTATTTGAACTATTGATGAATATGATGTCTCCCTTGATGTTTGAAGCTTTAAACTAGTCTTCAATTAGTGAACTGCATGGATGTAGAGTTACTGATTGAATTTATAGATATGAATTGAGTGAGTCCATAACTATGCCTAGAGTGATTGAACTCACCTCAAAGCTGATATTTAGTTGGGTCTTCATACTCAAGTATAATATATCTTATTATGGGTTGCATATACGCACGTTAACAAATTTTTCCATAGATTTAGTAATAAGAATCAAAAAATAATAAGGCAAAAAATTATAAAGAAATAACCAAGATATAGTTCTCTATTTCATTCTAAATAAATCATAAGTTTAGAAACTACACTTAGATCCACTTATTATGCAAGAAAAAAGAATGTTATTTCATAGATATATTGAGTCATTTTATGGCCTCATCATCTCTTCCACACCTAAATTCATGCATGCCATTCCTTTATCTAAATTTTTTATGAGATACAAATGCATGAGTTAGATGTTCTCATTTTCAAATAGTTTTTCCAGATTTGACCTTGTATAAGTAAAATTATTTTTAATTTGTAGAATCTTCTTGGATTTCATAGGCAAAAATTTCCAATGAAAGTAGTCAATAAAATACATTTATCAAGGATAGGTTCTTGTGTGAAAATTTTCTCTATCATTGATTTTTTTTTGACACAAATTTTCTATAGAATTTTCATGTTGCCCTTTTTTTTTTTTTTTTTTTTTTTCTTTTTTTTAAAAATGAGGTGAGAGCAGATTCTTGTATTGAATTTTTTTTGTTGTGCTTACATTGATTTATTTTGAATACAAAGCAACTTTGATATACAATATGAATTAAAGTTTATTTCTTGAGATTCTTACAAAATAATGGTGAAACTATATGCCTCTATCAAAGTCAAATTTGTTTTTACTAAGCTACATTTTTGATTTATTATTGAGACTATTCTCTTTCTCATGGTTCTTTCTTTCCTAAAAAAATGGATCTTTATCTAATAGCAAAACTTATAAATAAATTTAAAAGTGAAATAAAAGAAACTACACATCTTGGCACAACTTCAGTTCATCTTATCTTTCTTAATGTCAATCTCATGGAACATATTAGAAAAGATGTTTGAAGAATGGAAGTCCAAGCAATGCTAAAAATGAGAGCATAAAAATTTAGCAACCAATTATTTATTTTAGGTGAGAAAAATAACTATTACTAGTTTTCAACTTTTCTTAATTTTTTTTTGCCTTTGACTAGTCAATAAAACTAGTTTTTTAATCAAGGTTCATTTTTTTAGTACTTGGCCTGCTAGCAAGTTAATTTTCAAACCAAGACTGCTAACAATACCCAAGGGTTTTCATTGTTGTTTTTTTTTATATCAACGGTGTTAAAAATGATGAATCATCAATTCATCATTTAATAATGTCAATATAAGGCTAGTGTCCAAGGTTATATGCAATATGAAAAAGAGATATCTAGCAATCGATCTCTTCTACCACACTCCACACTTATAGGAATTGAAAAGCACACTTTCAAGAATTGAAAAGTATACTTGCAAAAAATTAAATGACACCATACTTTGTAGAAAAATAAATCACACTTATAGAAAAATAAACTGCTGAATTAAAAATAAAAAAAAGTAAATTATTGAATTGAAAATAAATGATAAACACAGGAAAAACCTATAGGTTCACAATAAAATTTAAAAAAAATAAATATTTCCATGAAAAATAAATAATAACAATTCAAAAGAATAATTACATAATAAAGAAATAAATAAAAATACATTTATCCATCTTCCTTGGAATGAGTGATCAACGCATTCCTCGGAAGAGGATTTCAATCAAAACACTAGATTTATGTTATAAAGCTTTAGAATGTATTATTGATAACCGAGATTAATTACAATAATGTTGGAAGTTTCATTTATAATTTAATGCTTTCAACCAACTTCTTATTTAGGAATAACAATCTTAGATGCTCTCCACCTAATATGAAAAAAAATATAACTTAGATATACTACTTTATCTTGATTTTCCATAACATATGAAGAGAGACATTATTATCTATATACAATATAAGCTCAATATTCATAAAATATGAAGAGAATTATTCATATAATAAAATTATATAAATCTAAATTTAGATACAATATTGAGCTAGTCTGTAGATAAATTTGCATAATCTGTAATTATCTTGCATAGTCTGTAGATATACCTACAAATTCCATAGATTTTAAAACCTACAAAGTTCATAGATTTTAAGACCTATAGAGTTCATAAATTTTAGACCCTGTAGAGTTCATAGATTTCAAAACCTACAAAGTTCATAGATTTCAGACCTATAGAGTCCGTAGATTTTAGAACCTTTAGAGTCCATAAGTTTTCTTTAAACTATATTATCTAAAATATTGATGACTATGATGGCTCTCTTGACATTTGATACTATGAAATGATCTTTAATCAATGAACTACATGGATATAGATCTATTAGTTGAGTCTATAGATATGACTTGAGTGAGTCCATAACTATGCCCAGAGTGCCTATAGCTCACTTTAAAGTTGATATTTAGTTAGGTCTTCATGTTCAAGTCTAATATAGATTATTATGGACTGTATATACACATATTAATAACTTTTTCTAGATATTTAGTAATAAAAATCAACAAATAAGAAGAAAATTATTTATAAAGAAATAATCAAGATATAGTTATCTATTTCATTCTAAATAAATCATAAATCAGAAACTACACTTAGATCCACTTCTTATGTAAGAAAAAATAATATTATTTCATGGATATAATGAGTTATTTTATGGTCTCATCATCTCTTCTACACCTAACTTTATGCATGTCCTCATGCATGTGATTTCTTTATTTGAAAATTCTTTGAGATACAAATGCATGAGTTAGATGTTCTCATTTTTTAATAGTCTTTTCAAATTTGACCTTGCATAATTAAAATTATTTTTAATTTATAGAATCTTTTTGGATTTCATAGGCAAAAGTTTTCAATGAAAGTAGTCCATAAAATACATTTGTCAAAGATAGGTTCTTTTGTGGAATTTTTTTTTCTATCCTTGATTTCTCTTTAACATAGGTTTTTGTGTGGAATTATCATGCTACACTCTTTCTTTCTTTTTTATTTTTTTTAAATGAGGTGAGAGCAGGTTCTTATGTTGAGACTTTTCTATTATGCTTATATTGATTTATTTTGACTACAAAGCAACTTTGATATAAAATATGAAGTAAATTTTATTGCTTTAGATTCTTACAAACTAATGATGAATTATATGCCTCTATTAAAGTTGAATTTATTTTTACTAAGATAAATTTTTTATTTATTGTCGAGACTATTCTCTTAGTCCTGGTTCTCTCATTCTTTCCCAAAAAAAGGATCTTTATGTAATAACAAAACTTACAAATAAATTTAAAAGTGAAATAAAATAAACTACATACCTTGGCACAACTTTAGTTAATCTTATCTTTCTAAATATCAACGTCATGGAGTATATTGGAAAAGATGTTTGAAGAATGGAAGCTCAAGCAATGCTTAAAATGAGAGCATAAAAAATCAGCAACCAAGTATTTATTATAGGTGGGAAAAAAAACTATTACTAGTTTTCAAATTTTTCCAATTTTTTTTCCCTTGACTAGCCAATAAAATTAGTTTTTAATCAAGGATCATTTTTCTAGTACTTGACCCATCAGCAAGCTAGTTTTCAAACCAAGACTACCAACAATGATCAAGGGTTTTCATTATTAATTTTTTTATGTCAATGGTGATAAAATGGTGAGTCATCAATTCATCATTTAATAATGTCAATACAGAGCTAGTCTCTAAGGCTATATGCAATAGAAGAAAGAGATATATAGCAATCGGTCTCTTCTACCACACCCCACACTTGCAGGAATTGAAAAACACACTTGTAAGAATTGAAAATTAAACTTGTAGAAAAGTAAATGACACCATACTTTATAGAAAATTAAATCATACTTGTATAAAAATAAATCATACTTGTAGAAAAGTAAATTACTGAATTGAAAATAAAGAAAAGTAAATTGTTGAATTAAAAATAAATAATAAACACAGAAAACACCTACAGGTTCACAACAAATTTTACAAAAAATATTTTTTTACATAAAAAATAAATAATAATAATTCAAAATCATAATTACATAATAAATAAATAAATAAAAATATATTTATCTATCTTCTTTAGAATGAGTGGCCAACTCCTTCTTTAGAAGAGGATTTTAATCAGAACATTGGATTTATATCACAAAGCTTCAAAATATATTATTGAGAACCAAGATTTATTATAATGGTGTGGGAGGTTATATTTATAATCTCATGCTTCCAACCAACTCCTTATTTAAGAATAATAATCTTAAATTATCTCCATCTAATATGGAGAAAAATATAACAACTTAGATATTCTAGCTTATCTCGATATTCCATAAAATATGGAGAGATGCTATTATCTATTTATAACATAATTTAATTTTTATAAAATATGAAGATAATTATTTATCAAATAAAATTATATAAATCTAAATTTAGATACAATCTTGAGCTAGTCCGTAGATAAATATGCACAATTTGTAGATACACCTACACAATCTTTAGATATACCTACAAAGTTCATAGATTTTAAAACCTATAGATTCCATAGATTTTAGAACCTATAGAGTCCATATATTTTAGACTTGTAGAGTCCATAAATTTTAAAACCTATAGAATCCATATATTTCAGACCTGAAGAGTCTATATATTTCAGAACCTGTAGAGTTTGTAGATTTTTTTCAAATCACATTTTTCAAACTATTGATGACTATGATGGCTCCTTTGATGTTGACGTTTGATATTTTGAACTTTTATTTAATCAATAAATTGCATGGATGTAGAGCTACTGGTTGAGTCTGTAGATATGAATTAAGTGAGTACATAGATATGCTCAGAGTACCTATAGCTGACTTCAAAATTAATATTTAGTTGGGTCTTCATGCTTAAGTCTAATATAGATTATTATGGATTGCATATACATACATTATCAATTTTTTTTTATAGATTTAATAAGAAGAATCAAAAAATAAGAAGACAATAATTTATAAAGAAATAACTAAGATATAGTTATCTATTTCATTTTAAATAAATTATAAACTCAAAAACTACACTTAGATCCACTTCTTATGCAAGAAAAAATAATATTATTTCATGGATATAATGAGTTATTTTATGATCTCATCATCTCTCCCACACCTAACTTTATGCATGTCCTCATGCATGTGATTCTTTTATCTAAAAATTCTTTGAGATACAAATACATGAGTTAGATGTTCTCATTTTTAAATAGTCTTTTCAAATTTGACCTTGCATAAGTAAAATTATTTTTAATTTATAGAATCTTCTTAGATTTCATAGGCAAAAGTTTTCAATGAAATTAGTCAATAAAATACATTTGTCAAAAATAAGTTCTTCTGTGAAAATTTTCTTTCTATCCTTAATTTATCTTTAACATAGGTTCTTGTGTGAAATTCTCATGATGTCCTCTTTCTTTTTTATTTAATAAGATGAGAGCAAATTCTTGAGTTAAGAATTTCCTTTTTGTGCTTACATTGATTTATTTTGACTACAAAGCAATTTTGATATAAAATATGAAGTAAATTTTGTTGTTTGAGATTCTTACAAAATAATGGTGAAACTATATGCCTCTATCAAAGTCATTTATTTTTATCAAGCCACATTCTTGATTTATTGCTGAGGCTATTCTCTTTCTCCTAGTTCTCTCCTCAAAAAAAAAAATAAAATATTTGTATGTAATAACAAAACTTACAAATAAATTTAAAAATGAAATAAAAGAAACTACATACCTTGACACAACTTCAATTCATCCTATATTTATTAATGTCAATCTCATGGAACATATTAGAAAAAATATTTTTAGAATGGAAGTCCAAGCAATGCTGAAAATGAGAGCATAAAAAGTCAGCAACCAAGTATTTATTTTAGGTGAGAAAGTGATCATTATTAGTTTTCAACTTTTTTCAAATTTTTTTTGCCTTTGACTAGTCATTAAAATTAGTTTTCTAATCAAGGCTCATTTTTTTATTACTTGGCCCACCAGTAAGCTAGTTTTCAAACCAAGACTGACAACAATGTTCAAGGCTATTCATTATTGTTTTTTATTTTTATGTTAATGACACCAAAAATGATGAGTCATCAATTTAACATTTAATAATGTCAATCCAAAGTTGGTGTCTAAAGTTGTATGCAATATGAGAAAAAGATATCTAATAACCAGTCTCTTCTATCACACTCCACATTTTTAGGAATTGAAAAGCACACTTGTAAGAAATTAAATTATATCACACTTTGAAAAAAAGTAAATCACACTTTTAAAAAAGTAAATTATTGAATTGAAAATAAAGGAAAATAAATTCTTAAATTGAAAATAAATGATAAACACAAAAAACACTTACAGGTTCACAATAAACTTTACAAAAAATAAATGTTTACATGAAAAATAAATAATAATAATTCAAAAGCATTATTACATAATAAATAAATAAATAAAAATATATTTATTTATTTTCTTTGAAATGAGTGATCAATTCATTTTTTGAAAGAAGATTTTAATCAGAACACTAGATTTATATCACAAAGTTTTAGAATGTATTATTGATAACTAAAATTCATTACAATGGTGTTGGGGATTGCATTTATAATCTCATGCTTTCAACCAAATCTTTATTTAATAATAATAATCTTAGATGCTCTTCACCTAATATGGAGAAAAACATAACAACTTAGATATTCTAGCTTATCTCGATCTTCTATAAAATATGGAGAGAGACGTTATCATCTATTTAAAATATAAGATCAATCTTTATAAAATATGAAGAGAATTATTTATGAAATAAAATTATATAAATCTAAATTTAGATACAATCCTAAACTAGTCCATAGATAAACTTGCACAATCCGTAGATATGCCTGCATAGTCTGTAGATATATCTACAAAATCTATAAATTTTAAAGTTATAGAGTCCATAGATTTTAAAACCTATAGAGTCTATATATTTTAAACCTATAGAGTCTGTAGATTTCAAAATCTATAGAGTTTATATATTTTAGACCTATAGAGTCTATAGATTTTAGAACCTGTAGAGTTCATAGATTTCAAAACTTGTAGAGTCCATAAATTTTTTTCAAGTTGTATTCTTTGAATTGTTGATGATTATGATAGATCCCTTGATGTCTAATACTTTAAACTGATATTCAATCAATGAACTGCATGAATGTAGAGCTACTGATCAAGTCTTTAGATATAAATTGAGTGAGTCCATAGCTATGCTTGTAGCTCACTTTAAAATTGATATTTGGTTGCGTCTTCATGATCAAGTCTAATATAACTTATTATGGGCTACATATACACACATTAATAGTTTTTTCTAGATATTTAATAATAAAAATCAACAAACAAAAAGACAATAATTTATAAAAAAATAACCAATATATAATTCTCTATTTCATTGTAAATAAATCATAAGTTCATAAACTACACTTAGATCCACTTTTTATGTAATAAAAAAGAATATTATTTCATAAATATAATGAAACATTTTATGGTCTCATCATATTTCTCACACCTAACCTCATGCATGTCCTCATTCATGCCAATCCTTTATCTAAAAATTATTTGAGATACAAATGCATGAGTTAGATGTTATCATTTTCAAGTAATCTTTCTAGATTTGACCTTGCATAAATAAAATTATTTTTATCTTGTAGAATCATCTTATATTTCATAGGCAAAAGTTTCTAATAAAAGTAGTCAATAAAATATATTTGTCAAAGATAGGTTCTTGTGTGAAAATTTTCTTTCTATCCTTGATTTCTCTTTGACACAATTTCTTGTGTAGAATTCTCATGCTATCCTCTTTTTTTTAAATGAGGTGAGAGCAGGTTCTTGTGTTGAGAATTTTTTTTTTTGCTTAAATTAATTTATTTTGACTACAATTTTTTTTTGATATAAAATATGAAGTAAATTTTGTTTCTTGATATTCTTATAAAATAATGGTGAAACTGTATGCCTCTATCAAAGTCAATTTTTTTTTACTAAGCCACATTCTTGATTTATTACTAAGACTATTCTCCTTCCCCTAATTCTCTCTTTCTTCTTTAAAAAATAAATCTTTATGTAATAATAAAACTTACAAATAAATTTAAAAGTGAAATAATAGAAACTACATACCTTGACACAACTTCAGTTCATCTTGTCTTTCTTAATGTCAAACTCATGAAACATATTAAAAATATGTTTGAAGAATGAAATACCAAGAAATGTTGAAAATAAGAGCATAAAAATTCAGCAACCAATTATTTATTGTAGGTGGAAAAAACAACCATTGTTAGTTTTCAACTTTTTTTAATTTTTTTTTGCCCTTGACTAGTCAGTAAAACTGGTTTTCTAATCAAGGCTCATATTTTCTAGTACTTGACCCACCAGTAAGTTGGTTTTTAAACCAAGACTACCAAAAAAACTCAAGATTTTTTTATATCAATGACACCAAAAATGATGAGTCATCAATTCATCATTTAATAAGTCAATCTAGGGCTAGTGTTCAAGGTTGTATGCAATAGAAGAAAGAGATATCTAGAAACCGATCTCTTCTACCACACTCCACACTTGAAGAAATTGAAAAACACACTTGAAATAATTAAAATTCACACTTACAAAAAAATAAATCACACCACACTTTGTAAAAAAGTAAATCATACTTGTAGAAATATAATTTGCTGAATTGAAATTAAAGAAAAGTAAATTATTGAATTGAAAATAAATGATAAACACAAAAAACACCTACAGGTTCACAAATTTTTTTGCAGAAAATAAATATTTACATGAAAAATAAATAATAACAATTTAAAATCATAATTACATAATAAATAAATAAATACAAATACATTTATCTATCTTCCTTGGAATGAGTGACCAACTCATTCTTCGAAAGAAGATTTTAATCAAAATCATGGATTTACATCACAAAGCTTCGGATTGTATTATTGATAACCAAGATTGATTACAATGGTGTGAGAGGTTGTATTTATAATCTCATGCTTCCAACCAACTCTTTATTTAATATAACAATCCTAGATGCTCTTCACCTAATATGGAGAAAAACATTACAACTTAGATATTCTAGTTTATCTTGATCTTCCATAAAATATGAAGAGAGAAATTATTATCTATTTAAAACATAAGCTCAATCTTCATAAAATATGAAGAGAATTATTTAGGAAATAAAATTATATAAATATAAATTTAGATACAATCCTAAGCTAGTCCGTAGATAAACCTACACAATCCGTAGATATGCCTGCACAGTCTATAGATATACCTACATAATCTATGATTTTAAAACCTGTAGAGTTCATAGATTTCAAAACTTGTAGAGTTCATAGATTTTAGACCTACAGAGTCTATAGATTTCAGACTTGCAGAGTCTATAGATTTTAAAACTTATAGAGTTTATAGATTTTAAAACCTGTAAAGTCTATAGATTTTCTTCAAGTTAAATTTTTTGAACTATTGATGACTATGATGGCTCCCTTGATGTTTGATTCTTTGAACTGGTCTTCAATCAATGAACTACATAGATGTAAAGTTATTGGTTGAGTCTATAAATATAAATTGAGTGAGTCCATAGCTATGCCTAGAGTGCTTGTAGCTCACTTCAAAGCTGATTTTTGGTTGTTTCTTCATGCTCAAGTCTAATATAGCTTATTATGGGCTATATATACATATATTAACAAATTTTTCTAGAGATTTAGTAATAAGAATTAACAAACAAGAAGACAATGATTTATAAAGAAATAACCAAGATATAGTTCTCTATTTCATTCTAAATAAATCATAAATTTAGAAACTACACTTAGATCTACTTCTTATGCAAGAAAAAAAATGTTATTTCATGGATACAATGAACCATTTTATATTCTCATCACTTACTAGTATCTTCAATGGTTTACTTGGTGTAAAAAACCATCCTTGAATTGATTGGTATTTGTTTTTATAACATACCAATGATTCTTTGTTTGTGGAAAGCCCATTATCCATACAAGAAGAACTTCATCTACCTCACTCTATAATCTTATGACTATAACCACACCATTTATAAATGATTTTCTAAATTTTAGATCAATTTGATCATCACAACCACAAAGTTTTTATAAGAATGCTACTCATCTAGCCTTCAAAATAATTTTATAACATTTAGATTATTATATAAAACCCATGATATTGGGTTTCAAACCACTTTAATGACTTCATAAGATAGCTTCTATAATAGTGAAAGAGGATAATAATAAGGGGAAAATGGAAAGAATGAGAGATGGAGCAAAGGATTTGGAAAATGTAAGCTTTGATCAACACAAGAAAAAATGATTTCCATCCTGATATTAATTTTTAAAAAAGTCCATCATAAATGAGAAAAGTCATGTCATCATTCCACATCTAAAATGAAAAAGAAAATATTTTAAATAGATTCGAAGATCCAAAACAAAAAGATGCATAATTATTACAAAAACAGGGCCTTTAAAACCATCGTTTATGTTGATGTCACCCTACTTAGATTCAAGAGGAGAGTTTCCAAAATTAAAAAAGTACCCAATTTAGAAACATAAACCTTTATATCTAATAGTTGTCCTTCCTGAGTTTAAAATATATTGGTAATGGAATTCTATAGCTCTTTATTGCATTATAGAAAAACCTACAAAACCTTCCAAAAAGAAAATCCCAAAGAAGATGTTTCACAAATACTTAAAAAAATATACCATATGATAAATTCAATATGGATCAAAAAATAAATGTATCCTTATGCATACAAAATAGGGGTATTTTGACTAAAATAATTTTTATAAGTCTATTTAGAGGTGGATATTCTTCCTTATGGTGTAAAACATTTCCGCCATAGTCATATGAGTCCTAGATTTCATAGCTTCTAAGGAATATTCAATAAATTTATCCACAACTATTTTTCTTCCCCTTTTCCTTCTCATCATCTTTTCCAAAACCAAATTTGGGAAACCATTCTAGTCTAAGGAAATTGTATAAATTGGATCCTTCTCATCATCCTTCTAGGAATCAAGATTTGCTTGTATATCTTTAATATTACCCCCTTATTCCATAAAAAAATATGTCTTGATGTTTCTCCCTAGACTAAATGCTCCTTACTTGATTATGAATGGAAAGAATCTTATGATATTCAAATTTCATAGCTTAATTCTTAACCTGTTTCATAGCTAGGATGTTGTCATGCAAAGAAATGCCATTAAGATTTTCATTTTTCCTTCAAATTTTATCTATTTTATGCTAGACAAAAACCATTTTAGTATAAGAGAGTGAAGGAAAATCAACTTGAGAATGGAAATCAAGGATTTTTTCAAGATTCGTACAAGATATAAAACTATCACCTAAACATAGACATTTATTGTAAGTCCTAGTTTGATCCTCAAATTCCACCATCTAAATAATATGTTTACCTCCAACATTTAAAACCAAAGCTTTAGTTTCAAGGCATAAATAGTCTAATTGAACTTTGATTCTATAAAAAATAACATCCTTTCCTAGAGATCTTGGAAAATTTCTATATTCTAAATTCTTGGGGAAAAGAGTATAACCTAACTAAGATTTCATTAATTGTAGGGATAACATAATTATTTATAAAAATTTCTTGACAAGGAATAAGATCTATTTTTTTCCCATTAAGCTTCCATCCTTGAACATAAATAATCCTCACTCTTTCCTCTTATGAATGAAATTTAACTGAAAACCAATCTTTAACAAGATAATATAAATTACTTATCTTAAAACCTTTCCAATTTTCATCCTCCATTTTTAATTATGATTTCCTTTCCATTGTCTTCTTGGTAAATTTCCCAATAATGCCAGATCTTCACATTCAACCAAAATTAGATTCTTAAGAATGTCCACCTTTTTAAAAGGATATGTCCAGTCTGTATCAAGTTGACCCATAACATAAATAAAATAAACCCTCTTCATCACTACAAACATTTTGAAAATCCACATAAAAATATCTAGTGGAATCATATTTGATGTTAATTTCATCTTTATGTGTATGAGTAATGAATCCCTAAGAAACTTCATCTTTATGATTATGAGTAATGAATACCTAAAAACCATCAATCAAATAAACCACTAAAATTGGTGTTAGAGCATGACAAAGAGATTCAAATTTATTAGAAATAATGTTTGGTTTTTCATTAGAAAGATAATTTTGAAGATCCACACCTAATTTAATCCCTACAGGTATTTCATACTCCTAAAAGATAAATGCAAGATATACAACATTCCCATGGGATCCACTAAGGATGTCAACTTTGGGCTCTGTTATTTTAGTCTCTCTAGTATTATGTTCTCTTTTTCCCTTCACAACATTGAGATGTTCTTCCAAAACATCAAACTCCTTTTGAAAAGAATCCTTATTTTCAATATCATCTTCTATAGCAAATAAAACATATTATTCCCTAACAATTTGAAAAAACTTATTCTTTTTTCTCTGTTGGTAAAAGTCATTAGATCACATCTAATTTGAATCTTCTCAAGTGACCATATCTTCATTTTAGATTTAGATCTCAATTCAACATATTGAAGTACTTATTAAACAAAAAAAATAATCAAAATTCCACCTGTGTGTAACACATTTTCAAAATATGAAGTAACATATCACAAACACAAATATTTTTTTCTCATATCACACGATAAGAGGGAAGTCAAGAGATAAATGCATGTAAGGAAATTAATTTACCAAATAAGTATAATAAAAAAAATAGATCATAATATTACTGAAATAAAATAAAATAGATGAGAAAATAATGATCCACTTCGAGGAGGCAACCTCTACAACCTTTTAATAAGATCAAAATTTACAATATGATGCTCAAGTATTAATCCCTACATCCTATTTATAGTATTATTAGGATATGGTTACTCCATAGGATGACCTCTATAACCAAATGAGATCATAGAGAAATGAAATATGATAATGAAGGGGTTATGTAATCCACAAGATAGTTACACATATCCTAACACATGTTATAAACTAAGGGCATAACATACCCTTCCCTTTCAAAACAATGTTGCCATCAATGTTAAATAGTTGTGGATGCTAATAAAAAAAATTCATCCTCCCACATTGCATCTTCATGGTTTAGATTCTTTTAGTTGATTGAATAATCAATAATTTATCTTGTTTTAAACCTCTTAATGTGTGTTTGAAGGATCTCCTTAGGTTCTAAAATGATGTGGCCTTATTCATCCAATTTTTTTAACTCAGTCTAGGTAGAAACTCTTTGTACAACTACCTTATTTAGGAAAGATACATGAAATACATGATGTATGTGTAACAACCCCTCTAGGTTTTACTAGAATATTATAGTAATTTAAAAAAATGACACATATTCAACATATAGATTTCACCATAAGAAATTATAACTAGTGATCTTTAACTAACTACATTTATTTAGTTAATCATAAAGGTTATCATTAATCAACTTAGATAAGGATCACCATGAACAGATATAGAAATCATGAACAACACTGAATAACTATAATTATTGCATCACATCATAAATGAAGTAGTACAAATTCAGCCACAACTGATACAATATTACACCCTCTACTTTAAAAATTACAATGCATAAATATTAAAGTTTTTAATGATACATAAAATATCTCAAATGATAAAATATGATACAAATCTCCTCTAATTAGAGTCTCCATGACTCGAGAATCAATATGTAATCTTAAGTGTAGTCTCAAGTATAGTAATCTAGTTGGGAGGGAGAGTATCATCTGATCACTTTACCACACCAAACACAGACCATAGATCCCTCACACTATCTCCCAATCTATGGGATGGCCCTCCCTTCATGGATGGATAGATAATGATGGTGCAAGAATCTAGAGTAAAAAACCAAAAATCATTTGTCAAAGATATCTAATACATAATATATACCAGAAATAAATGCATTCTAATATGATATCACACAAATATGAAAATTATATCAACATTTGAAATGACAATGTTTATCAAACATTACTTTGACCAAAGTTTTCAATAATAAATGATCTCTAAGATCAGTCAAATTTATACACACCACTTGATTAGATTACACCTTATCTTGCATTGATGGTGCTAATTAAGATAGTGAAATCCATCCACTATTTAATTAGGATCATGAATGTGAGATTTGGTAAAATAATAATAATAATAATAATACAAAAACCAATAGATCCATCATCATATTTCACTTTAGCTAATCAAAATTGTGCTCAATATAGAAATATCATAAACATTCATTTAATCTGTCAAATGAAGTGAATGAAATATAATCATCCAGTTTATTATAAATAAGAAATAGAATACAAAAATAATCCTCAATATAACACATCATACAGGTAATGAATATCTAGACTACTAGTTGCTTTATCTATTAAGAAACTTATAATATTATTTCTCCACAAAATAATATTATAATTTTGGCTATTAAATTATTCATATTCTACATATAACAACAACCAGTCCATACATACAATTATTTTTTGTATTTAATCTCATAAATATAATGAATTCTCTATAGTTAAACATTCTAATGCTTTTATATTAACCATATATAAATAAACATCATTTATTCACTATTATAATTATTATTATTATAACACAGATGCGTGTGTGTGTGTGTGTGTGTGTGTGTGTGTGTGTGTGTGTGTGTGTGTGTGTGTGTGTGTGTGTGTGACACTTCATTTATACAATATACTATAAGTTGACATCCTCTATCATTCACCTTATAGTATATTGTATACGTATACGTGAAGTATACAGTCAGCTCACATACAAGGCCCCATAACCTTTTTCAATAAATTGAGAAATTTTTATGCCATGATAATTAAATACACAAAATTTTACAAATCAAATCAGTTATTCCATTAATTATCAAAATTATTTGATCATTTAAATCCAATCAATCATTCAAGGTTTTCATTTAAAACACAGGTCAAATGAACAAATAATGAACACACTCATTTTTACCCTACTAAAGTGTAGTTCAATGAAAACAACATCAACACATAGTCGATTACCTAGCTTGGGTGTCATTTGTACCACAATTCAGACTTAATCAAATAAAACCAAGGTAATTTTAATATCAAACTCATTTTCCCAATTTTCCCATGGACTATGCAAACTCATACATAGTTTGACTCTATAATCATCAAATACATAGTCGAATGCAAAGTTTGAAATCACAATAAATAACTAACATTTCCTTATATAGTTTAAAAATTTAATTGTTTATATACTTTCCTCAATCAAAATGTAAAACCCTAAATCATATTACTCATTTACCCGTATTCAGGTTACATAGGTGACTATATAGAAAAGATCCCAAATCCGTGTTATAATTCATTATAAATAATAAAATATTTCATAATCTAGATTAAGGTTTATAACATAACTTATGCCCAGTCCAAAAAACTTAATTTTTAAAAGTGTATAACATAATCACTTATAAATATGAATGTTGACCACCCACACACACACACACACATATTATCACATCATACAGTTTAACAATTTAATACTGCTATATATTTATGTATATATATACAATCATTTAATGAAGTCTGTAGGTTGAATACAATTATGTATATATATATATAAATATATATACTTATAGTCATTTAATGAAATTAGATAGTTCAACATACAAGCATGTGTGTGTGTATTTAATTCATATCACTATTATGTTGAAATTATCAATCTTGCTTAAAATTTTGTGATAATGCACAATTTGAGCTAAAACCACTAAAGTGAATTAAATGGTCTGAGCTTGTCATATACAAGTGCCAATTTAGGCTAATGTATCCCTGAATGGGGCAATGCATTTTATATGATTATTATCTTTTCTCAAATCACTTCAATTCAAATTATGACCACATAAAATGAAGTTATGGACCATTAAATTCTTTTAATTCAGAAGCATAAAACATGTGCATGTGTTATTTCACATCCACAATGCTCTAAATGGATTATTGGTTCATATTCAACTAACACCTTCTTCTAATTATACTCTAATCAAATTAGACTCATTAACTTGATGTTTTGACCAATTTGATTAAATGGAACCAATTTCCAAAGAATTTCACAAAATTAATTAAACTCGCTAAGGAAAATTAAACCAAATTAAGAGCCTAAGTGGAAAATACATGGAAATTATTGAATATTTATTAATTAAAAATTCATTTCTAATATCTACATTATCTGGTGACATCATTAGTGGGGTGGAATCTATAAGCCATAAATAGAACAAAAATATGATTTAAGCCCTCCCATGCTTTATTAATGCCCCTTTCTTCCAAATATTATTGGAGATATTTATGGATTGAGCCTCCAAAATTAAATTGATTCATGGCCACACATCTTGATCTCAATATAGATGGTCTTGGTTGATTATGCTCATTTCTAAAAATATATAAATATAAGGGTCCTCACTCATCCTTTCAATCTATTTTTGTGTATTGTTATTATGATAAATTTTCAATATAATAGCTTCAACTACTGATAGACATTGATTAATTTCATGAGCCTGATTCATTGGTGCAATAGAGGAGCAAGCCACTCATCATTGACAAATACTTGGAGCACCAAATCAAAGAAAAATCACATTTTTGAGCCACTCTTGGAGGAGGGATGCTCTTGAGAAATTTTGATGGTTGTATTCATTCTTTCAATAGCTCTTAAATTTTGTTAAGAATTAAGTGAATTCAAACCAGATTTAATTTACCATAAAATCTTAATTTAAAACACATAAACCAGATTTGAAATGTGTAAAATTAGATTTCACTATGCACTACTTTGCATCATGGAATCAATTCCTAAAATCATAATAAATGAATACTTAATAGAGAAAAGTAAAATCCAACAATATAGAATAGAAAAAAACACATGAGACAAGTATACCGTGGTTCACCCAATGTGGGCTACATCCACCAAGAAAGTCCTCAATAAAATAATAACAAAGAAACTCTTACAGAGATTGAAAATCTCTTCAAGAATTCACACAAGAATTCTCTAAATTTTTGATTCAAATATGAAACCTATCAACAATAATCCATAAATTATATGACACACTTGGTCTTATATAAAAACATACCATAAGCTAATATACCACACCTTATAAATAATTATCTCTATTTGTCATATCTCTAAAGCCACACCACCACCTATATATAAAATAAATATGGTATAAATCTATCCAAAATAGAGAAACACACCATGCTTAGTCAATATGGCCTTATCCACAAGGTAACACACCATCCTTATCTAGTCATGCTTATCCATAGACCCTCCTAGAAAGAAACATGTCATCCATAGCTCTTTCTTCCACCAAAGGCTTACATAATTTATGATGTAATGAGATAAAACCAATTCCTTAAAACAAGGAAGTCAACCTATTTCTAATAAACAACTAATTCCCTAAAACAAAGAAATCAATCCCACTTCCACAAAATGAGGAAGTCACATGGAAATTATTTAATTAACAATTAATTCCCTAAAACAAGGAAATCAATCCCACTTCCAATAAACATGGCAGTCAACATGGAAATTATTAAATAAACATTTAATAATATTCCAATCACATGAGGAGTACTTGAAAAATGTGATTCCCATATTTTTTGAGATCTCAAAGCCTCCAAAATGTTCGACCATGGTCATGTGATAGCCCCAAAAGGATCCACACTCAACAATATCCCACTTGGAGATCATTCTCTTGAACAGAATCTATCATTGCTCCATGACCACTAAGACTAATAAAATTTGAACACAATCTCAACTTGTCCAATGTGACCACCTTGGTCATCATATCCACATGATTTTGGCTAGTATGAATATTCTCTAGCTTCACCAAGTTATCCTTCAAACTATCTTGATGAAATGATAACATAACTAAATGTGTTTTATCCTTGAGTGGAAAGCAGATTTCTTTTCCAAATGAATAACACTCTAACTATCACTATGTAGTCTCCCAACTTCTTGTTCATGCCTCAACTCTCAAAAAAACTACGAAAACTAAATCAACCCCTTACTAGCCTCTGTGGTAGCAACATACTCTACTTCTATGGTTGACTGATGAGGCTAGGATATGCCCAATAAATGACCTCATCTTACTCTCTCTTTCTATTAATTTTTATTGCATTTTGTAACTTTTATTTTAATCTAAGATAGGATGTGATTATCCATCTTTTGTTGATTGTGATTCTAACATTTTAAAAGACCTGTAATTCCTAACAAGTGTGTTGGAAAATTCTAGTTTTCCAATAAAACAAGTCATCATTAGGCTAAAGAACAAATATGAAGTGGATTGCATGTTTTTAGAAGCATTGGACTCAATTCAGATTAGTTCCAAAACCTATAGAATCATCATAGTTAGTTTTGAAACCTACATAATCTATTTTGAAACCATCACAGTTAGTTCCAAAACTCCACCATACTATTTCAAGTTGTCACATTTTTAGACTTAGCTCTAGAACTCTATATTTAGCTTTAGTACTCCTACAAATAAGCTCCAAAACTTTTGTGGCTAGATATGGAACTGATAAGGATCTATTCCAAATGGTTGGTGATCTATCAGATCAATGATCCCATTAAATCAGGAACAGATTCTTGATTTTTTGAACTTACAAAATCAAGAAATTTATCACACAGCTAGACATCTGGCCACATCTTGATTCAACATCTATTCTAGGCACAATTTAGTTCCATCATATCTATGAAACAGTTACAGCCATCAAAGCATTTATATATACAGACCTAGGAATTTAGTAAAAGAGATACATATATAGAATATAGAAGATAGAGAAAATCATTGAAGAATAGAGAGATAAAGGATAGATTAATACATTTGTAATACAGAACATTTTATCAATGAAATACCATTTCTATTTTGAAAGCAAATTAAATTGTTCAAATCATGTTCTAGGTGGAGCAAGGGCCCACTCCTCCAAAGAACCAAGATCTTCATTTTTGTCAGTATTTATATTTATATTCATAAAAGTAAATAGGTAAATTTGTTAAATTTATAAATGCTTCCAACTCTTTAAAATTAAGATTTTTTATAAATTTGTTCCTGTAGGCATTTTAGATTAATTTTTTTATTTCTGCAACGTGTGTTTATTTCTAGCAATCTATTTCATTTCTGCAACATGTGTTTGTTTCTAGTAATCTATTTCATTTCTGAAATGTGTGTTTGTTTCCAATAATTAATTTCATTTCTAAAACATGTGTTTCTTTCCAACAATCTATTTCATTTTTGTAACGTGTGTTTATTTTCAGTAGATTTGCATAGTTTGATTCCAATAAGGTTTTAACCAAGAAATCCTTAAGACATTAAAACCCCCCCAAAACAAAAAATATATAAAAATACCTCCATTCAATTACTAAATCACTATGATTCCTCTTATTGTATATAGCTTTAGACACAGCCCTGGTTAAATATGACATCAATAGAAAGTTGATTAAATGAAGGGGATGACGACACCCATCATTTTTGGCATTATTGCTGGGGAAGACTAGTTGGAATTTTCTAATTAGGTTTCAATAAGAGCAACAATCATTCATTTAGTAATTAAATAAAATTTCCCTAATTTATGAGTAGACCATGAGATTCCAAGGGTAGATTTCTCCCCAAATTATTTGAACAAGAATTTCCATCATCTTCTAGTTTAAGAAAGGGCGTTGAACAAGAATTGGAGGCACCATTATCTCTTACAAGATAAGAAGTAAAATTTCCATCTTTGTAATTTTTAGATCAGTCACCAGAATCAAGTAAAACCTTAGGGAGGAGGATTATTTCTCAAGATCCATTGAGGGAAAGTTTTGATTCTCAATTGAGTAGTCAACCCCCTACTCCTAAAATTTCACCATCCCCAAAATAGACCACATACCACATTGATTGGGAGAAGGGATTAGAAAATACTAGAGAGATGGAATGAGAAGCTAGAAGAGAATCTGAGAGAACCTTTACCTATCCCATTCATATCGAGGATGATGAAACCACTATGAAAAACATTTCACTTGCACACTTGCCCACATTTAGAGGAATGCCATTTGAGGATTCTGACCAATTTTTGTTTGAGTTTAAAATACTATGTCAGACTTATGATTACAAGATAGATAATCAAAAACTAAAGTTGTTTCCATCTACCCTTAAAGATGCAGCAATGAGGTGGTTTATGGGATTAATATCTAATTCTATTACCAATTGGGAACAAATGGAAACTGTCTTCCTAGATAAATATCAAGATTATTGTAGAGGAAGAAATTGAAAGGAAGAATTTTTCAAAATCAAACAAGAAGAAGATGAAAATATGGAAGATTATTTAGATAGATTCCTCTTTGTGAGTAAAAGATGTGGATTTGTACTTCAAGAAGATTTAAATAAAACCATTTTTCTCAAAGGTCTGGATGATGAATCTAGAGAAACCCTTGATTTAATTGGTGGAGGAAACATTGCTCAATTAAGAATGGATGAAATCATATAAATTTGTAGAAACTATTCAAGAATAAGGGGTGGACCTAGAAAAGGGAAAATAGTTAAAAATTTGAATCCAGATATGAACAAATTGATGGATGAATTGGAAAACTTTAAAATAGACATATTAGTTCAATTGACCTCCACCATGGATGGATTGCAAGCTAAAGCAAATGCCCAAATTGAATCATTAGCCATGTATTGTCCCAGATGCAGGAAGAAGCTGTTAGGAGTGTGGAGCTAAAAGCTTCACCAAGGAGCATAGACAAACAGGTTCGGGTCTACACAGACGCCGGCGTCGGTCAGGAGAGACCGACGTCGGTCAGTTGTAGTTCAGAGGCGCCGACGTCGGCAGTATGGTCGGCCGGCGACGGTCACAGGCGAACAGACAGGAACCGATGTCGGTTACCTGCGTGTCCAGAAAGCTATTTCCGAGGACAGAAGCGAGTGTTTGCATGATGAGTTTGAGTTGTAGACTCATGCTCGCGTCTCTATTGTTAGCAATATTATTTTTAGAGCCCTTGTTGAAGAGGCTTAACTGTTTGTTGTAAGAGCATGCTTAAGTTTCCTATTTCTATATGTAGGAGAGATCTTCTAAGCTATTGTATGATGATGAAAGAGAGTGTAATAGAGTACGAGTAGAACATTGTGAATGTTTGAAGGACTGTACTTTAGAGAGAGCTCTTAAGGAATAGAGATCTAGTGAGAGATCTTGTGTGCATCTGAGAGAGGTGTGGAAGAACAAAGTTCTTCATTTGTATTCCTATTGTAAAGAGTTTTTAATACAAGTTTTCAGGGTGTTTTCTTGTATATCTTGTTCTGTGCTATTTATCATTTCAGTTACTTATCTATCTGATTTATTTCCGCATTGATTGCTTTCATAAGTGTAATCCATTGTTGGTTGATCCCCAACAAGTGGTATCAGAGCTCAGGTTCACTAACAGGTGGTTCAGATCTGTGTAGTGTGTTCGGATTACAGGTTGCTCACAGGGATTTCTGTTTGAGTGGGAGAAGCAATGGCAGAGGAAAGTAAGTTGAGAATGGAAAAGTTTAATGGCAAGAACTATCAGCACTGGAGAATGCAGATAGAGGACTATCTGTATCAGAAGGATCTTTACTTACCGTTAGGTGGGATAGCAAAGAAGCCCAAGGACATGGAGGATGAAGAATGGGAAGTTCTTGACAGAAAGGCTCTTGGTTCTATAAGACTGAGTCTGGCCTCCACTGTGATATCCAATTTGTCACAGGCAAAAACTACGGTAGAGTTAATGACCACGTTAGCTAATTTGTATGAAAAACCCTCCGCTTCAAACAAGGTATATTTGATGAAGCAGTTATTTAATTTGCATATGCAAGAAGGTGGATCTGTTTCTAATCACCTGAATGATTTCCATGGTATTGTTAATCAGTTAAGTTCTGTTAATATTTCATTTGAAGATGAAATAAAGGCTCTTTTAATTTTATGTTCTTTGCCTGAAAGCTGGCATGGCTTGGTAATGGCAGCTTCTAATACTGCTTCTGCTTCGAATATTTTAAAAGTAGAGGATGTGGTTAGTGTTATTTTGAATGAGGAAATACGCAGGAAAAGCACAGAAGAGACTTCTGGGACATCCGGGAATGCTTTAAATTTCGAGAGCAGAGGAAGGCAAAAAGAAAGGAGCAAGAGGAGATCAAGATCTAAGTCTAAGGGAAGAGGCAGATCCAAATCCAGGAATGGCAGAAGGCCACAATGCTGGAACTGTGGAAAGTTGGGGCACATAAGCAGAGATTGCTGGTCAAAGCCTAAGGAGGATAATCAGCACGAAGGAAAGGAAGTGACAAAGGTTGCAGGTATTGCACAGGATGCTCTTATTTTCTCTTTGCATAATAACATAGAATCTTGGGTATTAGATTCTGGTGCATCTTTCCATGCTACCCCTAACAGAGAATATTTCAGTGACTATGTCCATGGAGATTTTGGAATAGTATACTTAGGGGATGATGAGCCTTGCAAGATAATTGGCAAAGGTAAAGTGCAGCTAAAGATGTAGAATGGCAACACATGGGTGTTGAGGGATGCGATGCATGTTCCTAGTTTGAAGAGAAATCTGATTTCTGCAGGTAAGCTTGGTGATGAGGGTTGTACAGTAACTCTCACAGCAGATTCTTGGAAAGTGACCAAGGGTGCACTTGTTATGGCCAGAGGTAAGAGAGAAGGTACTCTCTATTTGTGTAATTGTATTACTAACAAATCTCCTTCAGTTTTATCTACTTCAGATGTGGATGCTAGATTGTGGCACTCAAGGCTTGGCCACATGAGTGAGAAGGGGATGTCAATCCTTAAGTCTAAAGGTATGCTTTCAGATTTGAAAAGTATGGATCTAGAATTTTGTGAGCATTGTGTGTTTGGAAAACAGAAAAGGGTTAGTTTTCTAAAGACTGGGTCTACTAAGAAAAGGCAGAAGTTGCAGCTTGTTCACACAGACGTGTGGGGACCGGCTCATGTAGCCTCTATTGGCGGATCACAGTACTATGTTACATTCATAGATGACGCCACAAGAAAGGTATGGATCTACTGTATTAAAAAGAAATCTGATGTTTTTGATACTTTTAAGATATGGAAAGCCATGGTTGAGAATGAAACAGGCAAAAGATTAAAGTGCTTGAGATCCGATAATGGCGGTGAGTTCTGCAGTCTTAAGTTCAAATTGTATTGTTATATGAATGGGATCCGTAGGCAAAGGATGGTTCCAAGGACACCTCAGCAGAATGGTATTGCTGAAAGGATGAATAGGACTATTATGGAGCGTGCAAGATGTATGAGATTGCATGCAGGGTTGCCCTTAGAGTTTTGGGCAGAAGCAGTTGACACCGTAGTGTACCTGATCAACAGAGGACCCTCTACAGCTCTGGATGGTGGAATTCCAGAAGAGGCATGGACAGGTAAAAAGGTTGATCTCTCATATCTCAAAGTTTTTGGTTGTGAAGCCTTTGTGCACATAGATAAGGAAAATAGAAAGAAGCTAGATGCTAAGTCTATGAGGTGCACGTTTATAGGCTATGGCTCAGATGATTTTGGTTTCAGATTTTGGAATCTAGGAACTAACAAGGTAATCAGGAGCAGTGATGCTGTTTTCAATGAAAGGGTGATGTACAGTGATCAGACAAGGAAGCTAGATCAAGCTGGGCAGAGCAACAATGAGTTGGACAAAGTTATGGTCCAAAATGAGCTCGCGGGAAAAAGAAATAATCACTTACAGGAAAACACAGAGACCGACGTCGGCAGGTTTGGAACCGGCATCGGCATTACAGAAACCGATGTCAGTCATACAGAGACTGACGTTGGCAGACCAGGCACCGGCGTCGGCCAGGAAGAACCGGTGTCGGCCAGTAACAGGTCTACAGGTGGCCGAGGTCGGTCACTGTCAAAAAATTTGGGTGGATAGATTGTGGAAAACGAGTCCAAGACACCAATCAGGAGGTCTGAAAGGGTAAGTAATCCTCCAATTAGATACTCTCCTTCTTTATATTATTTATTGCTAATCGATGGTGGAGAACCAGAAAGTTTTGAAGAAGCTTTACAGGTGGAGTCCAGAAGTAAGTGGGAGCATGGCATGGTTGAGGAGATGGAGTCCTTAAGGGAGAACCAAACATGGGATTTGGTTGAATTGCCAGCTGGTAAGAGAACACTGAAGAACAGGTGGACTTACAGGTTGAAGGAAGGTGAGGATGGTCAGATGAGATACAAGGCCAGATTGGTTGTGAAAGGATTTGCACAAAAGCCAGGTATTGACTTTGGCGAAATTTTTTCTCCAGTTGTTAAGATGACTTCTATAAGGGTTGTACTGTCTTCGGTTGCTTTTGAGGATTTGCATCTCGAGCAGCTAGATGTTAAAACAGCATTTCTTCATGGAGATTTAGATGAGGAAATTTACATGGAACAGCCAGAAGGTTTTGAGGTCAAGGGTAAGGAGAAACTAGTGTGCAGGTTAAAGAAAAGCTTGTATGGCCTCAAGCAAGCTCCAAGGCAATGGTACTTGAAATTTGACAGGTTTATGACTGAGCATGGTTTCAGTAGATGTCAATCAGACCATTGTGTATATTTTAAGAGATTTGATAACGGTAGATACATTATTCTATTGTTGTATGTAGATGACATGTTGGTTGCAGGGTCTCACATGCAGGACATCTCAGAGCTTAAAGTAAAGTTAGCTCAAATGTTTGCCATGAAGGATTTGGGAGCAGCTAAGAAAATCCTTGGCATGAGCATCAAGAGAGACAGGAAAAATCATAGGTTGATATTGTCTCAAGAAGATTATGTGGACAAGGTGTTGAAACGGTTCAACATGCAGGATGCGAAACCGGTAAGCACACCTTTGGCAGGACATTTCAAGTTAAGTAAAGAACAATGTCCCAATTCACATGATGAGGTAGAGTACATGAACAAGGTTCCATATTCTTCCGCGGTAGGAAGTTTGATGTATGCAATGGTGTGTACTAGACCAGATATTGCCCAAGCAGTGGGAGTAGTAAGCAGGTATATGGCCAATCCAGGAAAGGAACATTGGAAAGTAGTACAATGGATCCTTAGATATCTGAGAGGAACCAGCAGTAGACACTTATGCTATGGAGGTTCAGATACATCTCTACATGGCTATGTAGATTCAGATATGGCAGGGGATTTGGATGGCAGGAGGAGCACCACAAGTTATGTTTTTACTGTAGGTGGAACGGCAGTTAGTTGGATTTCTAAGTTGCAGAAGGTTGTAGCCTTGTCAACTACAGAAGCAGAATATATTGCAGCTACAGAAGCTAGCAAGGAGATGCTATGGATGACACGGTTCATGGAAGAGCTTGGAAGGGAGCATGGGAGTTGCAGATTGCATAGTGACAGTCAGAGTGTAATCCATTTGGCTAAGAACTCAGCTTTCCATTCTAGAACCAAACACATACAGCTAAGGTACCACTTCATACGGCAGGTATTGGAAGATGGTGAGTTGAAGCTGGAGAAGATCCATACAGACATGAATCCTGCGGATATGCTAACAAAGCCGGTTACTAAGGAGAAGTTGAATCTTCATTCAACTTCTGTTGGTCTTCACGATTGAGTTGAAGATGGAGGAGCTAGAAGATCTTGCTGTACAGGTATTGGTGCAGCTGGTTTATCTCCAAGTGGGAGATTGTTAGGAGTGTGGAGCTAAAAGCTTCACCAAGGAGCATAGACAAACAGGTTCGGGTCTACACAGACGCCGGCGTCGGTCAGGAGAGACCGACGTCGGTCAGTTGCAGTTCAGAGGCGCCGACGTCGGCAGTATGGTCGGTCGGCGACGGTCACAGGCGAACAGACAGGAACCGACGTCATTTACCTGCGTGTCCAGAAAGCTATTTCCGAGGACAGAAGCGAGTGTTTGCATGATGAGTTTGAGTTGTAGACTCATGCTCGCGTCTCTATTGTTAGCAATATTATTTTTAGAGCCCTTGTTGAAGAGGCTTAACTGTTTGTTGTAAGAGCATGCTTAAGTTTCCTATTTCTATATGTAGGAGAGATCTTCTAAGCTATTGTATGATGATGAAAGAGAGTGTAATAGAGTACGAGTAGAACATTGTGAATGTTTGAAGGACTGTACTTTAGAGAGAGCTCTTAAGGAATAGAGATCTAGTGAGAGATCTTGTGTGCATCTGAGAGAGGTGTGGAAGAACAAAGTTCTTCATTTGTATTCCTATTGTAAAGAGTTTTTAATACAAGTTTTTAGGGTGTTTTCTTGTATATCTTGTTCTGTGCTATTTATCATTTCAGTTACTTATCTATCTGATTTATTTCCGCATTGATTGCTTTCATAAGTGTAATCCATTGTTGGTTGATCCCCAACAGAAGCATGCAATAAGGGAATGTCCTTTAGATAAAATGGAAGTATGTCTTGTTTATGAATCTAAAGAACATGATACTCACACTTGTTCTCTTCTTCTACTCATAAAAAATCAGCTCAAACAAACCAATACATCATCCACCATAAAAGAATTAAATTTTGTTCAGAGACAACCTAACCAAGGATAGTTTATGCCAAGACCAGCTCCTAATCCCTAGATGATGCCATGGGTAGCTCAAATAGTACCAAAAATTTGGGGACAGACACCTTAGGCCCCTCAACCCACATGGTATCCTCAGGATTGGGCAAGTCAATCTTGGTATACTCAAGGACATCAACAACCTTGGGCTGGTCAAGGAAATCCTTATGCTTGGACACAACCTAGATGGAGCCCTAGCAATTATGTGCAAAGAAAAACATATCCAAATCAGAACTAACAAGCCATAATGGGACCTCCAGCATAAAATCCATAAATTGAAAACATAGTCCAAACCCAAATGCTAGCACAACCAGTAGCAAACCCAAGAAACAAACAAACAACTCATGTATATGAAACAAAACTAGAAAAATTACTTGATTTAAATACAATGGATTGTAAAAATATTCAAACCAGATCTGGAAAAATAGTTAGTAGTCCACCTATTATAATCACTGAGATGATAGAAGAAGCTAAAACCCCTAGCACAGTTACACCTAAGGAAGTTGACAAAGAAAAAGATAAGGAACCAGAAATAAATTCTACTAAGATTCCATTTCCAAAAAGACTTAAAGAAACCATAGAACTTAAGGAATCTAAATTGGTGTAGGAACTAAGAAGATTGAATATTGAAATACCATTATTACAAGCAATTAAGGATATTCTAGAGTTGAACAAGTTAATCAATTGTTATGTTTTAAAAAACTTGGAAGAAAGAAGCAGTACCCCATGACTATTCAGGTAGATGGGAAACTTGCTGATTTATTAGCAGGAAAACTCTTACTACCTAAATATGGAGATCTTGGAAGCCCTGCTATTTCTATTTTTATAGGGAATAAGGATATACATAATGTTTTGATTGATTTGGGTGAAACTATCAATGTAATGATAGTGGACACTTTGAAAACATTACCATTAATAGGCATACAACCTACTAATACCATATTGCAAATGGTAGATCAGTCTGTAGCAAAACCAGGAGTTATTAAAGATGTGTTAGTAATGGTGGAATCATGGGGATATCTAGTTGACTTACTTATATTGTAGCCAAAAGGTAAAACAGTTGGTTATCCCATTATTTTGGGGTGATCATGGTTAGCTACAGTTGTTGCCTTAATTGATTGCATGTCAGGTGATATGACTATTTCAAATGGTAAGAATTCTAAGCAAATTTCATTATATCCATCTGCACGACCTTTTATTGATAATCAAGCAAAATTATGGGTTGATAATCATGATATTAATGAGAAAAATCTATCTTCTTTGGCTATGATAACATTGCAGGATCATGTACGAGAAATAGATGATATGGTTAATCTTTCATTAAATGAACATCAATCATCATTGGAGCAGTCAAGATTAGTTCTAAAACCATCACAATTAGTTCTAGAACCACACAATTCTCTGCAAGTGAAGATAACTTCGCTCTAGAGGAATGCAATTTCTCTTGGGGAGAGGAAGGATCTGTAGCATTAGCTTTACAAATATCAAGAGGTGGTGAAGAATTTTTGGAAAACAACAGTAACGAGGAGTTTGACCTATAACAAGATAAGTATCATAACTCTTCATATTGTCCTTTGTCTAGCATTCTGCCTCTAGGAACTTTCAGAGATGTTGCTACATATCATATATTGTTACCACATGCCTATCCACTAAACACCTTAATGGAACCCTTTCAAAAAATTAGCTCATCATATCCTGGAACCAAACATGTTGAGATTCAACCAAGATTTTTTTTGAATATTAATAGCTGGTTAAAGAATGATGAAGAAGTCAAACTATTTGATGTTTTGAAGGATCATACTAAAGTGTTTGCTTTTAACTATAGAGATGTGAAGGGAATTCATCCAAGTATCTGCACCCATCACATTTATACTAAAAATATTAGACCAGTCAAGCAACCTCAGAGAAGGATTAATCTAGCCTTAAGGGATATAATCAAACAAGAAATTAAAAAACTATTACAAGTAGGTTTTATCTACCCTATCTCAGATAGCCAGTGGGTGTCTCCTCTTGTACTTGTCCCTAAAAAGAATAGAAAATGGATAATTTGTGTTGACTATAGGGAACTAAACAAAGCCACCCTAAGAAATTATTTTCCTTTACCATTCATAGATCAAGTCTTAGACAACCTTTCAGATAAACAATACTTTTCCTTCTTGGATGGATTTAGTAGATACAATCAAATCAAAATTGATATTGAGGATCAGGACAAAACTAAATTTACTTGTCCATGGGGTACCTTTGCTTACAGGGTATTACCATTTGGACTATGTAATGCTCCAACAACCTTTCAAAGAGTTTTATTAGCAATTTTTGTAGACCTAACAAATGACTATGTGGAGGTATACATGGATGACTTTACTGTGTATGGAGATACATTTGATGATGCCTTAAAAAATTTGGATAGAGTATTAACAAGATGTGAACAATATTACTTGTCTCTTAGTCATGAGAAATGTTTGATGATGGTTGATGAAGGGATCGTATTAGGGTACCATATTTTAAAAAGAGGAATTCAGGTTGACCAAAACAAAATCAAGATTATTTCAGATTTGCCTATTCCTCAAACTCCCACATATATCAAATCATTCTTAGGACATGCTGGATACTATAGGCATTTTATCAAGGATTTTAGTAAAATTGCTGCCCCCATGTTTAAATTTCTTACCAAGGACTGTGAATTTCTTTGGGATGAATAGTGTCAACATGATTTTGAAGAAATTAAAGAGAAATTAGTAACTTCCCCAATATTGTAAGGACCTAATTGGGAGAAACCTTTTCACATCCAAATTGATGCCTCAAATACCTTAATTGGTGTAGTTTTAGGATAGAGAGATGAAGAAGGAAGAATGTATGCTATTTACTATCTCATTAAAAATCTTACTCCCACTAAAAGAAATTACACTAGCACTAAAAAAGAAATTTTGGCTGTGATCTATGCAATCAATAAGTTTAGAAATTACATTATAGGGTACAAAATATTTGTACATAGAGATCATTTAAAAAGTAAATATTTAATGAACAAACCAATGGTTGGAGGTATAATAATTAGATGGTCATTACTTCTACAAGAATTTGATATTACCATTGTGGACAATCTAGGCAAATCTAATGTGGTGGTTGATTTCTTGTCAAGATTGACTAATACAAGGAAGCAAGATCTAGTCAAGGATAACTTTCTAGATGAACAATTGTTTGTTATTTCAGCTAACACACCATGGTTTACTGACATGGCAAATTATATTGCAATAGGGAAGTTTCTTCCTTCTTTCACTAAAAAACAAATAAAAAAATTAATCAAAACTAGTGCACAATTCAAATGGTTAAATGGAATGCTATTTAAATGTGATCCTAATTTGGTTTTACGTAGGTGTGTAAGAGAAGATAAATTTTTTGACATCCTCCAGGCATGTCATGATGAACCAAGTGGAAGACACTATTTAGTGAAAAGAATAGCTCACAAGATACTTGGCACTGGTTACTATTAGCCATCTATGTACAAAGATGTGAAGAGATATATTAGGTGGTGTGATCCTTGTCAAAGGATGTGACAGCCAACCATTACCAATGAAATGCCTTTGTAACCATAAGTAGTGATTGAACCATTTGAGAGATGGGGATTGGATTTTGTTGGACCTTTTAATCCTCCTTCACAAGGAAAAGAGCACATTCTTGTGTGTACTGATTATGTAACAAAATGGGTAGAAGTGCAGGCTTTAAAAAATACCACTAAAGAAGCAATTGCTGATTTCATTTGGCACAAAATTATGGTAAAGTTTGGAGCACTAAAAAGCTTAGTTTCAGATCAGGGACCATAATTTATTTCCAATATGATCCAAGACTTCACAATGTATTATCAGATCAATCATAGGAAGTCATCTCCCTATCACCTGCAAGCAAATGGACAAGTTGAAGTAACAAATAGAGAATTAGAAAATGTCCTCACTAAAATAGTTGAAGCTAAGAGAAGAGATTGGGTAAAAAGATTAATTGAATCTATTTGTGCTTACAATACAACTTGGAAAACCAAAATAGGGTTTTCACCATATGAGTTAGTCTATGAAAAAAATCCCTTATTGCCTATTGAGTTTGAACTACAGACATTGAGGACAATAGCTAAGGTGGGAATTGAATTGGATGTAGCTCAAAAGGAATGAATCCTTCAAATCAATGAATTAGATGAATTCAAACTGGAAGCACTTCACCAGACAGAGATAATCCAAGGTCAAAGAAAGTAATGGCATGATTCACATATCAAGGAAAGATAATTCAAAGTAGGAGACTAGGCATTACTGTTTGATTCTAAGTACCAACAATTCAAAGGTAAATTAAGAACCAGATGGTTGGGACCTTATCAGATCAAGTAGATATTTTACAATGGTTCTATTTAGTTACTTCCCATTGATGGCAGTAGAAGAATACTCTTGGTCAATGGACATAGGCTAAAACTTTATAGGAAGCCTCCTACTAAGGATGAATTCTTGAAGCATATTGAAGCAAACAAAGAATTTGATCATATGGAAGAACCTAGTTCTTCCAAAATGATCAAATAATTAGATGAAAAGATTCAGAATAAAGGGAAGAGAATGAAAACTAGTAAATGGTGTTCTCTTCCCAAAATAAAAATAAAAATCAAAGATCAATTGAAAATCAGTGATGGTAGTTGATTTTCTCAAATAAATAGCTAATTCAAATAAAACGTTTTTGGATTCCAACTATTTTCTAACCATTTTTTAGGGATGATGTGTCAGCATGATAGAAGGATTACATCATCAAGGATGGTAATTATGTTTTTAACTTGTTAAAGGTTAAATGGAAAGTTTGCATTTGTGATTAAACTTGATTTAGAAAGATTAGTATGATGAGTCATCTATTATACATCATGGTTAAATGTGCAAAATCATGAGAAGGATATTGATGATGGAATGAGTTGGTGGATAACCATAAATAATCATTCTTATGATTAAAGCAACTGAAATCTGCTAGTTCCACAACTAAGTATAGTAGTTCTATAGCTGAAATTGATAAGTTTTGTAGCTGAGTACAATAATTTTACAATCGAATTTGCCAAATCAGCAACCAAATCCACTAGTTCTACAGCCAAAATCATCAGTTCCACCAATACAAGAAGCAATTTTTAGCTAACCTATGAAAAATTTAAAGAAGAATGAATCATGGGAATCAAAAAGAAGTCAGAACTAGATAATGATACCCAACTCCTTGCAGAATTAACAAACCAATTCACAGCCAAGAATGAGGAATTAGTAGAAATTAAAAGGAAACTAATAGAGAATGAGGAAAAATGTAAAATATAGACCTCTATGTCAACAGTCTCTGCACAGACTGAATTGACTTATGTACCACTCAAGCAGTTATGGGATGACACATGTAGAGAACTCAGTGAAATCAAAGCATCTAATATAGACTTGAAAGGCAAATTGGCGGAAGAAGAGAAAGTAACGAAGGAATGGGAAGACAAATTTTACAAGGAGGAAAATGATAAGTATAAATGTCTTGTGAAATTACAAATAGTTTGTATGATGAGTGAGAAGTTGCTTGTGTGCAGAAGACCTTCTCCTATTTATAACATGTTTTTAGAGGAATAATTCATTCGTTGGCAGTTGGCAAGGATAGCATGTGGCCTTCCACATGAAATAAAATATGAAGCTAATTTCTCGGTTGCCTACTCCTTAAATAATACAAAATAGAAAAACCTTCTTTGTGAATTTTACCTCTGTAATTTTATGATAGAAATAAATACAAGTTTTATGATCAATTTGTATGTAGGAGAAAGCTAGCTTAACGCATTTGTCTCTATTCTTCAAAATCAGATTACATGGAAAGAAAGGGAGTTAGAGCATTGGTCAAAGACTAGTTCATCCAGTCTCTGTATGAGAATTCATTATGGTAATCCACTCACCTTTGCTACATATTTCCAATCCTATGCATTCAATGATAAATTCAAGGGACCTTATCTTTTCAATTTATAGTAAAGCATGGATGTCTTCACCTCTTATGAAAGGGCAAATTTTGATAATATCTATGATGCATGTTTAAAAAGATGGAAATTTCTCCTAGTGGCATTGAAAAGAAGGGAAGTAATATCCCTTTCAAATTTGATCTAGAGTTTAGAAAGGGCAGAAGCTTTATGCACAATAATTCCCTAGATCAATGAAACTCCCCTGAGCATATGGATAGGAATGTGAACAAGGACACCTCTACTTCTCACCCCCATATCTCTTTGGAAAAATAGAGAACCTCAACATCCCACTCAATTTGAGGAATGGAAAATAAAAGTAGAAGCAGGAGTAGGGTATAGTACTTCTGAATCAAAGCATTAGGATATTCAGTTCCAGCCATTTGATCTAAGTAATCAAATAGAATGCAGGATATACAACATTGAATTTGAAAAGTGAAGTTTGTAAAGGGACTTACAAACAAGTAAGTATGGGGGAAGTGATGAGGCTAGGATATGCCCAATAAATGTATAATAAATGACTTCATATTACTCTATCTTTCTATTAAGTTTTATTGCATTTTTTAACTTTTATTTTGATCTGAGATGAGTTAGGATGTGATTATCCATCTTTTGTTGATTGTGATTCTAACATTTTAAAAGACCTGTAATTCCTAACAAGTGTGTTGGAAAATTCTAGTTTTATAATAAAATAGGTCATCATCATGCTAAAGGACAAATATGAAGTGGATTTCATGTTTTTGGAAGCATTGGACTCAATTTAGATTAGTTTTGAAACCTACAGAATCTGTTTTGAAATCATCACAGTTAGTTCTGAAACCTGCAGGATCTATTCTGAAACCATCACAGTTAGTTCTGAAACTCCACCATACTATTTCAAGTTGTCTCATTTTTTGACTTAGCTCTAGAAATCTATATTTAGATCTAGTACTCCTACAAATAAGTTCCAAAACTTTTGCAGCTAGATATAGAACTGATAAGGATCTATTCCAAATGGTCGATGATTTGTCAGATCAATGATCCCATTAAATCAGGAATAGATTCTTGATTTTCCAAACTTATAGAATCAAGACATTTATCACACTGCTGGACATCCAACCACATCTTGATTTAACATCTATTCTAGGCATGATTCAGTTCCATCGTATCTATGAAATAGTTATAGCCATCAAAGCATTTATATATACAGACCTAGGAATTTAGTAAAAGAGATACAAATATAGAATATAAAAGATATAGAAAATCATTGAAGAATAGAGAGATAAAAGATATATTAGTACATTTGTAATATAGAACATTTTATCAATGAAATAGCCATTTCTATTTTGAAAGCAAATTAAATTATTCAAATCCTGTTCTAGGCGGAGCAAGGGCCCACTCCTCCAAAGAACCAGGATCTTCATTTTTGTCGATATTTATATTTCTATTCACAAAAGTAAATAGGTAACTCTGTTAGATTTATAAATGCTTCCAACTCTTTAAAGTTAAGATTTGTTGTAAATTTGTTCCTGCAGGCATTTTAGATTAAATTTTCATTTCTACAACATGTATTTGTTTTTAGCAATCTATTTCATTTCTACAACGTGTGTTTGTTTCCAACAATCTATTTCATTTCTACAATGTGTGTTTTTTTCTAGTAATCAATTTCATTTCTACAACGTGTGTTTATTTCCAACAATCTATTTCATTTCTGCAATGTGTGTTTATTTCTAGTAGATTTGCATATTTTGATTCCAATAAGGTTTTAACCAAGAAATCCTTAAGACATTAAAAACCCCCCAAAACAAAAAAAATATACAAATACCTCCATTCAATTACTAAATCACTACAATTCCTCTTGTTGCATATAGCTTTAGACACATCCCTGATTAAATATGACATCAATAGAAAGTTGATTAAATGAAGGGGATGACAACACCCATAATTGATAAAGCCATAACCTTTTATACCCTAGAAATCTAACTAATTGTTATATCTCCAATAGTAAATATATAACCTATTGTACTTCTCTTTCTATCAATATACCCTTCCATATCTGAGTCCACATAACCACGTAAAGTGGTATTTGATCCACCATAACATAATACAACATCCATGGTTCCTCTCAAATATTGAAGAATCCATTTCATTGCTTGCCAATGCTCATAACCAGGATTACTCATATACCTGCTCACAACTCCCATTGTTTGGGTAATATCTATCCTAGTATAAACCATGACATACATCAAGCTACCAACTATTGATGAGTAAGGTACCTTGGACATCTTAAAATTTTCAACCTCTATCTTGGGACACTGCTCCTTTGATAATCTAAAGTGGCCTACTAAAGGAGCACTAATATATTTAGTATCCAACATGTTAAACCTTTCCAAGACTTTCTTGACATAATCTAATTGGGATAAAATTATATTCCTCACCTTTCTATCACAAGTAATCCTCATACCAAATATTTGATTTGTTGCACCCAAATCCTTCATAGAAAAGGAGTCACTAAGCTATGTTTTAAGTATATGAATATGTTGTATTTTCTTTCCTGTAACTAACATGTCATCCACATACAAGCATAATATAATAAAATAATCATCATCATAATGTTTGATGTACACACAATAGTTATAAGTATACCTTTGATAACCTTGTTCTAACATATAATAATCAAATTTCTTATACCATTTTTGTGGAGATTATTTTAGGCCATACAAGCTCTTATTTAATATGCACACATAGTTATCCTTACCTTTGACCTCATATCCCTATGGCTAATCCATATACAAATATTCATCCAAACCACCATGAAGAAAATCAATTTTCACATCTAACTATTCTACGTACAAATCCTCAACTACAACTAAACTAAGAATAGTCCTAATAGAAGTCATTTTTATAATAGGAAAAAAATTCATCAAAATCAATACTTGATTTTTGTGCAAACTCTTTGACCACCATTTTAGCCTTATACCTTTTTCTCCCTTCATCTTCTTCTTTTATTATGTAAATCCACTTGTTTGGCAATGCACTCTTGCCCTTGGGTAGCCTTACCAAATCCCACATTTGGTTCTCTATGAGAGATCTATGCTCCTCATCCATAGATTGCAGCCATTTATTCCTGGCATCTACTTGTATTGCTTCCTCATAACACTCTAGTTCTCCATTGTTAGTGAGTAATAAATAATTCAAAGAAGGAGAAAAACATTCAGGTGCTCATCTTACCCTAAAAGACCTTCTTACCATAGGAGTTTGGAGTCCTTGTGTAGAAGGTTCTTGAACTGATTCATAAGATACTTTGCCATACCTAATGTCATCCAATACTATGTATTCTTTCTATTCCTATTACTATTCCTATAATTGATTATTATAAATGACTTTTTCATTAAAGATTACATCTCTAGACTTAAATATTTCCTTATCCCTAATTCTCCATAAGTGGAAACCAAATTCATCCTCACCATATCCACAAGGTAACATGCCATCCTTATCTATTCATGTTTATCCACAAGCCCTCCTAGAAAGAAACACACCATCCTTATCTCTCTCCTCCACCAAAAGCTTACATAATTTATGATGTAACGAGATAACAACCTACTCTTTGAAACAAGGAAGTCAATCCCACTTCCAATAAATAATTAATTCCCTAAAATAAGGAAATCAATCCCACTTCCACAGAATGAGTAAGTCACATAGAAATTATTTAATTAAAAATTAATTTCTTAAAACAAGGAAATCAATCCCACTTATAATAAACATGAAAGTCAACATGAAAATTATTAAATAAACATTTAATAATATTCCACTCACATGAGGAGTACATGAAAAATGCACTCCCCATATTTGTGGAGCTCTTTAAGCCCCCAAAATGTTCAACCATGGTCATGTGATAGACCCAAAGGGATCCACACTCAATAAATTTTATTTTCAAAACCCCATGAAGGAGTTGGCTTAGTATGTTATGTCCTTTATGCTTATTTTGAGTTTTCACTACTAATGCATGGACTAACTTGATTTGGATTCTTCATCTACATTTTGGCACACTCGATGGGACCACACATCTCATACAATCAAGGAGACTAATTTAAACCTCATAGATCTCCTAATGAATGCTTAAAAGTCTCTAAAAATCAAGTTTTATCTTCATTTTCACATATTTTTATTTGTTTTAGGGACACACAATTTACATAGAGATCAACATCAATTTAGTTTGATCAATGTTGGTCTCTTAAAAACTAGCATCAAACACTGTGTGAAGGGTCAAACATGATATAAATAGTGATTTATTGGTTTTTATTGAAGTTTTAATTTGTTATTTTGTGCTTTATAAACTTGCATACTCTTTATCTAGTTATTTTCTTATAGGATTTAGAGAGATCTTTTATTTTTATGTTTTTCTATGATAACAAATTTTTTGTGAAAACCACATTCTATTCCTAAATTTTTATAAGAACCAACCTTGATTACCATTAACTGACATCAACCGTTTGTGAACAGATTGACATCAATTTCAGTGAATTGGCAACGATCCCTGTATGGACCAACGTTGATCTCTATGATAAAAAATAGAGACTCGAGAGAAAATCTTGAAATCTTATTTTCTCATTATATTTGGGATTAAAGGTAGACATAAAACCTCAAAAAATTACAAGTCACAAGTTGGAAAAAGGCACAATTTTGAAAGTGATTAAGTCTTGAACTTTTCATTTGGTAATTGAAAGGAATTTAGTGGTTTTATGCTTAGTTGTTTTGTGAAAGTTTTTACAAGTTTTTAACTAAGGCCAAGAGACCAAATTTTATAAACATTTCACTTTGGTGAATTAAAATAAATACTCACACTTAAATTACATACTCTTAAGAGTGTTTTATTTTATGATAGTTATTTTAAAATTATTTGTTTTTCACAATATTATTGATGCATGTATGCTCTCCCCCCATCCCCTTTAGGGAACTCAGGTACCAAAAGTGATCTATATTTAACTTGGTTTATTTTAGTCCAAAAAACATGAAAATAACATCATCAAGGCCCTCTCCAAATCCATATTAATTGGGTGATCCAAATGTGACCTTAAAGTCTTTTCACTTTGTATTTTATTTTTATGCAACTTGGTTTGTGAGCAGGAGTTCATAGCCTCCTCACATGATCTTTAGGGAAGCGTTGATTCGAGAATTCATCTCCTGGAATCATTTCAACCCCACTCTATAATGGGGTATACAAATTGAGGTCAAATTTTAGGGATATTTGCTTAAGTGGTTAAGCAAATTTTGTTAGTAAGATACTACCTTAGACCATATGGGTAACTCAAAAATTATACTACACTAAGCAAGAAAAAAATGTAGTGGTTGTGAAAAGGAGAATAAATTTTCATCATAAGATGATTGATGTAGATCTAAATGATGTGAGAATCCATTATGTTATTCACACTTGGGACCATCTAGAAATGCATGAAAATTTAGTTTTAAAATAACCCCACTTACCATGGACATACTATTGATGTAGAACGAGTAGCCTGAAGTTCTATGTCATCATACAATCTCTTGAAAGAAGGGGGGGTGTAAAAAATATACTTATTCATACACTTTTATTTATGGATTAACACTTAAAATCCTCTTAATATCATGTATATAGATAGAATTTGATAGTACCATGCAACCTTATCAGTTTTAGGACTTTGGATATTATACTTAATTGTATTTTATCATTTTATCCTTTACTTGCTTGGTTTTTATGAGTCTAAAACTATTTGAAAACCAAAAAATGTAATCAAACACTTATTTTATACACCATTCTATTTGAACAAGTAGGCATTACATTGACCAAATCAAAATCACCTTTTTGCCTTGTTCAAATCATCATTTAGAACATTATGTTTATATTGTCTAAACAACTTTGTCATGCTACCCATCTGATTCTAGACCATTTGTCACTTTGTAAAATCTCAAATTCCTTCATTTTTAATTCAAATTTAAAATCTCACCTTTATAAGATATAGGCCAAAGTGTTATTATTTTATCGTTTGCACTTGGTTTGATTAAACTTGGGTATAATTTCCCATTTGGGCTGAAGGTCATTATATAGACTCATCATCATTTTTATTCCCATTATGGACTTATGTTATCTTGCATTCGATCACATTATAAGTCATAATATATTATACATCCTATTACCATGTGACAACATTATGTTGCCCATTTGGTTTTATCTTTATACTTAGGAGTTCTTGTGTATTTTCACATTTTGAGCTTCTTGGTTCACATTATTATCTTCCTAATCAGAAAGACCCTCTTCTAATTTTCTAGTCATGACTCATCATAGTTGTATCTATATTTTATGGTATTGACGTATATTTAGCCTAAGTTTGTTGTGCTAAGTTTTTATTTTAGGTTTCAAAGTTATCATAACCTCTTATAATTTGATGATTTAAACCCACCAAAGTTGAGTAAATTCATGACCCTTTCTTCTAATTATGTGATACTATGCCACTTATTTTGTTATAGTCTCTTTTTACCTTGTCACTTGTTTAAATAAGTCTAAAACAAATCTTTTAAATGTTTGAAAAAACACATTTTACATCTTGGAAAATGTAGAGAATACTACTTTTTACATGACACAAAGGTATACTCATAGTGGGATCTCTTATGGCCCTAGTTATGAGGAAGAGCATTTTTATGATGGATAAGACAATTTCATGGTGTTTGAAGACATTACAACAAATATAGGATTTGAAGAAGACTATTTTGAACATAAAACCCTAGAGGACAAATATGAAGCTCTCCTAAGGTTGATTGAATCAATCACTAGATTGACATTAGACTTTCCTATGAAATAATTACACACATTGGTTAGGGTCGAAGAGAAACAATAAGAATAATCCCTCATTAATATTTAAAAATCCAATGTTTCTTATTCTATAAAAATAAATAAATCACTCATAGATTCAATACCCAATGATCAAGATCTTGCAACTAAGATCAAGAAAATAAGTCAATAAAACATAGACCAGCTTATCACGGACTTGACTGACTCTTTGGCTTCCACGTCAATACACAACAATGCTTCCAAAGAATAAGATAATGCAGTAAAATAAATATAGCATACTCTATTTGAGAACACATCTATGATAGATCATGGCATCTCCATTGAACAAAACAATCCTTAAGAGGTTTCACAAAATGCTTTGCCAAACACAGTGAATACTTTTTTCAATCACCAAGAGACTTGTGTTCCCCCATAGAATCCAAGAATGCAACACATAGTATGTATTGAGGAAATTATTCAAAACACTTTGGAAAGTTCCTCTCAACCAATACCTACTTTGGTGAATTGACCACTGACTCCCAAAAATCAGCAAAATACTTACAATTCATAGTTGTAGATTTTACAAATGTTTATCAACCCAAGAATCAATGGCTCACCTACTCAACTCAAGGAGTAAACCAAAGTAAATTTGAAGATCATAGGGTTTATATCCCTAAAAAATAATGCAACAATGGCACATACCACCCCAAAAAAATTATATTACACATACCAATGCACCAAACATGCAAGAGTGGAATTCGATGAAAGAAATCATGTCGAGATTGGAGATGGGAAATCAAGTTAATAAATACAAGTTTGATGAGATATGTCCATATCCATTAAGCTTAAGTATTTTCCAATTCCCCTTTACACCTCATTTTAAGGCACCCAAATTTGACAAATAAAAAGGGAAGGGTAACCCTCATGAACATATCCAGGTATTTTTTGTATTATGTCAAGAGGTAGCCTATAACAACATTTACTTGCTCCATTTATTTCCACATAGTTTGGTAGGACTAGGATTAGGATATATCCTCAAGTTACTTAAGGGATTTGTGGAAAATTAGAATGATCTATCTAAAAAAATTGTCAATCATTTATCTTACAATATTGAACATGAGTTGACTATGGTCAACTTATGTAAATCCAAACAATGAGATGGGGAAAGCCTTGTATCATATCTATAGTGGTGGAGATCATTATTTGGATGCTTTCAACATAATTTTATAGACAAAAAATTAGCTAATATTTTTTCACAGAACCTACACCCTAAGGTGGCACATAATCTATGACTCACTTATGAAAAGACATTTGAGGAAA
The DNA here is from genome assembly GCA_037957365.1 of Torreya grandis. Lineage (NCBI taxonomy): Eukaryota > Viridiplantae > Streptophyta > Pinopsida > Cupressales > Taxaceae > Torreya > Torreya grandis. Next base: position 2,848,937 of record JARHVA010001166.1, on the reverse strand, counting down.
TCATATCTAAGGGTGTACAAATTGAGAAGGTACTTATCACTAAAGGCCTTGTCAATTTTTATTCATAAGGTTAAACATCTAATCAGACCCAATCTCCTGTTCAATCTATTGAAATAGAGAAACCCAATAAGTTTAACCAAAAAGAACATGGTAAGGAATAGAGTGATTAAATCTAAGTATGTATAAATGGTACATGCTTTACTAGTTCTAAATGTGCAATTATCTCCACCTAATCTACCAACTAATTTATAAAGGGTCCCTCCATGAAGAGGATTCAATAAATATAGAGCCTTTATCAAGTTGGGAGAGCCTATTGAGGTTGTGTTTCAAAATCTCGTAGCAACTAACTTGATTATGTGGCCTATACTAAAGCCATTTCCTGAAGATCAACCCAAAACTGATTGGTATTAGGTAGATGAGTTTTACAACTTCCATCATGTTATTCGCCATGGTACTTATCGATATATTCAATTGTAACATATCATTGAAGATTTTATTGAAATAAGTGATGTTTAAATCAAACTTGCCTTACAAAACACTAATCAAGATATGGGCATCTACAAAGATCCATTTCCTAGACACAATCAACAACCAAAAAGAAATAATCAAAACCAAGGATAGTATCACTAACAAAATCATAACCAAGGCTAGAATCATAATCAACATGATCATAATTAGGATCATAATACCCATGATAATAACCTAGGTTATAACAACATGCCTTATGACTACAATAATACCATGGGGAATTTTTATGTAAACCACATTATCACCATTTTGAGAGATTTATTAATATTTTTTCATGGGCATATTCCAACATGCCAATCTTAAACCTTGACTTGGTTGTGCATTGAATTGTTATTCATCTAGTTACTAAGCTGATCAAACAAAAAATGAGAAATATGCATCCGTGCATCTCTCTTTTGGTAAAAGCCAAACTAGAGAAATTATTAGGAGCAAAATTCATTAGACCACTAGACTATTCCAAATGAATATCAAACATAGTTCCAATCAACAAAAATCCACAAGGTATATGTCTTTGTACTGATTTTAGAGATATCAATAAAGCATGCCTTAAAGATGATTTTCTTCTACCCAACATTGACATGATTGTATATTTTACTATTGGGTATGAGATGTTGTCCTTCATGGATGGATTTTATAGATACAATAAGATCAAGATAGCTCAAGAAGACCAACACAAAATTGTGTTCACCATACCATGCAAAACATTTTGTTATCAAGTCATGCCATTTGGCTTGAATAATGCTAGATCCACTTATTATCATGCTATGATTATCATCTTCTATGACATTATGCATGATATCATTAAATAGTATGTTGATGACATCTTACCTAAATTAAGAACATGTGTTGAACATCCTAACATTCTATGGAGAATATTTGAGAGACTTTATGAGTACAAGGTCCATCTAAATCCCAAGAAGTGTGTCTTTGGCATCACTTTAGGAAAATTTATATGGTTTATTGTATCACAAGGAGGGATTGAGGTGGATCCTACTAAGGTCAAGGCTATTGGTGAAATGCCTCCACCTTCCAATTTCAAATAGCTCTGTAGCCTGCAAGGAAAAATCCAATCTATTTATAGGTTCATATCACAATTGGCAAATAAATTCCACCCATTTACACATATCTCGAAGAAAGGGGTCACTTTTTAATAGGATAAGGAGTGTCAATAAATATTTGTGAAGCTCATAACATAATTTTCCAACCCGATAGTTTTGAGATTGCCAACACCTAGACATCCATTGCTTCTTTACATTTCAGTGATCAAACATGAACTAGGGGCACTCTTGGCCCAACACGATGATCAAGGCAAGAAATGCACAATTTATTATTTGATCCACACACTAGTGGCTTATGAGCATAATTATATGCCTATTGAGAAGACATGTTTAGTTATGGTGTTTGCATCCCAAAAGTTGTGACACTATATGATGAAAAATAAAACTATTTTTATTGATAAAGTGGACCCCCTCAATTTTTTATTATCCAAAGAAACTCTCATAGGCTGCATGGATAAATGGGTCATGATATTAAGTGAGTTTTATGTTAAGTATCATAACCAAAAGGCTATCAAGGGGTAGGTTATTACTGAGCAAATTGTAAAAGCCCTTATTATAGACACTCAACTACTTAGATTTGATTTTCCAAATGATTCTATTATGATAATAAAATAAGTATTGCATAAACCTGAGCAATGGAAGCTATATTTTTATGGCTCATTCACTTCTCATTGATGTGGGTCCAGCATTTTATTGATTACATCATAAGGGGATCTAATCCCCAAGGCATTTCATATCAAATTTTATTGTATCAATAATATGGCCAAGTATGAAGAACTTATTATAGGACTTTATCTTGAAATACAATGGGATATCCATCACTTAATGGTCTATGGAGATTCCCAATTGATTATCAATCAAAGCATGGATCAGTATCAAACTAGAGATGACAAGATTTTACCCTACAAGTATATTATGGATAATCTCAAGACTCATTTTAAATATCTAAAATTTAAATAGGTACCATAGGACAATAATAGATATGTTGATGTAATGGAAATTATTAGGTTTATAATATAGATTGATAGTATTTTTAAATAGTATCATTTTATCATTGAAAATATTATATAACCTACTCATGTCTTTCCATATTCAGAAAAGGTATGCACTATTATTGGTCCCAATCCCCCACTTGAACTACCTTGGTTTCACGACATTTATAATTATTTTCATGACCAAGTCTTTCCACCTGACCTTTCCAATAATCATCAAAAACTTCTCCTTCATTGCATAGCTTGTTATACCCTCCTTAGAAACATGTTTTATCATAAAGGCTATGATGGAATGCTACTTCATTATTTATCTTTTAGAGAATCCAAGTTAGCACTTAAGGAATTTCATGAAGAAATGTGTGGGAACCACACCAATGGTGTAGTCTTAGCTAAAAATCTCCTTAGAAGAGGTTACTATTAGCCCAAAATAGATATGGATGCTTGTAATTATGTTAGGAAGTGTGTTGCTTACCAATAACATGGTAATTTGATACATACACCTTCCTTGCCACTACATCTGATTACTATACCATGGCCATTATCTAAATGGGGCCTCGATCTCATCGATAAAATTAACCCAACATATTTTGATGGCCATAAACATATTCTCATTGCTATTGATTATTTTACTAAGTGGATCAGGCCATTTCTCTCACGTCATCAAGAAATAGATTGCCAAGTTCATCCATTACCATATCATCTACCGATATGGTATCCTAGCTTATATTATATCCGATAATGGAATATCATTTGTAAACCAAGATGTTAAGGCTATTTATGAAAAATTCAAAATAAAGCACAAAAAATCAACACCATATAACCCGTAAGGCAACAGTCAAGCTGAGGCATAAAACAACCATTATTGTAATACTAAAGAATATTGTTAATGATGTTAGCCATAAATGACACTTGTAAAATTTTCTTTCTTTTTAGGCTTATCTCATTAGTAGCCACTCATAATCCCTTGTTTATGGCATAGAAGGTATTATCTTGGTTGAGATCGAGCTACCTTCACTGTGAATATCCTTGTCAAATATTGAAGATGATGAAGATTATAGGGTTTTTAGGTTGAAAGAACTATAATTCCTCGATGGCAGGCATTTTTTTACCCTAGATAACTTACAAGCCTATCAGAACATATTGTGTATAAACTATAATAAGTGCATCCTCCCTCAGGAGTTTTAAATTGGTGATTTGGTCTTGAAAAATAATCAAAAGAACACTAATGTTGAATGCAAGAAGGGTAAATTATAGCCCAATTAGCTAGTCCCATATGTCATCACAACAAATTATAGATCAGGGGCATACTGACTAGCTACTCTAGGTGGTGAATAACTTTCAGAGCCCATGAACATTGTAAATCTCAAGTGGTTCTACTCTTGACAATCTTTTGAACCATTTTCTATAAAACCCTTTACTTGGGGGCAACTTGTGCTAAAGTCATTTTATCCCACTATTATATCTTAGACTGTCTTATCTTAGACCATATTCATTTTGTCTTAACCTACCCCAAATCATTCTCATGATAACCATATTATTTTATGACTCTAGACAATTGAAGCTATGGACCATTGGCACTTTGGATCATTTATATTCTAACTAGACTCTTTTTATCCCACCCTAGACCATCCTCTTATGGACCATATTTATTTTATCCCATCTTATCTTGAACCATTATACTTAGAACCATATTATTTTCATATCTTGGACCATCATATATTGGATATTTCTATCGCTTAACTAATTATGATCTTGATTATGACTCATAGGCATTATGAACACACTTAGCACTAGTTCTACAAAGCAGTTCAGCCTGAACAATATTCTATAGGTTCCTCTTATAGACAAGTGAACATAGATACATTAGCACATGGTTTTTTCCTACTGGATGGTTATTTAGATTTATCTCTGCATTGCATATTGTTCTGTTATTATTTTTCTATTATTTGGTAAGCATTATTTCCTTAGCAGGATCATGTTATTTCCATTTTGTGAGCTTGGGCCATTGCAGTCAATTTTAGCTATTATTAGAACTTCTACTCTTGAAATTACATCTTGTTTAGTTGGTTCCATATGCCATTGTTTATATTCATGATCCTCATTGAAGTCAGTTTAGCTATTTTTAGAACTCTTACCTATAGAAATGCATCTATTCAGTTAGGTAGTTCCTTAGGCCTTTTGGTAATATTTTATTTCTATTGCTTATCCCAAAAACACAAAAACACTAGAAACTGATTAAAAAAAACAAAAAAAAAACATTATCTTGCACTTTTATTTTTTTTGATCCCATGCTCTCTCTTTTTTGTGAGAATTTTCAAGTTTGAATGCTCTTGCCATTTTGCAAGCATTTTCAAGTTTGAATTCTCTCACCATTTTGTGATCAATTTCTAAGTTTAAACGCTTTCATCATTTTATGAGAATTCATTTGAATGTACTTTCCATTTTTAAAGCCCATTTCCTTATTTCCTATACCACATCAATCATGTTTTCTTATCATCATTTTTCTTCTATCCCATTTCCTGAGAGAACTACATTTGGTCTGAAGTTCATGTTAAATTTTGCATCCATGAAACTATGTAGGCAACATCCACTTGTCTTGTACATCTAGAGTCAGGTCAACCACCCCTTCCTTTTCTTAATTTTCCCCAAAATTTGTTCTATGGTATTTTCCAATCATTTGAGGGAAACTTTATCTCTTTTCTTCTTGTTATATTGTGTCAATATCATTATTTCTTAGATTAGGGGTCACCCTATCGTAAAGAGTAATGCCTCTATTAAACTTACATGAACCATTCATTTTTTATTTACTTTCACTAAAATCATGACTAAATATTATTTATTGGTGTTTATTTGATTTTTATTGTTGTTTTGTTGTGCTTTCTTGTCTCTCCATTTATTTTTTCAATGGTTTGTTCATAATTTGTTTCTTTGTTGTTTATTATTGGTGTTTTGTTATTTTGTGTTCCTATTTTGCCCTAGATTATATTACTTTATTCTTTTAAAGTTAAAATAAATTCTATACCAACTTTTAGACTTGTTTTAATTAGGCTTGATTTTCTTAGATTTGTGTTTGTTTTATTCTTTTGTTTTGTTTTCCAAGTACATCTTGTTAGTACACATGGATCTTGATTATTCATATCTTGCTTTCATGTTGTTTATTAATTTATTATTTCTTTAATTTTATACATTATTACTCTTACTTAATCATGATTATTCATATCTTTATTTTAAGTTAGGTTGCATTTATGTTTTGTTTTTATCTTTTTTTTTGTTTAAATGTAACTCTAGTATTGGTAGTTTTTATCATTATCCTTAGTTATAAGTATTCAAATTTGAACTGACCAATCACAATCAAAATACAATGTCATTATAGGTCATTAATTCTTATGATGCATAATTTAATTTTTTTAAAGTAAGCACCATGTGATTTGGATTCCAAGTATAAAAGTCAATGATGCTCTAAAGATCAGTTCTCAATACACCATACCTAACACAACATTTTATGCCAAACATGCATATCTTGGCATATACTATGAGTCTAATTGAATAGTGGTCCATATTTCTTATATTATTCATTATATTTTATCCCATTTTTGGGTGAACTACATTGGCCCAAGGTTCATCTAGATTAAGTAAGTAGCACTTAGATACATGAAGTATCTCGAGTCAGCTCAACCACCCTCATTTTTCTATTCATCTATTTCATCACTTTGTGCATCTTTATATGCCTAGTTTTTATGGCTTATTTAGTCATTAGACCCTCATATATAAATTTACACCCACTCATATATAATATATGTATTAATTTATATCCTTGAGTTATACTTGCCAATTTTCCCTACTGGGGCATAATGTTTAGACTAATCACCGATCCAATCTACCCTACTGGAGCAAATTTAATTATCAATGATCAAATCAGCCCTATTGGGGAAATATCAATTTATCAATTGATTAAATCCACTCTACTAGGGTACCTTATTATTTAATTTCTCTGGAGCAATCTCTCATGTTTATTCTAATTCCAAGCTCTAAAGCTTTTTCCCTCATTTTGGCAATTTCAAAGTGTGCAACTTGTCTTAGGATCAACCATTCCCTAAGCCCATAGCTTTAACCCTCTTTTAGATGTGTCAAAGTGTGTCACTTATATATTGGGATTGTATTCTTCCCACTTCCCCTTGATTTGGGTCCCTCTCTTTTCAAGAGTCCATCCCTCTCTTTCATCCTTACATGTCCTCTCAAAGGGGAATCATGGGTTATAAATATTTCATTATTTGAAAAGACATTACTTCGATCAAATGTCTCACCATGACTTCTCAAACAAAGGTAAAATTTAGACATCTAATTCCTATCACTATTGTGTTGAAATTATCAATCTTACTCGAAATTCTATGACAATGCACAATATGGGATAAAATCACTAAAGAACACTAAATGGTTTGAACTTGTCATATACAAGTGCCGATATAGGCTAATGTATCCCTGAATGGGTAAATTCATTTTATGTGATTATTAGCTTTTCCCAAATCACTTTGATTCAAATTTTAACCCTAAAAAATGATGCTCTAGATGACTGAATTATTCTAATTTAGAAGCATGACATGTGCATTTTTTATTTCATGTCTACAATGCTCTAAATGGAGTATTGATCCTTACACAATCGACACCTTCTTCTAATATACTCTAGTCAAATTATGACATAGTAACTTGATGTTTTGACTAGTTTGATTAAATGGGAAACCAATTTCTAAATAATTACACAAAATTAATTAAAATCACTTAGGCAAATTAAACCAAATTAAGAGCTTAAGTGGAAAATCCATAGAAATTATTGAAAATTTATTAATTAAAAACTCATTTCTAATATCTGCATCATCAGTGAGGTGGCATTTGTAAGCCATAAATGGAACAAATATCTAGTTTAAGCCCTCCAATGCTTCATTAATGCCCTTTTATTCTAAATATTAATGGTTATAATTATGGATTGAGCCTCCAAAATTGAATTGATTCATGTCTACACATATTGATCTCAAGATGGGTGATCATGGTTGATTTTGATCATTTCCAAAAATATATAAATACAAGGGTCCTCACTCATCCTTTCAAGTTATTTTTATGTAATGTTATTATGTTGAATTTGTAATAGAATAGATTCAACTATTGGCACACATTGATCAATTTCATGAGCCTAATTAATTGGTGTATTGATAGATGATGGAAGATCAAGCCACTCATCATCAACAAAGACTTAGAGTACCAAATCAGGAGAAAGTCATATTTTAAGCCGATCTTGGAGGATGGATGCTTTTGGGAAGGTTTGATGGTTGAATTATTTCTTTCAATATCTCTTAGATTTAATTTTCAAAACCCCATGAGCGATTTGGATTATTATGTTATATCCTTTATGCTTATTTTGAGTTTTCACTACTAATGCATGGACTAACTTTCTTTGGATTCCTACTCTATAATACATACATATATATAGATGAGTATACCTATATACTTAATTGGTTTTTAATCAATTATTTATGCATGTATATGTGTGTGTGTGTATAACCTTTAAAAAACCAAAATTTAACCTAAAAGTCTAATTTAATTTATCATTTGAATGATTATATGTGTTAATTATTTTGAGTCTATGTTTTCATATACCCAAATACATATGTAATACTTTGGTTCAAATCAACTAATACGATCCATAATACTTATATGTCCATCAAAATATTGAACAAAGTCTTTTTGAATAACTAAATATAAGTAGGACATACCTTATTTGAAAACCCAATAATAACCATAGCCAACCATCTCCCAATTTACCCTGGTTTGAATGTGGGGCTCTGTGGAGGCCAAGCCTTCCATAGGGATCCACATACATCCTAGTTTGTCTAATAAATCAAATAATAAAACTAGTAATCATAAACATTTAGAGAAACTCATTCATTATTTTACTCAAAAATTGAATTGCAAATCCAACTTGGTAAACGTAAAAATATCATAGAAATCCAAGTTAAAATCCTTCTTATTTGCACTTGTTTTCCTCTTCTCCCTTTTGTCTTCTCCTCTAAAAATTCCATGAGTCATCCTTTATGCCGTGTGTACCCCTGTTCACAACCCCACTATCCTTTTTTATTCATTTTCCATCCTCTATTTTCTTCCACTACTCCATCATTAATGACTGATAAAACACATTTAAATTTTGCATGCCTAGATAGCTTAACCAACTCACAATCCATCTCTATGCAAAACATAGTAAACCCCATAATTTTCTCCCAACATTACTTAACTGAAGTCAACATATTATTAGTTACCTAATCATTCTCGATGTTTCTCTTATAAATCCCTAAGTAACCATATTATATTCCTTTATCAAATTTGCATGGCAAAGATCAATACATCATCAACTACCTTAATTTCATAACTCACAAACTTATGTTATATTATATGCAAGGCTATCAACTAGTCACAGACTAATGTATTTCTCCATGTAATGACTAACACAATAAAATCATATAACTTTGGAAATGTAACTACATATAATAATACTTAGAGTTTATGTTGAAATGTTATTTATTATAATGATTTCTAAAATCATTAAACAATTGACATTAATATATCCATTTATATATATGAATATAAATACTTATATCAAATAGTTAATTAAATATAATATCTTATAGAATAATGTTTTTATCTATCAACTTTATAATGTAATTATCATAATAATAATCTTTTATTATTATGTAAATCTTATAGCTCAAGTAACGATTATGGATTCTATCACAACATCTTAATGTTTTACTATTTAGCCAAACATAATAAGGTAGTGTTATAAGTGAATATAAATGAATTCACTCATTAACATAAACAAGATGATCTACGTAAGTTCATAAAATTAGTGAAATAACTCAAACAATCAACATGATCATAATCAACAATAATCAAGATTATACCATAAAGCATACTAATAATCATCTAAAGGAAAAGTACATAAAACATGGTACACTATCTATATTATCAATTAATTATAAAATATGGTATACTAAGTGGTATGTGCAAGTGTTTCTAGATTTGTTCTCTATCTACCCCTAACATCTCCATCTAACCACCCTCTCTAATGATACTATCCCTCCATCTTAATTTGAGGGAAGAAATTATACTACATCCACCTCATGCCAATGAATGTAATTAGCCCAAAACATCATTATATCCATAAAATAATGCTATATAATAATAAAACATGATCATAACGTATAAAATATAAATGTACCACTAACTTATAACATTTAATCATGTAAATAAGTAACACAAACTATTTCATAATCAACATATGTCATTAAGCTTAATCAAATATTATTTAATCAACTAATCAACCATAATAATCCATAGATTAAATAAGTTATTCAGCTTAAAGAGAAATTAGGATGTGACATCTTTCTCTCCTAAAGTTGGTCATTATCTTCATGATATTTATTCAAACACAATTTATGAATTTAAAACACATTCAACAAAAATAATATAATATGCAATAACAAATCAAATAAATATATATGAAAATATCCTATAAAACTCATCATAGTCCTCCCAAGTGGCACTATCCTTAGAGTATTGGTCCTACATAAACTTGAATTGTAACACTTATCTATTACATAAATGAAGATTACAAGTGTCAATTAATCTAATTAGTTCTACCATAACCAGCTCATGATCCAGAACCTGTAAAGCATTCCAATCCAACATATGTGAATGATCAACAACATACTTTTTAAGATAAGACACATGAAATAAATTATGTAAAATAGCTAGAGCTGGTGGTAATATAAGCCTATACACTATAGGGTTGACCATTTCAAAAACCTTGAAGGGTCCCACATATCTTGGTGAATGTTTTGCTGACTTCCTAAATTTAATCGAGATTTTCTAAGGCTTTACCCGTAAAAATGATTTATTACCTATGGAGAATTGCCTAGTTATTCTCTTCAGATCAGCATAAATTTTTTGTCTATCTTTGGCCTCGGCCAACATTTGTATGATTGTCCTAACTTTCTCTTCAATTTTTGAAATCATCTTAGGTACAAAGACTACATTATCTTCCAACCTATCCTAGTTAATTGGTGTTCTACACTGCCTTCCGTACAATGCCTCAAACAAAGCCATCTTCAATGCTGATTGGTATGAGTTGTAATAAAAATCATCCAATGGAAGGTATTCCTCCCACTTTTATTTTTTATTTATGTAATACATACAAAGGGGATCTTCTAAAATCTTATTAACTCACTCTATCTATCCATAAATTTATGGGTGCTATGTAGTATTGAAGTTTAATTGCATACCTAGATCTCAATTTAGAGTCAACCAAAATATTGAAGTCATCTTTAGATTATGATCTAAAATAATCTTCTCTAAAAAACCATGTAATCAATACACTTCATTTACAAATATCTTTTCAAGATTAGGTGCATCATCAGTCAATTTTTTTGGTATGAAGTGAGCTACCTTGGTTAGTTTGTTAACCAATACCAAGATCATGTCATGCCTATTCCATGATAAAGATAACCCTTGAAAAAATTCCATACTAATCACCTACCATTTCCATTTTGGTATGTCATGTGGATACAACAATCTAACTATATTTGCATGTTCAAATTTCATACACTGACATTCTAGACAACAAGACACAAAATACACTACATTTCTCTTGATTCCTTTCCAAAAATAGAATGATCTAAACTCATCCATGATCTTGGTTACTCTTAACTATCCTAAATATGGATTATTATCCAGTTTATTTAGCATTTTACTCCTTGAATTCTCTTTATTTGGTACATACATCTTTCCATTATACAACAAAATACCATCATTATCTATTTCAAATCCATTATAATTAGGATTCTGAGCATTCTAATATAACACTTTCTTGACCTAATTATAGAATTCATCTCCTAGTGATAATTTGATCACTTAATATCTAAAAGTATTTTTGATAGTAGGCATGACTGTTACGTACCTTCTACAACATAGAGCATCAACTACTTTATTCTCCTTGCCTTTGATATAGTTAATATCAAAATCATAACCAGACAAGAACTATAACCATTATCTTTGATGAGCATTAGATTCAGTTGGGTGAAAATGTACTTGAGTCTCAAGTTATCAGTCTTGAGCTCAAATAATTTTCCTAATAGATAATGTCTCCAAACTTTCAAATCATGCATAATTATCACAAGTTCTAGGTCATGAGGTGCATAATTAACCTCATATGGCTTCAATTTTTTATACTCATAGGCTACCACTGAACTATCCTACATAATAACTCCTCAAAATCCATCCCTAAATGCATTTATGGTCACTAATAATTAACCTTAGGATCATGAACTCTTAGCACTAGTGTTGAAGTAAGCCTCTTTTTAAGTTATTAAAAGGCTATCTCACACTTTTTTGACCAGATGAAATTCTAATTATTTTGTTGAAGAGAGGTAATCAAATTAGCTATCTTAGAAAAATTTATAATGAATTTCCTATAATAGTCTGCTAATCCTATGAAATTTCTTAGTTCATGCACATTCTTTGGTGTTAGCCACTCCATAATGGATCTTATCTTTACTGGATCTACTAAAATATCATCTATAGAGATAATATGTCCTAGATACTAAATTTTCTTCTAGAAAAATGTGCACTTGGATAACTTACCATATACTTTATGCTTTTACAAATATTACAAACTAATTTTAGATGTTTTTAGTGATCTTCCTCATTCTTGGATTAAATGAGGATGTCATCAAAAATATCAACACAAAGTGATCTAGGTAATCTCTAAACACACTATTCATAAGATTCATGAATGTTACTAGATCATTCATCAATCCAAATTTTAACACTGTGAATTCATAGTGCCCATATCAAGTCATGAACACTATTTTTAAGATATCCTCTTCATAAATCCTTAAATGGTGATACCCTACTCTAAGATCAATCTTAGAAAAGACTATGGTTCTTCACATTTGATCAAAGATATTATCAATGAATGGTAGTAGATATCTATTCTTTATCTTTGATTTATTCAACATCTTGTATTCTATGCATAGGGGAAGAGTGTCAGCCATCTTCTTGATGAAGAAAATTGGAGTACCCCATGGTGACACTTGATCGAACGAAAAATTTTGATAGAAAATCCTAGATTTGTGCCTTTAACTCAACGAATTCAATGGTTGTCATCATGTATGGCACTTTAGACTATTGTTCCAATCTAGGTATAATATCAATTGAGAAAACAAACTTGTGCTTAAGTGGAAATCCTAGTAATTCTTCCAAAAACACGTCATGGAAATTTCTCAAAAATTAAAAATCTTTGATAGATGATTCCTAAGATTCTTCCATCTCATTTAACTTAATGATAAATTATTGAAATCTATTCCTTTGAGCTTTCTTGAGTTGAATTGCAAAAATCTGCCTACGTGTCAACTCACTTCTCTCACTTTTAATTTGTGTCTGATTTTTGAAATCATCTTGACACTCAATCTTCTTAAAAAAATAGTCAACTTTGGTTTTATGCTTCACAAGCCAATTGACTCCTAGAATCACATCATATGATCCCAATGGTATTTCATAAATATCTACTATCATAGTGAACTTAGGAAGTCTAATCTTTGCTTCAACAAGACACTTATCAACTTTCATCTTTGACTTATTCCCATATTATATGACCATGAATTTTCCATTACTCTAGCTTTTATAGTCAAAATTTTAATCACTCTAGGAGAAATGAAACATTATGTAGCTCTTGTATCAATTAAAATATAAATTAGATGATTGAAAAAAATACCTAATAATTCTATGGGTAAATTTTGATACTTAGCCTATCAGTTTTCAATAGCTGCATGAATTTGTTGTTGAAACATACCTTGTTGAGAAACTTAACCCTTGTTCTTTGATTGTCTCGAGGATATTATCAATAAAATTTATCACCTCCATAAAAGAAGCAACTCCTAACTAGTCCTTTCCTCTTAGTCTATTTGTTTCACTTAAAACCATGCTTGAAACCATTACCTAGTTTCTTATTCCCTAAACCACTATTGAACTTAGCATTTTGATTCTTGAATTGACCCTTGAAATCTCCACTCCTCTACTTCCAATTCTTCTTCTTTAAATTTGGTTTATAACTTCCAAATTTATTTTGAACTTATCTTTAATTTGGGAAAGATATTTCAATTTTTGTTCTTACTTGAATATGTTCTCAAACACCTGATCCATGGTAGATGGACCGTATACATCTACTTCATCTCCTATTTGGGGTTTTAATCCCATGATGAATTTCTTAATTATGAACCTCTCATCTACATGATACTGAGGTATATACTTAATAAGC